>JAQPZY010001656.1:1535000-2735000 GCA_029931535.1 Margaritifera margaritifera
TAAAAAACGGATCACATAAACACCGAAACTTAATCAGAGCATGTAGTCAGTCACTAGTCTTTCAACAACCTACAGCCATCGAAGTTAAATTAAACACACGATAGAAACACACACACGATCATTCAAATCGTGATTATCACAACTGACAATTTTAAAAAATTTTGACTGGCGATTGATGTTTTTTGCAAAAAAGATTCAAAGATATATATATATATATATATATATATATATATATATATATGTGTGTGTGTGTGTGTGTATGTGTGTGTGTGTTTCGGGAGAAAGTCTGCCTTTAGCAAAGTGTAAGTCCAATTCCGCTGTCACTCATACATATATAAAGTCTCTTGACAACGTTACGTATATGCGAATAAACAATACTATGACAACATTATGTAATATTTCCGCGCAAAACGTTCTCACATCCCGATCCCTCCTTCTCACTGTTGTCCAAATATGAATTCCACATTAATTTAAAATCTTTTGGAAAAGCTTTTTGATATCCGGCGCAATAGCCTTCTAAACAAAATACAAAATCCATCGTCGATGATACGAGAGCTAGCACGTATAAAGACAATCCTTTAAAAGTATAAATCCTAGATTTGGAGACTAATTCATAAATAAAAAGTATTATGAAACACTATTCTTCGGCAGCACAGTCGCATTTTTTTCAAGTGCAAGTCCAATGGTGTTGTAATCTTTTGACAGCTGAATTGATCACCAAGACTAGAGTATGTATGTATGTATGTATGTATGTATGTATGTATGTATGTATGTATGTATGTATGTATGTATGTATGTATGTATGTATGTATGTATGTATGTATGTATGTATGTATGTATGTATGTATGTATGAGTGAACACATGATCACATTTCATTCTTTGTTGAAAACTGAAAAGCCCAGTAAACTAAAAAAAAAACTCAAAACTGAAAATGTAATATCCTCCTAAGGGATTTAGGTCTTGAGAGATTTCATTGTAATATTATAAGTTTAGAATAAACATAATTTTCTCAGCGGATTTAGGTTTATCTGCAAGTGAAAGCAAATATCCTTCTTGAACAAGTGCGTGTCTCCTTCGTTCCCTGATACTGAGAAGCTGTCTGTGACACTATCAAAATTAATCTACTGAAAGATAGTCGTTAATTTTTCCATTCTACATTTCCCGATTTTAGAATGCTGTAACGCACGGAGGAACATCTAGAAATTTGATGGTCAAATTTAACATAAATAACTGTTCTATTTATTCTTTGTATAGTTAAAATAAATTACAAGGACTCGCCTCTTTAATGTCCCTTAAATACCCTTTCTACCTCTGTGCATTCTACTACTTCTGTTCATTTTACTAAACTCATTAGAGGGAACTAACTCGTGAATGCCCGAAGCATATGCCATGTGGAACGGCTGACAGCATAATGACGACAATGTTTATTTAAAAATGTAAATTAGTCGCATAAAGTTGGGAGATATCTTCTGAAAGTTATCAAACGTCCTAATTTATATTTATCTAGAAAACTACACTTATTAATTAGAGTGAATAACCCTCATGTCGAGACTGATTCACCACATAAGATAAGGGCCAGCATCATTATTTGATTTAGTGCTGGAAATTACCAGTATTTGGACTTGTTACCGGTTCTGTTGTATGCCAGTTTTAAAAATACAGACAAAAATTAGTATATATAACTGTCGACATCTTTTAATTCCAACATGTTTCATGACTCTCATCAGTCATTCTTCGTACATAAACATTTAGCATGCTAGTTCCAGATCAAAAAATCTAATGGTTGAACCTTAATGGACATGTGACCTTGTTTCAACATAATTAATATGCAATATTTGTTTTGACAATGTTTTTTCGACGCATATGTAACATGACAGCTATCTTATGTTATTCCCGTTTCATTCAACTACTTATTTATATTATGGTTGTTTTATTATTTCCGTTGTCATTTCACTCTGTGTTAATGTTATTATAATATAGTTGTACATTATTTAAATATTGTTCCATACATTTAATATTAAGGACCTATGGCCTAAAAGACCCCAAAAAATAATGTAATTTTCATTGTCGCATACAATAGTTTTACCTTGTAATTCTTACAGGATAGTCAACACCATTGATTCCTCATCACAAAAGGGAATGGTTGAACCTAAGCGAATATCTCGAATTTCCCCCATCTCTGCAATGGGAATTTTTTTGGAATATTCAATTTTACTGTCATCGTAGAAATATACCAATTTCGTCAATTAATACAACCACTTTTAAATAAGTCAAAACATTACTAAAATGTCACGTGCACATATACATCGAGGTGGACCGATTGGAAAATTACCCGGCCATTTCCGTCAAGCCAAAAAATAAACTCAGAAGTAGTTGTAGGAATACACATAGTTTTTATGGGTTTGGTGACCCCCGTCAGGTACAGTGCACCACATATGTTACGACAGAAAAGGCTACAATGTTCCGATTGTGACTTTGTTTCCCTCGGCCATCATATTGTGCCATGTGAACAAAAGTAGTTCCAAATGTAGTTTTTAATGGCGACGAATTACATTAGAGGTTTTTTTTCTTGACTTAACGGATAAGACAGAGAATGTTTCGATTGCGAGGTGGTCCTGTGTAATTGTTATATGTGCTGTTAATTACAGACATTTATTTCCATTTCCAAAGTTTGTACTGGTGGAAATTGTAAACATGTGTGAAATATGTATCTTCAAATGGAATATTTATCAGATTCTGCAGAATTAAAAAAATCAAATGTCAGGATTTATTACAATTCGTCGATTATATCTCTGACCTACTTGTGCTTCAGCCAGGTAAGCGGTCTAGCCATTTAACGCGCCTTTACAAGTTTTATTATGAACATTTACATGGTACCGTATAATCCAGGTTTCTTCCTTTTTGAAAGGTAATATGGTACTTTATGAATATAGAAGTATATACAAGACTGACTAAATAATTTCGATATCGTTATAAAATTGTTGTGAGAGGATAGATCGTAGAAATCCATAACTCTATAATTTTTAAAGTTGAAAGCTTGCCTGTGTCAAGAAAATTAAATAGAGCAATAAGGAGACCCAATCTTATAGACTTTGCATTTGAAAGAAATAAAAAAAAAAATCGAATAACCGGTTGCAGTATTCTTTTACGCCGTAATGTTATTCGACAAATATCGGATAACTCTAAACGAAGCCTAGCGCTAATAATGCAAACACAAGTTGTCTTCGGTCAAAGCAAAGACCGTTTGTGCAAATGATTTCGTGCTGTGGGGATAGTCACCAAATTATAAGCATTAAGGCCCCCATTTTGATGATAACAAACAATTGGTCTGACTTGTCTTTAGCAATTGGTCAGAGTTGTCCCGTATCGAAGTATATTGAGTTGAGTTGAATCGGGGTTGAATCTAAGTTGTCCCAAACCTGGGCTGACTTGTCTTTAGCAATTGGTCAGAGTTGTCCCGTATCGAAGTATATTGAGTCGAGTTGAATCGGGGTTGAATCTAAGTTGTCTCAAACCTAGGCTGACTTGCCACGAACCGAGTTGTCTTAGTCCGAGTCGTCCGGTTTCCGAACACCCCAAGATATCAATCCAAATATCCAGCACGGGGTGGGAAAGGTCAGAGGAAACTCGGACAAACAAAAAGTGTTTAAGCTGGTGTAGAGGTCTTAATCCTTCTACAATCAATATAGACAGGTAGATTTTGAGATGAAAATTAAATTTAGCTTGATTTCATTGAAATAAAATTGATAGCTATTTGCCCCTAGATATGCATTTTCTCCTATATATTAAGGCTAAATTATTTTCGTTGGCAACGTTTTGCAGTATTTATTTCTTGCATGCTTCCCAACGGTTCTCGTTGGTGACATGGAATACCCGATGTTCATGTGCTCTCTGGCATTTTTTGGTGCGACTAACACAAGAAACATTATTTTATGCATGGTATTTTTCTGATCATTGGCGGAAAGGCCGAGCGTGTTCCGATTGACTGAGTCAATGTGGACCAGTGTTATTATTGCTTAAATTTATCTAAACCAATTAAATTTTCCGATTCTGTAATGGATTCAAAATAATGCTGGAACATTCTTATTTGACAACATGTATAAATGTGCTCAGTTTTTTTAATTATTTCGCTTGATTCATCACTGCGCTTCACAGTTCCAATACCTTTTGCAGTCGGCTGTGGTAGCGCTGGGACCTCATCCAGGTCCATCATGAAAGACCTAAATATCACCTTAATATCTAAATATCACCTGAATATATTATGCGACCTATACAGCCTTAGCGTATAGAATATACTGTTCATTTAAAGCTGTTAGACCTACTGGTATTACTTCTCCTCTAAGACAGAATTAAAAAAAAAAAAAACAATAGAAGCATAAAAGAATGAGGACAGTCCTTCAGTGATGGCGTGAGCCTTGGATACATCAAGTGTTTAGAGACCAAAAAAAATAACATCTTGATATTATCAAGAATATGTAGCAACATAGAGGCGACTGTAATAATGCTATTCCAATTTCACTTCATTCAATACAATTATAAAAATTATCAATTTAAAACTGGCCTCCGTAGTGCAATTTGAATCCGGACAAAATGTCAAGATTTTACATGAAAACTGAATCTATCGTTTTTAACAGAAAAAAAACCCATGTCACTTTTACTTAGTTTGCAAAACAGGGTATACATACAAGCATTTACAAAGATTAAATATCCTATAAATAAAGTGTATATAGTTGAAATTATGACTTCCAGAGACAATCGAAAAAGACTACTCACATACCTCAAAGATCCATGTATTGCACAAATTTCGTGTTCTCTTGTTAAGTTGTCGTGAAAATGGTATTCATGTTATACAGCCAACAAGGACTTTATCGTTGCAAGTCAATAACGACTGAAATACACGTTGATTATTGACTGACTTGTTGAATTAACGACGTGTGCCGCCATTTGGCCATGTACGTCGAAATACACGTCGCAAGCTGGTGACTTATATAGTCTGGTACCCCGGAACTGACCAATCCGCTTGCTACCACTACCTGGTATTTGTAATGTTAATATCAGGCTGTTACTGACTATCTATCTATCTATCTATCTATCTATCTATCTATCTATCTATCTATCTATCTATCTATCTATCTATCTGATATCCATCTATCTATCTGATATCCATCTATCTATCTGATATCTATCTATCTATCTATCTATCTGATATATATATATATCTGTAAATCTCGGTAGATCTATCTATCTGTAAATTTAGGTAGATCTATCCAACCGGTCCAACCTTTAAATATAGGTAGATCTATCCAACCTGTAACATGTAAAATTGTATTGGAGTAGTATCAGCTCTATCGGTAAAATGTAAACTGTAGGTAGATCTATCCAACCTGTAAACAGTTGTATTCTGCTGGCAGTAGTAGCTCTATCTCCCGGTAAAATGTCAAAGTGTACTTGCATCTATCCAACCCTTTAAAACAGTTGTATTCTGCTGGCAGTAGAAGCTCTATCTCCCGGTAAAATGTCAAAGTGTACTTACATCTATTCAACCCTTTAAAACAGTTGTATTCTGCTGGCAGTAGTAGCTCTATCTCTCAGTAAAATGAAAAAGTGTATTTACATCTATCCAACCCTTTAAAACAGTTGTATTCTGCTGGTAGTAGTAGCTCTATCTCCGGGTAAAATGTCAAAGTGTATTTACATCTACCCAACCCTTTAAAACAGTTGTATTCTGCTGGTAGTAGTAGCTCTATCTCCGGGTAAAATGTCAAAGTGTATTTACATCTATCCAACCCTTTAAAACAGTTGTATTCTCCTGGTAGTAGTAGCTCTATCTCCCGGTAAAATGTCAAAAATGCATTTACATCTATCTAACCCTTCAAAACAGTTGTATTCTCCTGGTAGTAGTAGCTCTATCTCCCGGTAAAATGTCAAAAATGCATTTACATCTATCCAACCCTTTAAAACAGTTGTATTTTCCTTGCAGTAGTAGCTCAATCTCCCAGTAAAATGTCAAAGTGTACTTACATCTATCCAACCCATTAAAACAGTTGTATTCTGCTGGCAGTAGTAGCTCTATCTCCCGGTAAAATGTCAAAGGGTACTTACATCTATCCAACCCTTTAAAACAGTTGTATTCTCCTGGCTGTAGTAGCCCTATCTCCCGGTAAAATGTCAAAGTGTACTTACATCTATCCAACCCTTTAAAACAGTTGTATTCTCCTGGCAGTAGTAGCTCTATCTCCCGGTAAAATGTCAAAGTGTACTTACATGTATCCAACCCTTTAAAACAGTTGTATTCTGCTGGCAGTAGTAGTAGCTCTATCTCCCGGTAAAATGTCAAAGTGTATTTACATCTATCCAGCCCTTTAAAACAGTTGTATTCTGCTGGAAGTAGTAGTAGCTCTATCTCCCGGTAAAATGTCGAATTGTATTTACATCTATCCAACCCTTTAAAACAGTTGTATTCTGCTGGCAGTAGCAGTAGCTATATCTCCCGGTAAAATGTCAAAGTGTACTTACATCTATCCAACCCTTTAAAACAGTTGTATTCTGCTGGCAGTAGTAGTAGCTCTATCTCTCGGTAAAATGTAAAGTGGATTTAGATCTATCCAATCTGTCAAACAGTTGTATTCTGTTGGCAGTAATAGTAGTTGCTCTATCCATCGGTAAAATGTAAAGTGGATTTAGATCTATCCAACCTGTAAAACAATTGTATTCTGGTACAATAGTAGTAGTAGCTCTATCGGTAAAATGTAAAGTGGATTTAGATCTATCCAACCTGTAAAACAATTGTATTCTGGTGCAGCAGTAGTAGTAGCTCTATCGGTAAAATGTAAAGTGTAGGTAGATCTATAAAACCTGTAAACAATTGTATTATTTAGTAGATCTATCTGTAAAATGTAAAATGTTGGGTACATCTATCCAAGCTATAAAGTGTATGCAGATGTATGTGTAAAATGTAAAAACCTGTAAAATGTATGTAGATCTATCTGTAAATTGTAAGTGGATCTATCCAATCTGTAAATGTACGTGGATCTATGTAACCTGAAATGTATGTAGATCTATCGCTCTCTATATAACATCTAAATGTATATATATATATATATATATATATATATATATATATATATATATATATATATATTGCCAAATGAAACAAAAAAGCGGTTTGTGTTATTTCAAAGACAGCATGTATTCTCATATTTAGACCCAGAATACTGCCGTATGAATTTTAAATGAGCTTTTGTAAATATTGCGCAATCTTCATAATAATCTTTTAAATTTATAATTGATACCAGTGTTAACCTATTTGCTTAAAACACTAACATAGGCATAAAACAGCGCGATTGAGATGTACTTAATAGTTGGACAGAAAAGAAATTTCGGATTATTTCAACGATAAAATTCTGCTCTTGTTGAAACACTCGATACAGATCTTTAACTTGAAATGAACTTTCTCAAATGTTTTGCATCGTACAGAAAATGGATTTAGTTTCAAACGGAGCCAAATAGGACTTAATTAAATAATACATGGAGAACTGCGTTTAATCAGAGAAATTCGTATGTATTTGACAGTTACGACAGGAAAGCGGTTTAATTTATTTCAAAGATTACATCTTTTGGCGCTTATTTATTCTTCAGATACTGCCATTAAATATAAATTGAGATTTTTCAAATGTTGTACAGTCTACGTAAAAATTATCCAGCCTTTAAATGATATTAAATTTGACAGGAGTGCATAAAACATGAAGAAATACATAAGATCAATTGATATGCATTTGCCAGTTAACACTGAAAAGCATTGCAGGTTTTTTTCTGCTCATATTATATCCAAGATACTACCCTTAAATTAAAGAGGATATTTATCAAATTTTGTGCAGTCTACGTAAACTTTATTTAGTTTTAAAATGACGTCGAATGTAACTTGATTGTAAAAAAAAAAAACACGAAGAGATGGATAAATAGAGCAGTTCGTATGTATTTGACAGATTCAACAGAAACGTTCTTCATGTTATTTGAAAAATAAAATTGCATGCTCATGTTTAAACCCTAGATATTGCCCTTAGCTCTTTGAAAAGTTGTGCAGTCTGCAGAACATCTATATGGCTCTTAAATTACACCAAACATGACATTATTTTCTTGTAAATATTGAGATATGCACGAAAATCACTTGGCAAACAGTACATACAATTTGTTCAAGCTACGTCTAAAATTATGCTTTATTTGCTTATTTAGGCCTTGGTAGCCGAATTTTCGTTTTTAAAAATGTTTTCAAAATCGGTGCACTTTATAAGGAATTTATTTGAATTTCAAATAATTTCAGTTATAATCAGTTTTCTTCTACCATAAAAGATGTGTACACAGAGCTAACGAAGATATTACAGCCAATTTGACTGTCAGTGTCACACCCGCCCTAACGGTCTTGATCCTTATATGATCTAAAACTTCTCGAATCATCTCTTACAAAATTTATAATTAGAAAACTTTGAAAAGCACAAAGTTTAAATGATAATACTATTTTATTTCGGTGTCGAATAAGACGATATATCCCGGTGAGCTTACAGAATAATAAGATCAAACCGCATTTCGAGGCGAAATTTGAAGACACTTCTTGCTGTAGACTCGCAATGTGGCTACCAGTATTATGCTTTCTCTTAATCACGCACCACCACGTGATGTTAGCGAAAGCCTTTCAACTGTCTGCTACTTTCCAATCTCCGTGCTATATATGTCTTTGGTGTTAGGTACTATTGTTTTGGTGTTAGGTACTATTGTTTTGGTGTTAGGTACTATTGTTTCAAGATAAAACCCACCTCTGATACATTATTTCGTGGTCGAAAAAAGGGAACACCGGAACTATTAGAACAGGTGTATACTTTGTCATACTTTTAATAAAATTTAAAAAGCAACAAACTTTATTCTAAGTTTCAACCTGGTTGCAACTTAGCTTAGATCTTTATTTAGGGATCTGATTAACTCGTTAGCTTGACTCCTTGACTTTATTAGTGTTGGAATTCTTGGGCGAGGTTAAAGTTTATCGATTTCGTTTGATTATTATAACATGGCAACTGATCTTTTCGTCCTGGTTTCTATCATAGATTAAGACACTGGCATTTACATTTAAGTACAATTTTTAGAATGTTCACACGACATTTCTTATTATCGTCGATTCAGCCCACCTGTTAGTCAAACGTTAACACATTGAATTAACAACGGGGCACTGCCAACTATTATGAAAGACTATATGTCACCGTTACATAATTACAACCAAGGTGAAAACTTGTCGTTTGGCTTGTGAAACAGTTAGAGTAAAATTGATGATTGTCACAACACAACATTCAAAAACGTTACTTCCAAATTTCTGATAAAATTTTAGTGAAATATTTAGTATTTACTGAGAATTCACTTTACTTTCAAAAAAAAGGTTTTGCCATAAAAAAGACTTTAATTCTTACATATACTGTCATGCTAATCAGTAGGCAAATCTGTCTCTGCTCTGTGAATCCATTAAATAACGACTCGTCTGAGTAGATGTAATCCTGTCTACTCATTAGATGACATGCTATATAATAAATAAACGTCTTTCTTTGACAATACAATAAATTATACACTCAAATTTTCAGACAAACATTTGGTGAAAAAGGGGCACTTACAGTAAGTGTTATGTAAGGCACAGGTAATAGGTCATTTGTTTAACAATCTTACAAACAGATACTTACGACAACATTTTGTAAAGGAAGGTTTGAACTTTTTACGAAATTAATGATTGGAATAGATTTTTTTATTTACTTGGCAAACATAGCTTTGAAAATAGGTCGGGGTCAGCAAACAGTGCCACATTTATTCTGGCCACAAATAGAACATTCAGAGCTTTCTTTAATAGGCGTTTTAATCGCGAAACAAGTTCATATTTGACTATGATGGGCATAATCTTTGTATCTTTAACATATTGAAAGATCTGTTTGGTTATCAATTGAAACGTTAACCACTGTATTAGAAAATCAATCAATCATTTTCTTTCGATGTATACAAAAAATAAAAAATCAGTTGAACTTGTCAGAGAGTTTCCTACATAATTAAGATGCAAAGCATATGTAAGTTCAGAAAGCAACACAAGTAGTTTATTTAGTGTCGATGCAATTAGAGTACCATGCCTTTCCTAATGACACTCCACAATAGTCTATTAGGAGTGGTACAATGGTAGGATTCGAAACCCATGACCATTCAATTGTGAGTCAGGAACGCTAACCACCGAGTAACTGCCTCCATTAGTCGCCTCTTACGAGATGCGAGAGGGCGGATTGGGCCTATTTGACATCCTTGAGCCCGCACGGAAAAGGAGGAGGGGGGGGGGGACGGGTGCACAATAACAACGGATGTAAAGTATTAAATATGAATAAAAGAAAGGAAAATGCACACAATGACAATCACATGTTCCGAGGAACCTTGCATCTATATTTACTATATCGCAGATTGCAAAGATCTTACCTAGGATGGCTCTTAAAGCAGAATGCAAACGACTCCTTGTCGCCGCAATGGATTTTGTG
Source organism: Margaritifera margaritifera (assembly GCA_029931535.1). NCBI lineage: Eukaryota > Metazoa > Mollusca > Bivalvia > Unionida > Margaritiferidae > Margaritifera > Margaritifera margaritifera. Next base: position 1,545,546 of record JAQPZY010001656.1, read on the forward strand.
ACCACCTACAGTGGATATGCTTTCTCCTTCACAAGTGAACCACTGCAGGTACTTGCTAACCAGGCCCGTGTAGCCGGCTCTGGACAGTTGGTATCTGAATGCGTAGCAGAACTTTCGTTCCTTCGGTTACGAGGCTGAGAACAAATACGCTGATCTGGCTCTGGATGGAGAACATGAAAACTGGTATTTCTTCCAACATTTTTCAAACTACTGCTTCACAATACAGATGTAAGTTTATATATATATATATATATATATATATATATATATATATATATATATATATATATATATATATATATATATATATATATTATTTATAATGAGTGAAGCATAGTCGACACGTACTTTTGTTCTTTTTGCATTTACCTGAGCTTGGATTGTAAAAATATACGGCCTGAGTCTAGGGGTTGCCCAAGGAGGAATTTTAAATCCTAGTGGTAAATATTATATCTAATATGAATGAGTCTACTGACTTCATATGCATACGTGTTCTGCGTCTGATGCTTTTTAATAGTTATGATTGTTTCCTTTTCCAGGTGACACGAACTTTCGTGTACCAAGCTTCATGCGTGCGGGCAAGAGGCTGCATATAATGGAAGTACGTTTGAAGCACAATGAAAGCTCGCGATCTTAAGGTCCTTGAGAGCCTACAAAAATACCTGAGTATATTCTTTAAAACCACATTACATAGGTTTGATTAACGAAGTTTATCACATTCAAACATACGTGAGTACCAACAATACTGTTCACTTTAATATGACAGTGATATCTCGTATGTTGTTTTTTTTTTTAAATTCTATTTTTGTTAATGATATGAATGAAAGCAGAATTGTATTATGAACATGTTCCTATATTAATTTCTAGTGTCATACATCGCGGTCATCGTATAAGGTATGAACGACAGGGATGTTATACAGAGACTAATTCCACTAGTAAGTATGGTCACTGGAAGATAATCATCATGCCAACTACTTAAGATAAGGCGGCGTAGAACTAATAAAGATCCATCCATAGTGATACACTTTAGGTGCAGCTTGAATGGTGTGGTGCTTCGAAGATTGCTTTTACAAATCAAGTTTCATCGCACAGTAGACAGCAGCGATTGAATAAAATATTTACTAAGAATGCTGTAAGAGCTTAAAACGTAGATTAAAGTGACCCACTTCATCAGTAGAGTAGTTTTAATGGTGTAATGGTCCTTGAGATACATATAAATGTCACTATTCATCAATGTGCAGGCAGCAGTGACTGAGAAATGGACCCAGCCACTTGGACAGAGAATGGAACAGTAAAAAGTTGGTAATCATGACCTACATCAGGTGAAAAGAGTTGTGCTTTCTACGTATGATGCATGCATCAACTTCCATCACTGTGAAATATTAGAAACAAAACTAAACACTCAGAATTGTCACTTTGTCACGACAGCCTGCTTTGCAGGACAAAAAATATGTTATCGGGTTTTTCGAATAGATGCAGTAATTTTTTCCTGGCAAAACGCCTGTGAGTACTCACTTATTATAATCGATCATTTATTTTGCGTGATTAAACAAGGCAAATATAATAAGACTATTTATCGTGACTTTACGATACCAACAATGTTAAATAGTGTTTGGTCTGAATGGCGTCATATTGACCTAAAATCTAAAAAAAAAAACAAAAAAAAAAAAAAACAACAAAACGTCAAAACGTATTTTAACCTTGCACATTTAAGGATTAATTTCAATCATAAATATATTGGAATTAAATGTTTTGTAGTTTAAATGTGTGCGAGTGCGTAAGGGACTTAGTCGATACTAAATGGGACATATGCAATAATAAAATAGACGTTTTACACCATGAATGGCAGAATTTTCTACTGTATATATTGAATCTCGTGTTTAACATTTTTTTAAGTCGATTTTCAATTTCATCGTCATATAAATTGGGCATGTAATGCATATACGGACATATATATATATATATATATATATATATATATATATATATATATATATATATATAGTCTACACTTGTTAGAACGCCATGTGTTATACAACCACCCTCTCTTATCGACAACAAATTGCTCAGAACCAATTTCTAGACTATTTAACTCCCGTTTCATACCGACCCTCACCTAACGCCATCCGCCTAACTACAAATTGGTAAAAAAAAAGTACAACTTTGGACACTTATTTCTTTCATTATAATGCCAGTTGTTTCCTCTGACAATAATATCTTCCAACAGCTATTTTCTTAAGTGTAGTCTTAACACTTTGGCTAGATTGACGATGCTGGAAAGGCATTTTGATACGTAGAAATCATCACAAAAACCCTGCCAGACCTAAGATTCCGAGGTAACAAGATCTACGTCAAATACATTTTGTGCATTTTAATTTCATTGTTTTCTTATAAGATTTGGATTTCCGACATCATAATAAAGACATATTTTTTTTCCTTTATGACGAAATCTTGAAGCTCAAACAATGATGACATTTTTTTTTTCTTTTTTTTGTTGCATTTATTTCCAGCGACACTATAGACTTCAACTGACGTCTCATAAACTCATTGAAACTTATCCAATGACACAAGATTTAGGTTTTAAATTTTTACCAGTGACTAAATTTAGTTGGTGTTAACTTATTTAATAGTTCCTTATACCATATCTATCATTCTTCACATTGACTATATATCTATCTATCTTTCTCTCCATCCTGCTCTTAATGACGGGTAAGGTCAAAATCCCTTATACGGCCGAGAGCGATAAACGCCAGTTTAGTCTCTAGACAAATGTTGGCGTTATAAGGAGTGTAGACTGTACATACATAAGGACATACGTATGCATGTACGTACATACATACATACGTGCGTACGGAAGAACGTATGGCTGGATGGATGGAAGGAGGGTGCGAACATGAATAGCATCATTGATTGGTTGGTTGATTGGTTGGGTGGGTGAGTGGTTGATTGATGATTGCCGACAGACAAAGAAAACCAGAATGTAATCATCGACTACATAGCGTGCCTCTTAGAAGCTTTTAGTAGTCTCCAGCACCCACTGTAAACATTAATTATCAAGCAGAAAATACATTCAAACTAGAGTAAACTTGACAAACAAATGTTGGCCCCTTTTCTAACTAAATTTTTTTTTTGCAATTTAATATCCTTACATTTTTAGAACTTAACGTTCAATCAGCACTATATAGCAATATTGTACTGACCGACGTGCCAATTATATATATATATATATATATATATATATATATATATATATATATATATATATATATATATATATATATATAAGTAAGTGTGTGTGTGTATGTGTGTCTGTGTGTCCACATACCGTGACAGTGCATAACAGATATAAAATAAAAAGAACAGTTCTTTTTTTTAATATGGTAACAAACTTGCGTTACTGAAAACAATGAGTTGCTGAAAACAAGATATTAATTTTGTTTTCGATTTTTTAAAAATCCTTGTTCTTTAATTCTGCTTCATAAACTATTGCCGTTATCCACCCCTGGAAGCCAGATTCTACAGGGTGAAAGTCAATGGTTTTGAGTAACCTTGGAGTGATAGCCAGCATTAGAAGCATAGTCCATGCATCAGTAATTACCTCGATTAGCCCACTACAGCTGAGGCCTCGCATGAAAGCATGCAGTCCAATCAACTAAGTCCTACGCTCATTGACATGTACCATAGAAACACAACCTGCTGAGGGTAACCTATCACAATATACAATGTATCGTCACAGAGTCATGGGAAGTTTGCCACTGAATACACATATTTATTCTACGTCCAGCTGCACTGGTCCGAAGTACCTTCTGTGTAGGTTTGGATGTATATAGAATGGACAAATTTATGTGGTCATGAGCTAAACTCAAATACTTAACCAATGTTTGTAAAACATAAAATATAGGTCAAACTGTCCTTCTTTGGTTGTAAACGTGTATAGATCCTCCAATTGTCCAGTTTCATGATTCGAACCTAAACAGCACCCAATTAATGAACTATAAACACAAAATTTCAACAAAGTTACTGAAGCATGAAATAAAGTTCATAGAGACCTCCGCTTTTTGCAATAAGGATGTAGTACTTGTCAAGATGCATCCTCTCACCATGTTAAATGATTGTAGGAAGGATAGGATGCATATAGCAAACCAAAGATTCACGACGTCATGAGCTAAATGCAAAAACTTAACCAAAGCCAGTGAAAAAGAAATATAGGTCACAGTGAGCTTCTCTTTGTTGTAAGGGTATGCACCCCCTTACAAAGTGTCATAATTCTAGATATAATAGTACGTCCAAAGGATGCAAAACACTTATGTGGTCATAAGCTAAACCCAAAACTTGCATTAAGCTTGTTAAACCTGAAATGTAGGTTACATTGACCTTCTATTGCTGTAAGGGTGTGGTACTAACAGAGATGCATACAATCAACTAGTTTGGTGGTTTTATTATGAACAGAGCTCGAAAAATAAACTTAAAACACGAATCTGAACCAAAGTTAGTGAAGCAATCAATATGGGTCACAGTGACATACTTTTGTGATGAGGCTGTAGTAGTCGTCAATATGCATCTATCACCAGGTTTCAGCAGGATACCTGGGAAATAGTATGCATATAGTGTACAACAAACCTGACCAAAATTCAAAAACTTAACCAAGAATGCACAAATGATGTATATGTCTGTACAAAATTAGATGCTTCCAAAAACGGTAGGTACTATGAAATCCACTCAAAACTGTTGCCTTGGACTTAGGAAAAAGAAATAGTTAAGATGTAGTGAGAGTGTACATATGTATATACTTTTATATGTGCCGACGCCGACGCCGGGGAGAGGAAAATAGCTCTCCTCTACTTTGTCGAGTCGAACTAAAACTACAGAAGTAACGGACTGACGCAAGAAACAAAAAAATAAAAATGAATAAATAAAAACAAATAAACAAATATTATCGGAGATAAATTCTCAGTCTAAATTGTTTCCTGTTACATGTCCATGACCCCATTGCCGAATCACCTTGATCAATTAAGTCGATAATAATAATAATAATAATAATAATAATAATAATAATAATAATAATAATAATAATAATAATAATAATAATAACAACAACGACGGCGACGACGACACAGATAATGATGATAGCTATTTAAAAAATGTTTGTCTTATCTGCTAATGTGATAATGATGATGATGATGACGACGACGACAATGATGATGACTGGGACTGACATGCACACCTAGTATATACTGTCTTCGTTCGTTAACCATTTTAAATTTAATGTACTTAGCTTGCGGTCATGTGTAAATGCAAGCGAAGATTTAACCGAATACTTTGATTACACGCTGGAGACTAAACAAGGGGTGTGTTTTGAGTCCACTATTATTTTCTTTGTTTATTAACGATTTGATTCGGTACTGAAAGAAAATTGTCGCAGGGGTAATTTTATATCAGAAAATGTCCCTGATCTTTTTAGCACTGTTAATTGCGTTGATACAGCGATATCATTACCACAACAGATACACATAAATAAATAAAAATATTTTGTAATACCACTGGAATGTTGGTTGGTTTTTCTTGGATAAGACAAAAATAGTTGTTTCGCAATGGATGACCTTTAACAAATTATGAAAAGTGTTGTTTGCTTGTTGTTGTGGGTTTTTTTTTTTTTAATTTTAATTTTTGAAGGGGTACGAATTGGTACAGTTTCATTTTACAAATATATGGGTTTTGGGTTTACACTAAAATTAGCTTGGACAAAGGAAGGCTAAGGAAACATTAGTAGCACAAAAGAGTAGCAATTCTGATATGTCTATTTTTATTACGAAATGAAATTTGCGTACTTTAGTTGTGACGATGCCTTTAAAATATTTAATACTATGGTGAATCCAATATTATGTTATGGTTCTGAAATTTGGGGTCACACGTATGCATAATGTATTGAAAGTGTTCAAAATCGCATCTGTAAACTATATTGATGTGTCTAACATAATGAAAATAATTATGTTGCCCTTGAAGAAGTGGCAGACTACAGTTATGTGTTACATAGTATTCAAGTGTGTTAAAATATTGGTGTAAATTATTACATATGGATAGGAGTTGTGTGTTACATAGTAATCAAGTGTGTTAAATAATGTTGTTAATAGTTACAAATGGATAGGAGTTGTGTGTTACATAGTATTCAAGTGTGTTAAATATTGTTGTAACTTGTTACATATGGATAGGAGTTGTGTGTTACATAGTATTCAAGTGTGTTAAATATTGTTGTAACTTGTTACATATGGATAGGAGTTGTGTGTTACATAGTATTCAAGTGTGTTAAATATTGTTGTAACTTGTTACATATGGATAAGAGTTGTGTGTTACATAGTATTCAAGTGTGTTAAATATTTGTTGTAAATTATTACATATGGATAGGAGTTATGTTACATAGTATTCAAGTGTGTTAAATATTGTTGTAAATTGTTACATATGGATACGAGTTGTGTGTTACATAGTATTCAAGTGTGTTAAACATTGTTGTAAATTATTACATATGGATAGGAGCTGATATCCAACAGAATGCCACAAAATGCTTAAATCATTAATTGATAACAAACGAGTTACATGGACATCACATCTGAGAAATTTTTAATTTAGCAATGGTTTGGGCTTTGTATGGAGATGTTAATGTATTTGTAACAGCATTTTCTCAAAGAAGGAATGAATTCAAGAGTCAAAATTATCATGATAACATTACAAAGTCTTCAAAATTTAGGCATTATTTTAAAAAAAATGATGAAACACTATTAAATGTTGAGACGTATCTTTCCAGCATTTTGTGTTCGCAAAACTCTCTCGAAATTTCAGATGCTCAGTCATAAACTTTTTATCGAGACTGGTATAAACATTAGACGCCGCCATATTAACTCCAAGGTGTTTTTTACAACTTTAGATCGATGAATTAATCATACACACACACACACACACACACACACACACACACACACACACACACACACACACACACACACACACACACACACACACACACACAAGAAAAACAAGAGCAAAAAAAAATACAAAAAAAAACAAAACAAAAAACAATAGGTCTCGATTGAGCAATTACCTGTTTTGAATGTCTAAACTTGTCAATTATTAGTATTAGTTCCGAACTTAAAATATAAGATAGTATACGCAGGAGTGAGATTGTAACCAGTCTGAATATATGATAATAGGCAAAGACAACTCAGGAAAGCATTTTTAAAAACCCCCAAAACATGTATTATGCATTCGTTGGCAGAATTTAATACTTATAATTAATTACATAAATAAGATATCAGATTTCGTTCCACCTTACAATGAATTAAATAATTTGACCACACAGATGAATTAATTAGTACAATACGATTCAAATCCAGCCGTCAAGCCGCAGATCCCCCCCAAAGGCAAACATACAAAACCTAAAATTAACTAACTCACCTTACTATGAGTAAACCAGACCCCGGGGTGTTACGTACCGCCCCACGAGACTGTAATAAAAAAGTAATTTCAAGATTTTATTCCTCTTGACAATCTTCATCTTTCATAGAATCAGTACTTCTATGTTAAGTTACTCCTGTAAATAGAAAGGATTTTAAAAAAATGGAGGTTGGAATCTATCTCGCAATAACCTTTCAAAATAACTACATATGCACATATATACATTTCATGTTACTGACTTAACGAAGTTACAATATACGGTTGCATTATATTAAATGAGACCCAGCATTGATAAAGAACCGTCTGATAACTCGAGTACCTTTCAAGTTAAGATGAAGGCCTCGGTCATTTAATGACACACAGTTCTCTGATAGGCTGATTGTTCTTTAGGAATACTCGATATGTGTGAAGAAACAATGTAAATCAGTCTGCCAACATATTAAAATAGTGAATTTGCTCGTACCGGGATCTTGTATGTGCCGTAGCTGTATCGAGGTCGGGAACCAGGCTAAATGGAACATAGTCTCGGTTTTGTTATTCATCCGAAGTCATTAAACAGTCCGTTACATATGTTAAAAGTAATTTCTACATTAAAGAGCTTTATAATATTTAATGATTGATTTGTATCGTAAAATTATATAAACAATAGTTTATGTTGGTGTATATATTAGTACTTCCAATTTTTCTGGACTAGTATGAAAACAATACGCGCATGAATAATTCATCGATCTAAAGTTGTCATAATCACCTTGGAGTCAATATGGCGGCGTCTAATGCTGGCTAGTGCTGGACGTAAGTTTTCACCGAATCGCATTTAAACCGATACTATTTTACTTCGGATTAGAAAGTTTGATTGTTACCTCTTTGCTAACATGACTAATTTGCTAACAGTTCCATTTCACTGACATTTACAAGTTCCAGAGGTAACGGGACAGCCAAAAAATCTAAAACTTCAGACTGTCAATATTGCCCACAATGGAATGTGTATCGAACTATGGCATATGTAATAAAGAGAGGGTGTGTGCGTATGTCTTTGTTAAAGATCTTGGTCCATCTTACCAACATTCCAAGCATATCGATTTAAATGAATACGAGATAGAAAATGAATAAATTTCAACTTTTATCAAAATCTGTGTACATATCATGGAATCATAATAGGGGCAGAGCCTGACATCCTTTAACACATGCTGTAGACCATAGACACGTAGATATGTACCTATGGTCTGGACCATAGGCTTCTATGCCTATATTTAGAGCATACACATATGGTCTGACCCTAAGATAAGATAAGATAAGATTTATTTAAAGTCGGCATGATTTAAAACAACAGTACAACATAAGCTCTACCTTGAGTGTAGAGGGACCATACTAGGGTCGACTAGGGTTGAAAGAAGTTGCATTCTAGTGTAAAACTTTGCTTTGCATTAACATTATGTCATCCTGTATTTGCCCACTGTGTGCTCAGAATTTGAGAATGCACTTGAATACCATTTAGTTGAGGAAGCCACAGTGTTGGTTTTGTTGTTAGAATAAGCTGCCCACTCATGGAAACAAAAGTCCACTTAAACAGTGCTTATCACAATTGACCATCAGTAATTATCAAATTAGGGTAATATAATCTGCTAGCCATAATTTTAATATATGGAAAGCATCAAGCTAGAACCATGTTTCCAGTAGGTGAAAACATTTGGTTTACTTGGATCTTACCTTTGATTTTAGTAGTAGTAGTAGTAATAACAGTAGTAGTGGCAGTGCATGTGGCTGTTGCTGCTACTTCTGCGATGTAAATTTATTTCTGTTTGTTTGTTTATTATCCTTGATTTAGAAAACATTTTTCTTTATTCATGACTAAAAATACCAGTTGTTACTGGATATACACTACTACTACTACTGAAATTATTATTATACAGTACTACTAACTCTGGTATCATGATCAAAATTTAGTAGTCTCCCAATATAGCAGCTAACACAAAATTGGTAACAGCGTATAAACTTGTAGGGTTTCCCAACATTTTGTGCAAAGCAAGCCCTTTGTCAAGGAAAAATGGGGAGACAATTACAAAGGTAAAACAGACACTTAACTCAAAATTAAGACAAGTTTAAAATATCAATATGATAAAATCTGCAAGGGGACTACATATCAAATGAAGTAAAAGAAACAGGATAGAGAAAAAATGCACTTGTATCTAGGTTGATGATAATCTAAGATCATTTTCAAAATTTAAATTAAAAGTAAAATGTCTGCTCCAAGAATTATATCCTGGGTAAAATGTTATCTACAGAGATTGCTTAAACTGCAAATTGCAGAGAAGAAAAATTGTAAAAAGATAAAATATTCAATAATAATAGTAATAATGAAGTGTGAGTATGATGAAGGTCATGAAACACTAATATAAAAGGAAATGAAACAAAATAAAGAGTAGTGGTTATGCGTCTGTTAGTGATTATCAAAAAAATGCAGTGGGCAGGTTAGATTAATCTTGTAGAAAAAATTGTTTTCAACTGTAGAATCCATTATATCTTTTGTGTGCATTCCATGTCAGCCCTCTCCAGGATTACACAATAGGTAGTACCTCAAGGCATTGCACAGAATATCTGGTTGAGTTGTATTTATTGGCAAGTTTTTCTAATTAATTTTTATATGGTTGTGAATTTTGTTCATCCTCTTTCTAAAGTCCACAGTTTCACTAACATATTGGATGTCATAGTTCTTGCATGTCAGAAAGGAGATTACATTTTTGCTTCAACATCCCAATTTTTGGTTGGTGTTGAAGCTTACTACTGTTTTGAAACTTTGGAAAATTTCAGTCTCATTCATATGTTACAGTTGGGAAATGCGGCAGTGTTTGTCTTTACAATGGTATGTGTGTTTTAATGGCATAACCTTGATTAATTTGGGCTCATACCAGGTGATTGATTGATTACTTGGGTGTGATTGATTACTTGCATGTCTAATAAAGCTGTAAGTGAACAAGTGAACACTGCATGTTCCTTGTAGATGCCAGGCAATATCATGTAATGAACCATTCATTTAAAATCGTAATGAAAACAAAGAATTTAAATTGAGTGGAAAGTTTGAGAGATCAAACATAGTAGTAACAAAGTGCTTGAATTGTGAGCAGTTTATTAAAACATATGTTTTTGTTGCTTCTTTTATGATTAGACAGTAATCACTTGGTCTGACTATAGATGTACATGTATCATCTAAATATGTCTATATTCCAAAACACATACATGTATTTTAAGATATCTGTGATTATTACTCACTTTTGCATACTTTCATGTTACATGCCTTTATTCCAGATGGGTGGTGATGTAGAGCCGGGGAGAAATTACAGGGAGACCTGTCGGGGCAATGGCTGGTCCTGCCCTCCCCATCCACTCCAGTTCTGTGCTTGGATTTGTGTTGCATATTTTGCTATCATTCACTTGACCACACTTGTGCCTGCTTTGCCTAAAGAATGGCAGCCTGCTGGATACATTGTATCCTTTATTTTATAAGACACCTTATTTAGGGGTCCTTCATCTTCATTACAATGGAACTCATCAATACATTACTTCTCCAGATGGCACTATCAACCTTTTGGTTCCCTGTATTATAAACTTTGTTCAAAAGCAAAAACATTCTTAAACTGAGGATCAGTCTAGAATGATGGTCACACTCACACCTTATATCACTGAACAAGAGTGATTGGTGATCTCCATTTGTTGAAAGTTTAACTCATTGTGTTGAAGGTGAACCTACCTGTCAAAAGTTTTCATTTATTTCAACTGTATCATCATTTCATCATAAATTGGAACCACTTATTTAGCTTAAGAAAATGTTCTTGTACAAGTGATGCATTTATTTGGCCAAGAGATCTAAATAAACGGTCTTCAAAAGCATAATACAACATTCATTTAATGGGATGAAATCAATCATGCAGAATTAAATTTGCAGGTAAAGGCATGAGCCATACAGTTACCATTTTGTATAATATTCCCCAAACTCAATCATCCATACATAAATGTGATGGTATGTAGTTGCAGTACACAATAATTATTAAATTATTAAATAATTAGCCAATCAGAGACGGAGTTAATGTTGTTGTTTCATTATAATGACCAGACACAACAAATAATCTGGGCCATAATGTAGTGATTTTTTATAGTCTGGCTGTGTATTTAAACTTTTCTTGTCATGTCAATAATGAATTGTTCAGTATGCTCTATTGACTTACAGAGTACTCTGACAGGCTGAGATGTTGGTATACAGTGGTCTTTAAGATGGATTTGGTTTGCCTTTTTACAGCACAGCAACACAAGTAGGTTATTTGGTGCCAAGGCAATTGGAGTAAAGTGCCTTACCCAAAGACACACATCAGTAGCGCCCCGGACTGATTTAGTAGTAGAATTCAAAACGACACTTTTTGGTCATGAGTCCAGCATACTAACTACAGTGCAACCACAACTTCTGTTTCCATTAGTCACTTTTTGCAACACACAGGAAAGCACATCAGACCTATTATACACCCCCGAGCCCACAGGGGGCATTTGAGATGGAGCAAACTACACTACCAGCAGGAAACCATCAATCTTTGATGGCTAACCAGGCACTATTTCATGTGCTTGTCTTTTTTCAATATTCAAATGTTGTCTGCTTTTGTGAAATCATCAATTACTGTACATTTTGAAATGATGAGATCATTACAATATGATGTAGTATTTTCTGTGTAATGTCTCTTTTTACCAATGTGTATCGTAACACTATGAGGGATATAAAATGACATGGTTGCAACTTCTTTGAGTATATGGTGACAAAAATTCATATACACTTTTAATTATCGCAATAACGGTCCTGTGAAAGAAAATTATAAAGCCAACAAAAAGTATACAGGACCTTTAGCAATTATGACCTGGCATAAATCAGACATGCGGTGCGATCCCAATAATTAGGTCATGCCAAACAAATGAATGCACAAGCATATACATTTTTTTTTATTTAATAGAGGAGTATATGATATTTAATCTGAGCAAAGTTTTGATCAATTTTTCAGCTATTATTTTATGGACATTTAGTGACGAGGTACTTTTTCCCATACTTGTCTATATAATGACTTGTAATTGGGGATGGATATTCAGCTAGAAGAAGCACATGAAAATGCTCTCCAGCCAATACATTTTTAAGTGATTTGGGATTGCTTGGACTCTTATTTCTGTGAAAATATCAATTTCTTAAAAAGTATACTCCAACATTTCACAAGCAATTATCCTTAACTGTATTAAACATTAACTGTTGGTTTTTCTTCATCACTGTCAACAATTTTTTACTTCTTTTTTTCACTAACAAGCTCAGACATGCTGTTGCTAAGCCTAAATCTCTATGTGTGCGGGCACATTAATGCTTAAAAATACTGGTAGATGTGTTGAAACTGCCAAATTACAAAGGTAATTCCAGTTCCCTTGCATCATAAAGCATAATCCTTAACTCCAGCTTAGATTCCAGGGATAGCCCTTGCAGTACATGTATTGTGCCACATTGTTTCTAGCAGCATCAACCCCGCAGATTCATCGGTGCTGAACAAGAACAGAAATGGAAAAATTCCTACATTTGATCGCAGCCAACACAATCACGTCATAGAAAATTGTCACTGTTATATCTGCGAAGTTGATGTGTATGTATTCTTTTTTACCTTTAAGTTCCCTTTGCTTTTTTTTTTTTAATTTTACCAAATAATGGTGAAAAGATTAACTTTTTAGATCGTTGCTAAACTAAGAAACCTTTGGTGAGTATTTGTGTATAAACAATCTTCCAAATCAGTGCTTTTGAAGTTGTTTGAATAGCAGAATTTCCATAAGAGCTTCATTTTTTTGCAGTCAAGCATGAACTCTAATTAGTTTATAGGGCTATATGTACCACCTTGTTTTACTGTATATTACTGGCATGCTTCTCCCTGCACAAGAGATTGCCGTTTAACAGCCCCTATTGACGGACAGCACTGTGTTGAATATCATACCCTCCATTGATGCTAATGGTGATATTAGGAAATAGATTTTTACTCCTACTGGGGTTTGAAACTGGGACCTTTGGTGCCAGATACCAGTATGGTAACCACTATGCCACCACCTATGCTTCAGATGAAATTTATCTTCTTATTTACTTTTATTCCTTTAAAAGAGATGCAGTGTTAGGAAGTACATACATGTATATTCAGAACTTTGTTTTTCTTCTGTAGGGGTTCCAGATCTAAGCACTGCAGTGTTTGCAACAAGTGTGTTGCTGATTTTGACCACCACTGTAAATGGCTCAATAATTGCATTGGTAGCCGAAATTACAGGTAAGGCAAGTCTAATTTATTGTGAATCTTATATTAAACCATGCAGAGCAGTTTTCAGTTGCACTGGATTTCAGTGACATTTTGTCTTAAAGATAATTGCTGAGTTTTTCTTTTACAGAGGAAAAATTAACTTTTTGATATTAATTTTTATTTCAAATTTAAGAAAATAAAAATTACATTGTAGCATAGCAGTTTTTAAAGTCAAGAAACTGTTTTAGATGTTTACAAATAGTCATTTTTCTAGAAAAGTTCATGTATTGTCAGTGTTTGTAAGAAAATTTAAAGTAATGTTTGTGAGTAACCAATTTTCTCAGTTTTTGTCTCATGCAAAGCATATGTGAGACAGATATGGTGTTCAGATTATTGTTCCCATTAGTGTAAAATTGTTAACATTTACCTCAATTTCTTTAACACTGTAAAATGTTATCTTAAAGGTTGAATTTATCTTAAGGAGTTCATTTCATTGCTATCCTATATATATATGTGTGTGTGTATGTGTGTGTGTGATGGTGACCAATTTTTCAAGGTGTATTATGTGTTTTCAAGCTTTTGCAGTTAGTTCCCTTTCATAACATGGGATTACACTGTCATCTAACTTGATAATTACATTCATTTCAAGGAATTATATTCATGCTCTTAAGAAAGTGAGTCATAGTGACCTACTTTTCCTCCTGCTCTAATGTGTATTTTAGCTGTTTGGATCATGCAGCAGGGGAGCTGACATTCAACAGATTGCATAATTGTTGCTATTAGAATTGTTGAGAATTTTTTGCTTTCTTTTCAGGTGGTTTTTGGCCACTCTAGTCACAGGTATTATAGGAATTCTGTTAGTATTTACTGTGGCTCTTGTGGAATTCATTGCCTACTATACAGATAAGAATGGTCGTGTGATCCTCTGGCCCTATATCAGTAAGTATTATCCACCATTCATGTTATTTCTTCATGACAGCTTTGAAAAAAATCTTATCACTTTAATACAGAAAGTTATAATTGTCAAGGCAGGCAATGTATATCCTGTTTTGAATGATGATGAAAGTAATTCAGAATTTTCCAAGAAAGCTCAAGGTAAGAAACAATATGTCTGAAGTCTTGGCATTTTTTTCTTTTCTTATATCAGATATTTGGGTGATTGTTTGTGGTTTGATATTCTTTTATCCATTATAGATTTAGTTGTCATATGACTTTTGATGTTCTTGTTTCCTTTTGTACATAATGCTTTTGTCATTTTATATTTTGCAACTAAAATACTGTATTGTCCATTATTTTTTTGTAAACATTTTTTGCTTTATTTTTTCAGATGTACAAATAATTATAGGTAAAAAGTTAATGATCATCTTCTTAGGTACCAAAAATGTGCAAAATTTAAAAAAAAACATAGTTCTCAATACCAAAAATGTGCAAAATTTAAAAAAGAAAATAGTTCTCTATACCAAAATTTAGAAGACAATAATTAATGATGATTTGTACACATCTATCTATCTATCTATCTATCTATCTATCTATCTATCTATCTATCTATCTATCTATCTATCTATCTATCTATCTATCTATCTATCTATCTATCTATCTATCTATCTATCTATCTGTCTGATTGTTTGTCTGTCTATCTATCTATCTAATCTATCTCTGTCTGATTGTTTGTCTGTCTATCTATCTATCTATCTATCTATCTATCTATCTATCTATCTATCTATCTATCTATCTATCTATCTATCTAATCTATCTATCTAATCTATCTATCTCTGATTGTCTGTCTATCTATCTATCTATCTATCTATCTATCTATCTATCTATCTATCTATCTATCTATCTATCTATCTATCAATCTATCTATCTATCTATCTATCTATCTATCTATCTATCTATCTATCTATCTATCTATCTATCTGTCTGTCTGTCTGTCTGTCTGTCTGTCTGTCTGTCTATCTATCTATCTATCTATCTATCTATCTATCTATCTATCTATCTATATAATCTATCTATCTGTCTGATTGTTTGTCTGTCAGTAAAAATGGTCGTTAATAATCAATGTAAAGGCTATATAGTCAAACCTGGTCTAGCACCACCTTCATATAGATACCACCTTTCCACAGAGATAATCATTTTTCAGTCCTCTTGAAATTCGCTATATATTTTGCCTGCATATAGCAACCACAAGCTCAACATGACTAGCAAAATCTATTTTACAGTCCCCAGTACCCCAATTTGATGCTCATAGCAACCAGTAACCAGTAATTATTATGGGTTAATTTTCGACCTTATACCATATCTCATTCTTTCCTCTTGTTTTTTTTTTTTTTCTCTTCTCTGTCTTTCTGTCATTTTACCTACCTATCTACCTATCAATCTATCTATTTATTTTAGAAACTCTTGGAAATTTTAAGAGAATGACGTTTATTCAAAACATTTTGACCCTTTTTTTTAAGGATTGTATATCTTTTACCATTATATTTTATTTTATATACATTTTACAGAATTTAAACATCTTTACGTTTTATCTTTTATCTTGTAGTATTTTATGTATGCATTTATATGGCAGGGTTTATCTTCCTAACATTTTTGTTTGTAATTCTTCATTTTTACATTTTTTAAACTTTTAAATAGCACCATGTAGCCATTATTGCTGAAGTGCTGTTAAACGCCAATACATACATACATATCATTTCTTTCAGATCAACTGACATGACTCTTGTATATAAAGACCACCTGTCTATAAAGACTGCTGCAGTGTGGTTTCATGAGTGGTTGTTATATACAGGTTTTAATGTAATTACCACTGTCTAGTGTCTGTTTTTTTGTTATACCATGAGGCTTTTAGTGAATTAAAGGGGTTTCTACAGATGATGTTTTTTTCTTCTATTCCACAGAAACCTCTACGAATGTGTCAGCTCGTAAGTATCTGTCACATCCATCTCTTCATGTGCATATCTGTCATGGGCGTATTTATTGTTGCACATCTTTTTTCTTAAAGTCAGAGCCATAGTAGTAATTGCATTTCCATCCATCCTTCCATCTGTTGTCCATCCAACCAACCTGCATCACACTTTCTTGTTTGCTTGGTAACTTTTATGCTAACAGATATTTTAAATAACACTTGTTACACTTTTGTATCATTACTAAAGTGAATGTTGTGTCCCAAAAATATGAGGTCATATCTTTATGGTCAAGGTCAAAGATCAGTGTTTCCAGATTTTTGTTTCTCCACAATAACTCTTAATCTGTTTAAGATAGAGGGATGAAACTTTGTGTAATTATTTATCTCTACTAGAAGATGTGTTAGGTATGACAGTTGGGTCATATCAAGATCAAGGTAAAAAAAATCAATGTACAGACACTTTGTCATGTTTCCTCAATATATTGGGTTGGTGGACATAAATTCACCAATTGCTTGTTTGTCTAATTACCCACACTGAGAGTTTTATCAGTGTTTTCGAGTCTTTGGTTCTCTTGCATCTTTTATATTTCAACTGCTGCAAGCACAAATGTTTTTCTGCATCAGAATTTTTCCGCTGTGCAGACAATATAATATCAATCATTCTTGATGCCATTGTAAATAATGAGGGAGATACATGGAGAGAAAGTATGGATATCTTCACAGTCAACACTTTACCTGATAACCAACTGTACAAAACTGTTGTTTGGTACCTAAATGAAGTACAGTCTCTGCTGTTTGTTTCATGTTACATATGGATAATACATGGTAAATGTTAATATTTCTTATTGGATTTGGTATGCTGCAGAATATTGATGGGATAATATGTGAGTCTGATTGTCAGCATCCTAATTGCATTATCTGGTGAAATTATGGCCACTGATCGGTGTTCTTAATTTTTCTTCATGACAATCTATTGGGTCTTAGTCAAGTTGCTTATATTGGCAAGATTTTGATGGATTCAGTTTTCAGCAAAGTCTGTCATCATTTAGTCAAGTTGGTTTGCAGCTTTATATTGGCAAGATTTTGATGGATTCAGTTTTCAGCAAAGTCTGTCATCATTTAGTCAAGTTGGTTTGCAGCTTTATATTGGCAAGATTTTGATGGATTCAGTTTTCAGCAAAGTCTGTCATCATTTAGTCAAGTTGGTTAGCAGCTTTATATTGGCAAGATTTTGATGGATTCAGTTTTCAGCAAAGTCTGTCATCATTTAGTCAAGTTGTGACCTTTGATTTGACCCAAAACAAATAATAAGTTTTACTGCATGCATTACAATTTTTATAAAAATTGTATTTTAACCAGTTTTGATATGGAATTTTATATGAGGAAGGTCCTTCAGTCCTGATTACAGTGTCTATGGTACATCATGTACTTTGTACTGTGATTCAACATGTTTATCATCAGATAATCTCCATTCCCAATTTGCCTTTGAAAAGTTAAGGACATCACTTCCTCGAATTTGCTAATTCTATCCTACTTCATCTCTATATTTAATCTTTAGTGTATAATTCATTTTCATAGATTAAAGTTAACAGTTTTTTTCTGTTGCCTTTGATGATATTTGGTCAAGAAGTACTGCAAAGGCTTATGATAATTGTTGTATTAGCAGACTAACTGTAAATGCAGCATTATAGTATCTGTGTCTGTTTATATCAAATGATATTTGGTCAAAAGTTTTACAAAGACTTATGATAATTGTTGTATTTACAGACTAAACTGTAAATGCAGCAGTATAGTATCTGTGTCTATTTATATCCATTGATATTTGGTCAAAGAGTCTTACAAAGACTTATGATAATTGTTGTATTTACAGACTAAACTGTAAATGCAGCAGTATAGTATCTTTGTCTGTTTATATCCATTGATATTTGGTCAAAGAGTCCTACAAAGACTTATGATAATTGTTGTATTTACAGACTAAACTGTAAATGCAGCAGTATGGTATCTGTGTCTATTTATATCCATTGATATTTGGTCAAGAAGTCCTGGAAAGGCTTATGATAATTGTTGTATTTACAGACTAAACTGTAATGCAGCAGTATAGTATCTGTGTTATTTATATCTTGATATTTGGTCAAAAAGTCCTGCAAAGGCTTATGATAATTGTTGTATTAACAGACTAAACTATAAATGCAGCAGTATAGTATCTGTGTTATTTATATGTGATATTTGGTCAAAAAGTCCTGCAAAGGCTTATGATAATTGTTGTATTTACAGACTAAACTGTAAATGCAGCAGTATAGTATCTTTGTCTGTTTATATCCATTGATATTTGGTCAAAGAGTCCTACAAAGACTTATGATAATTGTTGTATTTACAGACTAAACTGTAAATGCAGCAGTATAGTATCTGTGTCTGTTTATATCCAATGATATTTGGTTGAAAGTCCTACAAAGACTTATGATAATTGTTGTATTTACAGACTAAACTGTAAATGCAGCAGTATAGTATCTGTGTCTATTTATATCCATTGATATTTGGTCAAGAAGTCCTGGAAAGGCTTATGATAATTGTTGTATTTACAGACTAAACTGTAATGCAGCAGTATAGTATCTGTGTTATTTATACCTTGATATTTGGTCAAAGAGTCCTGCAAAGGCTTATGATAATTGTTGTATTTACAGACTAAACTGTAAATGTAGCAGTATAGTATCTGTGTCTATTTATATCCATTGATATTTGGTCAAGAAGTCCTGGAAAGGCTTATGATAATTGTTGTATTTACAGACTAAACTGTAATGCAGCAGTATAGTATCTGTGTTATTTATATCTTGATATTTGGTCAAAAAGTCCTGCAAAGGCTTATGATAATTGCTGTATTTACAGACTAAACTGTAAATGCAGCAGTATAGTATCTGTGTCTGTTTATATCCAATGATATTTGGTCAAAAAGTCCTACAAAGACTTATGATAATTGTTGTATTTACAGACTAAACTGTAAATGCAGCAGTATAGTATCTGTGTTATTTATATCTTGATATTTGGTCAAAAAGTCCTGCAAAGGCTTATGATAATTGTTGTATTTACAGACTAAACTGTAAATGCAGCAGTACAGTATCTGTGTCTGTTTATATCCATTGATATTTGGAAAACGAGTCCTACAAAGACTTATGCTAATTGTTGTATTACAGACCAACTGCAAATGTAGCAGTATAGTATCTGTGTCTATTTATATCATTGTTTCATGTTTTTGCCCCTGCCATATCTTTGGAGGGTGTATACCCATGTTCATTTGACCTGCCACATCATGTCCTGTTCTGTCATCTTGTCACATGCCATCACTTGTATCACCAATTTTGTTTTTACTCAATAATTCTAAGGCCTTTATGAATTGAAACTGAATTTGTACTGTACATTAGGAAGACTTGGGTAAAGTTTGATCTTCACTATTCTGTGACAAAATTGTATGGAGTTATGGCCCCTGTTTGATTTAAGCCTTTGCCCTTTCAGTATTGTATCATATTAGTTGGGGCATCCATGTCATATGGACACATTTCTAGTAATTTCATTATTTTTGTTTCAGTAATTAGTCTGAGAAATGAACTAGGGATCCACATACTGCTGAGTCATTTGCTACGTGTACAAGTTCTTTTTTTGTTCGTTAATTGAGGAATAATTTGAATTTATTTTTAAACTACTAATCCATAGTACAATATTTTACACATCTGATGTAAGGCAGAGTATATTTTGTTATAACATTGTCTCTCTGGTTTCAGGTAAAACCTGTATATTGACAAACATTTTGGGATTGCTTTCTTTTTGATTAATAAAGAAACCTGAGTTTTGTATGAAATGTCAAAGGTCAGGGTCACAGAGGCTTAAAGAAATGCATGATTTCTTTTCAATAACTTTAGTCCTAGTCAATATACAGTCACCTAACATCGCTTTTCTTTGGAGCAAGAAAGAACCTATTTATTTTAATGTCTAAAGGCAAGGTCACCAGGACATAAATCAGGAAAAAAAATTCTGTAAGAAATAAAACTTGAATTAAAAGCCACATACCGTCTGTTCAGGCAGTGAATTAAATTATATATGTTGGGATCAAATGGTCAAAATAAAGGTCAAACCCATTCAAAGAAAGATAAGAACTGCTTCTACATTATGACTTGCATTTGACACCATTTTCTATCAGTGAACTTCATAAATAATTTGCCCCTGCAGTTACTAAAGAACCTTTTGCTCTTAAGATAAAAGGGTCAGGGTCACTGTGGTTTGATTGGTCACTGATGTCTGGAGTCAGACGTGTTCTGCTGATACCTTTATACTGTTCTATTCTACTGAGGGTGAAAGTTTTACACAATCCATTCACATTATTATTGTTTCATTGATATAATCACGATGTTGTTTTGGTTTTTTGTTATTACCCCAGATACATTGCAGTGCCAAGGTTGGAGGCTTTGGGCTCATTGTTTAACATTTTAGAAGTCATTATAAATATGAAATAAAAACTACCATGTTAACGTACAGCTAGTATAAAATGTGTCCAAAGTTTTTTGGAGAAAGAGAATGAGATATAGAGATAGAAAGAAAGAACTACATAGAATAAAGTTGTATACATATATATTACTTGCTGCATTTAAATATTCTTACAGTTTTGCTTTATGGATTTACAGTCATCCATCCATCCTTCCATATATATATAGTAAAACCTGTCTTGAAAGACCACTGCTTTGAGAGACCAGGTTCTCAAAGCACAGACTGACTGATTATATAGTTTATGACCTATAATGAGAGACTATCTGTTTTGAGAGACCATACTTCTTCGGCAGAAGGGGTTGTCTTTGAAGACTGGTTCTACTCTCTGTGTGTGTACCAGTATATGTATGTATGTGTGTGTGTGTGTGTGTGTGTGTATATATATATATATATATATATATATATATATATATATATATATATATATATATATATATGAGTCAGTTCATGTGAAAACCGGCCTTATGACATTGAGCGAGAAATTCTGGAATACCCCACTTAAAGTATAACGTCAGATTTTCATACTTCATGATTACATGGAAGTGATTTGCCATTTTCAAGAGTGACTGATACTGGTTTCAAGAGAAACTCTTTGCAAGTTTTTCATGGATTCTGGAGTTGAAAATGTGTTTTGGGTAAGTTAATCCTTAATATCAAATAAATATTTCAAAACAATAACAAAATGAAGAAATGTAATTAATATAATTATTTATGTATTAACTGTAACTGATCAATTTGATTATTCTTTGCTGATCGACAAATGAATCTAAACCTTGTAAAATATATGAAATATTACATATTTTGAGAGAAATGTCTTATATTTCCTTATTAAATTGAAAAATATGAAATCTAATAATTATTTCATACATTTGTTATCACTTATACTTTTTGTGACCTTTGGAAAAAACAACCAGACAAAAAGTGTAGTTCTGCAAAATTGTGCAAAGTAGGCAGAAGAGATATGTAGGACAAAAAAGATCACTTGTAACATTGTTGGTTCAGTAGCCCAATTGGTAAAACTGCAAGCACAGTTTTAATATTTTACATGACTATCTGAGTGAACCCAGTTCAGATCCCATTGTCGCGTTTTTTCCCACTATATTTCCTTGTTCCTTAAACAAAATTTTATATTTAGGAAAACTGTAATTTTGAAAGAATAGAAAATGATAAAATTAACATGTTTATCTTTGATTTTATAATCAAGCTTTTTATGCAATGAAAGTTTGTAGAAGTTAAATAAATCATAACAATAATTAGGTTTAATTATAAAAATAAGAAGAAACATTAAGACATAATTTCAAAATATATTTTACTATAGCAAACTGAAGTAACGTTTTAATGTAGGGCAAAATATTTCACCACCCTTGAATATAAACATTTTGTGATTTTGTTTCAGTGGGTACAGGTAAATTATAGTATGTCAATTGGTATTATCTTTTTTATCTAATGAGAAGTAGTCAAGAATATTATTTGGTTATTTACACTAAGAACTTTTTGTTTAGACTTTTGGAAAAATATCCAAGACTACAAATTCAAATAAAATGAAAGAATCATTAACTGCACGGTAAATGATGGTTTTTGTTGTTGTTGTTTGTTTTTTTAAAATAATTATTTGCTCAAACCTTTTGAGTATTAAGTGTAAATTGCATTTATTATTTTAATAGGAATTGGAAGATATATTTGCAGAACACTTTGGTAGGGTTCATGCATCCACATCCCATTCTCCCTTGCTAGTATCAAGCGATGATGCTGTCCCATATAATACGATATACCTAGAGGAAATGGCAAGACAATTTCTTAATAATGTGGATAATTTGAACCCTGAGAACAAAGATTCCAACAGTGAAGAGGAAGCCATTGATGATAAATCTAATGATGTAGTCATTGAACAAAAATGGTTCAGAGGTCAGTTTAAGGGCAAAGGGCAATTTTATCAGAAAGAGTTACAGTTACCAAGAAAATAGTATTGCCAGTCAGAACCAAAATGCCATTTATGACCACATGAGAGAAATGCTGAAGAGTGAGAAAAAAACAGAACTCTATTGCCAAGCTGATGGAGATACTACCTGGTGGAGAGACTGAAAAGGATATCTTGCCCAGTTTTTCAAGCCCCTGTGAGGCATACGGTCCTCTGTTTATCAAATTTTATGTCATTTTTGTACATTAACACAATGTATCATAATACACTACATCCAATATAAAGATGCTGATATTATTCTCAATGATGGATCATAAAGCTGTTTAGTTATTCTCAGGCAAATTTTATTAGATAGAATAAAGGTTTACATTATTTTGCCTATGCTTTCATGCAAACTTTTATTAAGTTTATTGGTTTCATTTTTCTCAACAACTGAAGAAAATAAGTACATATGAAATGTGACATTAGTACGTAGTAATGCGCTGTGTGTTTGCACATGTGTGTGTGTGTTTCCAGAGGACACCTGTGTTTTCGAGTAGCTGCTGATGCACCGGGTATAGTGTTTGTGAAGGAAGCCTCGGATCAGGAGGAGATCGCAATCAATGTTATGAAGATCCCAGGACAGACGATCGAGATCGACAAGCATCCAGACATGATGCAGAGTGCAGGATTGAATAGACATTGTCAAGAGTATTTGTTTAAGAATGTGAGGGGATTTGTTAGACCCTGTTATCAGGACATCACATGTCCAAGACCCTCAGAGGAGTGAGGCGCTTCATGTTATTTTTTAGCATACTTTTAGTGAGACTATCTTATAATAATGAAATATAATTTTAGCATCGCCATATATTTATTGTTGTCATTTGATTATGTTAATTTGAAAACAAAATCAAGTTTCACAGAAGAATATGTCACAACTTCAATATCATATTCATTCCCCAACTTAACACAGTTAAAATATATCCGTGCCGATAATAAAATCTGCATCATAAATATTGAACCCAGTGAACTAAAAGTTTTCAGTATTAAATAACTAAACAGCATTTGACGCCATGAAATAAGTTTTAATGAGAAATTGCAAATGGCTCTAATTTTGTATGTTCAACTATTACGTTACAGTTTGTGCAATGGTAATTTAACGTCATGACATTTTGCATTGTGAAAGTGGTATGGATTCCCTCTAAAGCCCGTGGATAAAAAAATTGACACACTATGGTGCTAAAATTATATTATTATGGTTTCAAAACAATACTCTATCAGAAAATGCAAAAAGGTAAATATCGAAATTTTATGTCATAAGGCCAGTTTTCCTATGAACCAGCTCATATATATATATATATGGGCTGATGGCAGCATAACATAGATATGTAGTTTACCTGTTTTAGACCTTTTTTAATTTTGTCTTCTTTCTTTCTTCTATTGTTTATCCTTTGTTTATTTCCCGATCATTGAAACATGTAGGAGTCAAGAATTTTTCTTGGCTTTTGTGTTTAGTGTTTGTTTTGTGGATGTAAATTGTTTCTTCCCTTGACACAGAGCTTGCTTAGCTTGAAATGTTTGGAAACTTTTGTATTTGCGCCATATCAATTATATATATATATATAGATATATATATATATATATATATATATATATATATATATATATATATACAAACACACATACACATATTTATAGTCATATAAACATATTAATTAATACAGTGCAATCTCCCTGGACTGGGCACTGCTGGGTCAATATCAATAGACCTTTTAACCAATCAGAAGTTGGTGGTTTATGTTATATGAAGAGTCATTAATTTGGTATTCATCCCATGTGGCCCACTTAGCTTCAGTTATAAATACTGTCCTTAGGCTACTCTGCTTTTGCTTTGAGACAAATATGTGCCATAAAAAGCATGACAAAATTTATTCCCTAAACTTTGAAAGGGTTATGAAAAAGCATATTATACAATTGAACAGGGTACTAATAAGGACCAAGTCAATCAGTTTGTTTTCACCTACCAAGAGCAGGGCTTTTATGTAGATGTTGAGTTAGAGATTGACTATTGACTGTATTTATTCTTTGACTTAACCATGTTTGATTTTGTTTTTCAGAATTTGAAGTCTTTCACCAACATACAACTGGTGAAGGATGGCTAGTACTTCTGGGTTTTACAATCATCCTGGGAATTCTGGCAGATGGCTTGCTCATCCATCTCTTTGGTTTCCACTGCTACCTGAGTAAGTCACATGCAGCATTTTAAGATCTATACAGGGTTTATGTCTTACCTGTATCATCTGATAACAAGACACAGGTATCTTGATCATTTCCTGCATCAGTTGCATTGTTGTCAACAATGTTAAAATCAAGTTTGAAGGTTTTTATGTCCGAGTTTTTTTTAAAAGTCATACATAGGGAGGTTCAATCTTAGTGCAGTTTGCAGGTTAGACAATTTTTTGTAGAGCTCTTGTTTTGTTTTTAATTGATGTTAGGATTAAGTTTCTCTGTCAAATATATTAACTGATCACATTAATATTATGAATTATACTCTGCAACCTCTTGAATCCAAGCCTGCCTGAGAAAAAAAAAAGATGTTGTCTTTCGTGTCCATATATCACATACATTATAAAAGTACCATCTATGAGAAGTAACTCTTCCAAGATACCATTATAATTACCTCCCTTGCCACTTCTAGGTGGCTGCTTGTATACCATTTGTTCTTCAGTTTAAACTTTCACTGTGATACTGTCAACTTTGTACCACCATTTCCTCTCATATCCATTGGATTTCACCTTTATTTTTATCCATCCATCTGTGAAGTCCGTATACTTTTATAAAATTAATTGATGCATTTTTTCAAGTGACTTCCAGACTTGTACAGAATATGATAGTGAATTCATTGTTGCTTGATCTAACATCTCTGGGGATCTTTTTCCAGGCAGAGAAATCAAGTAATGAACATGCCTGGAAATTGGCTTGCCATATTGCTAAGGTGATTCATTAAGAATTAATTGTCAGTGTTGTTGTGTTCATCGAAGTATGAACCTGATGGTAAAGTACAAATTTTGTGAATCAGCTACATGGATTCATGCAAAATTTTACTTTACCATAAGTTTCACACTTCAATGAACACAACAAAACTGACAATCAATTTTTATAATTAATTGTTTTAGTTTATTTTACCTACATGTTTTACCCTTTAACTGTTAAATCGATTTTTTATAAACATGTTTTTGAACAAATATGTATGTTCCATAAAAATGGATGTATGGGAAGAAAATATTAAGGAATGATATCATATTGTAAACCTGCTAAGCCCTGCCTCCTTTACATGCATGCAAATTTACCAAATACTCTTTAACTAAAGCATTAATTAAATAAGTATTCTCAACTAAATAATAATTTTATTAGCAAATAATTTTTGAATTCTATTTGACAGTAATATTTATATAATTGCACAATGATCAATAGTGAATCTACAGTAACAAGAAGCATAAAAAGTATTTCCAGTTGATTCTTAACATACATTCTCCCAATTCTCTCCATGCAACATTATGGAGCACTCTGTGAAAGCTTAAACACAGAAAATCTAATTTCTCAGATGATAACTGATTTTTTATGTATGAAATAAATTATGACTTGTTAATTCTTCCTTTTAAATTATTCAAATGTTACATTTCTGCTGAATTTTATTCTCATAAGTTATATTTTAAATATGACATTTATGTCCATAATACAAATTATCCCAACCCTTACAAATTTCCCTACAGTACAGTTCAACCAAGTGCTCCACGAAACCTCTTCACATTATTGATTCACTTTGAAAATGAACTGAAAGTTATTGAAAGTGGAGTTAGCCATGAAACCAGCAGTTGAAAGAGTATTGTTTAAAGTGCATGTCAGTAAGTTATTAGCAGGCATACATGGGACAGGAATGAAAATAGCCTGCTTCAGATAGGGTCATCATTTGAGTCATTCGAGTTCAGCACCTCTATACTGTTGGAAGGAGTTTGCAAATTATCACTAGAGAAAGGGTTTCACTTATTTTTTGCTTTTGCAATGTGAAACATGTGCAAGAATAGCTTTTGATGGAGGATTCATTATTGTGATCTGACATATACATTATATGCCTCAATTTATACCCTGCATCATTCATTGCTTGAATGCATGTGTCCCTAAGGCAGTGGGCGATGTACATTTTACTGCTTTTAGCATTCCTGGAATTGTTCTGCAAAAAAGATATAAATTGCTGTGCCAAAGAAGACTTGGAGTCAAACCAAATATTTGTAAGATTTGGAGTGAGCGCAGTTTTATCACAATGACTGAATAGAATAATTGCACTTGGATCTGTTTTTTCAAGTTTGAAGGTTGCCACAGGACACTTTTTATCACCTGTTGAATACACTTTTTATCACCTGTTGAATACAATTGTTTGTCACTTGGTGCTTCAACATTGCCTATCCCCCTCTGGATATTCTTTTGCTTTGTTTTGTGTGAGATAACTGCATCTCTTCCATCATCATCAAATAGAAATTGGAAATTTTTGGGGGTGAGTTGTTGATGAAACTCCAATCCCCTGTTTACAAAGTGGATCACTAAATTTAACCGAATTTTGTACCTAAGGAGTACTGGATTTACATCTTGTTGCAGGTAAGTGCTTATTTTCGTGAGATCATTATTTTCTGTGCATTTTGTTGGTTGCAATGTCACACTTTTAATCATGAATTTTAATTTTGCATTCGAAATATGATTTGTGAACAAGAAAGTTTTGTCTCTTACAATATCCAAGTCTCTTCCTATATATTTTTAGATGTCTATTTATTGCTGATCCAATGTTTTTTTATGTATTCTAGTGGTATATTATGGCTTGATTGAGTGGTATTGTTTTGGCTCTCATGTATGTACTGGAATATTTCAGTTGAGCTTCAGTGTAGAATTTTCCGAAGCATTCAACTTAATATTTGTGGGTCAGTATTTCTAAAATACACAGACTGACCCACAGTCTCCATGCACCATTCTTAAAAAAATATTTTTTTTTATGGAAAAGTGAGAAAAAAAACATAAACAACATAGCTCTTTCAAATTTCATTTGGAAAATATTCTTAAAAATAAAAATGTTTTGAAGATATAGAATTTTTTTTGATCTAAATCTGTTTAAATTGGGGTAAAATGCAAACTGAAAAGCAATGAACATTATTTCTCTGGTAACTTTTAATTTGTGTCAGAATTTTTTAAAAAAATGTTAAAAGGTAAATTCAAATACTTTTATGTTACAAAATATAAATGATTTTAAAATTTCTTAAAGTCAGTAATCTTGGTTAAATTGTGAATTTATAATTAGACATAAAAATGTTTTGATTTTCTTAATTTTGATATTCTGCCAAAGCTTAAAATATTGTTTATAGGTTGTTGTTGTTCTTGTTGTTGTTGGATACCTTAAAACAAGTTTACTCCCCACTTGGTGTTTTTGTGGGTTGTTTCAGTATTTTATGTTGTTTGATCCCTCTGAGGTCCTCTGCAGTTAACTTTTTGAATCTGTGATGTTTCTGGTTTTCATTCATGCCACTTTGGGTTGACAAGAAAGGTCAGTAAACCCCTGGTCATCTTTGAGGTTCACTTCCATTTCTCCTGCATCTTGCTTCAATTCAGCAGTATAAAGGTCATCAAGATTTATTTTGGAAAAAAATTCTTCTTCTCTGTCTTGAAAATCGTGATCATCCTCCACCATGTCTTGTAAATAAAGGGGATTGCCAGTGTAACAATTTGCAGCATTGTGCTGGCTCGCCATTTATTTTCAACAGCAGGTGATAAAAGGAGGCTTTAGGAACAGTATTATTTGGGAGAAAAGAACAAATATACACTAAACATATTTATAGAACCATTTTTTTTTTTTTTGCAAACAAAAACATACATAAGACCCAATCATAACATAGCTGTGTGATTTACAAAGAGTCAACATGTTCTATTTATAAGCCCCTGGGATTGCCAGAGACCAAAAATAAATCTGGGTTATAAGTAGTTTCCATATTTTTGTTCTCACTTAGTGGCTGACATAGCTCAGAACCAACTGGATTTATACAGGTGTGGATGCAAAAATTTAGATGTCATGTAACATGTTTTATCAAATGAGCTTTCAGCTTTTGTGTAAATAGCTTGAATATTGTAATTATTAGATCAGCACCCGCACCATGGCCAATGATCTGAAGGTGTTGGGCAACATTTACTTAGCGAGACGAGATGCCTACCTTTGCTCGTTCTCATTTAAGCTACAGCATTCTGTGGCAGTGCTTTCTTTACCGTTTGGCTCTTGCTTGCAGTTCAGCAGTCACATGGAGGATACTAGGAAACAGCTCACACAAGAACTGATCTTCAGCTCACATTGCCTCCTTTTTCTGTTTTTTGGCCCATGTCAGTCTCACTGTCAACGGAAAGATGATCATTGGCAGAAGAAGAGACCGAACTCCATTCAGTCACAGTCATTTTGCCCTCATTCAAACTTTAGGTGGTAACAGGCCCTTCAGTTTTTACAGGCAATCTAATAGAGGGGTGAGGAGGCCCAGTTTCTCCTCCCCAAGCCTCCTATTCATTGCCAGTGACTCTCTACTTCAGATGCACACCAACAATCTGCTTGTAGGTACCAGGCTCCTTAATTTTTTTCAGACTTGGATCAACCTCTTTTCAGAAAATGAATGGGTGATCCAAGTTGTTTCAGGGGGGCTTTGGATTTTGCCCCCTCCCCTTTTGTCCTCCCCTTCTATGATGGAAGTCATAGGCTGAACTTTCTAAGTCTTTCCTCCAAACTTTTCCTGGTGCCAAAAGCCAGAAAAAGAGCTCCACACAGTTATAGATCTAAACCAGCTCAACAAATACATAGCCCTCCAAGCTGCAGAATAGAGATGGTACAGTCAATAAGGCTTTCCATGAAGAGGGACAAGTTTATGATCAATCTTGATTTGACAGATGCCTACATTCATATCCCCATCCCTCCAGTTTCATGTGAGTTTCTTCATTTTGCATTTCCAGGAACTGTATACCAGTTTTGCACACTCCCACTGGGACTTAACCTCAGCCCCTGGGTGGTCAATGTCACCCTTATCAGGTTGATCTCTTCAACTGTGACTGCAGCATATCTGGATGATATCCTTCAAAAACATATGGTAAGTTCAATTTTAATTCAGGACATGTACAGCCTCCTCTCCTTATTGTCTTAGCTGGACTTTCTTGTGAACAAGGAAAAGTCAGATCTCACTCTCTTCCAGCATTTTGTTTATTTTGATATGAAATTTTTACGCAACCTCATTTATCTCCTTCCCAAGCACATTGCACATATAATTGAGTCAATTACCAACAGGTAGTGGATTTCTGCAAGAGAGTGTTTGCAGACCTGCTCCACTTCAGCCACCTCTTTATTTACTCACTGCACATCACCCTCCTGGCCCAGTAGTGCCCATTTTCCGGTCACTGAGATCATTGTGTTTTGAGCTCAACCTGAGTCAGTGGCAGAACAGAGAACAGCTTATGACAAGAATACATCTGGAGAACCTCCAGCTGGAGATTATGGTCTGTACGGAAATTTGCCACTCTCCTCAATTGATTCATCAACTGAGGCAGATCTACAAGACCTGGTCCATGCTTATAGGTGATGCTTGAAATGTATGGAGGGCATTCAGGGGACCCTGATGATGACTTTTTCTCCTGGTAAAGGTGGGGAAGCAATACATGCCTCTCCAAGCCATAGCTTCTTGGCTCAAATGGTTCATCTGCTCAGCATACTCGGACATTTCATACAATCAGATATGCCTCATGAAGATTTCAGATCATGAGATTCTAGCCATCTCTGCAAGCCTCGTTTTCAAATGCAAGATTTAGATCCGGGACATCACTGAGGTCATTGGCTGCCACACACAGTTGACTTCACAAGCTCAATCTTCATGATCTAGTGTCATAGAGAGGAGAATTTAATCTGGTGGCACAGCTGGCTGGTGTCCAGGTGATCACCAGACTCCGTTGACAACTGCACAACCTCATTATGTGGATTTGGCTTATAGCTTTTACTGGATTCGCTTAGAAGTTTTCTTTGGTATGGAAATGCCACTCATTTTCTTGTTACCTTTATGTAGGTATCATGGTTTACATAATTCTTGGTTGTGTGGCCTGGCATAAGGAAATGATTTTATCATTCATATAGGGACTCCAGTCATGTTTCCTCCAAAGGGTAACCATACCTATTCTTATAATGTTAATGTGATTGGGTAATGTATTCGATGGAGAACAGACATTTTTATCATAAATTATGTTTCTCCGAGAATATATACCCAAACATATTACTATGAAGCCCTCCCACACGTCCCTCAAGTGCGAGCATGCTCATTGATGTTTTGTTCAAGCTTAAACTGAAAAACATCTGGTATACATGTAGCCACCTAATGTAGCAAAGGGAGGTAATTATAATGGTATGTTGGAAGAGCTTCATCCTACAGATCCAATTTTTTAGGCAATATAATATACAGATGGAAAATATGACATTTTTGGGGGGTTTCCCAAGAGGGGTGGATTCGAGAGGTAATGGAGTTTAATTTCCAACATTAATGTGATCAGGTAAGTATTCTCAGAGAAACATAATTTACAATAACAATTTCCTTTTACTTCATACTGAGTATTATTTACTGTTATTTTCTTTGTTGAATTGAATAATGAGGCTCAGTATTTATAGTGGTTTATCAATGCATTTTCAGTTATCAAATTTATTTTGATCCAGGAACCATGATTTCAGAAAATTCTCACATTAAGACTAAGCTAAAATGCATGATGTTTGATTGGTCAGTAATTTGAAATCAGTCAATGAGACACCAGAATTTTGAGGTTAGCCTGAGTCTGAGAGTGAGAATTCTTTGTAATATTGGCACCTGATCTTCTGAAGCAGAATACATTAATACTGTAATACATATTGAATATACCTTAATGCATTAATGAACAATACAGTTATCTACAAAAAGAATTCGAAACCTTTTGTCATATATTGGATGAGATGGAAAGTTATCTCAAAGTTAACTGGCATTGCACAAATAAATAAAACTCAGAAAACTTATGTGTATTTTGAACTATCGCTTATACTCGCAAATAAGTTGGAACCAACTGCATAGACCCAGATCTGTTGTTACATAATGCACTGGTAGATTTGGGTCGATGCAGT
Source organism: Margaritifera margaritifera (assembly GCA_029931535.1). NCBI lineage: Eukaryota > Metazoa > Mollusca > Bivalvia > Unionida > Margaritiferidae > Margaritifera > Margaritifera margaritifera. The sequence goes on from JAQPZY010001656.1 coordinate 1,577,810, forward strand.
TTGTTAGGAGGAATCAGTAGAACAAACAATATACACTGTGATCTGTTGACACATTATGCACCAGCAGATTGGGGTCTGTGTTGCTTGCTGTTAGACCCAACTTATACGCAAGTATATATGGCCAATGAAACCATAGTGAAAATAAGTGCTTGTTCATTGAAGCTAGAAATTTTTTGAAATACTGGTAATACTAATCTTCATGGGTTTTTCATCTGGGAAAGGGAGAAACAGGACACATTTTAGTATCCAGTCCATTTAAGCTTTTCATTTAGGGACCTTTAATATACCAGTTATAAACTATGTGAATTTGAGCAATGAATCCTGCATGTATGTGAGAACACTTGACCCTTTTTCACATGGAAGAGTAAAGCAATGATGGAATATCCACAGAACATTGGTTTTGAGTTCATACCATATAAGCAGCTAACTGTTGTAAATCACACTGGTGGTAAATGTTGATTTCATACCCACAGTGTGCCATGGGATCACCACCTACGATTACATCATCATGGATAGAGATAAAGAAAAAGAACAAGAGAGAGATGATGATGTCAATAGCATTACTAGCAGCAAGAGAGCAAAACGGGTAAGGTAGTGTTATATGTGACTACATAATTTATTTGTATAAATATGTATATGCATGTATTAGGTTTTTGGTTCCATTCGGGGGGTTCTTGGAGTACCATTGAAAGTAGAGAAGAAGATGGCACAGGGCAAAGTTGTTTGCTGAGCAAATCTCACAGTATAGAGAATGTTAATATAATTGTACACATCTTTCATCTGTTTGGATTGACATTTAGTTGTGATCACTATTAGGAAAACTATGTGCTGTCTAAAGCAGTTGCCTGATGAAAATGAATACTTCATTGTGCTGGGGAAATATACTTGAAAGTACAGTAAATTTGTCTGTCCATGAAATACAGAAATGAATCTTAACAGTGTAGGCATCACTATTTTCTGAAAGTGTACTTATGATATTTTAAAATATCAAAAAACTAAATAAAGTTATTTTTGAGTTTTTTTAATTATAATTTGCCTCTGAAGTTTAGGAAGTGAAAATGGCCATGCAGAACTATCAATCTTCTAATAGATGCATATCAGAAGTAAGGCATATCTCTGTGCTCTCAGACCCAAATCAACCCCTACCATTCTGATATCAAAATAAAATTGCAGGCTCTTTAAACCTCCCCCATGATGTACACATTTCTTTTTATAAGAATGAATACCAGTGTGGAAAATCAGTGGAATACCCTTTCTTTGAATTTTGAATCCTGTACAAAAATTGAAACTCCAGAGCAAAACCTTAAAACAAATTTGAATATACTTGCAATTCCTTTTCTCTTTTTCATTTGATCATGTATAATTTTCTGCAGAGAATGATATATTAATATTGATGCTATGTACAAAAACAAGCCAATTGTGCCTATTTTGCTGTACCTCATATAATATGCCTCGAGGCATTTTGTGTGAAATGTACTTATGGGAAACTTAAAAATCTTAGGACAGATAAATAAAATCAATTTAAAATTGCTATATTAAATGAAAGGAAAAAATGGCAAACATTTTTATTATAATCCATTTGTAATCAAATTAAGGAAAACAATTTGCAAAAGCATATTCACATGCTTCCATGTACTGATGTCAAAAGAATTAACAAACTTTTTACCATTTGACCTTTGACCTCTGTGAACCTGATCTTTTCCATCCCTGTTCAAACTAGAATTTATCAGTGACATGTCAGGAATAATTGTGACAAGTTTCATGTGCATATCTTTTAGCATAGCTTTGATTGATATTTTTAGAAATTACAATGTTCATTTGGAAAATAGCTCACTTTTCACCACTGTATGGTACTGGAGGAGGGGGGGGCAAGGAGAAGCTTGTGTGGGATTTTGGTATTAATGAATACCGTTCTGTGCAAGAAATGCATGATAATTATTCATCAGGAGTGTTTAGAGGCTTATGATTTAAATTTTCAGTTATACAGCGAGAATTAAATGATGCAGTAATAATGTCTCTTTCATCCTTATGGTCCACTCCAGGGTCTTTGCAGCGATGTTGAAAGTGGGGATGGCATGGGGCAAAGTTGTTTGCTCAACAACTTCTACAGTGTAGAGAAAGTTAACATACATTTACATGTCTTTCACCTGTTTGGATTGACATTTAGTTTTAATCGCTATCAGGTAAAATGTGCTGTCTGATGCAGACAGCTGATGAAAATGACTGCCTCTGTGTGCTGTTCAAATGTACCTGAAATATCACACAAGTACACTCACTTTGCCTGTCTTTGAAATTCAGAAATGACTTTTAACACTGTGGGCATTACTAATTTCTGAAAGTGCACTTATGAAATTGTAAAATATTTTTAAACAATTTAAAAAATTAGTTTCTTGTTGTTTTTTATAATTTACCTACTAAGGTTCTGGATATTTAAAAAGCAATGCAGAGCTAGCAATCTTCTATGAGATGCACATCAGAAATAAGGCCTGGATGTGTACTCTCAAACCCAAATCAACCCTCATCCTTTAGATATCAAAATAAATAAAATTGTAGGTTCCTTAAAAACCTTCGCTAGGATATACACATTTTTTACTAGAAGGATTACCAGTGGGGAAAATCAGGGGAATAACTTTTCTTTCATTTTTGAACAAACCTTAACAGCATGTCAGCATAATATTGACTATATGGTGCTTATTAAAATTCAAGTTCTGAATTATATAAATGCATCATAACAGTATGTTAATTGTTAGCCTCACTCTGCATCTTCAAAGATGTTTTACTTGGCTCAACTTCATTTACAAGTTAAGAAATTTAGAAAGCCAATGAGCATGTACATCACAAGATCCTGACTCAGGGGAGCAATGCAGTCTTTCAGAAACTCTTGCTTAAATTGAATATCATGCAGGTAGTATAGCAAGATTGCACAATATATAATTTAGAATAGTCATATGTTAAGTTTATAACAGTAACCTAATAATAAGAAATGCCAATCTGTGAAGTTGCATTATTTGGGGTTCTGGATGCTATATTATTTTATGGCATTATTGTTAATAAGCCTTGGTTGAAGAGCTCACCTGGAGTCATCTTTTCTTTCATGACTAACTATACTTGTTGTATTGCCTATTGCAAACACTGTAGAATGGAAGTTTGAATAGTGTACGAGGACTTTTGCCACTCTTTTACTGGATTTTGAATTGATTTAATTAGGGGTTGTTCTATGAAGCTTTTGGACAAACTATATTTAACACATACATGTGTCTGAAAAAGTTTCAGCTACTGTATATGGGGGGAAATTTATGCATTGTAAAGGACTATATTGAATAAGGGCTGTTTTGTGCCCCCTCTCCAATTTTCTTTATTTAATATATATATTACAAGTATAAGGTAGTTTGTTTTAGTTTCTGATATAAGTTTTGTGTTCTCATGCTGGTTGCCATGGAAACCGTGTGTTAAGAAATATTAAAGAAGATAGGCAGATTTTTCATCTTTTCCATATATTTCTCGTTGATACTGTCTATCCATAAACTATTCACTAAATTTAAAATAGCATTATATATTTGTATTATTTTTCTGGAATAAAGTTGCATAAAATCAAGGTATAATTTGTCACAAATAACCGAAATAAACGCTAGTAACCAATGACAAATAAATCTAACTTACAAGTCAACATGAAACTATTCTAAGCTCCGTTGCAAAAATAAGACAGTCACTGATCAAATCAAAAACTGTGCCTGTTTGAAATATTGTTTAATATTGTTGGCTCATATGATTGTTGATGAGGCCTTCTAGAATCTTCTGAGTGCTCTTGTTCACCAAAAATATTGGTGTTTGTCCCTGTGTTCCTGGAAACTAAAGATGTTATATTTATAATATTTTCTTTAATTTCGTGGCAATGTACTCAGACACACACACACATGCACGCACAGATATTTTCACGAAAAATCTTCTCGTTGCTCTATCTCCTCAATCTTAAAAATGAATGACAATATTCATTAGCTTGTTTCAAAGAAATCGCTGCGCTGGTCTCTCCAGTATTAAAAAGTTTTTCAAAAACTCTTTCAAAAATGTTTTTTGTCGGAACCCGAATCTGATACCAAGATAGATGTAATATTTGTTGTTACTACACATTAGTATTTGTTGCTTACATTAGTTTTAAAAAAAACATAAAGAAAATGTAAATTTTAAAGATTTAAATTACCCATTCCATAACTTGGATTGTGGCCACTGTTCATTCAAATAACCTGTCACTGCTATAATCACCTTCAAAATCTAGACATTTGATTGTAACAATTGCTTTCACAATTCATCCACTTAGTCCATACATCACAAGTTAATGTTTTGATTTTTTTTTCTTCTGTGTTCAGTTTCACTTTTATTCTATTGTTTTTCTTGTTGTAAATATTGCTTTGTCAGGTGTGATCTTACCGCATTTACTCATTTTGATTATTTTCTTCCGTGTTCAGTTTAACTTTTATTCTATTGTTTTTCTTTATTGTAAATATTGCTTTGTCAAGTGTGATCTCACCACATTTACTCAATTGTTATCAGTGGTATGTATGACAGTACTGAATTGAACTTTGGCCCTGCCTGCAAAAAAAAAATAAAAAATAAAAGATAACGAAATAAACATCCACAGGATGTGACATACAGAAGAAAAATATATATTTACATCATAAATGATATGTATTATGTATCTCTCTCTCATGATTACAGATGCACATACAAAATACACACAGACATGCTCCATGCTGTTATCTGTAACAACTTCAAAACCACATCTGACAAATATACGCGTGGTACTGAAAATGTGCATGTATACTCATCATTTTATTCATTATGTAGGTGAGATTCATGTTGGTAAGGTTAGTAAAAAAAAGGGAACAAATATATTCCCTTCCGTGAATCGAACCTGGTTTATTTCTGCTACTTGTGCAAGTACTATAAGTTAAATAATTATATTGGATTACACGGTCAATCTAGAGGTTGACGTCTACTTCTGTTCAACAATCCCTGTTTTAACTGACCACTGAAATAATTTTTCCTATATCTTTTAATTTTGTGCATAGTTTTGGAGAAAATGAAGTACCGTATGCACATTTGCTATGCGGCAGATTTAGTGCATATTATATAGTACATTTTAAAACATCCTTTTCTTGTGTACTCCACGGAAGTATGGTACAGTATGGACCCATCCACCACTATCACCACTATCTTTTTTTTAAAGCTAATGCTGTTATAACAAGAAGAAAGATTAACTGAATTAAATCTTCTTAAACGTATTTTGGCTTTGACCTATATAGCAAGTTGTATTTTAGGATATGTATGTGTGAAGAAATGCACCACAAGTAGACTCAACCATATGTTTAATTTCTCCCACATGATGGGTTGTCTCAAAATATAATTGAATATAAAACAATAAATTCCTTTGTTATACTTTATTTGTAAGCAACAATACATCTACTTATATTCATCTTTGTTATGACATTCTTTGTGTGATAAATTTGCAATGTTCAGACACGTTCAACAATAAAATATTACTTAATATGGGCGCCTCTCAGTTTCTGTTTATTTTTTTCCGAATCCCCTCTGGCGCATCTAAAACAAAAAAAACAGCTATGTGTGCAAAGTAAGTTAAAATTTAGAAAGGATAAATAATGTAATGAAATGAATAAGATTGTTTAAAATATTGTTTTGTTGTTTCCTCTGAATATTTTGAATACAATACAGGTAGAATAGGATAAAATGCGGTAGAAAATGCAGTTTTATTTCTTTACGTGTAATGGAGATCGAGGTTCCAACAGTGCAACAGGAACAAAATGCTAATGCTACGTAGACAGTAAAACTCATGAATGTTTGGTTTATTTGTATCAGCGCAACCTTGCTCCATGATGATATTCTGAATACAAGTTTTCTTATTTAGAAATACACAGTATGCTGAAATGTCTTTGTGGAGCAAAACTGCACTTGTATCTAATTTGGAGTAGGAAGTTGCTAAACGCAGCATTTATTTTGCAATTTTCAACACCAGCCCATTTTCAATGATCATTTTTTGCTATGAATTGGAGATCTGTACACATTGTGAATGTAGATGAGTTGCATTTTTATCTTAAATAGCACAATTAGACAAAGAGTTATGAAATTGAACAATATTTATTTTTTCACAAAACAAGGGGGCAGAAAACTGCTTTTATTCAATATACTCCTTTATGAAGATTTTTATATTAAAAAAATCCGTAATTTAGCAATACTCTAATTAGTTTATTCCAAATAAGATTTTGAGAATTTGTTACCAGGTCATGAAAATTACAAAGGTTAAACCTTTTCTTCAAATGTGGTATTTCTAAGTTAAACAATTTCCTCATGTACTGGACTTTTCATATTCTAATTATTGTACATTTCAGAACAAAGTCACACCCTCAGCTCTACATAAAAAGCAAACATTCCAAGATTCCAAAGGATCCAGGCTTAGACAAACAAACTTGTAAGTTTTCTTTGAAGTTATACCCTTTCATGGCACAATTATGCATTTGAAAGTTCACTACAAGCTAATCTCATACTTTTCATCAAATATGTCAAAATTTAATTATTCATAAAGTTTTTAATGAATTTTTTCACATATTAAGATCAAGCATTTCATGCTTACATCTTTTTGCAGACAACAAAGTATAAAACCATGTATTAGATCTTGATATCTTTCATGTTAATTTAAAGCCAGTGCTTAAGATTTTTTTGTGCCAGTAAGCCGACTAGCCCATAGGTTAAAAAATTAGTAACCAACTTTCACAACTATGGGCCAGGTAGTAAACTGAGGTTGGAATTTCTAAACATTTTCATAGAAAATCAGGGAAAAAAATGTTAAATTGAAAACTTTATTGTCAGTAGCAGGCATGATTTTGACTATATATGTGTGAATTTATAAATATTTTACTTACACATAAACATTTTTTTACCTTGTGAATTTGTATCATTAGTTAGTTACATTAGTGTAACAGTGCCTTGCAAACCAAAAATTTTCTGAAAAATGTTTAGATAATTTTTGCTGGATGAATACGGTTCAGTGGTTATTTTATTATCAATAAGACTGAAATTCATACATTAATTTAAACATACCATTTGATTCTTGTGGTAATTTTTTGGGAAAGAAAATGTTCAGTGTCATCTGATTTTTGGCCATTTATACTATTTGGTTTATTATGTGGTAAATACATACTTGATTGACACTTGGTTGTTTAGCTGTTCCATACAAAAACATGGTTAACATTCTGTCTCAATGATTTTCCTGATTATCACTGCTATTGCACAATTTCAGAATCAGAATTCTTTATCAGTCAGGATTAGCAATCAATCGATATTATTGAACAATTCATGGGAGTATGCACCATTTGTAGAAGAGCTCAGTAGTGGGATATTCTAGACTTGGTTGCTAAGACATTTGTTCTGATATGCTTTGAACATGTCAGACACAAAACAAACATCTAGGTGAACAAGGCTAGGGAAATCCATGTTATTGCATTAGTACAGAATTTTGCGCTCTTACTGACTGTTATGACTCAAGGTTTTAAAAAATATGTAACAGAAAGAAAGTGAAACCAACAATTTAAGTAATATCAACAAGCAATTGATTTCCCAATAATACAAAGTGAAATTCAAGATATACTTATAATGTTGCGAAATCAAATTCCAAATAATCCTAAATGTCCTAATCACCAGTTCAGAAATATAGAATGTTCTGAATGAGTTCCAACAGTCTTGAATGTCTTGATATAACACAATGATACAATCCAGAATGTCTTTGAATGAGTTCACAAAAGTCCAGAGTAATATATTAATTCAAAAGTCACTTTAGTAATTCCAATGAATATATATATTAAATAATTCCATTCAAATTATATCTGATTTCAACAGCACAATATAAAATAAGATCACAAATGGATTCCCACAGACTGATCTAAAACAGGAATTAATTATTTGTTTACCAAATCCCTATTTATACACATTTTCACTTGACCTATATCAACAGGATGTGAATCAATAAAATGGGAAAAATCCAGTCTAACTGTCAGCAAGACTGGCCTTGAACTCAAATGCTAGTAAACATTCTCTTTACTAGTGACCAGAATCTAAAGTACTACTTACCTTCATGGACAAGATTTAAACACACATCATAGATTAAATATACATAATACTGACCATGTGCACCAAACAAACAAATTACATGGGAATGGTGCTGGCACACCATCAATCTGAAACACTGTGTAAAGTCATGTTTTTTACAAGCCTTCTGTGTGAATTATATGTACATGGCCATAAGCTTGACTTATTCATTCTTTATACACTTTTAATAAATTGCTAATGGAATAGCAGTTTCTTCCATTAATGTCAAAAATGAAACCACTGAAATTTTAATTGATGCTGCAACAGAATCTTCTGAGTGCTTGTACAAAATGATACCATGAATTGTCCAGTTTTTATTGCATAATTTATGAAATACTTAACAGGGTTTAATGTTATTTTTTAGATCACTTGGCTAGTCAGGCAAGTTCTCACAAAACCTACTTGCATAGATCAATTCATGACTTGCCCATAATTAAAATAAAACCAAGTACTTCTTCCATTTTTGCAGAAACTCACTTTAATACTTGTCTACTTTATATTCTCTCTACACACTTTCTCTGCCTTGTCTTTTTTTCATGACCCTCCATCTTTTTTATTGACACAGAAAACTCATATAAAAACAGTGACATGATCTAACATTTCACTACTGTGTCTGACCAAAACATGTAAACATTGGTTGATTGGTTGCACATTGTGTCTTCAAAAAATGTTACTTAAAGTTTGAGAGAATAATTAGGCAATTTATACACTAATACAACTAAACCTGTTGGTTTTTATTATAAATCCTAACTTAAATCTCTAGTATAAATAGTTTAATGTTGTAAATTAATGGATGTTCTATATTTCAGAGGTACACCTCCAATTGTGAATGCAAGTGTTGAGGATTACCAGAGAGTGCTGATGGAAGCAGAGGGTCGAATTGAGGGTGAGACCCCACCCCCCTCCACCAGTCCCATACACCAGTATGATTCCTCCATTAACAATAACAATGTAAGTAAAGCGTATAACAGACTAATCATCTTCATCCAACTTCCATTTACTGTATTTATACGTGTAATACTCACCCAACTGTTGATCAAGACCTGGCTGCATGTAATGAGCTGGTAGATAAACGTTTATATCTTAAAATCATTAGTAGAACAGTGTAGACTGTGTTCTGCCAGTGTAATATTCACTGGTATATCTGGATATTTGTTTGCACTTGACTGTATTGATATATGAGAAAATTTGGTATCTAACAATTGCTTCAATTACAAGATAAGAAATGAGAATGATTTAATAAAATTATTCAAATATTAACCAGCTGTTCTGACAGAAGGGTTTGTCCCATATTTTTAACTTCAAGGGATTATATTGGATTAGAGATCAGTCTATTTATAGTTATTTAGCATCATGTGCATTCATGGTTACCTTTTTAAGATTTTCTTACAAGCAACGGTGTACTATCAGATTTTCTGCTTATTGGTAATTATTCTTTAGTGCTTTAACCTTTTCCATAATTAACAAAGAAGTCAATTTTCATCATAATTTCCTTTAAAAGAAAAGAAAGATCCCCTCCCCCCCTTAATAGCACTGTTGGATTTTATTTAGTCTTTCCTCAAACCAGCTGTAGGCTGATTACTTCTCAGTTGCTTGAAACAATATCAAAAGAAATCAGCTGGACACAATTCAAGGCAAGTCACCAACCATGAACTGAGTTGACCAAGATGACCCACCATATTGCCATATAGGTCAAAGGTCAATCATAACCAGCTGAATCAAGTTCTGAGTATGATCACAAATGTAAAATGTAGGAGATAATCTCTTTAGACTATTTAGCATATTAATCAGCTTGCACAAAAAGATTGGAGTTCTTTTCTCAAATTAACTCATTTCAGAATGAGAAGTCTACTAATTTTGGAGAAGTTGATTCTACGGCTGTTAGGAAGCTCAGAAAGAAGAAAAAGAAGACTCTAAGTAGATCTAGCTCTTCTGCTGAGGTTCCTATCTCCACCATCGGTAAGTCATACGGTAGTAGTAAATATTATGCTTTTGTCTGGATTGCAGATATACTGCTCTGTGACTTGCTCTTGAGTTGCTAACAGTAGAGTATTCTGTAAGTTGTTAAGACGCATAACTTTATTTTCATCTCTCAGTGTTCATTTCAGAAATGGAAAAAATGGGGCGCAAAGGCCCCTCCTAGGTCAGAATGGGGGGGGGGGGGTCATTCATTTAGAAAAGAAAATGGGTTGCAAATATTCTTAATTGTTTCTTGTTGTTTCAGTATAATTCAAACACATTTAATCATCAGCCTCCCCTTCCATCCGTCATTCCATACTGAAAATTTCCTTATGCTTGAGTAACCATCAACCCTGAAGAGTTTTATATTGGATACTTGAGTGTGCAATTTTTCCTCTCTGTACGCTGCTTTGGAAATAAATGCAGCAGCACTTGTGGTGAAGATTTCATCTATCTTTTTTTGTTTTCTATCCATGATCATTGACTATGTGCTCTTGATTGGTGCCCAAGCTAATCCAAATCAGTAAAACATTTCAGTCGGTCAATGAAGTTGATCTTCTTTTGCTTTTTTGGCAAGGAGTGCACTCTATTCAGTAAGCCTGCTTGAGGTGTGCTAGATTCTATCAGTTTACAATCAACAATAACGATCTTGTATCTTTAATATCTGGGGTCATTTTTATGAGACCTACAGGTGCCATATAAGCAACATTCTTAAGCCAAAATAAAAAATAAGGGACAATGGTGCAACAGTGCAGTCTAAAATAAACACTGATCCCTTGCTCTAATGCAGCCAAGTATACCATCATTCTTCCTTTATCATTTGCATACTTGTGGATCCCATCAATTTGGGTAGATGTATATTTTTTTTACTTTCCACTTATCCTAGGCAATAATAACTTTATATGAGATGGTTTTGGGCATCACATGTGCTGTCATTTTGCAGTTTTGTGTGGATGACAGTTTTTAGCACAGTTTATGAATAACATACCAAAAATTAATCCATGCTACATGAGGAAATTGAGTCCTGTCAAAACCAACTCTTCTCTCCAACTCTTCTCTCCATATCATATGTTTAGTTTGGTCTCAGAATTACTTCTCTTTCTTACCATATATTATATTTTCTCTCCATATGTCAGTCACTTAAGAATTCTGAATACCCATAAAACGTTTCAACTATTCGGGTCATTTAGCAATTGAATCATCTTGAGAACACTGGCCTGGCTGTCCATTTCATGAATGCTGATAACTCTACAATACCAAAGCTAACCAAATCTAACAATTATACCCACAATATTGTTACTTTCCTTGCAAGTCATCATCAGAATGATTAATCTCAATAATTTCAACGTACCTCTGTCAGAATTAATGCTTAAGTAACAACCATGTCATTGGGAGAACCTGATATGAGATCAATATGTATGTTCAAAACCATTCAGTTATAACTGTATGAGATTAATAGGTATGTCTAAAGGCCATTCAGTTATAACTGTATGAGATCAATAGGTATGTCTAAAGGCCATTCAGTTATAACTATATGAGATCAATAGCTATGTCTAAAGGTCATTCAGTTATAACTTTATGAGATCAATAGGTATGTCTGAAGGCCATTCAGTTATAACTGCACGAGATTAATAGGTATGTCTAAAAGTCATTCAGTCATAACTTTATGAGATCAATAGCTATGTCTGAAGGCCAGTCAGTTATAACATTATGAGATTAATAGGTATGTCTAAGGGCCATTCAGTCATAACTGTATGAGATTAATAGGTATGTCTAAAGGCCATTCAGTTATAACTTTATGAGATCCATAGGTATGTAGGTATGTCTAAATGCCATTCAGTTATAACTATATGAGATTAATAGGTATGCCTAAAAGCCATTCAGTTATAACTATGATATTAATAGGTATGTCTAAAGGCCATTCCATTATAACTTTATGAGATCAATAGCTGTGTCTAAAGGTCATTCAGTTATAACTTTATGAGATCAATAGGTATGTATAAAGGTCATTCAGGTATAACTTGATGAGATCAGTAGGTATGTTCAGAGGCCATTCATTTATAACTGAGATCAGTAGGTATGTCTAATGGTCATTAAATTATAACTGTATGAGATCAATAGGTATGTCAATTTTAGCTACAATATCAGCTTTCAGTTGTTATACTGGATACATCTACATTGCATTTTAACTACAAGAATATAAAGAATTAAGTTGCAATAATATTACCTCGGTTTTCTCCAAAATATTTGATTGTGTCCAGCCTGTCTTGGTAGAAGCTAGACACAGTGATCACTTCGGCATCCATGTGCATTTCCATCTGTATGTCCATCAGTACATCTGTCCACACTCTTTAATTAACCTCAATGTTACAGAATGTATCTATGTTTTTTCTAGCTAAATAAAAAATGGGCACAACAAAAAGGGAGTGTCTTGTTAAATGATTGATAAGTAAATTTATCAAAGATATACATGGAACACTTTTTGATTGCAACATTTGTTATTTCCCATTTCACCTTCATCTTTGACTTCTGTTTCCAAGGAGATGTTGAATATTTGAAAATTTTAAATACCAATTGTCTTTGAATGTCTGTAAAATTTCTTGTTCCAGGTCATGCTCATTACGGTATGATCTTGCTTGCAAAATACCCAACATGAAATGGCTTCATCTTTTAACACAGTAAATTTTTGGTGCCCACAAAACATATTAAAACAAGTGACCATTATATTTTCTTTCGCTGCTCTTTCACACAGAGTAGATCTGTTTTTAAACATATAAAGTAGAAATTATTTACAAGTTTCATAGAGATACAGCTGTTCTCTGTTGTATCATTCATGTACATTGTTCAGCTAGGTGTAAACAAATTCAGTAGAATTCCTCAATTCAAAACCTTTTAAAATAAATAGCCTGCCATATCTGATAAACTTTGTTCATTCCTAATTTGACCTCTGTAACTGAATCAGGAACAAATAATTTTTTCTGTTGTATTAAAATATATTGCAGTAACTTAAACATAATTAATACTGCTATCCTCACATTTTCTAATGCTTTTTACACACCTATCAACCTATGGAGGGGGCATTTAGTATTACCCATATCCGTCTATCCCACCCTCTCACATTGTCATTCCCATATCCGTCTATCCCATCCTCTCACATTCTGTCATTACAGATGTTGCTTCTGCTCAGTAACTTTTGAAAATTTTCGTGAATTGAAACCAAATTTGGCTTGAGACATAACATTAAGAAGATCTAGGTCAGGTTCAATTTTCATCATTTTCCAGCAATAATTTTACAGAGTTATGGCCCCACTTTGATTTAGCACTTTGCACTTCAGTTTCCATTCTGTAACTATTGAAAGACTTCCTAGACTGAGCCTAAATTAGGCATGAGACTTTATATTAAAAGACCTAGGCCAAGTTTGATTCTCACCATTTTCTTATAAAATTGTATGGAGTTATGTCCCCTGTTTGACATAGACCTTTGCTCTACAGTTTCTGCTCAGTAACATTTAAAGAATATAATGGAATGAAACCAAATTTGGTTTCAGGCCTTACATTAAGAAGATCTAGGCGAGGTTTGATTTTCAATGTTTTCTGGTAACTTTTAATGGAATTATGGCCCATTTTTGACTTAGAACTTCTCCCTTCAGTTTCAGCTCAGTAACTTTTGAAGAACTTCATTGACTGAAACCAAATTTGGTATGAAGCTTTACAGTCAGAAGACCTAGTTCAAGTTTCATTTTTACCATTTTACAACAAAATTTTACAGAGTTATTGCTCCTGTTTTACTTAGAACTTTACTGTTCAAATTCTGATCAGTAATTAACTTTTGAAGGATTTATAGATTGAAACCTAATTTGGTATGAGGTCACACATTAAGAAGACCTTAGAAAAATCTGTTTTTCACCATTTTCCAGCAAAATTTTATGGAGTTATGGCTCCTACAATTGAAGCATGATGTGTGAGTGGGAGGGTGGAGGGTCAGTGTAATCTGGACACATTTCAGGTTTCCTTTCTTTTTTCAAGCTCTCCTTTCTCATCACGCCTCTGTGTGAATTTGTCTTATGTTTTTTGTCTGTCTAATTTAGTAAAGCAGCATAAAGTAAGCACAAAGCATTATTTTCAAGCAACAGTAATAATGATCTAACAATGATTTTTGCATATAGCTTTGCTTCATATTAGTTACTTTGATACAGCAAACTTTGACAATTTTTTTAGATTTTGAGGAGTGCACAATGGTGTTTGATAAGTTGAAAATAATTGCAAGCAAAATAGCAAACAAGACACTCTGACTTATAGATTCTTCTGACTCGTTCTCACTCGCATAATCTTTATTGACAACTCACCCAGTACAGAATTTCACCAAAGTCATTACACTTGTGATTGAAACTCTATCTTCCTCTCTTGTTCTACCTGTATTTTATTTAAATCTAATTTGAATGTTTAAATTAAGCAATTTTCTCAACTCCTCTAATTGACCCTCTTTTTTGTTTTGGTAGATAACCCTGAGTTATACAAGGATAAGGGATATCTAGTGAACCTGACTCTTCCAATTAGGAATCCAGTGAAAATCCAAGCCCCTCCACCAATGACCCCTAAGGGGTCAGGAAGGGCCCCAGAGTACAACTCTGATACTGCTGATTCTCTTGATGAAGTGCCAATAGACAAATCCTTCAACATGTCCACTAGGACTTCAAGTGAATTACACCAAGCTGATGAAGATAAAACCCTCACGCCAAAAGATGGAGGCAACAAGGGACCAAAGAAGAGCAAAAGAAAAAAGAAAGCGGTAAAAGAGGATTTGAATACTACAACAATGTTCACTGTTAATTCTTCTGCTAGATTTAATTCTGATGGAAGTTTAGATTATTCTGACGGATTTCAAAAGTTGCCATTGACACCTATTCAGATGCGCAAGAGGCCCACAGATGTTCCTCCACTGGACTTAACTGCACTTAAATCCAGCAACGAGAGCAATTCTTTCCGCCCTTTCAGTAGTGTCAGATCATCAGATACTTTCTACACCGAGAGGGTTTTGCCTAGTGTTCCAGAGAGGCCCGTAGCAGATACTGAAGTCTAAAGCAATGCTCATCCCATTTCTTACTTATGCGCAGTATTTAAATCAGGCATTCCATCCCATCCCCTTCAGAATTCCATTGGAATGAAACATTTTCCTTGTTTTTGCAATTATTACTTTTTTTTCTTTTTTTTTTTTTATATTTACAGTTTTGTGTTTACTTTTTCATGTATATGAGTTAAGAAGTTACTGTGAGTTTACATATTTAAGTGTTAGTGCTGTGGTATATTGTGATGCTGCAGTAGGTGGTTCTAAGTAAGTTTCCATTACAAAAATCCCATAGACTGCTGCGGTTATTAAAATTTGTGTAAAATGTTTCAGCAATTATAAAAAAAAATAAGATTCAAGAAAATCTTTCAGAATAGTAAGCATTTTATGCCATGGAACAAATTGCTTATAAAATATGAAAATACATAGGAATTTTAAAACTTTTTTGCAACTCTACATAAATTACCTACAACCTCTTTCCATTGAGGTTAATGGCCACTTAGCCTTTGGAAATGATGGGGAATATATTTTTAATGGCTTCTGCTAAATGATCTAATTAATATCCCAGATGTATGTTTGTTCAACCATTGTTTTGTTCCATACAGAATTCAAATACATTTAGAGAAAAATCTCACTTAGATATGTTAAATGATAATCATTAAAAAATTTCTTTTATTTTAAAAGTCTGTTGGATTTTCAAAAGTGGAAACTCATTTATGGCCAAGTGCTGTGGTGCTGTGTTTTTGTCCACCGTTGCATTGATGTGTATTGCGGATAGTTACACTAAGTTGTAAGTTTTTTATTTAGTTGAGGGTCTTGAGAAATTAGTTGTACGAAACTTATTAGGTTACCCTCTATAAATCAAGATATTATTATTATTATTATTATTAATGCTCTCTGATTATGAAAAGTATTACAAATATATTGAATGCTCAGTAATTTAGAAATATGACAAAATAGATTAAAATATTAAAGTTATATGTATCTGGCTAATTTAAGCTATCAAAGAGTAAAATGATATTGCAGTAACTTTTTTGGGACGTTAAACAAGTAAAATTGTATTTTTCATTATTTTTATGCTAATATCTACAATTGAAGAATTGTTGAGGATCATTTTATTTGCTTGAGTTAATTTTTTTAATTTTAGACGTTTCTATTCATATAGGTAATAGCTTTCATATGGTTGATTGATTTCATTCAACATCAAAATCCTCCAGTTCAAAGTTTTTGGGGTAAAGCTGGAAAGAAAGCAGATATTAACAGTATTATCAGAATCTGAATAAAATGCACACATGCACACAAAAAACATAGCCAGAAAATGTAATTCTCAGTGGTTTTATGTCACAGGGAGAGATGTGTAAGTTTTGGACAGTATATTGTGAGTTTTACTGCTGCAGATTTTGATTGGTACAGCTGATAAATATCATTTGAACATTGGCATGATATTTCATAAAGTGACAGAGTAAAAGAAAAGGAGGTTTGACATAAAATATTGCTTGATTGCAAATATTTTTCTTACAATTTGTTTTACTTAATAGTAGAATGTAATTCACCATGATTTTTGAAATATACAGTGTGAATAGTGGGGAAGACAAAGCAAAGTTTGTTATTATTGTGATCATCATATTTGTACTGATGTTTTCATGACCTGTTTATACTTGACAATTCATGTATGAGAAAAGTCAGGTAGTTTGTAATTGTTAATATATTCGAACACATATTTGTTTGATCACATGTAAGAGAGGGTCATGGCATATGCAGCATAAATCAGAGTTGTAGATCTGAAGGAATGGCTTGCACAACATTCGTTTTGTGATATTAGGGTAAGATATCAGAATCAGTATGTTCTGGAAGGAAAATAATCTTGTTCAGAAATCTCTTTATTATCAATACAAACAATTTTCAAATATTTAAAATAAATTTAAAATTAAATACAAATTTGAAATAATAATTGGCAATCTCTAAACTGTTCCATTACAAAGGAGACATGGTGGCTCAGTGGTAAGCATGCTGGACTCCTGACTGAATGGGTGCGAGTTTGAATCCTACCATTGGATCAACCTGGGTCAGCTACCATGGTGTGTCCTTGGGCAAGGCACTTTACTCCAATTGCCTTGGCACTAAATAACCTACTTGTGTGGCTGTGCCATAAAACAGATCAACATGTTCCATTACGAACAACATTATTTGTACGGTATTCCTATGATTTATTTATTTATTTTATTTAAGATGCTAAATGATGTTACCAATAATCTTGTATATTTAAAAGCACTTTTATACAAATTATATAGTAAACAGTCTTGGATTGGAGGAGTTGAGGATATTAATCATTATGGTGGTTTTAATGTTACAAATTAAGTTTTACCAGCAATGTGTCAGCATATATTTGCAACAGTAAAACCTGTACCATTATTGTTTTTAAATCCTCAAACACAATACTGTTATCCCTATTCTATTACACTTTGGAAAATTTTGTTGAAAAGTAGCCAAAAAATGTAATAATGTAATTCTCAATGGTATTATGTCACAGGGAGAGATGTTGAGGGGTGTCAGTTTCTGAGAGCATAATGTGAATTTTACTGGTGCAAATTTTGATGTGACCCATCTGAAAGGGCATTATATTCCCAGACATGATAGAATCAGCCTTCTCATTTCAAGCAAAAGCCTTCTACAAAATCCCAATTTTGTTTAGTTGTCTATTTTTTCTTTAATAGGTATAATCTTGTTGTGATCCATATCAGTCTTTATTCATATTTGGGTTTATAATGAGAGGGGAAAATGAATTATTTTGAATTCACTATTGGCGAGTGGGTGGCTAAGTAATTTTCTTAGTTTTGTAAGAAATAACAATTTTGTTGATACTTAAATTAATGGATGTGGAAAATAGGTCCTCTTTTCTTCAAGACTGTATCTTTTTTTGTTGTTGCGTCTTTGAATTTCTGGTTTGTAGCAACCTTGAAATCCATGAAAATAGGTATCCCATGAAAATGGGTATCCCATGAAAAATAGAGTATTCACAGTATTTAACATTACCTCTATTGGTTTCATTATTAGGTGAAATCTGTCTCATTACCTTAGTATCTGAAATCCATCTCCTTTGCATGTTGGTTAAAATGAGAAATGCAACAGATATTTCTGAAGAACTAGATAGGAAGAATGGCATTGGTAATATGGATGACAGAAAACTTGTTTACATTGAATTCTGTGATACCTTTCTCTTTTTGTTTCCTGAATTTCACAACAGTTGTTACAAAATCATTTGTTTTTCTTCATGTTCATTATTAATAATTTTTAAAGTTGTTTAAAATATCATTATATATTAGTTAAAGAAATAGGATCTGTTGATACAATTTTATTTAATAAAAAATGAGAGTGAAGTGTTTCCATGGTACCCTGGTAGACTTTATTTCATTTGACTTCTCATGCAACTAACTTATGGTGTACCATAATTCACCAACGATGTACTCATGACTGATGACAGCCCATCCTCCACTTGTATAAAAATATTTGCAAAGTTTCATTTAAAAAAAAGTTTTTTCCAAAGATAAGTCGACTCCGTCTTACAAAATAATAAATACAAGGCAGTCCTTAGTGGTTATCATGGGAGAAGATGTGTAAATTTAATGTGGTCAGTCACATATATGTGTGTTTACTTTATGCATGTCCAAGACCTGATTGCAAGCCTATGATCCTGGGCAGGTAGACATGTATGGTCACAAGACATGGATCTTAGCTTTCTAAACTTTATACTGGAAGTAGTCCATAGAGCTTTTGATATGACCCAACAGCTGTAATCCATAGTTCCATTCTTCATTGCTAGTACGTCATTTATCTATAAACAATTGTTCATGTATGGAATACATGTATATTAGTCTGAAAGTACTTGATTACATCATATATTTGACTTATCTATGCGAGTTTCATGTACAACTCTTGTGAAGTCACAATTCAAATTTTGAGCATGGATTAGATCTTTATTGGACATTGTATGGGTTACATTGGACATTGTATGGTTACATTGGACATTGTATGGTTACATCCTGTACAAGTGTTTTGGTTTTTACTTCTTCTGGTGCTGAAACATATCTTAAGGGTTTTTTAACAAACTTCAATACACATTCAGTATGTATGAAGATGTATAGACTTAATTGATTTGTAACTATAAAGTGACCATTTTAGTTCCCATATTAGCCATGTGAAAGTATTACAGTCTATAAAACATCAAGTTGTTTTATGATGTAGGTGACAAGGTTTTAGGTCTTCATCACAACCAATTTTGCTGTACACTTCCAGCATTAGTAGAGAATTTTTTGCATTCATTTTGTGGCTTTACATGATAAAGAGTACCTTTGATATCCGATTGATAAGCTTTGTCAAAGAACTGATATTGTTTTAACCAGGTCTTGTACTACAGCTTACCATGATAGTTGTTGCTTTGTCTACATGTCTTCTTCAGGTTTAACTGCATGCATAGCCCATGTAATTGGTAAAAGGACCTATTAGGCTACCTATGTTCGATAAACAAAACTTTTTCTCTGGGTATCATCTTCACTAGACTTTTTCATCTCATTTATTTAGACTGTTAGCATTGAAAATGCCTGTGATGTGATTGGACAATATTTCTGCCCTAATGTGATAAAAATGTGAGAGTCATAAAAGTTTCAGCATAGTTATAAGCATAGTAATTAACTTAGTATCACAATATTGATAGTCATTAACTTAGTATCACAATATTGATAGTCATTAACTTAGTATCACAATATTGATAGTCCCTGAAACTGTTATTTTTTGGTGCCAACTTTTGTTCATAAAGTTTTTTGTTTTAGTTTCATTCAGTTGTACAACCAAGTTGTTTTTCTTTCAGTGATTTATTAGGTTAGCAGATTGTTGAAATAACTCTTGCCAGTGTGTAACTTCCAAATATTTATATGTATTATTAACAAAAGTTCACTGTGTACAGTAACATGGATTTGTTTATGACCAGGTACCATCTATACTTGCTTATAAGTTGAGTCACTGCAAATGACATAGACTTTGATCTGTCACATAATGAGCTGGTAGAGCAGGGTCTGTGTTGTTTGTTTTACTGATTACTCCTAACAATCTGCATAGACCCAGATCTGCTGGCACATTATGCGACGGGTGATCTGGGTCTGTGCAGTTTGCAGTTGGACTCAACTTATAAGCAAGTACATACAGTAGGTACAGATGTCTGCATGTCTGACTTTGCCTAATCAGAAAATAATTGAACCACATGTTCAAATTTTTCTGTTTTATTAAGTTTATTCATACATTGTCAATGATAAACATTTTTTTATATTTAAATGTTTCTGATATTTCTAATCAAGTGGTTGATTCTTAGTCAATATAATAATGGATATAGTTATTCTCTTGTTTACATATTACACAGAATGTTTTGAGTTTAAAGTTTAGTAATATTGGTATTCTTCAGAAAATAGCAAAATTTAGTAAAAAGTGAAAATAAATCAACTGGAATAAAAAGGTTACACAACCTTTAAGCACATTTTGAGCAGTTAAAAGCTTATGTTCAACCCCTAATCAAGTGATTGGTATTAAGATATAGTAAAAAGACTGCTTTTATGAAATTTCTCTTGTAACATTTATGGAATGAAGATTGCCAAACACAAGTAATGCCTACCCTTTATTGGGTAAAAATTATCTCCGTCCTTCTCTAAAACTAGTCAATGGAAGAGATTTTGGTAAATGAATACCATATTTGTATATATTGAGCTCCTAACTGCAAACAGTATAGACTCAGATCTGTTATCACATGATGTGGCAGCAGATCTGGGTGTATGGTCTCCACAGCTGGAGGTGTGTTATTAACAGGCAAATATATTGTTATATGAGTCGTTATTTTGCCATGTTTTGTTTGGTTAAATTGCTAGAAGCTGTCTTTGTTAAAACATTTCATCACCGTCATGTACACACATGAAGGTCATATATAATACAAAGGCTCACCTAATGACTTTCTGGCATCACTCTGTCTATGACATCAGAGATTGGGGTGATACCAGAGACTCAGATTACTGAAGGCAAAAGGCAAGCTTTCTGTTTATGGTATACATTAGTTTTTGCTTGTTTTAAATGAAGGTTTTGGCAGTGAAAAATGCTCAGGATGTGTGGGGTGTTGGGAAGAACAAACATTTTGATGAACATTTACTGTGTATCTATATTTTCTTATTTGTCCATTTACATGATTCCATTCATTTCAATTCATAATAACTTCTCATATAATGAACTAAGAGCCTCTACCTTTTAAAAGAATTTATAATTCAATCTTTTTTTGTAAACATTTCAAACTTTATCAAGTGTTTTTCTTCATACTATGGTGTAAAACCTATAGGAGATTAAAAGTTGTATAATAAAACAATTACTGACTTTTGATTTCAATTTATACAACGATTTATCAACCCCTGAAAAATTATATTCAGTCAGGCCACAAGCCAAGGTTATTATCGCTTTATTTTAATGTTGATAAATCCTTGAATCAACCAAAATCAAAAGTCATTAACAGTTAAACTATATAAATGCTGACAAGTGATGAAGTCCTTTTTTGTATACTCCACATTCTTAGTTACACAAAGTTAAGGAAGATAATATAATGTATTTCATGTATAGAATACAATTTTTTCATTTAATCTATTCAGGTTAAACCTTTGTATATAATGGTCCATTAGATTTTGTTTATACAATTTTTTGAATTTTGTTTACACCATCAGAAATTTACCTTGAAAAGATCTGGCTCCTTATACTTATAAATTATTGAGCAAGAAACTCAATCTGAGGCTCCAAACCCTACAAATAAGATATTTATACTGAGGGACAAAAGTTAAGATCCTAATAGTTCTATCAGTCTAACACCATTTTATACAAAGTTAGAGAATACCAGAATTTTCTGACTTTGCGCTCGACTTTCATAATACGATGGGTTTAAGAATATGTGGTCAGACCTTTAACATGTATAATGTGGGTGACTCTTGTATTTGCATCAACTCTCGTGACTTAAATGGTAGAACAAAAATTTCTTTTTTCTTTTTCAGTGTTACACAAAGATTTAGTCCACTGATCTTGCATACATATAGTAGTAATAGTATATAGTGTTTAATAACTTTTTAAATTATTGTAATACTATACAACAAGTGATAAATATTACTATTTGAAAAATGAGCACAATTGGCCATTTGTATGCCAAGATAAATCTGCACATGGGGTCAGACATTTAAAAGAAAATATTTAATTTTTTTTTTCTTGACTTAAGCATGCTAACATCAGTCTGCACTAAAAGGCCTGTTGGCATGATGATGCTAAAGTTTAGACATGCTAACATCAGTCTGTACTAAAAGGTATGTAGGCATGATGGCACTAAAGTTTAGACATGCTAACATCAATCTGTACTAAAAGGTATGTAGGCATGATGGCACTAAAGTTTAGACATGCTAACATCAATCTGTACTAAAAGGTATGTAGGCATGATGGCACTAAAGTTTAGACATGCTAACATCAATCTGTACTAAAAGGTATGTAGGCATGATGGCACTAAAGTTTAGACATGCTAACATCAGTCTGCATACAATAAAAGGCCTGTAAGCATGATGGTGCTAAAGTTTAGACATGCTAAAATCAATCTGCACTAAAAGGTATGTAGGCACAATAGTACTCGAGTTTAGACAAGCTAACATCGATCTGCACTAAAGGTGTGTAGACATGATGGTGCTAAAGGTTAGTCATGCTAACATGAATTTGCACTAAAAGGTGTGTAGGCACAACTGCACTAAAGTTGAGATATGATAATACATGTATCAGTTGTTTTGCTGTAGATTGCATGAAATGTATGAGGCTATTAAGAAACTGAATAACTGAATTAAATTTATTTCTGTAATGTCTCATTCTTATGATAGTAATTGTAATAGAAAAAATGGCATTAAATATAATATACTTAATGTTTTGGGCAACAATGTCAAATTTAATGTCATTTTTAACTCATCTGGCTGTAAGTTCATGTGAGCAGAATTTATTTCCAGCATCTGTTTTTAATTGTGCATCATGCATATGTCAGTATTAACTTTTTTTAAACTTCTGAAGGGTAGGGGCTCTGGGTGGCTGAGTTGTCTAAGGCACTCCGCCTGTACAGATCACTCACACATCTCACTTCTGTCCACATGAGTTCGAGTCTTGGCTCAACCAATGTGGGTATGTGAGAAAGCTTGCCAGTAGCTTCCTGTGGGTCAATGGTTCTTCCTGGGGTTTTCCTCCACCAAATATACTGGCCAGAATGTATAACCTATCATGTGCTGAAAAATGGCATTAAACCCCACAAAACCAAACCAAGTATGAAAGAGTATGACTGATTTGGACTAAATTTGATAGACAGCATTCTTGCATCTGGGCCTTTCAAATTTGTACAGAATTTATGATTAGTGTCCACTGCCAAATTTTACTGTCGTAACCAAAATAAATTGTACATGGTTTGCAGTGTTGCCAAGGAAACAGTTTGAGCCCAAGAGTTAAAAATGTTTTGGTGAGTGCTCCAGCAGATGCTTGCATGCAGCAAACTGTGTCTTACTGTTATTCTTACTTGACCAGTCACAAGGTATATACATTATATACCAGATACCTACAAAAAGGAGTTTTAAATGCAAAACTCCCTGTATGGAAGCAGCAGGTGAAATTATGATGTTTGAGTACAGTGGGCATCACAAAGCACATGACATCAAACCAGTTAAAACCAGCCTGATCATGTAAGAATTTAACATAGAGTATTCTGGCATCCAAACCTTTAATTTTGTACAAATGATACTGATCCACCTACATGTAGGTTTGCAGGTACTAAATCAAAGTTAGCTGTGAAGTCCATAAAAACCCAAAACTTTGAAATGACTTTTGTTTGCTGCTTGACCATTTTTATCATATTTGAGAGTATAATGTTATAAAGACCGTTGAAATTTTACAAAAGATATGACACAAAATATAAAGATTAAAGGGAAAATTAGGCCCCAAAAGTTCTTCCCACATTCACCTGTCTTTACTAAATCTAGCAGTGAGTATCCTGGTGTCAAAGCTTTCAGTTTTGTACAAGTGACCATTATCCACTTTCATGTATGGCCTCCATCAGTAAATGAAAACGAGTTTACTTTTCAAAAAGTTTGACATAACTGATCCTGACATTAGTATCAGACTTAGTGTATGCCTACCAAGTAATTTCATACCATCTTTGGCCATGTTTTGTACATCTTGCCTAATAAATTACAGCTTTAAAAATGCACAGTTTAGCACAAGATATTAAAATCAGCTGTTAAAGCAGAAAAGATACATCTTTCTGTAATCCTTTCTATATGTTTAACTGTCCATTTGTCTGTCATAAAATCATTTCACAATGCAAATACTTAAAATAAAATAAACAAACAACATGCAAATGAACACATGTACATTACCATTGTATGGAATTTATTTTCTGTCAAATTTGGGAAAGTTATGGCCTTTTGCTAAGATTGTATTGTTGGTCTTTTTATCATTTTGAAATAATTATGCAAACAAAATAAGTAAACTTTGTGCATTTTTTAACCTTTCAAGACAGATCAATTATTAGATTTGCACATTTATTTTGCAGTTTTTGATGGAATTTAGCCCTTATTATTGTACCATCTTTTAGAGAGAAAAGTGTGTAGTTGAGCATCATAATTTTAAAACAATGATCCTTATTGAATATGTTTTTTTTAAACATTTCCAAAGAGATAATTCTTGGTAAAAGCAAACAGGCCTCTCTCAAACAATTATTATTGCAACATAGTGATTCTTTCCTTGTTTAAATTTTTTTTAAATACAATTTTTCAATTCACAATTTCCTAATAATATGGTCGTATAGAAAAGTAGATTTAGTAAACTGGGTATGGTCTGTGATAACATTTTTCAATTTCTAAAGAATAATTTATGATTTACTTATTATAACATCTATACATGAAAGTATGAGTAAGAATGGTACATCATAAATGTACATATTGGCTAATGAAATTAATTATAGGATAAAAATTAGTTCAGAATGGTCCTTTAAGTAAAAATAAAATTTTAATTCAAGTCCTATTCATTATGGTGATCACCAAACAAGTTTTTCCTTTTTTATACCACAGATTAGTGTATTCACTGTGATTTAAGCCTGTCTGATTTTGTGACACATTTTTTCATAATAGTTGGGTGTATCACACATCGAGATTTCAATCTGATATATTTATGAAAATAGCAGGTAATATAGCACTGTTGCTTGCTTACAATTGCATGAAAATAAATTAAATTTTGTACATCTTTTTCAATATTCATTTTTCCCTGTTCCTAGTTACATGGATAATCAGACTTAAATGTTCCAATATGTGCTGTTATTTTGGCCTTGCTCGACACCGTTGGTAGGAGCCCTATAATAATTACATTGTCTGTCTGTCCATCCATTCATGCCTTAGTTCCTGCAACATAAGTTGTAATCATACAGCACTCTCTATTATAACACTATCCAAAGGAAAGAGTATATCACCTTAGAGTGAGACCACCTTATAATGAAGTACATTATACATATAATTTCACTATCACTTAATGAATGGAGATCCATGACCATACCTACCTTATAACAGAAACAGTATTATAATGAAGGACCTTACAGTGAGGGAGTGCTGCACATATAGAGTTAACATGATCTGTAACCTGACTCCTATTAGTACTAAGCTAAGCACAATGTTCCACTAAATATTGCTTTTCCTAAAGTTAAGTGAGCATGGCTGACTGCAGTGACACTGATAGCCGACAGGTCTGGTTAGTTTTAATATTTGGATACTGGTGTTTGGAGGGAGGTACAGTTAGCATGTTATTGTAGGAATGTACCAGTAGTGTGACAACATCAGGGCTCGGAAAATATTGCCAAGCACTCGTCCCAACAGATAGTTGTCCCCATCATAACTTTACTTAGTACAGTACACTTATCAACTACACTGCTTATGCTCTTACTAAACAAATGCAGGCAACCGATGCAAGCTTGATTCTAAAATGGATCCAAACCATGAAAGTATTATGTTCTGAGTGAAGACCATGATTTTAGAACTCTTCTAATACATTGCCCTTTAAATGAATATATAATGAGAGACAAAGAAGTTGGTAACTCGAGAAATTGCAGTGTCACACCTAGCCTTTTATTTCTTAACAGCCTCACATTTACGGTAATATGTTTCAGTAATCTAGGTGTTATTTTAATGCAGAAAAGTTTTCCTTTTCAACAAGCTATCACACGTCTTTATGAGATAGACATGTGGGAAGTTAAAGAGCCAGAAAATGTCAAACAATTTTGATTATTCGTCTGATCAAACGGTATTATGTTCACCCCAGGTCACAGGTATTTTCAAGACTGTGCAACTTTATTGATACATTGTCATGCCAATGTGAAGATTCCAGCAGATATTTCTACAGGTATGTAATCACTTTTCACATGAAAAATGTTGCTAAGTTACATTTGAAAGAAGAGTGCCTATCATCTTTGCAATTTCCACCAACTTTTGTACTTAGAAATCCATTTCAGTCAACCTCCATATCTGGACAACTACTTAAGAGCGCCTATCAGAGGGAAAATTGCTGATTGGCCAAAAGAATTGAAAGGTTATTACATCATGACCCCAATTAAATTATGGTCAGTCATATTACAATGGTTGGTATTGTGTGAAAGTTGTTGAGAATTGGTGGAGACACTTAAAATACTTCTTGAGAATGTAAGCTAACAACTTTTTTCTTGTTAAAAGTAATTACATACATGTAGAAATATCTGCTGGTGTTTTCACTTTGGCATGACAATGTAGCAAAAAAAGCTGCACTTCTTGAAAACACCGGTGACATGTGACAAACACAGCAATGAGTTGACAACAAATCAAACAATTTTGACATTCTCTGGCTCTTATAACAGGTCTAACTCATAAAGATATGTTATAGCTCATCAAAAAGGAATCTTTTTCTGCACTAAAATGATGTCTAGATTCCTAAAAAGTGTCACTGTAAATGCGAATACAATTATGAAATTGAGGTCTAGGTGTGAAATGGCAATTTCTCAATTTAATATACAAATCATGTCTCTCATTAAATATTTATATAAGGGATCATGTATTAGAAAGGCCTTAAACCTGCTGTCTTCACTCCAAATATAATATTTTTATTTTTATGACTTGGATTTATTTTAGTATCAAGTTTGTGACTGGTACCTTTGTAAAAAAAATAAGTTGACTTCCTTTGCAACATGTTCTGGACGGACAAGTAGTCAAAATAGGCAAAAGTAATCGGTAATTAATGCATGCTGGATGTTAAGCAATGTTTAACTTTGGAGCTGGTAAGGGCAGAAAATGCATATAGATGTATTCTCACGGTGCGAATCTGTATCTGCTCGATCCAGAGACAAGTATGTAGTAAAGTTTTCCTTGGCACAGCAAATTTTTGCCCAGTCAGGAAAGAGGATGAGTGGTGTTCCTGAGAACTGAACATACATCTGTAAACTATAATGGAACTTCTCTTCACAGTAAGTTTTACTTTGACCACTCATATATGGCAGTAGGTGTTTAAATTTCAACATGGAAACTTCAAGAGATTTCAAATCAGAGTAATTTGCTTAGTTAAAAAGAAGTTTAAATATTACCTAATGATACATATGTAAATAAGTTTCTATCTGTCTGTTCTGTTCTCACTCTTTAACAAATGCACTTGGCTCTAATTCCAATAACTCTTCACCTATTGCTATAAAAATTACACTAAGAATACATCTTAGAATTAAAGCATTTCACATATTTCCAGGATTCTGAACACAACTTAAAGATGGTGTCTGTGCTCATATTAAACTTTATCAAAATTTTAACACCAAACATTCATGTCAAGTGCATATAAGATATCAGTTATGTCACACACCAAAACTGGGTGGTGGTGACCTACATTCTGTAGTTAGTTGGTCACTCTCATAGATGCTGACTGGTGTCACAGAAGTGGAGGTTATCTTGTGAGCTCCTGCTTCTAGTTCACTAACAGCCCTAGTTTTTATGAGTAAGACATGAAGACAGCCTGGGAGGTGCAGCAGGTGCAACTACACCCTTACAATATCATCAAATATGAAATGTATCTTAGAATGAAAACATTTCACATTAAAATTGGCTCACTATTACCTGTATTTTTTTAACACGACATAAAAATAGTATCTGTGTTCAAATTATAACACCTTGTAACCTATTACCACCAAACATGCATGTCACAGGGTCCCCACAGTAGCAGGAAATCGGGGGGCAGAAAGATAAGGTTTGTTACCGACTGGGAAAAGCCCTTGAATTTTGCAAATATTAATCAAAGTCAAGGGAAAAAAACGGGGAATTTTCAGCTGCCACTTGATCACCAAAATAATATGTAATTGAGTCATAACTGAACAGACAGGATGCAATTGCTGTATGGATCATTTGGATGCTTGCCCTAAACATATTTGTGCTCAGACGATTGGATCAGTCATGTAGGCTTGTTACCTCTTAGTCTCTGTCATATCTGTATCTTTTTTTTGTATGTAGACATTATGAAAACCAGTTTAGTGCCACAATGTGTAAACACAGCTGCAACGTGTGATCATGGTGAGTGTAAGAGACAAATAATAAAGCTTTTCTTCCTCAATTCCCCTTTTCATATGTAAAGTTAACGAAAATGTATTGTGATAAATCTTTGCTTATTACTCGGTAGCTGCACTGGGAACATGGTGTTAAGCATTATAGTCAATAGTAACCTTCACCTCCCCCAGCTCGCCTTTGCAATAAACACTCTGAATCAAATAGAAAAAACAAATGCAAAGTAAAAGTTATGAAAATTTATAGAGTAGTGCTCCTTTCAGCTGTTGATCAGGCTTTATAATATGGTGCTTTAGACTTCTAAGTTATTTTAAAACTTGGCAAATCACAAGATCAGGCCCATATCCACAAAACTCCTCAACTTGAGTATTCACTCTAATCCAAAATTACCTTTGTCATAGCTCTTACATATGTTAAATTGTTACAACATAAACATAGACATCTGTATCTAAATGGATTGCTACTTTCATATCTCCTGTATTTCAATTTTTTTATTTACTGTAAGCTATTAAAGTCTGAGTATGAGGGTGCACTCAGGTTGAGGAGTTTTGTGATGAGTCTGAGGGTGCACTCAGGTTGAGGAGTTTTGTGATGAGTCTGAGGGTGCACTCAGGTTGAGGAGTTTTGTGATGAGTCTGAGGGTGCACTCAGGTTGAGGAGTTTTGTGATGAGTCTGAGGGTGCACTCAGGTTGAGGAGTTTTGTGATGAGTCTGAGGGTGCACTCAGGTTGAGGAGTTTTGTGATGAGTCTGAGGGTGCACTCAGGTTGAGGAGTTTTGTGAATATGGGACCAGAACTTTAACAAAAATAATATCAATTTGAATAATATTTTTTTTTGGTAAAAATAGAGCAGCAACAAGGTGCATAACTTTGTTTTAACATTGGTTGCATTGAAAATTAATTGGTTTTGGGGAACCGCAAAAGCTGTTGGTTAATCGATTAAAGATCTCATTATGAACCTAAACATCTAGTATAAGGGATAAATTCCATAATACCATCTATACTTGTGTATAAGTCAGATCCAAATGCAAATTGCACAGACCCATTAATAGTAATCAGTAGAACAAAAAACAGACCCTAATCTGCTGACACATTATGCAACAGCAGATCAGGGTCTATACTGTTTTTGCAGATGGACCTGACTTACATGGTAGTTGGTGGAAATGTTGTGTCCATAGACAGATTTGACAAATGTGGTAAAACGTGTCTGCAAGGGACACTCATGGGACCCAAAACTTTTGCCTTTTATGAAGAGAATAAATAAATAGGTGAAATCATGAAAAACGAGGTTCATAATCAGCGGGTGCCTGTCATATAGACGTGTCTGCTAAGATAAGTTTCACTAGATACAATACAGATACAATAGGTAATACCATATATGCTTGCTTATAAGTTGGGTCCAACTGCAAACTGCATAGACCCAGATCTGCTATCACATAATGTACTAGCAGATTGGGGTCTATGCAGTTTGTTATGAGTAGTCGGTAGAACAAACAACATAAGCCCAGATCTGCCTGCACATTATTTGAAGGCAGATCAGGGTCTATTTTGTTTGCCTGTTGGACCCAACTTATAAGTGAGTGTAGATGGTACAAAAAAATCTAACACATCCTTTGAGTTGTCAGCATACCTACAAGATGATCCAAAATAAAGAAACTATTAACTTGAAAAACTAATAATGTCATAAAATTTACATCTAATGGCATAAAAGTATCAAAATTCAAGACATAATAATGGAAATTATACTACACTTAAAACAATGTTTTCAAGTTTTTAGTTTTTTACATAAAATTTTGGACAAATACAAGTTTGATAATAATATAAAATAAATCTTCAATAACTCAAAGTGCTGTGGACCCAATTTTTGTGCTCAAGTTTTCAGTTATTTTGAATTTTTCGGTTTCAAAGACAAAAGAATTCTAGACAACAGGACTAAGCAAGTTCTTTGAGTATTTGAACAATTGATGTTCGAGTTATCAATGTTGTACTGTATTACATAATCCTTGTTTGTAACATGAAAATGATATGAAAGTTCAGTGTGAAACAACATGGAAAATATTAAGGAGATACTACAGTCAGAAATGGAATGAATGACATCAAAATTAATTTTTATATTAAAATAAAAATTCATGAATGCATAACATTATGGGTCACTTTTAACTATATTATTATCGTATGGTATAGAGTATTCAGGCCACTTAAAAAAATGATACAATGTCTCTAAGCTGAAGTGTTCCAGAAAATCTGTCTGTAAAAAACAGATAAAAAACAACAGATATTATGAGACACACAGACTAAGGAATGTTTCAAGCATGGAATGGTATGTATATTTTAATGATACGAAAGAATATCATAACAGTACTGACATTATGTAGTATCTAATGTTAATTAAATGTAATGACTATACAATGATCATATTACCAGAAGTCAATACTTGTTAAACACTAACCTCTACTGAATCTGATTCAGTTTTGCACTAATACAAAGGAAGAGAGTCATGTTCTGTTTTTTTCTTTAGAAGAATAAAAATGTATTAAATATCAGTGGACTAAAGGATAAAATGATTGATTTATTTTCTTGGGTATCAATTTTGTGGTTTTGCGAATACTTAAATTTGCTAATTGGGGAAGGGATCAATTTGCTTCCACAAGAGGATCAATGTTTGTTCGTTCTTTAAATTTCTGGTTTGAAGCAAACTATTAAATCCACGAAAATTTGTATCCTATGAAAAATAGTGAATTCACAGCAATAAGTATGCCTAGAAATGAGACATTGCCCAAAAGTTGTACCTCTTAAAAATAACAAAACAAAAAAAAAAACACTGCATCAGATGAAAACTTCTTTGGTAAAGCTAACATTTGCTGCATTCTTACATGAGCAAACAAAACACATGTTACTTAAATACAAAAGATGATACAATATACTTGATAAGCTCAAGGTATAGTATCCTAATTGTCACACATCCTATTTGACTTAAGTTTACATCTTCCCAACACCATCACTATGGAATATACATTCCTTACAGATATTGCAGATTTATGACAGAATAAACTTGTTGTCACATACATTAACTGGTATATTGAATATTGTCATGTGGAGCCTAATATCTTTGATAAGTTCTCATTTCCAGCTGGAAAAGCTTTGAGACATGGTACATGGCTTGGTTTGGTTTGGAGTTTTACAGCACAGCAACACAAGTAGGTTATTTAGTGCTGACACAACTGGAGGAAAGTGCCTTGCCCAAGGACATGCCATGGTAGCCTACTGGACTGATCTAATGGTTGGATTTGAACCTGCATTCTTTTGAGTCCTGAGTCTGGTAAGCTAACCACTGACAAGTTACATGGAAAGATGTATGATTTCTAAGATAATTTCCATGATACTTTTATATACATGGAAAGCTCAGTGGCAGTTGGTTCATTGTGAAATTATAATGCCGAATTGAAAACTATAAATTGCTGAAATGCATACTTTTATGAGTTTACAATCTTGGATTATCTACAAATTTGACAAAAAATTAAGAACTTTTAAAAACAAAACTAGACAATATCAGTCAACAGAGCTTGATTCTAATATCAATGTATAAGTAACCCTTTCTTACAAAAGAATATTATTCCAAATTTTACACATTTATATCTTTGTAAAGAATTGCATATTATAAAGCTAATGTGAAAGCAAAGTGTGATATGTTTAATGCAAATAACAAGAGGCTTGGGTCTTAGATCATACATTTGACTGACATTTACCTCAAAGTCAAATGCCTGAGATAGTTGGCAAAAAAATCTGGGTTAATACGATGCTTTCTGACATTTAAAAGTTTCTTTTTTTTATAGTAATGGCAGCCATAATGGATAGCAGATTGGCATCTTTTGTGCAAACTTGAAAGGTCTTATGCCAGGATGTGTTCTGTGAAATTTGCTCAACTTCTGCTGATCAGTTTTCTAAAAGTTATTTAAAGGTCCTTTTATTTTCGTAACAGCAGCCAAATTAGATAGTGAATCAGCATCATTTGTACAAACAGGAAAAGCCTTCAAGTAAGGATACTTTCTGTCCAAGTTGGCCAAATTCTGATCTGTGGTTTTTGACAAGAAGTCATTTAATGGTTTTTCAATATTTGTATAATTGCAATTATATCTGAAATAAGATTGTCTTCGTTTGTAAAATATGTTAAAGGCCTTCAAGCCATTATGATTTCTGTCATATTTGGTCAATTTCTGTTAAGCAGTGTTTGAGAAGTCAATTGAAAGATTTTCTATTTTTAGTAATGGCAGTCATATTTGACGAGAGATTGGCATCATTTGTACAAAATAAAAGGCCTTTATACCAGGATACTATCTGTCAAATTCTGTTCAGTGGTTTTTAAGAAGAAATCATCTAAACGTTTTTATATTTTTTAGTAATGATGACCATGTCTGAAGATGGACTGGCATCATTTCTATCAATTCAAAAGGTCTTCATACCAGAATGCTTTCTGTTAAATCTGTGTAAAGTCTGTTAAGTGGTATTGTGCAGTCATTAGAAAGTTTTTTTTACTAAAAGTAATGGCAACCATATTTGATGGAAGATTGGCATAAGTTTTGTACAAGCTTGAAAGGCCTTCATGGCATGATAATTTCAGTTTAATTTGGTCAAATTCTGTTTCAGCAGTTTTGGAGAAGTCAATTTAAGATTTTTCTATTATTAGTAACAGTGGATAGATTTATCTGTTTATAGGTTCCGCTCTACAGTTATTATATACTTCTGAGAGAGGAACCCATATAAAGTGAAATTTGTTTGCAATGGCAACATCCACAATGGAGAGAATGTTGTCATACCTCTATGCTACTTTCATGTACTGTGACTGAAATTTATTTACATGTGGTGATTATGGACACTATGCACTATCTAAAGCATACAGCTGATCAAAATGGCTGCTCCCATGTGTTCGAAAAATGAGCCTGAACTAGTCCCAAGTACACTAACTTTAGCAGTTATTAAAATACGGAAAATGAATTTTGTCAGAGTAGACAATACCAGCTTCTGAATACAAAAATACCTAAGATATACAAGGTCTTTTTTAAATAAGGACGATAACCAGTGAGGAGTTCCTGGAATTATTTTTTTCTTTAAAAATCAAACCCTATGCAAAGTATGAAACTGTAGAGCAGAACCTTAGTAATGGTGGTCCTATTTGATGGCAGATAGGCATCAATTGTACAAACCTGAAAGGTTTGCCAGGGTGCTATATGCCAAGTTTGGTTGAAAGTGGTCCAGTGGTTTTGAGAAGCTGAAATTAGCAATTGTTGATGAATACATGATGGATGAGAAACAATGGATGATGAACGTAGGACCATACTATAAGATCATTTGGCCTTGCAGCCATGTGAGCTAAAATTAATTACAAGTAAAATGTTTAATCATTAAAAATGTGGACACTTATAACATTTGGTACATATGATGGGGTATAGCTGAATAGAAGTGGATTTTATCAACACACTCACAAATATCTTCCGAAAATGTGTTGAAATAGAAATTATTATATGGTACATGAGGAAATTGGGATTTTATTATAAGTTGCACCATCACAAATGTACATTTATGAATGGCAGTGTACTCATTTTCAACAGTAAATTTCATTGTAATGGCATTCAGATATGAATGTCTGTATTCAAATTAAACAAGCAAATTCCAGTAATTGATGCCCCCCCTTCCCTACTTTTCATTGGCTTCATCAATATCAATCTGCACACCAAATTTTAGTTGAAATCCATTAATAATACAGGGAGTAATATATTGTGTGGAAACAAACATTAGTCTGGCAGTCAGGGGCTACAACTCTGCTAAACAGTGATGCTGACAACTGAACTTGGCCAAGATCTCATTCATATCAAGCAGCATACCAAATCTGGAGGAAATCCAATAATAATTATACAGTATTTTTTGTAGAAAAGAAAGTGGGTGGGTTTGACAATCAGGGGTTATAACTCTGCTAAACAATGATGTAAAAGGCTGACAAATCCAAGGTCTCATTAATATCAAGCTGCATACGAAATCTAATGAAATCAAATAATTAGGGAGTTATTTTGTGGAATCAAAAGTGGGGGGGGGGGGGGTCTGATAATCAAGGGTTATAAACCTGCTAAACAATACATTGAATGCTGACAATCAAACTTAGTCAAACTCATCAATATCAAGTAGCAAACCAAATTTGGTTGCAATCCAATAATAATTGAGTTATTTTGCAAAAACATGTCAGTGGGTCTAACAATCAGCAGCTATAACTCTACTAAAGGATAATACAGAATGCACACAATCAAACTCAGTCAAGGCCTCTCCAATATATCAATGCATACCAATTTTGAGTTATTTGATGAAATAAAAGTGGGTGGTTCCAACAATCAGGGGCTGTAACTCTGCTAAAGGATGATGTAAAATGCTGACAATTGCACTCAGTCAAGGTCTCATCAATATCTAGCTGCATGGTTGAAATATGACAGTAACTAAGGGAGTTATTGTGTGGAAATGACAATAGGACAGATGGATGGAAAGAAGGCGGGACATGCCCAAAAGTGGGAAACAATAAAAAACACAATGAATGTAACAATTACATTTTCATATCAAAGTTAACTGGTTTTACCCTGGACCTGATCTTTGTATTAACCAAAGTATCACAATAATCGGCATGTATGTTGCTTACCATGTGTCATTCTTGTACTAAAAAGATGTTTGAATGAGTATAAATAACTTCATTTAGATCTCTACATGACATTATGTATGAAAGACATCTTTATCTCTCTGTTTGTCAAGACTTTAGTAAGTTAAGTATAACTGTTTTCTCTTTCTCTCCAATTTTCTCGACTTCTGATGTTAAATCAAGGTTATCTGAAACAAAGAAGTTAAAGAGAAATTCACAATACATGAGAATTTAAAATATACTGTCTATACTCACTTATAAGTCAAGTCCAACTGCAAACTGCATAGACCCAGATCTGCCAGCACATAATGCACCTGCAGATATGGGTGTATGCAGTTTGTTAGGAATAATAAGTAGAACAAACAACACAGAGCCTCATCTGCTAGCACATTATATGACAGCAGATCGGGGTCTATGTTGTTTGCAATTGGACCTGACTTATAAGTGAGTATACACAGTAATACAAAAAGCTGATGTCTCTTGTTAACAAAAGTTTACACAAATATACTTATTGTGCCACTTTTCTACTTTCCAGACAATCCATGACAATTTCATCCTAATATTCAATGCTGTTAAAATAAAAAATAAATTGAGAGTTAATTTGCATAATAAATATTGCTGGGGACTAGTGGTGTTAATCGTATCAAAATACTCCATTAGTCCTTTCAAAATATGTCAATGATAAAATGACATATATTAATTTTTAAGAAAATTATCCATCTTTTTTTATCTACCTATCTATTTATCTTTCTATATATTTATATATCTACCTATCTGTCTGTATGTCTATTTTTTCTATCTATCTATCTGTCCACATCATAGTTGGTGTAAGCAGTACTTATATGAGGTGATGTCATGTAGATACAAAATTGCTAGCATGCAAAATAAAATAATGGAGAACATTAAAGCTGGCTGTTTTTTAATTTCCCTAGTATTGATGGCATAAAATATGTATATATGCCTAAAACCTGTGGAATTCTCTGAGAGAAACATTTTAAATGGGAGATGATAATTAGAAATTCATGTAGAACTAAATACCCACTAAGATACAAAAAATATTCATAAAATATCTGCAAAATAATTATTCACTTGGTGTATCAGGAAAATAAAAGAAATGTGAATATACAGTCCAAAACCTAAAAATGAGTGCCGGCACTTTTTTCTATATGAAATAATGCTGTGTACAGCCAACTAGACAGAAGCTTATGAGAATACTCACATTCATGCAAAACTTGCTGTAATTCCTTCAAAAACTTGGAAAATACTTCACTAAATGCTGACTGTGTCTACAATTAAAGAAATAGAAAATCCTACTTTTATGATAAAGAAGAAAGCAGAATAATGTCCTTATGGCAATTATGATATGTATATGTATCAAAACTAATAATTACCATATATACTAACTTATCAGTCAAGTCCAACTACAAACTGCACAGACCCAGATCTGCCATTGCATAATGCGCTGGCAGATCTGGATCTGTATAGTTTGTTAGGAGTAATCAGTAGAACACACAACACAGACCCTGATCTGCTGGTGCTTTATGCATCGGCAGATCAGAGTCTATGTTGTTTGTAGTTGGACTCGACTTATAAGCGAGTATATATAGTAATGTAAAAATACAATACAGCATGTAAATTTGATTATACAAGTTCTATAATTCATAAGACCTAGAATTGTCAGCTACAGTCATTGTTACAATTTAATATTTCATATACTGCTACTCAATAGATATTTTCATCAAAATCACAAACATTTCCAGATAGAAACAACTGTACAACTGTTGTATAAATCCATTTCACTGGTTATGCTAACAATTATGCCAAAGATTAAAAAAAGAACAACAGCTACAGCAATTGAGAATCTTAAATTCTTGCAAAAATAGATATCCAAACTATCCCTTTATTTGACTAGCCCATTCAGAACTGACAGACAAACAGGTAGTAGGGTACTGTGTAATAACTTTGAATTGCTGGTCTTACTAAGGGAGGTGTTGGCTTGCAAATTAATTAGCGTGATGGCATTGAAATAGTAAAAAGTCCTGGACCTGAATTCTCACAGGAATAAATCCTATTTCCAAACATTCCCAATTACTGACATGAGTCTGCATGATCCAAAATAGTATGCAGTTTTCTTGCATGGGGACTGTACAAGGCATCCCATATACAGGAAATGGTATGCAGTTTTCCTGGATGGGGACTTTACAAGGCATCCCATATACAGGAAATGGTATGCAGTTTTCCTGGATGGGGACTGTACAAGGCATCCCATATACAGAAAATGGTATGCAGTTTTCCTGGATGGGGACTGTACAAGGCATCCCATATACAGGAAATGGTATGCAGTTTTCCTTGATGAGGACTGTACAAGGCATCCCATATACAGGAAATGGTATGCAGTTTTCCTGGATGGGGACTTTACCAGGCATCCCATATACAGGAAATGGTATGCAGTTTTCCTGGATGGGGACTGTACAAGGCATCCCATATACAGAAAATGGTATGCAGTTTTCCTGGATGGGGACTGTACAAGGCATCCCATATACAGGAAATGGTATGCAGTTTTCCTGGATGAGGACTTTACAAGGAAATCCCATATACAGGAAATGGTATGCAGTTTTCCTGGATGGGGACTTTACAAGGAAATTCCATATACAGGAAATGGTATGCAGTTTTCCTGGATGAGGCCTTTACAAGGCATCCCATATACAGGAAATGGTATGCAGTTTTCCTGGATGGGGACTTTACAAGGCATCCCATATACCGGAAATGGTATGCAGTTTTCCTGGATGAGGTCTTTACAAGTCATCCCATATACAGGAAATGGTATGCAGTTTTCCTGGATGAGGGCTTTACAAGTCATCCCATATACAGGAAATGGTATGCAGTTTTCCTGGATGGGGACTTGACAAGGCATCCCATATACAGGAAATAGTATGCATGGATGCAGACTTTACAAGGCAATCCCATGTACAGGAAGAAACACAGTGTGCAGGTAAAGGATCCCTCTGTAATTGTTTTAAAAAAAAGTATGTACCTGCTGCCATAGGTTCTCTCTGTATCCTTTAGTATCCTATCACCCATCTGCCTCTAATCTTCAACATTTGAGGGCATGATGTACCAGTAGTAAGAATGAAAATTAACACACATCTAAACAATGTCATTTTAGAGCATGGTCTAGTGATATACATTGTGGACTAAGGATACAAAAGGTGATGGGTTTGATACCCAGTTTAGCAATTGCTGTTGTACACATAAAAAAGCTTTAAATCTAGCTGTCAACGGATACCAACATCTACTTCTACTGGGGGAGGGGAGTGGCAGATGGACAGGGCCTTGCCTACAATGTGCAACAGATTGGCAACCCTTTCGTAGGGATTCATGGACTCTGAGTCACTATTCCCATGGAAACTGGGATATGCTCTAGACTTATGGTCCACTGACATGCATGCAAAGACTTAAATAAATAAGCTAAAAAGCCAGTCTATGATGGTTTTACCTCCTCTTCCTCATCCCAACTGTCCCAATCAGAGCTGCTATCTTCCCCCACATTGTCCTCCTCTTCTTCTATCTCCTCTTCCTCTTCCTTCTTCTCCTCCTCTTGGGAGCCCTGGGACCTCCTCCTCCCACCATGACCTCCTCCATCATTGCTGTGCCCACTGAGGGAGCTCAATCTGCCACTGTTATTGCTAGTATTAAGGGTCAGGCTCTCTGGGTATCTGTTACTGGATGGGGTGCCTAAAATGTACAAAAAGCATTTATTTAGGAGTCAGGGTGTGAAATGCTGTATCTGTTGCATAAAAGGTAATTTTTATTGTGAACACTCTTAGCACTCGTGTAACATTAATTTAAAACAAACTGCCAATCAGATTCTAAGAGTGCACAAAGCCTAACACCAGTGTAGACTTCTATGTCCAGTGTCACAAAGTCTTCACATATTATTGGCATTTTATATCCAAATTGCATGGCTCTGGTGTTAAATCCATGTGATGAGTGCTCACCCCTTATCAAACATGCTCCAAGGGCTGTTCATATTTAAGTTTAGAAAAAGTATAGGTGTGATCCAAATACTGGAATCACTTTAGTGACCCTCTCTGTCAATGAGTTGGATAGAAAAAAAAACATCATATTCTACAAAACAGCTCAAGGAAACACTGCAGTTAAAATCCATACCTATGTTTACTAGTCACATCAAGTCACCTGGCAACATCCTAGTTTACAATTACAAACTTTTTGCAATACCTACAAATACAGCTAGTTTTCCAGAACTATCAGACTGGAATAACCTGCTTTCACCACAGTCAATAAAAAATAAGACAAATCCCTAAAAATTGAAACAGTCAAACAGTCAATGCAGACATAAAAATCAAAATTTTAATATAAATTCAATAGCTTGCTGGTGTCACTGGATGCAATGCTAAAGTGCCCAGAAGAGAAATATAAACAGAAGGCACAGTAGCATGTACACAACAAATACACCACACATTTTTGCATACATAAAAAGGACAAAAATAATTGGATACATAGAAAGGATCACTCTGAAACTCCAAAACAGGTGAGGAAATGAGGAAACCAGTCATAAGGTGTAATGTCTGAGAAGGAGAGTACAAGCCTGTTTTGAAATACAATTTAGGATCAGGGATGGAATGAATGGAAACCTGGAAATGGGAATCAAAACAAGTATGTCCCTATCAAAAAGAAAGACAAAACGCCAGTCAACAATACTTTAAATTTTTTAAACTCAAAACTCTGTTTTATTTTCTTTTTAATTATATACACGCAATGCAGATTGGGGGGAGACAAAAAGATATAAATAAAAACATTTTTACTTTCGAACAAAGCGGGGTCACCTCATAGACCTGCTAGTTTCACATAGCTAGAGGTCTGGAGGTGTCCACACAAATAAGCAGAAGTGTCAAGAACTAGAAGTTACTCATTCCAGGAGGTGTAACTGAACTACACATAGACGTTCATTTCAAGGGTTGCTCTCATATTCAGAAGATGTACCTGAAACAAGGATGAAGTAATCATGAAGAACTTATCTTACCTACAATAACCTCCTCCTCTGAGTCATATTCCTCTTCCTCATCTGAGCTTGGTGAGGTTGGGATGTCATTGGACATGAGGTTCAGCTGGTCCCCACTGCTGACCCCAAACAATGGCCTCGGAGACATGTCCACAATAAACTGGACTGTCTGGATGAATAGAAGAAGAAAAAGAAGACTATTGATAATTGCCAAAGCAAAGAAGAAAATACACTCAATAAAAGCAAAACATTCAATATAAATCCTCAAAGTACCATATATGTTCTTTTATAAGTCCAGTCCAACTGAAAACTGCACAGACCCAGATCTAACATTGCATAATGAACCAGCAGATCTGGGTCTATACAGTTTGTTAGGAGTAATCAGTAGAAGAAACAACATATAGACACTGATCTGCTAGCATAGTATGCACCACAGATCTGGGTCTATGGCAAAGACACAAAATTTTAGTCATAGAGGGGTTATAAAATGTGTTAATACATCTATTAGTGGAAAATGCTGATAATGAAATTCAACATGGATACTATGTGGCAACTCTTTAAGAGGAATCTAACAGTAATCCATACAGTCTTCCCCATATTATTTAGTGAAAACAAAAAATAAGTACGAGGTATGTCTCAGGGGGAAAATCAGACAAAAGTCAGTGCAGGGGTCACAATCTTATCATTGAAAACAAAGTGTGTTGAATGAAAACTACACCAATTTATAAAATGAAAGATATATATGAAATAAAAGCAACATGGAAAGTTTGATGTACATAAAGTCAAAATAGAAATACACACAAATAAAAAATGGTCTGACAAAAACTCAGCTTTCTCATTATGGTCCACCATGTTTCAGTGATACAAACCAGTATTCCATCCATTACATGTTCCAGGCAAATTGCACAACCTCATTATTTTGAATGTATGAAACACATTCAGTTGAGCAAATGGTTTAATTATTGATTGATTGATTGATTGATTGGTTGGTTGGCATTCAAGGCATGCCAAAACAATTGGAGTAAAATGTATTGCCCAGAGACAAACAACATCAGCTGGTCTGGCCTAATCTGAGCAGGATTCAAACCAGCACCCTTCTTGTTATGAGTCTGGCATGCTAACCACTGAGACATTGTGGTTCAGAGACTACATGGTTTAAAACAGGGTAGTCATTACTGATTACTGCATTACAAAATATCCTTACATATATCTCTGTATAATTTTCATGTAGGCATATATTTTTTTTAGCTTAGCAGGACCTAACTCCTGATTAGAGGAAACATGTTCATGTCTCTCAACAAGGTTGAAAAA
This sequence comes from Margaritifera margaritifera, assembly GCA_029931535.1. NCBI lineage: Eukaryota > Metazoa > Mollusca > Bivalvia > Unionida > Margaritiferidae > Margaritifera > Margaritifera margaritifera. The sequence continues at coordinate 1,619,626 of JAQPZY010001656.1, forward strand.
TTGAGATTCAAATCTATATAAAAAGTATTGGCATAATATATAACACCGAAATACATTGGTTAATAATCAACTCTAAATAAAACAAGCTCCTAATACCCAGATTCTGATGGGAATGGAATAATTTTTGTTGTTCATTTTGTAATGTTACATATCCTTTTGTCAATTTCACCTTCCTGGCATTTATTATTATATATAAGTTAAATCATCAAGTGCTTCTCTTGTAAAAATTGTCCATTTCAATGTTTTAGAACTGAACCTTGGGGTAAAATGTATAAATATAAATGATGGCACCTAAATTCTTGCAAATGTTTCACATCTTAAAGGTACAGGAATTCCTAAAAATGTTATACTTGTAAGACTTACCTCATTCAACCTGGCTGATATAGCATTAAAGATATGCCCCAGATGGGTTGGTGGGCTAACTGTAGAACTTAGTTCTAGATACATGCCCAACAATTTCTGTACTACGCTGCTGTCTGTGTTCTGAAAACAGAAATGCTGTATCAAAATCTTCAGCAGCAATCCTTTTAACAAATCTTATCAATTTGAGTGCTGTTATTATATTTCTATTGTCTTACCTAAGTTAATAAACCCATTATCTCATTTCTATTGTGTTACTTAGGTTAATAAACCACTTTACATTTCTATTGTGTTACCTAGATTTATCAACCCACTCTGCATTTCTATTGTGTTACCTAGGTTAATAAACCCACTTTACATTTCTAAAGTGTTACCCATGTTAATAAACCCACTGTATACTTTTATTGTGTTACCTAGGTTAAAAAAACCCACTGCACATTTCTCTTTCAAATACATTCCCCAATCACATTAATGTTAGGAAAATAAGCTTTCTTCCTCATAAATCCAGCTCTCCCAAAAATACAAAAATTGTCTTTCCTGTCTTTATCATACAGATGAAGGGCAGTAACTCCTGCCCATTACCTCCCCTTGCCACTGCCAGTAGTCGCTAGTTTTAAGCTTTCGCTACAGTACAGACAACATAATACTGTAGACCTCCCAAAAATCCTGTGTTATCTCTGGTTTTCAACCATCTATCCCAAACTTTGGGTTTTTAGTGTGTAGTAGTAAGGAATCTACTACAGGTGGTATACATTTATTTTTTTATTTTGACCAACTTTTATGTGAATTTGTCACATTCGTAGACTTCGTTATTCTGACCATATGTTCCAACACAGTATCATTGATGCATGTTGCTGCTCATGTTTATTTGCTTACTATGTGTTTTTTGCTCACTTGGTTACTAACGGGTGTTAGTTTTGCAAATTATTAACATGGAGTTATTAATTTATTAAGTTTTTATTGTTCTTATCATTTCAGTTAAACTATGACGACAAAATGTCCCAAATGTTGGAAGTTCAAGGTCACCAAGGACATGCATGACACATGCTTCACCTGCACAAAATGCACATCATCTGGGACCTGCAGAGTATGCATGATCTGGTCAGAGGATATTTGGTCGACTGTCCTGTGGGAGAGCACTAAAAACAGGGAAAAACAAGTCAAATTTAGCAATGAGCAGTTGGATGTTTGAGTATCCACCCAAAGACGGAATCAGCTGCAAGTTTAGTGGGGGACATTGTTCGGGTCTTCTACACCATTGTTAGAGCTACAGATGCATTGTCTGGTGCTGAAAACGACAAGGCAGTTATTAAATTTGTGGCAGTTTCTGTCCATATGTCTGTCTCAAACCTCATCTGATAATTTTGAACATATGGGGGAGTGTCCCCCCATTTTTAGGCAGCTCAGTGGGTGCAAGTCCCCCCACATGTTCGAGTATAGCCTTCAGGCCAATAAGTCTGGGGTTTTTACTGGATCTTATGATCCGTTATATTATACTGAAAAACTGTACAATGCTATTCAGGCTGCCAATCAGCCCGTCCAGCAATCCAACCATCTGGTACCAAAGCCACCCATACTAGTATCTGCACAATCATACTGACCATTATACCGGCAAGCCACAGTGGTAAAACAAATTCATCCCACAGATCTGGCTAGTCACATGTTCAAAGCATACCCACTGGGGCAGTACTGTGAGACTTTCAGGGACAATGGAAATGCCTCTTCCGTGCCACCAGGCATGTTCTACATGGCCATGGAAGCAGAGAAGGACCCAGATAACCAACACAGGGAATGTGATGATACATCTAAAGATCTAACATAATCAGATCAGAGTATGGACAGGCCTGATTTCAGGCCAGTGTTGCCAGCTTCAGAATGCCCTAAACCCCTTCTTGCCATGCAGGTCTATAAGGTCAAGGCTTCAGCAGACCTAGATGAGGAGGAGAGTACCTCCTTCTGTCTCTTTCCACAGTCGTCCAAAATTAAAGAAACTGCAGACTGCCTGTCTAGCAAAATGTGCAATCCAGCCAATTACCAGAAACTTTCTCATCTCAAGATGCACTTGAATGGCTTTCAGACTGAGCTCCCAGCCTTAGACAAAAGCAACTGTGAACATGACTGCTCCCATTTACTATAAAGCTGATAAAAAACTGTTTAACGCTACATTAAAACTGGTATGTAATATCGTAGCCATATCATCAATGTTGGACTTAGCCTTGTTAGCGATTTTCTGGCTTGCCAAAAAATTAGGTAATGATCATGCCTGGGAGTCAATGGCTAGAATTGCAAAAGTCATTAACAGAACAGCACATTATTCCATGGCAAATGCTTTGACTGCCTTTGCTAACTTAGACTTAGTGCGACAAGATGCATGTCTACATTTGACATCACTTAAACCACATCATGCCCTGACATTGCAGACAACACCTTTTGGGTCACTATTGCTGTTTGGAGGCAAAATCGAGGAAGTGAAGACACAGGCAGTTCAGGAACTGCCCCTCCAACTTGCCATTCAGCCTCAACAGTCCCATAAGCCCAATCAATCTCAACCTCAAAGGAGAAATGATCACAGACAAAGAGATAAAGGATAGTTTATTGCCCAATCACAGAACCAGTCTTGATCCTAATCAAATGTCAGGAGGCAACAACCCACTCAGTTTAGGAGGTGGCTTATAGAGGGGGCAAGAAACAGGGTTTCTCGTTCCCCAAGCCTCCCAACTCTTGCCATTGACTCACCATCCTGACCACCTGCAGACAGCCTACCAGTGGGTGTCCGACTTCTGCATTCCAACCATCACTGGATTGTTCTATTTCTGCAAAATGAGTGGGCGATCCAAGTTGTTTCTGAGGGGCTCGGATTTCATTTAGCCCCCCCCCCCCCCCCCATTTCATCCTCCCCACTCATGATGGACAAACTGTCAGACTTGGAGATGGATGAAATTATGCAGCAGAAGGTCTGGTCATTAACTGACAAGCAGGTGGTGGAGATTATTCAGAAACAGCGATCGACAGGGTTTTATTCCAGGATTTCTGTTTGTAAAAAGCCAATGGCATGCTCAGGCTGATCATCAGCCCAAGCCACATCAAGCAATACATTGTTCTGTCGAAATTCAAGATTGAGACAGCACAGTAGATCCAACTCTCCATCAGAAGGGACCAATTTTCCATCAGCCTTGATCTGACCAATGCATCCTTTCATGTCCCTATCCACCTGGTGTCACTGAAATTCCTTCGATTTGCATATCGATGGAATATTTACCAGTTCTGAGCTCTTCCGTTTGGTCTAAACATCAGCTCTTGGGCATTCACAAAGATTATGAATTGTGTCATAACCCTGTTCTGGTCAACTTCATCCACAGTGACAGTGGCATATTTGGATGACATCCTCCAGAAATATATGGCAAGTTTTATTCTTGTCAATGGCAGGATCGATTTCCTATCCCTTTTGAGTCATCTCGGTTTTCTCGGTTATGGCAGTCATATTTAAAGATTAAATGGCATCATTTGTAGAAATCTGAAAGGATTCTTGACAGGTAGAATGCTTTCTGCTAAATTTGGTCAAGTTCTGTCCAGCATTTTTAGAAAAGTTGTTTAAAGATTTTCTATTTTTTTGTAATGGCAACCATATTTTATGTAGGATTGGTATCATTTGTATAACCTTGTCTTGCCAGAATGCTTTCTGTAAAATTTGATTTAATTATGTTCTGTGGTTAAAGAGAAGTTGTTTAGAGGTTTTTCCTCCCTTAGTAATGGCAGTAATATTTGATGATGGGTCAGCATCATTTGTATAAAACTGAAAGGACTTTATGCCAAGATGTTTTCTGTCAAATTTAGTCATATTTAGTGATGCCAGTGTAAAAGTTGCTAAAGTACTCACAGTAGGTTAATGGTGTGGGGAGACTCCCTAAACCCCACTGGGGTCCAGAGCCCCAAATACCAAAATTTAATTTGGGACTATTTCAACTAAATAAAATGCCTTTTCCTGGTAGTTTTCAATACAATTCTTTTTTCCACAAATTACAACAAGTGGACATAAAAGCCTTTAGATATTAATGAATATTTAATCCTCAATTTAATCTCTTAAGTAAGAAAAGTATGCTATCTATTGAATGAATGGAGTGCAAGGTAAAGAAGATATTAACAATGTTTTTCTTTAGTGCAATCCTATACTCACCATAGCAATAAAAAGATGATCCATTAATGTTAGGAAAATAACATTCACTACCTCTCAAATCCAGCCCTCACAGAAAGATGAAAATTTGGTCTTTCCCATCTATATACCATAAAGACAATGTGAAGAAACTCTTGCCAATTATCCTTCCCACTGCTATGTGGCTACCCATATACTGGATTTTTACCAGTTTAAGCCGAGCTATAGATTGATGAGGATGCTCACATTTGCAGGGAAGGTGTGGGAGGGCTTTATAATAATGTGATTGGGCAAGTATTCTCTGAGAAACATAATTTTAAAAAAATGTAAAATCTTTTTTAAATACGTTTCCCAATCACATTAACATTAGGAAAATAGGTAATAGGAGGAGGAAATGCATACGTATCCAACCCCTACCACAGTTACCCTTTAAGTGAGATATGGCTGGAGTCTCGATAAGAAGGATAAACCACTTCACTAATAAGAAGGCAGCACAACCGATGATCACATGATGTGACATCAATATACTAGTAATGAGAAATGAATGACACTTTCTTACCAAGAAAAAATCCAGTCAAATCCAGCAAATACTATAAACCTATGTCCATGAAGAGGTTGTGCTCTCATCAACTTGGTCTAGTGGTTGCCTAGGCCAGGGCCACTGGACCCATCAGGTTTAATTCCCTTCTCTGCAAATCATGGTCTCAGAAATAGAAGCTCAAGAAGGATGATTGTGTATCCTAGCCAATATCTTCAATGATGTCTTGGCTTGCAGAGATCATTCTAATCTCATGAGTTTAAATTTCATGAGGCATATCTGCTCCTTAGAGATTTCAAAGTATGCTGGGTACATCACCCACTTAAACCAAGACACCAAGGCTGGAGGGGTTATGTCATGTTTCCTGGCCTTTCCCAGAAGAAAGATGCATTTTTGAGTCCCACAACTATTTTCGATGAGTTACAGATAGTGTCTGAGAACACGGACTGGATTTTGCATCATCACCTCTCTCAATGTATCAATTGCGAAGAACAATAGAATGACCACCTGATGTGCCAGGTAAATACTTTCGAAGACAGGAGGTGGGGTATGATTAATCATGGATAGGAGGCAGACTATAGTGTGCTATCTCCACAACCAGAATATGCAAAGGCACTAATGAAAATTTGGAATGCTGACAAAAGACACCAATGTGGAAATTTTAAATTCCAAAAGCAATTTTCCACAACGAGCTGAATTTCCATCACTGCATATCCTGTTCAGCAGTTTCTGAGAAGTTGTTTTAAAGAATTTTTCTAATTTTAGAAATGGGAGTGATATTGAATAGCAATAGGAATCACAAACTTGAATGTCCCTTTTGCCAGGATGCTCTCTGCTAAGTTTGATTGAAATTGGTCCAGTGCTTCTTAAGAAGAAGATGAAAACAGCAATTGTTGATTATTGATACATAAAGGACGATGCACATCAAACATGATACCATATCAAAAGCTCACTTTGGCTTGTGGTCAGGTGAGTTAAAAATCAAGGTCCTTTATATCATGATGTGGTTTTATGTTATTTTCCATGGTAACAATATGTGTTGGATCATTGAAATCTGACTGTGTGTATCATAACTAATTCAAAGAAAAAGCAGTGATTTAAAAGAGAATAAAAGTTAATGTGTGGCTGTTGCTTCTATTACCAAACCAACTATATGTGTTATCTAATAGGACTATGTATCACCTCTGATGTCACAATACAGAGGTGACAATATGATACAAATTGCAATACAAACTACAGGACAACTTCTATATGATCAAATTATGACAAGCCTGACTATATTATGATCGGTTTTCAATCTTTATGAACATATATTCTTTTGCTACAAAAAGAAAAGAAAACAGAAATTGTGAAACCTTCATTGCAATTACAGCTGCCAATTCCTTTAATGTCAAGATGACATAGGTCAACAATATCTGTTTATCTTTGAGGTTGGTATTCATTTTCACATATTCCACCATTCTTCTTGCTTGAGTATTCAAACTGAAAGTAAAAGACATTGGTAATGATAAAATACCTTTTGCGTGTCATGTGAATGCTTTTTAAAACAAAAAAAAAGTCATATGTCACCAAGCTTGAAATAAACTTACAGCAACATTTTTTTAATGCACAATATGAATACAGTATATTGAAAGTAAGAGGTATACCAAGAAACAGGTCAGAATGTTTTTTAAAAATTGTGACAGACACTCATGACTTAACAAGTCATTTAATTTAGAAAATGAAGCAGTTTAGTAAAATAATTTTCAACTTGCCTGACTGAATTGCATAACTACAGCTCTTTTTATGTCAAAATAACATGCTGGTCTGAAAGTCACAATCACCTTTAGGCCATTTAACAGTACATCAAAAAATTATTTGCTTGACTAGATATCATGTTTAACTGAGGTAAATATTCAATTTATGAGTCTGTTTTGTATGAAACTGTTTTCTGTCAAAAACTTTAAGGTTAAGAAGTATTTGTTGTCCATTTTATTAGCGCAGTAAAACCTTCTGTAAATCGGTCATCAATTTATAAACATACTTCAACCTCATGTTCTGTAAATATCTGAGTTTTATTAAAATATATTAGTCTAGAACGGCATATAATGCAAAGGATATCAAACTTTAAATTAATAATTTCATGCAAACCATGTACAGTGAAACTTCCGTAAACTAGCCCCTCTGTAATCTGGCTTCCTCTGCAGACTGGTTACATGTCTTGGTCCCAAAGTGGCTGTTCTAATACTACTCAAACCTCTGTATTCTGGCCATCTCTATCAAACAGCCAATATATTTGGTCTCACCAATGTCTTTTCTTGGGAAGTTTTACCATAGTGTTTTACTTTGCCTGACAGCACTTCTGAAGATCAGACAGATTCATATTTGAAAGGAAAATTCAAGACAGGCAGACAAGCAGAAGGAAAAACACAGAGAGAGAGATGGATGGACAAGCAAAACACTAGATGGTATATAATTTATGAAATTAGTACATTTTAAAGTTATAACTGTTTGAATGGATGGTCATATCATGGAAGAATCGGTTGTTTGGTTTTAACTCTTAACACAATATTGATTATATCATGCCAAGGAAACGACAGCAAAGTGCTTTTTCCAAGAATACACTGACACAGCTGACGCAGGCTGGTCAGGGTCGGTATCAAACCTGTGACCCTTGGATTATGTGTCAAATGCTCTACCAACTGAGCTATTGCAGCTTCCCATATCATGGAAGAAACATGTATTTTCAGTGTTGGAGCCTTACCATTCCATCATGGTCTTTGAGATGTGTGTATCCTCCACAAAAATACCAATAAAATGGGCAAGAACCGGAGTCACACTCCCTGCCTCCTCATGGGTCAGTTCATCAAGAAAGTGAGGAAGTGTTGTGTGCACATCTGATACAAAGTACTTCTCTACCTGAAATTTAAAACAATGAGTTCAATTCAAGTTATGCTGCAGTCAGTGACTTTTTCTTCACTAACAACTATTAATAGACAATTTTATGAAAATTGGCCCTTGAGTACATATACAAGAACATGATAATCATTTGCAGGAAAGAACTTATGAAATATACATGTACATGTGTATGTACAAGTTTAAAACTGTTGTGAAAAATCTACCTGATCCATTTAAGACAGATGCACTGTATGCAAATGTAATGTACTTGGATGTGTACACATACAGACATGTAAACAGACACTTAGACAAGAAACCATAAAAGACATGAACACAAATGTAAACAGACAAATAATATGTGCAGAAACACACATGTATGCATAAAAATAATTCAGCAACTTATTTCAGTTTTCACAAGGTAGCAAACTTTGCAATTTAAAACATAGCTTAAGCTTGTACACTATGAGACATATTCTCTTGAATGGGAGTCTTTTTTAAAGCAATAGATGTGACTGAATCCATGTATAAAACATGTAAATTTTTGAATGGGAGTCTTTTTTAAAGCAATAGATGTGACTGAATCCATGTATAAAACATGTAAATTATTGAACGGTGAAGTTTTGTAAAGCTAGACATAAAAATGTAGAAGTTATTCCTGATCTGAAAACATATTAGGTCTAAACAACTGTATTCCAGTAAAAGAAAGAATACATTTTCACAACCTATTATATACACCCATTGTCAGGTTAGCTGCCGGGTCACACAGAAAGCTCATTTAGAAGCTACTCTCACCTCAGACAAAAAATGCCTTTGATATGGACATTATTACAAGTTAACCCATGCATTTCTCACGCAGGTTGTCCCAGTTAGCATGATACTTCCAAAAGCAAAGTCAGTCAGTCAATGCAGACTCTGATTATGTTAAATCAGGTACAGTATATATATATATATATATATATATATATGTCAACTGCACTTCATGAATGAATCAGGCATTACAAACTCCAAAACTCTACCATATGTCAACTACCATATGTAAACCAAAAATGCATTTATGAAAATTACTCTCTTCAAATGTTATGAATGTTTGCAACAGTTATTCAAGGAATAATAAATCTAACTATTGCAGTATAAAAAATATTTCTCATACTGTATCTTTTCTGTATAATGCTGATGACTTATGTGATCTTATTGATGTTACTTCTGCCTCTGAGGCTGGACATATTCATAACCAGGCTAACATCCCAAAATAGCATCATGCAATTCTATTATTTATTAGAGCTAAGATATGCAATTATAAATATTTGATATAAGTAATATTAGCGAAGCTGAGGTTTTTGATATGCATTATAAACTGAGTGTTAATAAATCCTCTGGACTGGGTGCCATTGGTCTATGAATTCTTAAACTTCCTGCACCAGAAATAACAAAGTCATTAATGCATATTATAAACCTAAGTATAATAACTGGTAACTCTCCAGATACCTTCAAACATACAAAGATTACACCTATCTTTAAAAAAGGAGATAAGGAGGATCCAGGGAACTACACAGACCAATATCCATTCTATTATCCAAATGATCTGAAAAACAAGCAGGTATATGAATTTGCTGAAACTAACTTTCTATTTCATAAGGCACAATCAGGATTTAGAAAATATCACTCATGCTAGACAGAACTCATAAAATTAAAAGATCTCTGGATACAAGAAATGAATAATGGTTCTTTGACTGGGATTGTTTTTCTGGAATTCAAGAAAGCTTTTGATCTCGTTGATCATGAAATTCTGCTGCAAACATTGAACTGTTACAGGTTTGAAAATTCTTCCTTTAAATGGTTTAGATCATGCCTAAATCAAATATCTAAACAAGTAACCATGGCAATATTAGCTCACAAACTCATACTATTCACTCAGGTGTCCCTCAAGGCTCTGTTTTAGACCCTCTTCTCTTTCTTCTTATGTAAATGATATTCCATTAAATAATGAATTCTCATATACAGATTAGTTTGTATACAATGCAAATGTGTATCCATCTAATTCTGATGCTGACATTATCCAAACAAGATTAGACTCGGACTTTACTAGAGTTCAAAGTTGGGCACAACACGATAAGACGGTAATTAATGAAGGTAATTCAAAATGTATGATTTTTGGGGACATCACAAAGACTAAAAAAATTACGGAACACAGAATTATTTCTTACAACAAACAATTGTCAGTTAAAAATGTCAAAGATGACAAGCTTTTAGGTGAATCTGTAAATAATATTTTATAATGGGATGACCATATATATAGTATTTGTAAACCACTGTCATCTAAAATTGCCCTACTAAGTTGAATCAAGAAATAGTTACCTCCAGAAACTCACATTCTACGTTACAAAGTATCTATTCTTTCAATATTATTGTTCAAATGTATGGGAAAGCTGTACCAAATCTCAGCTTGACATGATTTATAAACTTCAGCAGGGCAGCATGTTTTATTTGAAATGCATCTATTGATTATTTATCAAAAGCATTGTTTACAGAACTAAAATGGCTTACAATATAAAAAGTGGATGATTTTTACAAGGCAGTTCTTTTACATAAATGTCCACCTGAAGCTGCACCAGAGTATCTACATGATTAATTCAGGGCTTATTCAACACTTTACCAGTTGAGATCAACATCACATGGAAACCTTCATCCACCGAAACCAAGAAAAGAGCAATTTAAGAAAAGCTTCCAAACTCCCATTTTGTGGAATAAGCTTCTATTGCATGCAAAATCTGCAGAAAATGTTACAATATTTAAGAAGACATATCATAAGCATGTATGTGTTACTAATAGATTATAATAGAATTTAGTATTTATAATACTAACAACATCTTAAACTAAATAGTAATTACTATTATCTTTTGTATTATGTACATTGTTATACTTCCTTCTTAAGAGGGACTCATGTGAAAATAGTTCTTGACCAAATAAGTCACCCTCTATAAATAAAATATTATTATTATTATTATCATTATTATTATTATTATTATTATTATTATTATTATTATTATTATTATTATTATTATTATTATCAAGTAATGTAGTCTGAAAAAGATAACAGTTTATAGGTTATTTTGATATCTAAAAAATAAAAAAATTAGTGATAAAGCAAATAAATAAATAAATATATAAATTAGGCAAAATCAACAGCTTTATTGTTCTCAGTTCTCACTGCATGTAATGTTTAGGTGTAAATTGTGAATGAATCTCCATCTTTCTCTCTAATTTCCAATTCAATGCAATATTTGCTCATACAAACATTCATAAAATTGGAAGTGGTTTTTAAAAAATAAACACATATGATAGTGTTTAAGTTTGAAATGCCCAACTCATTGGTGAGGTGAAATGTGACTGACTTAATCGGGCTGTTGGAAGTGTTGCACTAGCTGGGGACAACCTGTCTGGGAAATGCTAACAACCTGTCTTGAAAATGCTAACTGGTAACAATGTTCATTTCAGAGGCGACTTTTGTCTCAAGTAAGTATACTTTCAAAATGGACCATATGTGACACCGGGAAGCTACCCTGACAACAGGTCATTTATAGAAACAAGGAAGAATAGTCCTGTACTAACTGAGTAACCTTCTATAAATATGTCATTATTATTATTATTATTATTATTATTATTATTATTATTATTATTATTATCAAATATAAAAAATTCCTTGGTATACCACTTGCAAATTCTGCTAGTGACTCCTTAATTTTGTTTGGTCTTATTATAGTAACTTTAAACTATTTCTGCTACAAAAGCCAGAGAAGTAGAATCACAGTTTAGTTAAGTAATGCTAATAACTGTATTTTTTTCTGGAAGTTGATATTTCTAATTGAAGCTGTACTACTGCTATGATGAATCTCAAATTAATTGCAAATCCAATACAGATGCCCTGCAAATGACCATGCACTTGTTTGTTTAATATCATCATTAAAATTGGTAGATTTCTTACTTTCTACTGGAATTACACTCTCAAAGATACCCAAGTATTATTTGACATAGATGCTTTTCATCAGAAACATGCAAAGTCACGAACAGACTTTGTCATTTTATTTCCAATTATATCATTTTTGGAACGGTAAGATCAAATGAAATTGTAGCCACAAGCAATGCAGCAAAATAATTGTCAGCATTTCTTTATAGATTCTGTGGAACTAAAAATCTCACACCGTTGCAAACTGTGCAGCTTCAAAATATCTGTGTACTCCAAATTTAAAATTCAGCAAAATTTGTTGTCCAGCAAGCAGTAGTGGATGAAAATTATGTGAAAAATCACAACTTCTGGAAAACACTCTGGCATTCCAACATTGTGAAGGTGAACGATGACTACCATGTACACTTGCGTATAAGTTGTATCCAACAGGAAACTGCATAGACCCAGATCTGCCATTGCCTAATGTACCAGCAGATCTGGGTCTATGCAGTTTGTTAAGAGTAATCAGTAGAACAAACAACATAGATCCTGATTAGGGTTTATGTTGTTTGCAGTTGGACATTTATATATAAGTGAGTATATATGGTCCTGGATACTTTATTCTATCAATTCAATAAGCTTTGAAGCAGAGGTTGTCTTTTTATATTTACATACAAAAATTTCACATTTTTAAAACCTATTGTACTTTTTATTTTGTGATACATCTAAAAGCATAAATACCATTAGCTCAAGGCATATACCTACAGTAGAACCCCATTTATCTGAGTATATTTGGATGGTTCTGATATTGGTAGTTTAGATGATAGAGGATCTTACATTTGTGCTCATTCAAATGAATGTAGTTGAATAACTTCTACCTTTTGTGAGCTGTGGTGAACAAAAGATTTAAATTATTTTATGACCTCTATAATCTTCCATTTAAAATGTGAAAAAAAATGTAAGATTCTATTTATCACATGATGAAAAATACCTTTTTCATTAGATAAAACCACAGAATAATGAAGTGAAATTACTCTGAAATATATTAGGATCCATTGGTTGTTATGCCTTGAACTTGCATGATGTCATTATGTCATTTGTGATGTCATGTGGTGTTTTAATATGTACTACATAAGAAACATTAATGATGGGTATATTAACCTATATATCACAAATCTGGAGAACTGAACTACAGACAGATAATTGAGGCTCAACTAATATTTATATATATATATATTTATATATATATGTTACCTTATATCACCAAAAAAAATACATCATTGCTTACCTGTCTGGCACAGTGAATCTTGCAGTCAGGTTTGACCAGACAGCAGCTGAAAATATTGACAGTCATTTAATTCTGCATTTATATAAGTTAATGGAGAGGTGGTTAGGTTTTCTTATGTCCAAAAATTCTTTTTTATCCTTGATTTTAGTCATTAGACTAAGAAATTATCTAATGTACCATACATCTTCAATGACCAGCCCAAAGTTTGGATGACTAACCCATCCTCTCCCTTTAAAACATTAGTGTACATTTTCATTTCAGAAAACCTTATATGATAACAACCCCACATCCACTTTTCAGACGATTTACAAGATAGGTCCCAGCATACAATCAGTCAGTATAATGCTTCATTGCTTTAAAAACATTAGTAAAATTATTTGGGCAAAATAAATCTTTATTTCTAACAAAAATTACTGAGACCTTTTTCATGCTTCACATGACAATGGATTATTGCCTTTATCACTGTATTACATTTTTTTGTGAACAGTTTGTCTTTTTCTAATGCTAGGGATATTACACACCCAAATAGAAACAAAAATATGAATATATAGATTGTTATGAATATAAAAGTTTTGCAAATTAGACTAGGAAACTGACATTGGTAACATTTATTCCATTAATAACTATGATTTTTGTGATATAACTCTGAAACATGAACAACCCTACATATTAAAAGTATTTTGTAATATTTTATTGAATCTTTTGGTGCAAGTAATCAGTTGTTTGTACCATAAAAATGTAAACACTGTGCAGTTTTACTTCAGTATGTATTAAAATTGTCCAGAAGCAGCTAATATTTTGTATTTTTTTTTTCATCTTTATTCCTTTCAAAATACTACAGGAAATTCTCTCATAACCAGTTAACCATGAGATGGGTCTCTGTGAAAAAGATGATATTGATGATATTCAGGGGAGATAATTATATGGATAAAATGTAGTTTGGGCCTGCCCAGACTGTATCTGCTGCGAGTCTGCAGATATCAGTCCAGGAAAAATATGACAAAAACTATGCCCCCGTGACATTGTTTTCTTCAAGTATATACTTTTTCATCCTATCCCTTGAGAAAGTGCTGACATCATCGAGATTATGTCATAAGGCACATGATGTCAAAATGACATTAGGCTAATATACAGTATTCTCCCATGATAAGATCCAAGGGCCAGCCGTAGTGTAATATACAGTATTTCTCCCATGATAAGCCCAGGAGGCCATCCTTAGGCTAATATACAGTGTATCTCCCATGATAAGTCCAGGGGCCAGCCTTAGGCTAATATACAGTATTTATCCCATGACAAGCCCAGGGGGCCAGCCTTAGGCTAATATATGGTATTCTCGCATGATAAACCCAGGGGGCTTGCCTTAGGCTAATATATAGTATTCACCCATGATAACTCCAGGGCACCTGTCTTAGGCTAATTAGGGATGAGTCTGCTATATAAAATAGGGCTGCCTGGTGGCCCCAATTTCTGTATGTGGCTCAATAATTTTAATTTTGATATACCCCAATTGAAAGTTAATAAATCTTGCTTGCCAAAACTTTTCCCTCATTTCATTCATATTCATTAATGTGTCACTAGATTGGAACTGTAATTTTACCTTTTTACTTAGCAGAAGTCATGTTAATCATACAAAAGCTTGGCATTACTTTAAAGTGCATTTAAAATACATGGTCCTAGCTGGATCCTAATATGTGGACAAAATTTAATTACCTCTCCGGTCAGAATTGGTAAAGTTGGCAAAAATAGGGTGATCTTTAGAAGGTAGAAAGTTCAAAATAGTAACTAACGTTTTTGCATACTGTCATGTCAGATTAATAAAATGATGAAATATTATCAAAAGTTTATAAAAAATATAAAAACTGATTTTATTTTGATTCACAGTTGTTGTACAACATAAAATGGCAACCTCGAGAATAGGTTACAGTCAATGATCAGCAATGTCTTCCATAGCATAAATCCTCTTTTCTTATGTTTATATGATCAATATTGGATAAAATTATTCATTTTTATTAATAACAGACCTGGACATGTCCACTGATTTGACTGGGCAACACAAATTCAATTTTTCACTTGGTTTTCAAGGTTCCTGTGTAAATTTTTGGTGGGAATTCCATAGACAGCGATGTAATTTCTGGTATTAATGATCATCAAATTAGCACCAAAATTGACTACAGAACATAAGACTTCTTTTTCTATCTTTCCACCTTCCTCTTTGAATGTAAAACCGACACAAAAGTCGACATTGTTCTTTAATTATTAATGCATTATATTGAAACACAAATGGGGTGGGAGTAATGTCATGAAATCAATGCAAGGCAAAGTGAACTTTGCCTTTTGGGGCTGTTTAGGTGAAATGACAAAGTCCAAGGTGACTATTTTGTCTGAATCACCCCCTTTGCATGGACCCTGTAAGTACTGGGATTCACCAACATACATGCTTTGTTGAAAAACTGACAAGAGAGCAGACATCTTCCTATATCCATTATGACAGATATGTATTCCTTCCATAAAAAGAAAATGTTTGTTAACTATTTGGATAGTATACAGTACATATTGGTAATGGTTGATACTCACATTTTTGCTTTGAATTGCTTATATTCAACACATGGCCCGAGATTCATCTGCCAAGGAATGCTTGGTCTGGTGTTAAATGCTAAATGACCTTTTGACTACTTTACTTCTAATGAACCAAATCCTGTTTTTCAGAACATTTTATTTCATGCTTTTTTATTGAATATGGAAGATAGTTTTAAATAGTGATTGATATTCTAGTTTGCTGACTCGTATCTGCTTGGTAAATATACAGCAAATATTCCTATGCTTTAAAACACAGAACATTAATTCAATGTGAAACCAACTAATAGTGCCATATGATAACAGGGCACTTTATTCCAATAACACCAATAAGTACCAAACAGAATTATTATAATGCAGCCTAAATTAATATTCTGTTACATGAATAAACAGGTAAATTTTTGTTTCATATTTAGGACTTGTTATTACAAAAAAAACCAACTGTTATTTTATACCAAGAACACAACAGCAACTTCTACTACCACTACTTATTTAAAAAAGCAACTTCTCTACAAAACAAGAAAAAAATATATAACTATCAGTAATTTTGGTTTATAATATTAATTTTGTTATTTGTTATAAAGGGACAGCTGACAATTAATTGCAAAAAAAATTATGATTGATGAGGTTAGGAGGTTAGAAACCATAAGCCTGTGTGTTAAAAATTCCCAAAAATACTCACTTCAAAATGAAAAATTCCCAATTCTAGGGATGGGGCCCCAAACTTTTATTGTTGGAATCATTCCTGCTGATATACAGTATTTCTCCCATGATAAGACCAGGGGATCAGCCTTAGGCTAATATACAGTATTTCTCCCAGGATAAGCCTGGGGGGCCAGCCTTAGGCTAATATACAGTATTTCTCCTATAAGCCCTTGGGACCAGCCTTAGGCTAATATACAGTATTTCTCCTATAAGCCCTTGGGATCAGCCTTAGGCTAATATACAACATTTCTCCCATGATAAACCCAGGGACCAGTCCTAGGCTAATATATAGTATTTCTTGAATAATAAGCACAGGGGTCAGCCTAATAAAATTGGTGGAAAGTGAGGGATGGGCTTATTTTCAGATATGACTTTCTGACATAAACATTGCTAAATTTTGTAACAGTGTGTTTTGCCTTGTCGTCAAGCATGGGCTTATCAATGAGAAATAAGATACAAATAAATTAATCTTATCACATCCTTCCTTCCTGATATCAAACATGATTTGGGCTGTTTGCACAAAAAAACTTGAAAATCAGAATGGTGGTTGCGGGGTTTCAAGGGGTGGATTTGAGACTCTGAGAGAGCATACAAAACTGCATTCCATCCATTAGCATTTTCACACATTTTTCAAACCTTTATCAAAACTTGTATGTCAAAGTCTCTATCAACAATTTGAGGCATTGTGCTTGGCAAGCCTGATTATTTCCTTCCATTTTTCAAACCTTTATCAAAACCTGTATGTCAAAGTCTCTATCAAAAATTTGAGGCATCGTGCTTGGCAAGCCTGATTATTTTCTTCCATTTCCAAAAGGTTTTTGTTACACAAAGATTCATTGGATAAGTAGAAACTTTTGACCGATGCAGGACAGGTCAGTACAGACCATAATGTAAAAACCGCATCATAGCTGATAAAAAAAAACCAGATCAGATTCACGAAAATCAGATTCAAGCCAGAAGAAAAGTGGAATTCTACTTTAAAACTGGAAAACAAATCATCACTGTGATATAAATATTATATTTGTTTACCTCAAAGGTGTGAAATGGCATGTTTTCTTCTTATTATTATTTTAATTTTACCTTAGTCAATGGTCACAGTGCCATCTAGTGCCACAAACTTTGGGGCACCTCATTTTTGCTTCACTTTGTGTTTTCTCCAGGCCCTAGTTTGGTTTTCCATTGTGTAGCAAGAAAAGCCAAAGCGGGCTAGGTGACCCAGGTTAGACGAAATGAATTAAAGAAAAAACCATCATGTCAGATGGTTTTGCTTATGGGAGGTGAACATTATCATGGAAGGTTGTGTTACATTTTGATTGTACATTTTTGTCAACAGCTTTTGTCAATATACAAATTAAGGGTATGTGGAGTGGCTAGGTATAAAAACTTGTATATGAAACAAAATCATAAAATTGAGGTAGATACCTGAGATATCCCTGGAAAGGTGAGATAAATGTTTTGTTATTCCCTGACTCTGGAAGTTCTGCTGCTATTTTGGTCTGGGAGTGGGCAAAATAAAACAACTCCTTCCAAAACCTCAGCACTGACAATGCCTGGTCATGCTGCTCAAGCACAAAAGTAAGAAATTGTAGACTTACAAATCAAGTATGAATCCAGTGCATCTGCAAATGTATTATTATAATGAATTGTCAAATGCAGTACTGTTCTGATTAATCAATTATGGTCAAGCTTTGGTCAATTTCAGTGAACTGACCAATTAATCAATTATGATTTCTGTCATTGATTTTAGTCAAATATTCAGTTTTGCACCTATTTGAAAAGAAGCCCCCATCTTAGCAAGACATCATATGGAAAATCTAGTCAATTAATAATCAATCATTGATTGCTTAGCAGAAACTCATGATTGATCATGATATTTTGTCTAACTCCCAATACTAACTGAATGTCAAATTCTAAAGCAGTAAAATCTACATAAAATGTATGGAATTTTTAATCCATGGTGAAGTCATGAAACTTCTTATGACATACTGCCAAAGAAAATCTCATTTTCAGCTACTTCTGCATAAAATTTCCTATAATTTGTTACAATGTAAGCAAGTATCTCATAGAAGAGGATTTGATGACATTAATGGTGGTTTTACTCCTGTTCATATTCACTTAACAGACACCACTGACAAATAATTGGTAAAACTAAAATCTGCAACTGGCCTACAAGGTGAAGGTCTTGAGAGCAGCAGGTGTATGAAAAGTGCCTGTAAAGGTTCTCAGGAAAGACAACCAAGTTTCCTGCTTGTCTTTGCCTGCCCATACTTTATCTGCATACATAATTTTCAGATATCAGCATGAAAAAATTAAAAACTGCACCCACTTGCAGATTGTTTCCATCTTGCAGATAGATTTTTACTCATTTGCAGAGAAAGTGCTGACATCATCAAGATTTTAGCATCATATTGTACAGGATGTCAAGAATGATATTAGGTTGATATACAACTAAACTGAAATTACAACATTCTTCTGACTATGTAAATTTCACTTCTGATGACATTTATGTTTAAAATCAGCATGCTTTGTTTTTGTTAATAATTTATCTAAGTTAAAACTCACAGCACTGTCTAGCACCCCAAAATTTGGGGTGCTTCATTTTTGCTTTGCTTAAATTTTTTAACCCCAAGTTCTGGTTTGACTTTCCAATGCATATAGAAGAAAGCTAAAGCATGCCAGGTGACTGAGCGACCAAGGTTAGTCTGCTGTATGATTTGACACCAAACAATATAATGTCATAAAAATGGGTCACTATGACCTATGTTTCTATAGATTACTCCAACAATTTGGTAACGAGATCTATGGATAATGAGATGCTGTTTGGGTGTGTAAAGAAGTGTTTTTGTGACAACAAGATTATGTAATTGTAGCAAATTATAAAGAGTATTTTACTTGCAAATATATGCCGGAGCCCCCCCCCCCCCCAAAAAAAAAAAAAAAAAAAAATTCCTGCCATATGATGTCAGCAGGATCTGGTTCAGTGAGACAATAGTTGGACTTGATTATGGATGACCTACAAAATTACATGTACCCTAAAACACCAGATGAGATAGTGCATAAAAAGTACAAAGATATGACCTACTTTCCCTGGAATAATTCATACTAGAGCAAAAAGGGACAATTTAAAATGACTGACATAAATACCCACAGCATAACTAGAAGCATAGATTTACAAACAAAAGCCTGAACTATCACCAAAGTATAGTGCAGTGATCCCTCTTTATTATCATGTTCATGAGAGTGACCATATTATGAGAAGCCTTATATTGAATTATGTTTCAACAAGGCCATGTCATAAAATTTCATGAGAACACCAAAATAGGGTATTTAATAATGTGAAAACAAATTATAATTGGCTCTCATTAGCCATGAACAACAATTAAGTGAAATAATTGAATGAGAAATGATAAAACAAACAACAAAATGGAATCCATGACCATACCCTGTTATACTGAGGGAGCTTTATAGTGAGGGATTACTGTATAACATAAGCTTGTATGAAATCTTCTATATTCAAATAGGTGAAAAATATGAGGCACTCTTTAAAATTATGAGGCACTCTTTATGTGTCTAAGATAAGTTTAAGTTTAGAAATGTATATGTGTTAAGAAAATGAATCATAATTCACAATAAAGTTTCATTTATAAGTTCACAGACTGAATTTATGACTTGGCATGGAGTGAAATTTAATACTTATCAATAAACAAATAAGTATGATCAAAATTGAGCTCAGAGTAACAGAAAGACATGATCCTGAACAAACATACTTTAAAGAATTTTTTTTCACAGAAAATTGATATTCAAGATTGATGGACAATCCATGGATCTTTCTGAGGCTCATACACCTACCTTGCCCCTGGAAACATTGAAGTGCTCATGTGCTATCAATATAACAGAGGCAGCTATCACAGAGAGCTTGTCATAACATGGTCGTTGTAAGAGCTGCTGTACATGGGGCAGGTACACAGGCAGGCAATTCTGGACTGAGCTCACAATCTGGGACAGACAATCCTTACACCAGCTGTGGTTCTAAAAAGAAAAAAAGCTGTTCCAAAAGTTGTTTTACTCTGCATCTCTATAAACAGGACCAATTTTCAATCATTAATAATTATTATTTCATTGCATTATAGTATAAAACAAAACACATTCTCATTGCAGAAGGTGCTGGGGGGGGGGGTATCCTAGAGAAGAGACCTAATATCATGAACAGTGAGAGCTTTATCCTCAAAAAGTTCCTAATTATTATAAATAAATTAATTAATTTATTACTAGTTAATAACTAAATAAATACCAAATAAAATATGAACTTGTTATATCCATGATTTCATAGTCTCTGCTGTGGTTTCCCAATTATAATCCAGATCAAACTCATTCTGAATTGTACCCCATGTTCAAATCCTGAAAACTAATTAATATCTCAAATTTAGCTCAAAAGGATTAAATGCCTTCAAACCTTACAAACTTGTACACTATTCTTTCACACACTCTCGGTTTGGAAAAAGATGATGTGAATGGTGACCCTTGCCCTAACCCTAATCCTAATCATGCCATTTTTGGAAGCTGGGGCAACCCTAATGTACATGATGAGGTACAATGCCATTTTTGGAAGCTGGGGCAACCCTAATATACTTAATGAGGTACAATGCCATTTTTGGAAGCTGGGGCAACCCTAATGTACTTAATGAGGTACAATGCCATTTTTGGAAGCTGGGGCAACCCTAATGTACATAATGAGGTACAATGCCATTTTTGGAAGCTGGGGCAACCCTAATGTACATGATGAGGTACAATGCCATTTTTGGAACCTGGGACAACCCTAATGTACATAATGAGGTACAATGCCATTTTTTGAAACTGGGGCAACCCTAATGTACATGATGAGGTACAATGTCATTTTTGGAAGCTGGGGCAACCCTATTGTTCATGATGAGATACAGTGACTTGAAATGGACTTGTGTTAGTTATCTGTACATACAGACTGCCTGCAGCTTACAAGAGATACATGCATCCACTGCTACAATGGTCACAATCAAAATAAAATGGAAAAAGTGAAATCACAATGACAAAATCCAATTGAATCATACAAATATACTGTAAGTAAAGTTTGGAAAAATGTTTTTTTGGGTACATGCCAAACTTTCCACATTATTGTAATGTTAATACAACTGCCTATACCTCAGAAATTTGTATGATTCAGATTTGTGTGATATCTAAGATGTCAGCAATGTCACTAATATTTTAGAAAATAATAAGTTTAATCATTAATAATAATAATAATAATAATAATAATAATAATAACAACAAGTAATAATAATAATAATAATAATAACTTTTTCCAAATTGAGAGTGTCTGTGCAGATGGAGGAAAGAATCGTTTGAAATTTGCAAGGTTGGAAGAGATTAAATCATTCTGAGCTAAATCCAAGTTGTTCTGGGTATAAAGTTTCTGAGATCAAATGTGGAGTATAACTCAGAATGAGTCAGATCCAGACTACACAAGTGTCTTTATTTACTAGCAAAATGTGAAATATAGGTCACAGTAACTTTACTGTTTTGTAAGGGCATGGTGCTAATATTGATGCATACAATCATGAATTTTCATGATTCCAGCATGAACAGTACTGGAGCAAAGAACTTTAAACACGAAATTAAACCGAAAGTTAGCAAAGCATAAATTAAAAGATGGGTCATAGTGACCTTCTGTGATAGGGATAAAGTATTTATCAAGACACAACCCTTCATAAAGCTTCATCATTCTAGGTAGGATAGTATGTACACAGCATGCAAAAAAAATATATGTTATCATGAAGTAAATTACAAATCATAACCAAAGCCAGTAAAATGTTAAATATGTGCCACAGTGACCTTTATTTGTTGTAATGGTATAGTACTAAGAGAGATGCATGCAATCAACAAGATTTAACAATTCCAGCATGAAGAATACCTCAGAAATAAACATCCAACACAAAATTTAAAAAAAATCAGTAAAGCACAAAATATAGGTCATACTGACCTAATTTTGTGATAAGGGTGTAAAACTAATCAAGATGCATATCCCCAACTGTTTGGTAATGAGCTAAACACAATAACTTAACCAAGAATCGAGTCATGTATGTACAAAGTTAGCCTATTTGGTCCCCTCCCCAGCAGGTATGTGCCATGAAACTCACTCCAACTGTTGCTAGGAACCAAGAAGAAAGAATGGTTGAGTGACAGTGAGGCTGTACATATGTACATGCTTTTTGATGTGCAGACAACAATGTCAGTGTCAGTGGTAGCACAATAGCTCTCCTCCAACTCCATAGCAGCAAACTAACAATATGATTCCAAACGCTTTTGTGTGTACGTTGGGGGGGGGGGGGGGGGGGTCTGAGGGGGGGGGGGGGGGGCAAAGACAGGCATGTATGGTGATATCTGTATCTCTATATCTACAAAGTTTTGTAAACTGACCAAACACAAGTTACTGGTGTGAATGAGGAGAATGGAGTTGTTTCATTTGATCAACAGCTTTATGATAAAAGTAAAAAATAAGTAAGATACACCACCAAGAAAATGTCCCAAAGCCCCTGTGTGAGTCCCAGGTAAACCCTGACCTGAACTGAATAGCCTAGGCAGTGTAATGGTAACACACTCGCTTTGCATCTCTGTGGTGAGAGTTTAGTCCCTGGTTTGGGCACATGCTGGTGTAAATGACAGTCCATAAAAGGTTGGTGGTTGGTGTCCTTCATCTCAAATACCACACTCAGCAAACATCTGAGCTGTAAAGATCCTCTCTTAATATTATTTGTAAGAATCTGCTATACAATCTATGTAAAACAATATCAATAAAGTCTACACCCTGACCTGCCAGGAGTGAGGAGGTTTCTGAAGCAGAGGCACGAGCCTGACAGCATGAATCATGGACTCTTTCAGAGTCAATGTGGCTGTAAATGTCATCAGACTTGTGGAGGTGGTCAGGTATTTCCTCCATAATATTTCCAGCAACTCCATCTTGTACCACCGTATCACCTCAGCTAGACATGGCAACACCTGCAAAACAAATTAGAGAGGTAATTAAATAGTCATTGGAATATTGCAATAGCTTATTAGAGTTTAATAAGAAAGCCAATATACAGTAAAACATTGTTTATTCATATGTCAATTATCTGGACTTTTCACTCACACAGATCAATGGAATGTCTTCTAAACTGACAAGTTGTTCTTTAATTTATTATCATTTATCTGGATGATTTATACAAACAAAATGCCAATTTTTGATGATAGGTCTTTCAAAATATTTTCTCACAGACTGCCTGAACAAGAAAAGAATTTTTTTTTTCTTCATGTGAACATGTTTGCAACTGTAAGACTCGTGAAACATAATCAACTTGGAGTCTTTTACCTTTTTATCTTGGTCAAAAATAAAAAAAGATACAGGAGATCAATATGTCACTGATTATTACAAAGAATTCATATTGATAAAAAGCAGTCTGTATTTTCTTCTGAGACATAATTTAAACTAGGCTATATAATAAACTAAATAATGTATTTAGCCTAAAACAGGACTGTCACTCAGGTAAATGAAGAGATGAGCCTGCATGATGTAAACTTTGATTACAAATCAGTAGCCAAAATAAAATTTTAATTAATTTTTCATAATAATATGTGGCTCAAATATTATACATCCAACATATGATAAGGTGGGAAAATATAACAACTAAGTCAATTTGAGTCAGCAAATCAATAATTATCTGAAGTATTAATTGTGTAAATTGCTGAAATAGTCTGACTGGGAAAAATTAGCTAAAATTAATTTACACCAGAATACTGAGACTTAAATTTACCTGATTAGCAATCCTCCTGAGTTCCCACTGCAGGTCAGCCAGGCTTTCAGCAGTCTGGTAGAGAATGACCTTGAGGATATGAGACATGGACTGTAACTCCTCCTTCTCTAGCCACATCAGGGAGCCATGACTCTCCCAATCATCACGACTGCCAAGGTGAGATAACAAGTGTGTATAAAATGGGATAACATTTTGAGAAAAAATGTTTGAAAGAACATGCAAGGTTCTAAAATTAGATACTGTAAATTCATTTTTTCTGTTGTGGTTTACTGACTGTTGTAGATTTTCTAGGTGCTAAAACCATGAATTGAAAGACTCAGTGAACAAATAAGATATATGACCCCCTTTTCTATGAGAAACATATCATCAAAATGTACTAACAAACACATCATTTTTTTGCATGAATATTAACTTTTACAAAAATTAATGATTTCAGAGTACATCATATATCCCATAATAACATCCACATGAAGTTTTTATTATCACATCTCAAATTTTGTAAATTACACTTGTGTAATTTGAAAACATTACATCAAACAATCTTACTCCAATCATGCTGCTGGCTTTCTTAAAATAGTTTATATATATATATATATATTGTGTGTATGTGTGTGATAAACAGATCAATATACATCTACAATCTATGCTCGCTTATAAGTTGGGTCCGGGTGCAAACTGCATAGACCCAGATCTGCTGTCGCTAAATGCACTGGCAGATCTGGGTCTATTCAGTTTGTTAACAGTAATCAGTAGAACAAACAACATAGGACCTGATCTGCCAAAGCATTATGTGACAGCAGATCAGGGTCTGTTGTTTGCAGTTGGACCTGTCTTATAAGCAAGTACAATATGGTAAACCTACTTCACTCAAATTAATAAAACTTATTGAATAATGTTCAAATTTAGCTCACCAAGGTTTGCAAAATATTAAATTTTTTAAATAATTTCATAAATTTCATATGAAATAAAGAGTCAGGTAAAACTCTGTATTGTGAATCTGATACAAAATCTATAGATCTCCTGGTAAATCTAACCTCCTTTAAATTATGCTGTAATGTGCATGTATGTTACTGGGACAATATTTATACTTTGCCATTACAAAAAGCACAACAAAAGTGAAGATAATTGAGAAGTAATACTGAGTAAGAAATAAAAAATGCACTAATATGTAGCTCTGCAAAACCAATACAAAATGTGAGACTTTTTATTAAATGTAAGATGCTGTGGATATAGTACTTGGCACTTGAAATTATTACCTAGAAAATGCAAAGTTCAGGAATGCATTATTATACTCATGCAATTTATCCTCAGGTGGAAGGTAAAAAAAAGCTAGAAATTTGTCTTCATCACCAGGATTTGCTGGTATCTTATTATCTGGTATTTTCTGAAGTGATCACAGGAAAAAAGCTGCTTATCATTTACACACTATACTTGGTAAATCCGTATATATACATAACATTGTAATTTGTACTTCAAAACTGAATTTAAATGCCCAGACAAGATTTTATGAGATTTTTTTTAAGAAGAAAAATGCAACTTTTATATAAAAGCCTTAATTTTATCTATTTTTACAACAGTTAATGCAGACACACTTGAAACCTTGAATTAATTCCATTAAATACACATTTATTAAATATACCTCAATTTACAACTTTCCATGATTCTTAGGACTGACTGCTGCTGT
Source organism: Margaritifera margaritifera (assembly GCA_029931535.1). Taxonomy (NCBI): domain Eukaryota; kingdom Metazoa; phylum Mollusca; class Bivalvia; order Unionida; family Margaritiferidae; genus Margaritifera; species Margaritifera margaritifera. The sequence goes on from JAQPZY010001656.1 coordinate 1,645,568, forward strand.
ATCATCTGCCTGTAACTCTCAACATCTATGTCAGGGTTCTGAAATCAGGGCAAAATATTGATCATGAAGGAGGTCTTTTTATGCAATCCTTTTGAAAGCAGGTCAAAATATTGATCATGAAGGAGGTCTTTTTATGCAATCCTTTTGAAAGCAGGTCAAAATATTGATCATGAAGGAGGTCTTTTTATGCAATCCTTTTGAAAGTAGGCAAAATATTGATCATGAAGGAGGTCTTTTTATGCAATCCTTTTGAAAGCAGGTCAAAATATTGATCATGAAGGAGGTCTTTTTATGCAATCCTTTTGAAAGCAGGGCAAAATATTGATCATGAAGGAGGTCTTTTTATGCAATCCTTTTGAAAGCAGGTTAGAATACTGATCATGAGGAAGACCTTATTTATGCAATCGTTTTGAAAGCAGGTCAAAATATTGATCATGAAGGAGGTCTACAATCCTGCTATCAAAATATTAAATTTCATGTAAGCTAACATAAAAAAATAATATCATAAAACTGAGTGTTTTAAAAATAATCTTATCTATATGCAAAATGGCTTGATAATTAGCAAAACAAGATACTTTGTTGGCAAAATTAATAGCTCTATAATTTGACAACAAAGCAAATCATTGCCAGGCAAGCATCATCCTAGGATTTATGATGGTTATCATGTCTATATTTAGATCCCATTTTACATATTTAATATTGTTTTATCATATTTATAGAATTGTTTTAACTCATTTAACAGTACTCAAAATCTTTAGACTGAAGATACTAAAATATGAGGGAAAGCTTACCACACACTTTATATACTCGCTTATAAGTCGAGTCCAACTGCAAACAGCTCAGACCCAGATCTACCATCACATTATGCACCAGCATATCTGGGTCTATGCAATTTGTTAGAAGTAATCAGTAGAACAAACAAGAGAGACCCTGATTTGCTGGTGCATTATGCAATGGCAGATCAGGGTCTATGTTGTTTGTAGTTGGACTCAACTTATATGTGAGTATATATGGTATGTTACTTTTTCCATAGGTTTCTAAAAAGATGCAAACTGTATCTGCCAATTAAAGTAAATATAATGGGACTAAACCGCAGAAAAAAATAGTTAATTCATATAGAATTATAAACACATAGTTTACATCATGTCAAGCTTGTCTCGTCATGTCACATATCAATCTGAACCAGTCAATCATTCATCATCATTATCAATATCATAATCAAATATTTTAATCATAATCATAATAATATATATAGCAAGTATAATAATCCCTGATAATCCCTTGGTGGTGTTCTTACCTCTGGTTGACAGCTGTCCACAATCTGAGCCTGTGTTAGGAGAGAGAAGGTTGTATCAAACTGGTTGATGTCAGAGCCTGATATATATCCACTTCCACCAGGATCAATGGGTGGTATTCTAATGAACAAAATGGTCAAATAGATGGTAGAAATAACAAGCAAATTCCATGAATTGGTGTCCCCTACTTTGTGTAAGAAGTGGGTGAGTGTAGTTTTGGAGAGGAAGGGATAGATGATAATGGTGCTGTGCAAAAAAATTAAGGTACATTTGTAAAGGAAGACACAAATGGTGAAACTATCAACATGGAAAAGTAAAAATATTTGTTTTTGTTGTTTTAGTTCATTCATTTAAAGATTAGGAGTATTATTTCTAAATATTTGAAACACCTCATGAAGAATGTGAATGGTGCATTGGCACATCTGTCTAGATAATATGGTGATCTGTGTAGGGGAGCAGAAAAGTTGCAAACATGACATCTGCAAAGGAAGTATGAAAAGCTGCAGTTGTTAGCTGGACATTTTGGGGATCCATGTTGAAGTCTCCAAGAATGATACAATTCTCAAATGCTCAGCAGAGCTGCTGTATTACTGTATCAAAAAAGAACTGTATTTTTTGTATTGACTTTGGAATTTCTTTTTTCATTGATGCAGACATTTTGAAGCATCAGATGGAAACACTAGCAAAATCGACCAATGGATTTTTACATGAAGCTAAATCAATAACTTATGGCACCTGAGTTAGCCCCGCCATAACTAACACCAGTCAACTGGCGATAGTTAAAAAATTTTGGGCATAACAGCAGCACAGATCTTATTTAGATGTGTGTTTACACAAATGAAATGTATGACATCAGCTTACCCAAAATGTGTTGTCTTTAGACCAAAACTTCATGAGCTTTTGTCATTTATTACCTCATATTGTATCACAGTTCATTGGTTGTCATTTATTACCTCATATTGTATCACAGTTCATTGGTTGTCATTTATTACCTCATATTGTATCACAGTTCACTGGTTTGCCAGCACTTTCCTTCTGCCATGTGCTCACTAAAGTCCATGTTTTAGGTAACCATGTTTACCAATTATACCTATTTTTTCACTGATAATGTCCATTAATGTTAAATATATTAATTAAATTGTTAAATCCTGACCATCTGTATGAGGCAGTTATAACCATCTACCCACAATTATAATTTCAACAAATTCATGACCATCTGTATGAGGCAGCTATAACCATCTACCCACAATTATAATTTCAACAAATTCATGACCATCTGTATGAGGCAGCTATACCCATCTACATACAGTTACAATTTCTGTATGAGATAGCTATACCCATCTATGTACAGTTACAATTTCTGTATGAGGTGGGTACAGCCATCTATGTATATTTACAATTTCTGTATGAGGTAGGTATAGCCATCTATATACAGTTACAATTTCTGTATGAGGTAGCTATACCCATCTATATACAGTTACAATTTCTGTAAGAGGTAGGTATAGCCATCTATGTACAGTTAAAATTTCTGTATGAGGTAGGTATAGCCACCTACATACAGTTACAATTTCTGTATGAGGTAGATATACCCATCTATGTACAGTTACAATTTCTGTATGAGGTGGGTACATCCATTTATGTACAGTTACAATTTCTGTATGAGGTGGGTACAGCCATCTATGTACAGTTACAATTTCTGTATGAGGTAGGTATAGCCACCTACATACAGTTACAATTTCTGTATGCGGTAGCTATACCCATCTATGTACAGTTACAATTTCTGTATGAGGTGGGTACAGCCATCTATGTACAATTATAATTTCTGTATGAGGTAGGTATAGCCACCTACATACAGTTACAATTTCTATACGAGGTGGGTACAGCCATCTATGTACAGTTACAATTTCTGTATGAGGTAGCTATACCCATCTATGTACAGTTACAATTTCTGTATGAGGTGGGTACAGCCATCTATGTACAGTTACAATTTCTGTATGAGGTAGGTATAGCCATCTACATACAGTTACAATTTCTGTATGAGGTAGCTATACCCATCTATGTACAGTTAAAGTTTCTGTATGAGGTGGGTACAGTCATCTATGTATATTTACAATTTCTGTATGAGGTAGTTATAGCCATCTACATACAGTTACAATTTCTGTATGAGGTAGCTATACCCATCTATTTACAGTTACAATTTCTGTATGAGGTAGCTATACCCATCTATGTACAGTTATAATTTCTGTATGAGGTAGGTATAGCCACCTACATAGAGTTACAATTTCTGTATGAGGTAGCTATACCCATCTATGTACAGTTACAATTTCTGTATGAGGTAGCTATACCCATCTATGTACAGTTACAATTTCTGTATGAGGTAGCTATACCCATCTATGTACAGTTATAATTTCTGTATGAGGTAGCTATACCCATCTATGTACAGTTACAATTTCTGTACGAGGTTGCTATACCCATCTACATACAGTTACAATTTCTGTATGAGGTAGCTATACCCATCTATGTACAGTTACAATTTCTGTACGAGGTTGCTATACCCATCTACATACAGTTACAATTTCTGTATGAGGTAGCTATACCCATCTATGTACAGTTACAATTTCTGTATGAGGTAGGTATAGCCATCTACATACAGTTACAATTTCTGGATGAGGTAGCTATAGCCATCTATGTACAGTTATAATTTCAACAAAAATCAAACCTACAGAGATGTAAAAGTGATGCTATAAACTACTAAAATGAAGAAACCAGCAAGTGCTTGAGTTGCAACAGATTATCATTACACAGACCGCATTGACTATCAAACTGTATGTACACTGGTTGACTTGTGAGCTTGTATATACAGTCTGGGTCAAGTTGTGTTTCAGCAGCATTGATAATGCCATGAAAACAGGACGTCTCAGATAATATGCGTATGTGGACATGACCAATACCTAATGCAGAGGTTACGGTTATATTGATTATTTTATTGCTTAAACTGAAATGATGTCACTATTCTTTATGTATTAAGTGTTGAATTATGAACAAATTCATGGAATAAATACAAGAATGCTGTTGAAAAGAAGAAAAAACTACATGTTGTCCTGTTATTACAATGGACTTTACACTAATATTCAAGTGCATATATGTTGCTTTTCTGCTATACATGCAGTTCCTTCAGCACACAACAAGGAGATCACTACAAATTTTAATTTAGTTTCTTTTCCACGCCCTCTTTGTCTACATGAATTCCATGAGTACCACAATATAAACTGTATTTCTATGCACAAGAGTTCATTTCTTTTTACTGAGTGGGTGTGTCTGACAATCAGGGTCTGTAACTCTGCTAATGAAAGCACAGAATGCTGAAAATTAAACTCAGCCCAAGGTCTCGTCAACATCAAGGTGCATACCAAATTTGATTGAAATGCAATAATAATTAAGCGGGATATTGTGCAGAAAGTAAAATAAATGGGGCTAAGACTCCACTAAATAATGATGCAGAATGCTGATAATCAAACTAAGCCAAGCTCCACATCAATATTGAGCTGTCTGCCAAATTTGGTAGTACTCTAATCATAATCACACATAAAGGAGTTACTGTGTGGAAATGAGAGTGGCGTGGATCCAAAAATCAGGGGCTATAACTCTGCTAAACAATTACATAGAATGCTAACAATCAAATTCAGTCAAGGTCATATCAATATTAAACTACCAAATTTGCTTGAAATGCAACAAATAATTAAGGGAGTGTTTGAGCAGAAATGTGGCATGAATGGACAGATGGATACATGAAATATATATCAAAATATCATTGTAATAGATGTATAGAAGGTTTTCAAAGCAGTTCAATTGCTACAGCCAAGATAACTGCACCTACTCATAAGCTTATAATTTTTTTTTTTTAAATGAAAGGTTTTTTAATGTTATTCTGATGCAAGAGAAACTTTAATTTAGCAGTGACAATATCAAGAAAATTAGTGAAATTATGACAATATGGATTTGTGACATAGTGAAAACCATCTAGTTGTCTACCTATCAGTTAACTACGCTGCCAAAAGGTTAGAAAAATTTAGTATTCCTCATTAAAAAATAAGATGATTTACATACAGCTTGAAAACAGACTGATTAGCAGTCAACTGAACGTTTGAAAATATGATTTACTGAGAAACGATGACAGATGGGTGGAGTTTGGCAATTCATCAATCAATCATTCCTTGACTGCAACAAAGGAATATTGCTCATTCAAAATTATATTGTTAGTGAAACAATTAGGGAATGGAAACAGTGTAATGTACTCCTTGTACTAATAAGACAACAGCAGTTTCAAAAATAAAGACAGCTGATAGACAGCTGAAAGGGTCTTATGTTCACCCATCCATCAAAATTTAATGTTCATTGAGATCTTCAGCAAGTTCCTTTGAATTCCTACTCATATGTAAATTCTGAAGCAAATTTTACTTTGGATTTATTTATTTCATGTTCAAAACATTCCTAACACACTAACAACAATACAAAAACCAACACTGAGCATCCCCAAAACTCAATCCAACAGTGTCATGGATTTTTCACCAATTACGAAATTGGAGAACAATTTTCAAAAGAACATATCCTAAATTCAACAAATCTACATTAAAATGGCATACATTTTTATGTACTATCACAGCATGGATTCTATGCAAAATATAAGTTATGCAACCACTGAAAAAAATCAAAATGAAGTAAAGTAGGTCAAATAATTTCTTTGATACATTGTGCTTCCACAACTCAATCCAACAAACAATTTCATGGTTCTTTACCCAATTATGAAATTGGGGTGAATTTTCAAAACATATATCACATATATTTTTATGTACTTTTACAGCATGGATTCTATGGAAAATATAAGTTATGAAGTCATTACAAGAAATCACCATATGTATATGTAAAGTACATTAGATCAAATAATTTGTTTTATAACTGCTGTACAGTTCTCAATATTAGAAGAAATAACACTAAACATTTTTAAATATTATTTTGATTTATATTCTTAGAAAAATTCCTACAGAACAATATTCCTTTGTGAACAAAAACAATAAGAATAGTTCAAGGAGAAAGGAATAGGATTATGAATTATTTTGTAAGGAGTAACATTTTTAATTTGGGGGGAATATTATCATCTCCATAATCCTATAAAAATCATAACTACTACAACTTTCTAAGATCTGATGTTCAGCTTTGACAAATATAATTTCTTTCATTTTCAAGCATTCAAACTTTGTCTCCAATAAAATCATAGTAAAGTACCTTTCCATCTTGTTTTTAGCACCAGAATTCTCATCAAGTGCTGACAACTCCACCTGTGTCAAAAATCGGACCTGAAATAAACAGAAGATGGATAAACTATGTGTATCAAATTAGATGACTACCCAGGTACAACAGTGTATGACATATCATCAAGTACTTAATATTCTGTTGGTATAGTGGTCACTGGGTCTTTGAATTTTATAACAAATAATTGTTTTATAAATTCATTAATCAATACAGTAAAACCAGTTTATAAAGGACACTATGGGAGCCAAAAAAGCTCTTTATGAACAGGTGTCATTTACAAAGAGGTTAAATAGTAAAACTTAAGAAAAATAAATATATGAATGTTGTCCTTTTTAAGCAGGTGTTCTCTGGATAGAGATGTGCACTAAGACAGGCTTCAGTGTGTATTGATAAGAAACAGTTTGAAAGGCTTGAACTTCAGTTTAATTGAATTTTTTTTCAAAATTGTCATTAAATGAAATAAGCCAAATAAAGTATTCAGAAGGTTTTTTAGTGTGATAATTACCTCTTATATCAAATGTACCTTATTCATAAACATCATCCAATGTAACTTTTGTGCATGAGATAAATATAAGCCTAATTCATGAAGCAGTGAACCATAAAATATTCTTATATGATTGAAATATGATGAAAATACTGGACATTCAGATATGTATTTGACAGTGAAACTGATGTGGTCCAATTGTACTTAATCTGGACTTTCATATGAGTAAAAATTAAACATAAATTATGCAGAATATCATGAATTTTCCCCCTGTAGTTTGAACACAAAATGTGATATCTTTAAAAATATTGTCAGGATAAAGCAATGCACACTTGGTGCAATTTTTAATTTCATTATCATTGCTTAAACAGTGGACTATCATGTAATAACTTTTCTTTTGTCTGACATATCAACTCATTGTTTAAATTATTTGCTAAACTCTCAAAATATGGAATCTAAAATGTTGAAGTCAACAGTTGCTTCGATTAATATGAGCTGCTGGTAGGCTTTCTGCAACCATGTTTGAAAACAATAAGCAAGCATTTTTTATGTTCATGCAGAAAAAATACTTAAAGAAAAGATTTGCTGTTGTGAGGAAGGCGAGTTTATCAAATGTTCAAAATTTTAGTGCATATATACATTACTCATCAGGATAACAAAAGTATGACTAAAAAACAATGTTCAAAACTAAGAAAAAAATATACAGACAATTAAAGTCTTAAAACTGATTTCTTAAAGCTATTTAGAAACAGAAAACATAAAAAAAATATGGGACAAATCAGATAAACCACACAAAGATCACAGCTTTTGGGTCTTTCCAAACCTGAACCAGAAGTGCATTGGTTTTGATGGCTTTTCAGAATTAAGGGAATAAAAGCACATGCAGGTGATATGAAAATTAAATCAGATGACTTCAAAACAAAGCAGATGAACTTTCTGCTTTCAAGAGAAAAGCAAACTCAGACTAAAATATTGGATTCAAACAATACTAACAATAATCTGTCTACATTTTTCAATATACCATTATATACTAGTACCTGTCGCCAATTTCTCCTCTTCGACTGCTTAAGGCAATAATACAATGTGTGAGTTAAATGACTGCCACAGTTCATATCAATATCAAATAGTTATCAATTGAATTTTATATTGTATTGCATATGAGATGCAAGGCAAGAATTCAATGAAATTTGAAAACAAAAAATGTCTGAAAACCTAATTACTTCAAGTTATAGAGACCTCTCAATACCACATGGTCATTAAGACAATACTAAAATACATGTAACCACAAGTATCAGACCATACCTGTATAACACCAGTTTGATAAATATATGTAACTACAAGTATAATGCTATAACTGTGTAACACCAGTTTGATAAACATATGTAACTACAAGTATAATGCTATAACTGTGTAACACCAGTTTGATAAATATATGTAACTACAAGTATAATGCTATACCTGTGTAACACCAGTTTGATAAATATATGTAACTACAAGTATAATGCTATACCTGTGTAACACCAGTTTGAGAAATATATGTAACTACAAGTATTAGGCCATACCTGTATAATGCTAGTTTGATAAATACATGTAACTACAAGTATTAGGCCATATGTGTATAACACCAGTTTGATAAATACATGCAACTATAAGTATTAGGACATATGTGTATAACACCAGTTTGATAAATATATGTAACTACAAGTATTAGGCCATATGTGTATAACACCAGTCTGATAAATACATGTAACTACAAGTATTAGGAAATATGTGTATAACAGCAGTTTGATAAATACATGTAACTACAAGTATAATGCTATAACTGTGTAACACCAGTTTGATAAATATATGTAACTACAAGTATTAGGCCATACCTGTATAATGCTAGTTTGATAAAAACATGTAACTACAAGTATTAGGCCATATGTGTATAACACCAGTTTGATAAATATATTTAACTACAAGTATTAGGCCATATGTGTATAACACCAGTTTGATAAATATATGTAACTACAAGTATTAGGACATATGTGTATAACACCAGTTTGATAAATACATGTAATTACAAGTATTAGGACATATGTGTATAACACCAGTTTCATAAGTACATATGAGAATACTTATGTTGAAAATACAGATAATACTCTGACTGCCTTGAAAATAATGTAGATTCTGTATGTGCATGAGGATTACATGCAAACCAATAATGATGTTCCGTTGCTGTAAAACACCAAGAGGATTATATGCAAATTTGGCAATACTGATATTCACTTGCTGTAATACACCATGAGGATTACATGCAAAGCAATACTTATTTCCCTTGCTGTAATACACCATGAGAATTACATGCAAAGCAATACTGATATTCCTTTGCTGTAATACACCATACTGTATGTGCTTTAGGATTACATGCAAAGCAATACTGATATTCCCTTGCTGTAATACACCATTCTGTTTGTGCATGAAGATTACATGCAAAGCAATACTGATAATCCCTTGATGTAATACGCCATGAGAATTACATGCAAAGCATTACTGATATTCCCTTGCTGTAAAATACACCATGAGGATTACGAGCAAAGCAATGCTGATATTCCCTTGCTGTAATACACCATGAGAATTACATGCAAAGCAATACTGATATTCCTTTGCTGTAATACACCATTCTGTATGTGCATTAGGATTACATGCAAATCAATACTGATATTCCCTTGCTGTAATACACCAAAAGGATTACATGCAAAGCATTGATACTTATTTCCTTTGCTGTAATACACCATTCTGTAAGTGCATGAGGATTAGATGCAAAGCAATACTTGTTTCCCTTACTGTAATACACCATTCTGCATGTGCATTAGGATTACATGCAAATCAATACAGATATTCACTTGCTGTAATACATCATTCTATATGTGCATTAGGATTACATGCAAATCAATGCTGATATTCCCTTGCTGTAATACACCATGAGAATTAAATGCAAAGCAATAATGATATCCCCTTGCTGTAATACACTATGAGGATTACATGCAAAGCAATACTGATATTCCCTTGCTGTAATACACCATGAGAATTAAATGCAAAGCAATAATGATATTCCCTTGCTGTAATACACCATGAGGATTACATGCTAAGCAATACTGATATTCCCTTGCTGTAATACACCATGAGAATTACATGCAAAGCAATACTGATATTCCCTTGCTGTAATACACCATGAGGATTACATGCTAAGCAATACTGATATTCCCTTGCTGTAATACACCATTCTGTATGTGCATGCAGATTACATGCAAACCAATACTTTTTTCCCTTGCTGTAATACACCATACTATCAAAATTTCTTGGATATCATGAAAGCCAGCTTTGGATTCAAAAGGAAAAAGCACATAATGATAACTTTCTTATACTAAACAATTTGTGTTTGGACTCAAACTGTTTGTAAAAGTAGAGACATGTATATAGCATATGCTCTATATGTCTGTTAAAGTTAGGGATTACTGTATGATCATGATTTCAACTAGATGTATGGTAAATACAATGCTGTTGTAGATACTCAGCAGTAGATTGCAGGATCACATAACAATTCTAAGTGTGCTTTGCTCCTTGATTACCAGTAACAAAACAAAAACAATCTGACCCCTTGATAAAAAGTTAATAAAATCAGTCAAAACAAACGGTTTCAGTGGTTTAATTAAACGATGGTTATGAGTCTGTAATATAGTATTTAATAACAAGTTGTACAAATATTTACATCTTTGAAAAATGTAAATCATTCCCTTTAAATCAAGTAAATTGCACAAATTAAAGAAGAAATACACAGCAAACCTTTGCCTTAGATACTGACTCCACCCTCCCAACACCCCATATGCTCAGTCCCAACTGAAAGGGGTGGATCAAAATTCCTTGGCAACAGAACACATCTTCAGACCACTGTGAATTTATATCCCCAAGAATGAAGTGTCTATCTAATGGTACAAGAAAATGTACATGACATCACACACAAGGCATTGATATATGCACCTTTGGATGGACAAATCACAAAATCATTGCCTTTTCTTAAAACAGCATTGGAACACAGTTTTATTAAGCTGTTCCAATAGACCAATCTATACATTCTCTGATACATAAAGAGTTATGTCCCTTTGCAATAGGTAAAAGATCACAAGGGAAAAAACATTCTTCATTTAGAAGTGATTTCAGTAAATACATGCTAAAATATGCAGAATTTTATATATGTTTTGTAACAATTTTCCGTTTACAGTAAAATGGGACCTAATTCTTGCATATTTTGTGTATTTCTATGAACACCTCATAGAGAATAATTACCTTGCAAAGGGACACAGCTGTTACATCATATTGGAGAATGTGTCATTTGGGGTAAAAAATATTTAATGCACATACACATACAGTGAACCTTATCTAGAATGAACAGCCACAGGACAGGACAGGACAGGACAGTTTCATCCTTTACAGAAATGTGTCCTCTACATGGGACTTTTCTACAAGGGTTCACAGTGTTGTAATATATAAGACCTAGATCACAAACTCCAGTGGAGTGAGGAATATTTTTTATGTAGGTGATTGAAGCAGAATCCCAATACAAATTTCAATTAAATTCAAAATTAATTTTCAAGAATAAGTTCTCTTATGTCATTTTTCAGACACAGCAAAATGTCCTTTATATACAGCAATACTGGACATTTAAGACAATAATAAGTGTTATCTGCCTACAGCTGACAGGTGTCCTTTTTGGAGAAATATTGGACATTTAGCACAATAAGTGGTCTCTGTCCATATCAGATAGGTGTCCTTTATATGCAGCAATATTGGACATACAGGACAATAATTAATTTTCTCTGTCCATATTTGACATGTGTTCTTTATATCCAGCAATATTGGACATTAGGGACAACAATAAGTGTTTTCTGCACATATTTGACAGCTGTCCTTATATGCAGCAATACTGGACATTGAGAACAATAATAAGTGTTCACTGTCCATATTTGACAGGTGTCCATTATTCAAAGACAAAATAATTAAGGGTATTCATTACAGGTTCCAAAGAGTGTCCTTTATAAGTAAATATCCTTGATATGGATATGAATTCTTGGGAAGGCTTCAATAAATTGTCCATGCAAATGATCCATATTGTCACTAAGAATAACTTACTTCCAGTGTGTTGACTGACTCTACACGATGAATTTCTCTAGGGCTTACTGACTCTGACATTCCTGCTCCCATCCTTGCCTAAAAAACAATAAATTACAGAATTTTCAGTGCAAGATTTCTTTGTTCTCAAGTTCAACTATTCTATAGTTAATAATAAACAAAAGATGACTTCTGAATCTATTCCAAAGTTATAGTGCTCAAGGTTTATTCAGATAAATTGGTAATTACTATTACTCAAGGTTTATCAGGATAAATTGGTAACTACCAGTACTCAAGGTTTATTAAGATAAATTGGCAACTACTATCACTCAAGGTTTATGCAGATAAATTGGTAACTACTATTACTCAAGGTTTGTTAAGATAAATTGGTAACTACTATTACTTAAGGTTTATTCAGATAAATTGGTAACTACTATTACTCAAGGTTTGTTAAGATAAATTGGTAACTACTATCACTCAAGGTTTGTTCAGATAAATTGGTAACTACTATTACTTAAGGTTTATCAGGATAAATTGGTAACTACTATCACTTAAGGTTTGTTCAGATAAATTGGTAACTACTATCACTCAAGGTTTGTTCAGATAAATTGGTAACTACTATCACTCAAGGTTTGTTCAGATAAATTGGTAACTACTATTACTCAAGGTTTATCAGGATAAATTGGCAACTACTATTACTCAAGGTTTGTTCAGATAAATTGGTAACTACTATTACTTAAGGTTTATCAGGATAAATTGGTAACTACTATTACTTAAGGTTTATCAGGATAAATTGGTAACTACTATTACTCAAGGTTTATCAGGATAAATTGGTAACTACTATTACTCAAGGTTTATCAGGATAAATTGGTAACTACTATTACTCAAGGTTTATCAGGATAAATTGGTAACTACTATTACTCAAGGTTTGTTCAGATAAATTGGTAACTACTATTACTTAAGGTTTATCAGGATAAATTGGTAACTACTATTACTCAAGGTTTATCAGGATAAATTGGTAACTACTATTACTTAAGGTTTATCAGGATAAATTGGTAACTACTATTACTTAAGGTTTATCAGGATAAATTGGTAACTACTATCACTCAAGGTTTGTTCAGATAAATTGGTAACTACTATTACTTAAGGTTTATCAGGATAAATTGGTAACTACTATTACTCAAGGTTTATCAGGATAAATTGGTAACTACTATTACTTAAGGTTTATCAGGATAAATTGGTAACTACTATTACTCAAGGTTTATCAGGATAAATTGGTAACTACTATCACTCAAGGTTTGTTCAGATAAATTGGTAACTACTATTACTTAAGGTTTATCAGGATAAATTGGTAACTACTATCACTCAAGGTTTGTTCAGATAAATTGGTAACTACTATTACTCAAGGTTTATCAGGATAAATTGGTAACTACTATTACTCAAGGTTTATCAGGATAAATTGGTAACTACTATTACTCAAGGTTTATCAGGATAAATTGGTAACTACTATTACTTAAGGTTTATCAGGATAAATTGGTAACTACTATTACTCAAGGTTTATCAGGATAAATTGGTAACTACTATTACTCAAGGTTTGTTCAGATAAATTGGTAACTACTATTACTCAAGGTTTATCAGATAAATTGGTAACTACTATCACTCAAGGTTTGTTTAGATAAATTGGTAACTAATATTACTCAAGGTTTATTCAGATAAATTGGTAACTACTATTACCCAAGGTTTGTTCAGATAAATTGGTAACTAATATTACTCAAGGTTTATCAGGATAAATTGGTAACTACTATCACTCAAGGTTTGTTCAGATAAATTGGTAACTACTATTACCCAAGGTTTGTTCAGATAAATTGGTAACTACTATTACCCAAGGTTTGTTCAGATAAATTGGTAACTAATATTACTCAAAGTTTATTCAGATAAATTGGTAACTACTATTACCCAAGGTTTGTTCAGATAAATTGGTAACTAATATTACTCAAGGTTTATTCAGATAAATTGGTAACTACTATTACTCAAGGTTTGTTCAGATAAATTGGTAACTACTAATTACTCAAGGTTTGTTAAGATAAATTGGAAACTACTATTTACTCAAGGTTTGTTCAGATAAATTAGTAACTAATATTACTCAAGGTTTATTCAGATAAATTGGAAACTACTATTACTCAAGGTATGTTAAGATAAATTGGAAACTACTATTTACTCAAGGTTTATTCAGATAAATTGGTAACTACTAATTACTCAAGGTTTGTTCAGATAAATTGGTAACTACTAATTACTCAAGGTTTATTCAGATAAATTGGAAACTACTATTACTCAAGGTTTGTTCAGATAAATTGGTAACTACTAATTACTCAAGGTTTGTTCAGATAAATTGGTAACTACTAATTACTCAAGGTTTATTCAGATAAATTGGAAACTACTATCACTCAAGGTTTGTTCAGATAAATTGGTAACTACTATTACCCAAGGTTTGTTCAGATAAATTGGTAACTACTATTACCCAAGGTTTGTTCAGATAAATTGGTAACTAATATTACTCAAGGTTTATTCAGATAAATTGGTAACTACTATTACCCAAGGTTTGTTCAGATAAATTGGTAACTAATATTACTCAAGGTTTATTCAGATAAATTGGTAACTACTATTACTCAAGGTTTGTTCAGATAAATTGGTAACTACTAATTACTCAAGGTTTGTTAAGATAAATTGGAAACTACTATTTACTCAAGGTTTGTTCAGATAAATTAGTAACTAATATTACTCAAGGTTTATTCAGATAAATTGGAAACTACTGTTACTCAAGGTTTGTTAAGATAAATTGGAAACTACTATTTACTCAAGGTTTGTTCAGATAAATTGGTAACTACTAATTACTCAAGGTTTGTTCAGATAAATTGGTAACTACTAATTACTCAAGGTTTATTCAGATAAATTGGAAACTACTATTACTCAAGGTTTATTCAGATAAATTGGTAACTACTATTACTCAAGGTTTATTCAGATAAATTGGTAACTACTATTACTCAAGGTTTATTCAGATAAATTGCTAAAACTACTAATTACTCAAGGTTTATTCAGATAAATTGATAGTACTATTACTGACTTGATGACAACAGATTATTAGTAATATTTAACTTGATGACCAATGATTATCAATAATATCTGACTTGATGACCAAAAAACATACATGCAATAACATGACATGTCACGCGAAAAACACAATTTTGGACTTCCGAACCCCACGACACTGTTGTGTTTAAAAAAACATGATTTTCAGCAATCATAGCAACAACAAAAATGTCCCCCCCCCCAAAAGAAAAATTATTTCATGACCACCATGATAGATCCCCCTGATCTGGTGTGTATAAACAGTAAACAGTCCTGTTCAGAGCTCATGTAAAACTATTCTCTGGGCAGTTTATACAGCTATTTTAGAGGCAACTAAAAGGTAAGGCGGTCAGAGATAAACAGCTACCTTTCAGCATACATATGACAGAACCAGGATTTCAAACCAGTAGATTTACAAATTTTGACTAGTAAATTGACCTCTAAACCAGTTGATTTTTTATCAGCATAAATTTTACGTTTCAGGAAGGTGGAAAACAAGACAAGTGGGTTTTTTTTGTGCCATAATATGTATTCTCTTCATACTATAATAAAACAGCAAGTTTGAACATGAATCAGATTCAGATTTCGATGGAAAATGTTACAATAATAATTAATACGAGTCAGTATATGGTCAAATAATGAAAAAGGAAAAGTTGTTTATCTGATAGTTCACTGCAAAGAATTTTCTTTTATAAAATCCATTGTTTCATTCACAAGATCACTGTCAAGTGACCACTAATGACATTCATTGTGATTATTAAACTTCACACTTAAGAGGCTCTTAATAGTTGTCTGGTCCAGATTTCCCCTTGAATCACTTTGAATCACTTTGTAGTTTGTGAAAAATGGATAATGTCCTCTCTGTATCCGAATTAGAATGTTGTAATGACAGGACAATCACATTCAGCCTGCAAAGAAGTTCTAACTTCAGCTTTCCTGATGCTGATTTTGTAAGGCTGCTGACTACTCTCCAATACTCCTCAAAGCTATGTTCTCCCCGAGGAGGAAGTTCCTGACTTGGACTTGGGATGTATTCCTGAGCCTCATTCTCAAAGGCTTCTAAAAATCTGTTAGCATGTTTCACCACTGTAAATTAAAAAAAATAAAGATTGATTTAGACTTGAAAGAAAAAAAAAATACATGAATGTGTTTATGCTTTTATGAATAATATCTCCAAACTTTAAAATTAATTATCTTGTAATATATTTTTAACTGATATATTTTATCTAGGACTTGAACTTAATTTATGTGCATGAAAACTTCAAATAGTTTATGAAATACAAAAGATGCATACCTTTGAAACACACAATGCAAACTCAGGACCTTTGCTACTCACCTGCACACACTTAAACTCTGATATTCAAGCATTGCTGAACTTGTAATATTTCTTAGCTGGTGGTTTCTTAGCATTAGCCCAATGATTGGGAGAAAGCACACATTTCGGCATTTTGACATGAATTCAACAAAAAATGTATGAGTTGTCCTCTTAAAACATCCTAAACAATACAATAACAATTAAACAAGACAAAATTCAAATACTTACTCTAGTGTCTCTGCCGAAATCATATTTTATGGTCGGTCTCTTCATTTTATCTCCCCTCCACTAAGGGTTGGCAGATTTTCATCAAAGGCTCAGAAGACATCATGGACCACATTTTATCCCTTTATTACTTATAACACCTCAAAAAAAACAAAAACATCCCGCATTTGGCCTTAAACTCCTCAAATTTCAACAATAAGGTAATCAATTAGCAGCTTGCTGTGTACACATGTCAGCTGTTCTTTAACAATTCTAATCCTATTGCTCTCTCACACATCATTGCACTGGTCATTGTACTAGTGGAACATTTCCAGTCCCCAGTAGATTGGTTTTTGGCTGGTTTCTCTAATGTGTTGATTGAATGCGTAAAAATACAGTTTTTGGGGGTTGGGGTTGGGGGGGTATTCTTTTAATTTTCAAAAGCGGCAGATTTGAACTACTAAACGGTATGTGCAGTAGACGGCCTTTAAAACTGTATTTTTGGCCTACCGCCAAAATAGAATCACATGTATGTTTCAGAGATTTACTTAACTGGCTCACAATAGCTAGGGTGATGTGTCATGTCAAATCCTTTCAGCACTGCTGAGGGAGAGCCCATTAGGCTAATTTGCACAGGTAAAGTACACTCAATGGAACAACCCAATTTTGACTTAAGTTAAGTACATCAAAGAAATGTGTGTTGAAGAACTAATGTTATTACACATCACTGACTGCATTGAACGAAAATGTTGAAGCCATCATTTTTAAAGTTTGTGATCAGCGGCAACATTTCTTTGAAGTTGGATATTTACTCCATATATAAAATTCAAAACATGATTATTTTGGTAGGTTGAACAACAGCACCATTGAATCTCTAATGCAGTTTTGCACCTAGGATCTGAAGGTCAGGGGACACTGTCCCTTGCCCTCCAGATTTGGGGGACACACAACATTTTAAGGGACAAAGGAAAATTGTAGTACACAATGCACTAGAAGTGCTAAAAAAATTAGATTTGCTTTGACAGTTTTGCCACCTTAACTTTCTCATATTTTCCTTGGACATTTATATTAGTGCAATAAACGTTTTATCATGTGATCAAGTAACTCGTGAAAACATTAACATGTTTGAATATCTGGTTAACCTGAAATAAACTGCACTATGGTATTTTCCGTTCCGGATATTGCTCTCATTTAACTTTAGTGTTCACTCATTATCTACTAGCATTTATTATAATAAATACCCATGTTTTCTTATTACATTTCTTTTAAAAGTATATAATCAATAATTTGCATAAATCAGAACCTTTTTCCATTAATTCAGCCGGAGAATAAATTAAATCTTCACTGCCGTAGGTGTTATTTTAACCTCAAAAATATGTTACAATAGTGGCAGTCAAAGACATTAGCAACTCAGCTGACTACCACAAACCTTGAATGTTTTCATTGCCAGATTCATTGTTTTGAAATGGATATTTATTGCCATCTTACAGGTTTTTATCACTTTTAGCGCCTTTGGCCATTGTTAGAACCAACATAGATATGGATGCACATCTGTGAAGGAAAAGTGTAGGCATATTTTTGAACATAAATTACACTTGCATTACCTTCAAACCAACCACTAACTATTGAAAGCAGCAAAGACTGCATGTAATTAAAGCTACATTCCACTGTCCAATGGATTTTAAAGACAGTAACTTGGTGTATTTTTGTATTTAATGACTGTGAGCTTGTGACCATGTACATATGTGTGTGGTGATGTTATTTGACAATGCTAAGTCTGCCATTATTTTGTTTGTAAGTATATTAAATGCTTCAGAGAAAACAGATGGTATTTTCTTTTATTCAGATTTGAATTTCCAGTCATTTGCTATAGGCTAATTTGAAAAGATAGCTTATTCTCATATGGATGACATCGCTTTTGGGGGGTCACATGCACTGACTCCCCTTGGAACCTCAGAACACACTTTTTGAGTCTCAAAAAAACCCAACACTGTCTGTGAATATGGCAAGTATGAAAACTATGAATAATATCTGACTCAATGAAGACCGATTATCAATAATATCTGACTAAATGACCAAAAACTATGAATAATATCTGACTCAATGACCACAGATTATCAATAATATCTGACTCAATTACCACAGATTATCAATAATAATTTTATAAGACAAATATATAATCACCTCAGATATGCATCAACAAAAACATAAACCACAAATAATTATATTAGAAAATATAAACAGCAAATTCAGTTTTGGGGATAATTTTCTTGCCCTGAAACTCTTCAAATTAAAATCACTCTTACCTGTCCTATTTTCAGCAGAGCCATTAAATGTTTCTGAGGCACAGCAAACTGTGGATAACATCTTCTTTGAGTTGTCATCAAATTTCAGCCAACCAAATATTCTAACCATTTTCTCTGAAAATCCCTGCATTTTTTAATGTTTAGGTGATTGTCTAAATGCCATTTTATAACCACTTTTTTAGCATGGGGAAAATTTCCCTTACTGCTGATTCTGATAAAGTTGCGCAAACTACATAAAGCGTTGAGTGTGTAAACTGACTGACAAAACATGATACTTAAAATATATACTTACCAGCTAGGTGGACACTTTCTACTCAAGTTTGGAAGTTAAAAGAGGATTAAAGCAGTTCATTATTTAAACTTTGTGCATTCAATGAATCCCTTGTCAACATCAAGAAAATATGACACCATTAGCTGTCGTGCTCGAGTAACGATACTTGCACATGGCCTTTATGGTATATTTACGATACTAACCGGTGACTGCTACATCAGTAATTAATAATGTAAACTGCTATTGATGAGTGATCAATTCTTTTATAACACCTTGCTAATTGGGGGGGGGAACAAGATTTACCCTTAGGGACATAATTATAGGGACATCTGTGTTTATTTTGTCATACAGACAGAATGTTCGGAAGTCCCTAGGATGTCTGCCCTCACAAATTGAGGTATCCCATGGGGAAATTCAGGTGTATAATATGCTAGGACATCCATTAGCAGAATTCATGGTCTTTACTGTTTGTTTTATTTACTATTTCAAGCAAAAAGCATGGACCCAGATCTGCCAGTGCATTATGGGATGACAGATCTGTGTCTATGTTGTTCACATTCATTGTACAACAAGTCTTTTGTAATAGTAATTACTTGTAAGAAAAGCATATATAATTTGATATTAATATCACCATGAAGTTGACTTGAAAGAAATTTACATGTAAAAAAATATATAATTTAATTTACCTCAATACCATCCTCTTGTTTGACAGAGTTGTATGTATCTCTGTATTCACTGTTAAGTAAACAAAAAAAAACATGGCATGTGTAAAATGTTATTTGATAACCCTTCCAAATGCAAAATATTTAATACATTTTTAATTGGTACCATATATATTTACTTATAAATCAAGTCTAACTGCAAACTGCAAAGACCCAGATCTACCATTGCATATTGCACCAGCAGATCTGGGTCTATGCAGTTTGTTTGGAATAATCAGCAGAGCAAACAACATGGACCCTGATCTGATGGCACATTATGCAACAGCAGATCAGGGTCTATGTTGTTTGCAGATGGACTTGACTTTTACACGAGTATATACAATACCTATAACATACCTGCCACAACATGGCATGTCATGCTAACAACATGGTTTTCAGTTATATTTGAAAAGGAAAAGAAACGACCACCTCAATATATGTGTGTTGAATAGTCATACACTGCTGATATTCAACTTAAATCCAAATCAAGCAAGCATGTTCAAGAATAAAAGTTATTGTCTTGAATGAGAATGTTTAAGGCATCTTTATTAAAGACTATTGGCAAATTCATATACAGCAGCAACGTTTCTTTGAAGTCAGATTTTACTCCATTTATAAAATGCAAAATCAGAATAGTGTTCAAGTGTGATTCATTTTTTAAGGCAAAATGTCAAAATGCAGCTGTGATTCAGGAAAAAATGAACCATCAGTTAAGTGAGCCAAGTCCTGCAAAATGAAAATTTTATAACTCCTGGTTGATGGAGTTTGACTTTGTAAAGGACAGCAGCAATGGGGAGCATTTCATTCTTTGCACATACTGCAAACACTATATCGACATTAGTCATTCTGGAGTTACGACATCCGTCGACATAGCACCACCACCTATGTGTAACATCCAGACAACCCAGAACATATTTAACACTCTGATTTGAACATTCAGGTTAGTTCTCTTTATTATTATTCGTACTCTTAATCTTGTTAAAATACCAACTATTAATTGATCTATGCTTTTCAGATGATTTTAGCCACGAAATAGATTGATTGAAAGACAATAATAAGCACATGCTCATCATTACACATCTGATTTGTGTTAATAAAGAGATTGCTTTAACACCCATACTGGACAGAGGCATTTATTACTGCTGTATTACCTGCAAGGCCCCCATATCGCTTGAAAAAATTATGTCCCCCATCCCATTAAATGGTCAGTCCCCAATGAGATGTATATTTTCTTTTTTTATATAGAGACAAGCATATCTCGTGGCCACACTGCATCAGATACAGTTCTGACAATGCCAACATTATGGTCAGCAAGAACAACTCAGTTCTGACCAGGATTCACTCAAAACATCCAGCAGGAAAGTTTGAACAATAATACCATCCAGTCTCTAATGAGTGCAAAGATGAACACAAATGACACTTGCATTACATTCAAACCCCCTATTGAACTATTGAGAGCAGCAAAGACTGCATATAATTAAGACTATATTCCACCATCCAATGTACTTCAAAGACAGAAATTTGGTTTATTTTTTTAATTTAATGTCAGTGTGGTCGTGATTAGGTGAGTCTTTGCACATATGTGTACGTGTGTGGTGATGATATTTTACAATGCTAAGTCTCCCAACTATTTTTTGTTTATAAGTGTATTAAATGTTTTAAAGAAAACAGATATGTTATTTTTTTATTCAGATTGGAATTCCCAGTAATTTTCTCTAGGTTTATATAAAAAGATAGCTTATTCTAAATTGGACGACATCGCTTTTTGGGGTCATGCACACTACCCCCCCCCTTTGGACCTCAAAACACGCTTTTTTAGTCTAAAAAAATCCCAACACTCTCTGGGAATATAGCAGGTATGCTATAAAGATCATGAAAAATGTACAATTTCCAGTGTAAATTACTAAGCATTCCTACAATAATAAAACAAAAATTGAATCAATGGTACAAGAACCTCTCTCAGAGGGAGAAAAATTCAAACATAAAAACTATGCTTTAGCACTTATTTACCCTGACAATTAAGTGCAATAAAGTCCAGTTTTAAAATTAATTCTAAGTGCATAAGTCACTGGGGAAATGTTGATATTATAGTTTATGATTTTGCAAAGAAAAAAAAAATAGATTGAAGTCTGCAACAGTATGTGCATATGACTGGAGTTTGATACAATATGTACATGTGACTAAAGTCTTCTTCAGTATGTGCATATGACTGGAGTTTGCTATAGTATGTGATGTGCATATGACTGGAGTCTGCTACAGTCAGGCCAGCCTAGAAGGGAGGGGGGCAATTGCCCAAGTGCCTAACAGCGCCGTCAACTCAGTTATAAAAAATTCATTAATCTTTGCAATAAATAATAAAATTTGTCCCTTGCAAGAGTCTAAGTTATGGTAGATTACTACAGGTTTTATATTCAAAACTGTACACAGGTTTTTATTTACAAAAATATTAAACTAGTTTTGAGGACCATGACTGCTCTGCCCAGGGGCTCAGAATTTCTTTCGGAGGGCCTTGCTACAGCATGTGCATATGACTGGAATGAACAGTCTACTACAGTATGTGCATATGACCAAAGTCTGCTATAGTATGTATATATAACCAGAGTTTGCTACAGAATGTGCATATGACCTGAGTCTGCTACAAAATGTGCATATGACTGGAATGAACAGAGTCCGCTACAGTGTGTGCATATGACTGGAGTCTGCTACAAAATGTTCATGTGACTGGAATGAACAGAGTCCGCTACAGTGTGTGCATATGACTGGAGTCTGCTACAAAATGTTCATATGACTGGAATGAACAGAGTCCGCTACAGTGTGTGCATATGACTGGAGTCTGCTACAGTATGTGTATATGACAACAGTTTGCTACAGTATGTGCAAATTACCAGAGTCTGCTACAGTATGTGTATATGACCAGAGTTTGCTACAGTATGTGTATATGACCAGTGTCTGCTACTGTATGTGTATATGACTGGAGTCTGCTACAGTATGTGTATATGACCATTGTCTTCCACAGTATGTGCATATGACCAGTGTCTGCTACAGTGTGTGTATATGACCAGAGTCTGCTACAGTATTTGTATATGACTGGAGTCTGCTACAGTATGTGTATATGACTGGAGTCTGCTACAGTATGTGTATATGACCATTGTCTTCCACAGTATGTGCATATGACCAGTGTCTGCTACAGTATGTGTATATGACCAGAGTTTGCTACAGTATGTGCATATGACCAGTGTCTGCTACAGTATGTGTATATGACCAGTGTCTGCTACAGTATGTGTATATGACTGGAGTCTGCTACAGTATGTGTATAT
Organism: Margaritifera margaritifera; assembly: GCA_029931535.1. Taxonomy (NCBI): domain Eukaryota; kingdom Metazoa; phylum Mollusca; class Bivalvia; order Unionida; family Margaritiferidae; genus Margaritifera; species Margaritifera margaritifera. The sequence goes on from JAQPZY010001656.1 coordinate 1,669,048, forward strand.
GACCAGTGTCTTCCACAGTATGTATATATGACCAGTGTCTGCTACAGTGTGTATATGACCTAAGTTTGCTACAGTATGTGCATATGATCACAGTTTGCTACAGTATGTGTATATGACCAGAGTCTGCTACAGTATGTGTATATGACCAGAGTCTGCTACAGTATGTGTATATGACCAGTGTCTGCTACAGTATGTGTATATGACCAGAGTCTGCTACAGTGTGTATATGACCTAAGTTTGCTACAGTATGTGCATATGATCACAGTTTGCTACAGTATGTGTATATGACCAGAGTCTGCTACAGTATGTGTATATGACCAGAGTCTGCTACAGTATGTACATATGACCAGTGTCTGCTACAGTATATGTATATGACCTAAGTTTGCTACAGTATGTGTATATGAACACAGTTTGCTACAGTATGTGCATATGACCAGAGTTTGCTACAGAATGTGCTTATGACCAAAGTCTGCTACAGTATATGTGCATATGACCAGAGTTTGCTACCATATGTGCATATGATCAGAGTCTGCTACAGTATGTGTATATCACAACAGTTTGCTACAGTATGTGTATATTAACACAGTTTGCTACAGTATGTGTATATGACCAGAGTTTGCTACTATATGTGCATATGATCAGAGTCTGCTACAGAATGTGCATATGACTGATCTCTTATTAATAATGCCACTTACTACTCAAAGTATACAAATTTATCTTTATTTCATCAAAATATTTTCTTTCTTAGCATCTAATTTTTCCCATTCAGGTTATCGGATATATGTGCCTTTCAAATAATAATCCGTTAGCATGATTTTATTAAGAATCTATGTAACTGCAAAGAAGCCATTGGGTAATAATTTCCCCCCATCCCTTCCCCCTAAAAAATGTAATGCTTTTACCAATCATAAACAGTGCTTTTGTTTTGGAGAATCGAACTGGATAGTAACAATTATTTGCTAACATCAGATGTCAGAAGATACCTACTTGTGAGAAAACAGAATAGGAAAGAATTTAGGAAACTAACAGTTATTCCAAATTATTAGTCCATTCAAGAAAAATGTTCAAATATTATTGCAAAAAAGGGAGCATAGAAAGTGCTCTGCCTGGTCATATTGAAAAGAAAATGACAATTATCAGTGTAGTATGCTTATCTTCTATACTACACAGGAAAAAAAAGTTTCCATAGGAATTATAGTATAAAATGGCTGATATCAGGAACTTGATCAGACATGTGAAAACTTTAATATGATAATTTTGAATTGTCAAAAAAATTGAGAACTAGCTGGTATTTTGCTCAACAGCATTTCTTTAAGTTTCTGGAAAGTGAAACTATAATAGCAAATAGAACATTTAGGACAAAATAAGTTTGCACCATAAATTTCAGTTACATTTAGAAAGAAAAAATCTGGATTTGATTGCAACACCCTATCTATATATCAGTCTCAGGCACAAAAACATAATTAATTCTGTCCATAAATTTACTTATGACAGATTGAAGTGCTAACTATTCTGCACTTAAAAGTTTTAATTATCCAACGGGAAGATCTTTTCTTGCAAAATTCTCAATAATTAGATGACAAAATGGAACCCTTCTTAATAATTTAATGACAAAATGGAACCCTTTTTAATAATATAATGAACAAATTTAACCCTTTCCTCCTGAAAAATAGAAAATTACCTGACAATATGATTATCTGTATGAAAACTGGAACCAGCGGGACCAAAGGTGTACAGCCAATGGTTCTTGATCAAGTATTTAAAAATTAGCTCATATGCAAACAGTCGACCCTCTCGTCCCTCCCATGTGTCCATCAGAGCACAATCTACAATTAAAAATTAGTGAAATTATATGAAGTAAAAATTTATATAGCAATACCTAATACCACAAGTGACCTAAGCTTGTCACATCTGATACATAAGTAGTTCAAATCTTCAATATTCCATTGTCAAACTTTTAGTAACAAGTTATAAATGCTGAAGACAGACAACAGCAAAGAAACTGCAATGTCTTGAATTTTTTAAAATATATCAGACGAAGAGCTAAAAAATCTAATGTGTATAATATATGCAGTGCATTAAAAAACATAATTTTAGGGATATCCAGAGGCCTTCAGAGTTTTGTATTTAAAACTGTTACCTGTGGACAGTCATCTATCTGACAAGCGATTTGCTAACAAATTAAAATAATTTGTGAAATTACATGTTTATTAATAATTACCATATATACTTGCTTATAAGTTATGTCCAGATGCAAATTGCACAGACCCAGATCTGCTGTTGCATAATGCACTGGCAAATCTGGATCTATGCAGTTTGTTAGGAGTAATCAATAGAACAAACAACATAGACCCTGATCTGCCAGCACATTATTCAACAGCAGATCAGGGTCTATATTGTTTGCAGTTGGATTTGACTTATAAGTGACTATAGATGGTAACATTACAACAAGCAAAGAACATCTACTTACTTGCACCACCACATATAATGCTTGAAAATTAAAAACCCCACATTCTGAACTTGATCCACTTCAGCATGAAACATTGACATAGAAGACTCTTGATTCAAAATACAGTGCAACTACTCTTAAACAGCCAGGAAAGATATGGTTTTGTAGAATCTTCCCCAGTCTGAATAAGCAAAGATAGAGAAAGCTAATGCTAGGGGATAAGTTTTGTTTGAGGGATGAGGGCTGCAGAGTTCCTGACAAAAGTATTATTCACCAGGGGTTAGATATTCTCATTTTATCCACCCATGTGGAGAAGATTCTTTTCTTGCTCAACACTATCTTCGCTAGCCAAGGGCTGTTGATCCACTTTGTTCCACATTGACCACTGGCATATGTACCTATTAAAAACAGTGTTTTGAACATGTGCTCTCTTGTTCATGAAAGAGTTACTGCCCATGTCAAGTAAATTTAATTGGCCAATAAGAGAGCTTGTTACATCTGTTAGGTATTCAAGATGATGACATCCATGATATTCACATGCCTTGACTTGAAAAAACTTGCAAATGAATGATTTAAATAGGTGAAACCAACATGCGACATGTGACATTGTCTACAGAGGCGGTAATGATTATTCCCGACTATCTTCCTAGGTATATGTAATGAGCATTATCTGACTTCATCAACATCTTTTAGCTGCAGCCAATAGTAGAGTGGTAAATACTGTTTCAGCAAGCTATATATGCCAAGGCTCAATGTTGAAAAAGTGGATTGATGACCCTTGGCTAACAAAGATGGCTCAACACATACAAATCTTTTTGCAACAACATTGCAGAAGATTAAAAATCTCTGTATAATCAGCATATTAAAATATCACATGACTCGATGATGTCAAATGTAGACTTCATACGTAGTGTGCACACTTATCTATCCCTAAGGTAATATAGATTTACCTCGCCCAGGAAAAACTTTGGATAACTCTGTTTTTGGGACATTAAAGGCTGGTGACTGTTGAATGGAGGTAAAATATTTATAACATGAAAGGTGACAAGAAAAGGAAGTTAGACTATAATACCTATTTGGTCACATATGGATGGTCGTGAGGGTGTAATAAATTCTCCCTCAGAACTGGCATCCTGGGGGCTGGGGGCTCTCATCCGCTGACTGTCAGGACTCCAACCCATGGCCAGACACTGTAGGATCAGCTTCAGCATCACAACACTGTGACTGCTCTTTACCACTAAAATACATGTAATTAATTTTACAGATGGTACTCTTTCATGTTTTTTTTAACAAACTTTGTTCACAATTAAACAGAAATTCCTTAGTTGGACTAATTTGCACACTTAGATATTTAGACAACAAACTTATTTAGAAGAGATTGTCATAAATCAAGCTTTTAAACTGAAAGAATTTCTACCAATAGTTTGTATCTTTTAGGTTTAATAACATGCTGATATCTGTTTGATTCATCATTTATTATGCTAAACAAATAAGGCACAATGAAAAAATCAATAACTCAAAGTCTGCAGTAAAGCAGCATTATCCACTTCTTTCTCCGTTATATCTTCCCACATTATAAATATATGCATAAGTGTTCCTGCCCCCACCCTCACCCCCAGCTCCACCCTTTGGGAATGGATTGAAATTTAGAATCTCTTAATCACATCTAAAGACCACCCTAAAATCATATTCAAAAGTTTAAAGTCTCTATGTTAAATAATGTAGGTTGATTTACATGGCATTATACAGGACACATAGATGGGAAGTATTACATAATCCCAATCTTTTCTTTAAAAAGCATGGGGACAATCATAGTAGACAATTTTCTTTATAAGGTTAAGATGGAATACAATAACTCTGAAACTATAATTTAAGTTTAAGTGGCAGAATTGCTACTTCTAAGATGGCTTTGTCACAGGAAGCTGCAGATGTAAGCAGGTGCAAGTTTACCTATCTGCTTAAAGACACTGCTGGCAGCCTGTCTGACAGTGGATGCTGGGTGCGACAGGTACAGGATAAAGGTGGACATGTAATCTGGCCAGCTGGGCAACAGGCAGCTCAGGGGAAGCACCTGAAATAGGATGACAAGCATTAAATATATAATCATATGGGTCAGACAGATACAGTAATTACTTAGATGAACCATGATCAGGGCTTAATAATTGGGATTAAGATAGGTACTGTGAATTCACTATTTTTTTTGGAGACCAATTTTCATGGATTTCATGGTTGCTACAAACCAGGAATTTAAAGACCCAACAAATAATGATTCTTCTGTGGAAACAATATGACCCCTTCCCCAATGTACTAACTGAAGAATCAACGAAAACGTCATTTTATGAAAACCACAAAATAATTGATTGGGTTTTCATGCTACAAGGTATCTCACCTGTGCAGCATGCTGTGATGTATTCTGATGTATCTGACTCGCAAAATAACTTTAACATAGAATCTTAACACTGAAGTCAGCACCACCAATAGAAAAGTGATAATTATGTCTTGCCTTTGCTATGCATGAGACACTTTCCCAACCCTATACCCCCCCACCCCCCAAAAAACATGCAACATTTGTAAAAACAAAATGAAAAAAGGTGGTACCTTTACTAAGAACATGCAGACTCCTAGGAAACCTTCTGAAGCATAGTCATCCATATACTGAACTGGGGACCTCTATGAAAAAAAATAAAAAAATAATCGACTATTGATCCAAAATTAAAATGAACAACCTAGAGAATATATTTATTGTAACAAATGAGGCTACAAAATACTCAAGATAAATACAATTTTAAGTTGAAAACTTCTCTTATAGAATGCAACTGGAATTTCATTTGTCAAATCAAATAAGAAAATCATCAGGAGTCACTTGTGATTCTATTTTGTCAAATATCTCCAAACATGCTTAATACTGTGACAACCGATTATGTTATTGTGCAAGTAGAAGAGTCATAAAACAAATTATACATTAAACTATAGCAAGATTAAGAAAGTTTAATTGGGAATTGATGTAAAAATTCTGAAATATCAATGGAGACTCCATATATCTGATTAGAAAATAAACTGAAAATAATCTTATTGGTCCATTGCAATAATTGTTCTAAATCCAGAAAGTGATGCCAACAATCTAACATGGACTAAAATACCATTTGGAAACCTTTGCCATTTGTTGTTACAACACCTTTCCTCAACACTGCAATCACTTTATTAAATGTGGATAAAGCCTCCTGCAAAAAAAATAAGCAAAATTGACTTAAAAACATGTACATAAGAACAATCATACATAAATAAGCTAGACTTACTCAACTGGATTCTATCTCTTACGTCTGACCTCTCACTCTCTCTTTGAGGCCAAGCAATGTCATATATACACTGGATATATTCTGAACCAGTGGAAACAATGTGACTTTTTGCAAACAATGATCATGGTGGTTATAACATGAATCAAAATGAATGAAATATGCAAAGGCTTGTCAAAATAAAGTTGATGCCTTACTAAAGATTAATTTATAACCATCATACGATCCATCCAAGTTGACTGGCCCCTAAGTCATATTAAATAAAGATACCTGAGGGAAGGTAGAGGTGTTTCCTCCCATCTAGCAATAGGGTGGTGGTCTTGTCACCCTCAGTCCAAGACAAGATTCAATAGTTATGTAACTCATCAGAGGGAAGTAATGGGTGTTGACAAAATGGTTCAACATATCCTAAGTAATATTAGACCTTACGTATGCTGATAAACAACAGTTTTCAAATGAGTTTGAATGGTGAATTTAACAGATATGGGTAAATATATATTAAAAAATCTTATAAACTTTTAAAAGCAAGCATTATAATGATGGAAACTATACTGTGTATGGTACATAATTATCATAATATAACAAGTTTACACATTTTGTTTCTTCCATCACCATTGATAATATGGATAATATGCAAATGATACTCACATAAAATAAATAATATACATGTGTGAATAGTGATATAAACATAATATACATGTGTGAACAGTGATATAAACTTACAGTGATGCCAGCACAGGAGATATAAGTGGATAGCGTTTTAACAGCATGCTCCCTGATAGTTAACTGGGGGTGATATAACAATGTGAAGGTTACATCCCTAATCTTGCTGGATATAAAGTCAGGCATATTTCTAGCACTTTCCTGTAAAAGAAACAAAAATTACTCTTACTTTTTTTGGGGAAGAGTACCTTGCTTTTTGTTGATTTCACCAACTAATATATTTTATGCAAAAAAGCACTGTTTAAAAAAAGGGTAAAATCAATTATAATAATGAATGCCTGCACCACAGAAGATCTCTCGATACAAAAGACTGAGTATGAGAAAAGGTTACAAATGTGTTAAAGGTTGCTAAATTAAAACCTGTGTTTCAAGTTATTATAAAGAAATGGAAACTGGGTAGGTGAAAAATTTGAATAGGGGTGATAAGAAGAATACTTATCCAGAAAGTTGAAAGAGGCAGCTTGGCCTTGTGGAAAGAACTGTGGGCTCATGAGTGTCAGGTGATTAGATTAAGGATAATTGCTTGTGAAATGAAGGAGTACTATAATTTAACTTTTTGAAAACTTGATATTTTTACATAGCTAAAGGTCCAATAAATCCCAAAACACTTAAAAGTTACATTTTGGTGTGCATTTTTTTGCATTACTCTTAGTTGAATATCTATCCTCAAGTAAGGGTTATTACATAAAAAAAAGTATAGGAAAATGTAGTCTGTCACCAATTGTCCATAAAATAATACTTGAATGAATATTTAAAAATTTCTCTAATATGATGAGGTTCAATTTCAAAGACTCCTCTTATCAAATGCACAAAGTAAAAAGAAAATGTATGTTGGTGAGTTAATTTTTTCAGTATGACACAATTATTGAGATCATGTCTATTTTCAATAACACAATGCCTGCTGCATGACTGATCATGTCAGGTCATATATCACTAATGATGCACGACTGATTATGTCAGGTCATATATCACTAATGACTGATTATGTCAGGTCATATATCACTAATGACTGATTATGTCAGGTCATATATCACTAATGATTTTCCACCGGTCTTGTATACCATATATACTTCCTTACAAGTCAAGTCCAATTGCAAACTGCACAGACTCAGATCTGCCATCACATAATGTGCTTACAAGTCAAGTCCAATTGCAAACTGCACAGACCCAGATCTGCCATCACATAATGTGCTTACAAGTCAAATCCAATTGCAAACTGCACAGACCCAGATCTGCCATCACATAATGTGCCAGCAGATTTGAGTCTATGCAGTTTGTTAGAAGTAATCAGTAGAACAAACAACATAGACCCTGATTTGCTGGCACATTATGCAATAGCAGATCAAGGACTTTGTTTGCAGTTGGACTCAACTTATAAGTGAGTATATATGGTACTTTTCATTTACTTTATCATTTTTTTTCACTTAACTGTTGTTGCAATTATTAAAACTGTGCAAGCATTTTTTCATTTTTCTTATTTAATAAGAGACAGATGTTGCAACCACATTTTTTTATGTCCAATCTCTACCCGAGTTCCTAGCACTACAATGCACATATGTAAGAAGTGACATCATATCAAAGATGTCACAATGTAATGATCACATCATTTCGAGCTGTGCAGGAAGACTTAGGATTGATTTTACAAAAGTAGACATCCTTTGGCCCTTGTTGTATTCCTGAGCTAAGTACTTAACCAACTTACTCCCCTTCATCCATATATAAATGAGAAAAAGAGTCTGCTGGGGGTTAGGGTGACCTAATTGGCACCCCATTCACGGAGATCAGTCATGCACTTTCGGTGTCTTCCTGTCATGGCAAGTGAGACAAAACTCCCATCTTATCAGTTGTTACTTGGCCTAGGATGATTTCTGACAAGTCAAATTTTTATAAACAAGATATTAATTTATGACATTAAAGCATTATTTCTGCTTCCATGGCACTTTTAAATACTTCAAAATACCTCTGTTTCAAACTCCAGTGTTCTTGGTGATGACATGGGTGATTTAGTGTTCATGCCGTTCTGGAACCGATGTATGAGTGAATTCATACCTGCAAAATTATGTAAAAAATCTTGCTTACTTTGATTGAAAAGTATTAAGGTACCTCCTACAGTGATATAGGGTATTTATGAAATTAAATCCCAGATAATGATGGTTGATAACAAGTATGATTAAGCCATGATTATATTTGAGCTGGGTAACTCAGTCACATTTTGTTTATCTCTTTACTGCTTCTTTACCCGATTTGTAGCAAATCAAGTGCTAGTGCTGATACATGGCAAAATTTATAATAATTTCTGGTGCATTAATTAACAACCCCACTTTATGTTTAGCTTAGTTTCATTCTTATGGGAAAAAAATGCATTCATTTATAATACCATCTATACTTGCTTATAAGTATAAGTATTCTTTACTCAGAAACATCAACTATACTGTCAAAAATTACAATATACCATGATTGTAAAAACATAAGTTTTTATGGAGTAATTGACATGGTTCTTATTCACGATGGTTTTAATTTATCTCCAGTTTGTAGAGTTGGGTACCACGAAAAATTGTGTATCATGGTATACTGCGGTATTTCTGAACATACCAAGATACGCACCATGGTATAACGCAATTATATTAGGGACCAACAATTTAATTGTCTGAAAGAGGGGCTTGGGATTTTTTTAAAAAAATTTCCGGCTCAAATATCTGGGAAATTTTTTTTTATCTGATTTATAGCAAAATAACACCATATTATATCCATTATATTATCTTGAGATAACAGAAAATACAATATCTCGGCTTGAATGAAAATCACAGCCCTCCCCCTTCCCCAAAAATTAAATGGACAGTACCATATAGTAGATGAATTTGCTATGTGTATGTTAATTGTTGTATAAGTTGTCATCTAAACAGTGTAACTAAAGTGGGACGATTAAGCTTACACTATAGCTGACACCCTGTATAAGACATGGTGCTGACATTAGTGAGCTTGTTGAAAAAAAATAAGATGTATTGACACTGAAGCATACAATTTACTAGCTACAATACTGATATAATAGGCGGGGAGACTTTGAGTGGGATGCCTATACCCCCAGGCAAGATATTTATTAGAGAGTGAAAGTAAACATAAAACACACTGACTCAGCAAATGAGACAATATTTTGTGGACTAGAGAAATTACATAAAATTTAAACAGAAAACAGATGCTCTCTTGACAATCTTAGGCTGATTCTCAGTCTAATTATGGAATACATGTACTTAACACAAATATGCAAGTAAAAAACTAAACAATGACATTTTTTTATTCTGCTTTTTTTCAATCCAAAATTTTTCCAAAAGATGTATTTGGCCTGAATATCTTTTACAACATCCCATTCTGCAGTCATGTTTGCATATCTGACACATGCCAAACATGTGATTAAAGGTTCAAAAATATAATTATATTTGTAATATTTGAAAATAATTTGTGACAAATACAACTATTTTGTAAAATAATAACTAATTTTTTGAATTATTTTGTCATGAAAGTTAAAAGCATGCTTTTAATATCATTAAATTACTAACAAGATTACTCTAAAATTTCCGAACATTCCTTGATGATGGTAACTAATGAAGTACTGGTACAGTGAAAAAGTACTCTGGTATGTACCACTGGAAAAAATATCATGGTAAACCAGTATACTAGTAATACTGTGCACCTCCACCAGTTTGACAGCAACTGATGTAATGTTGATGGCTGTGGTTCTATCTTTTCTGTATATTTATCTATGCAATATTTTATATTGTAATTGCCAAGTACATATACAGCCTGTCATTAGTTATTCATTCCACATCAAAATGAGGCTGACCACAGTGTCAAGTATCAAGTATCAGGTCATATGGCAGGTAGTGATAAAGACTGACAGCTGCATCAATTTCACAAAGAAATTAATTTTTAAAAAATGCTTTCCTGGAAGAACTATTGTTAACCAAAAAGGGGTTATTGAATGGTTGTGTTTGCAACTTTCTTTTCTGATTTTCAACCTGGGAATGTTTTTCATTCAGCATGGTTGTACCATTGTGAAATGGTAAGTTTTACAGTTGCATTGTTTTTTTTATTTTAAAAACTGGTTTGTGCCTGAAGTAATTAGGCTTTGACACTCATTATTTAATGTGGCAGAAAGAACAAGCAAAGTCATCTTTGGGGTTAGTGAACTTTAATGAGATCGATGCTTCCAAACTAAACAGCTTGCAGTAATGCCCTTTCATCTTAAAGTTAAGCTCAGGCAAGGACATACACCTGCCACTTGGTTTTCACTCTGAGGAGAATGTGATTTTCAATCAATTAAGCAAGTGATTCAAGTTTGAAAAACAAATAAAACAACCAATTTAACTAACAAAGTACATGTATGTGGAAAATAACACAGTGTTTATAAAGCCACTAACTTTGTTAAGTTGAAGAAAGCAGAGAGGAGCACTGAAAAGGACAGATTGGTGCACAGTGGGGACAGAAGGGTAGACCTTTCGATGGGTGGGGCTATTTCTATTCTTGAATCTGAAAAACTGCTGTATAACTTCATTAATAGCATTATATCATTACCTTAAAAACAGGTAACTGTTCTACTGCTGAAGACAAATCAACTTATCCCACTATATTCAGGTAATATATTGGATGAATTCATTAACCTCTTCATTGTTTTTAGTATCAAAACTTCTAAAAAGATACAGAATTTGGTTTTGGGGTTAACAAACCTTGCAATTTCACTCACACCTTAGAGGTGCACATCTGTATGGTTGGTGGTAAAAATTTGGGGGCACCAGAAGTTACAAACAAGGGATATTTAGATGCATTGTTTGTGGTGCAATATGTTGTCAAATTTATTTATTAATATTGTTGTCAAATTTATGTCATATATACTCACCTATAAGATGATGCTTTTTTTTTTTACTGCCCATTTGATTCATGCAGAATAGGGGTTTTCTTAGAAGCACAACATAGAGAACATAAATCTAGGGGTAATATTGGAAACTCTAGATGTCTGCAATACATACAAAATACTGTCAATTCAAATATTTTTACATCTTCATGCCACTATTCCCATCAAGAAATGCATATATAGTATGCACTTTGTTTATATGTTTCATTACAATATTCATTACACAATACTTGTATCTACATTTATTTTGATTTTAATAATTTTAAAATATTAAATTAAATATTATTCATGGCAAAGTGAAGTGTTCATTTGTGACATATTCCACTCAATAATATAATTTTATTTATTTTACACTGGTTTTGAATCTATCTATCTATCTATCTATCTATCTATCTATCTATCTATCTATCTATCTATCCATGTCTGTCTGTCTATCTATCTATCTATCTATCTATCTATCTATTTATCCATGTCTGTCTATCTATCTGTCTGTCTATCTATCTATCTATCTATCTATCTATCTATCTATCTATCTATCTATCTATCTATCTATCTATCTATCTATCTATCTATCTATCTATCTATCTATCTATCTATCTATCTGTCTATCTATCTATCTATTTATTTATCCATGTCTGTCTATCTATCTATTTATCCATGTCTGTCTATCTATCTATCTATTTATCCATGTCTGTCTATCTATCTATCTATCTATTTATCCATGTCTGTCTATCTATCTATCTATCTATCTATCTATTTATCCATGTCTATCTATCTATCTATCTATCTATTTATCCATGTCTGTCTATCTATCTGTCTCTCCAGCCAGTTTGGCTAGTTTATTTTTCCAAAGTGCAACTCTGACTTACTGACAACAAGTCACTTCTTACAGACGGATTTGGTTTGCAAAGTACACCTTGATTTATAGTAGGGTCAAAGACAAATAACTTTTTGCAGCCCTAAAAAGGTAGGGGGGAAGGAGGGCGACTTGTAGTTTAGTCGTCTTTAAACTGAGTATATACAGTCAATCTTTTCCATCAAAATGCCAAAAATCCAAATGTTTACAATGACTGTTTACAGAATATAAATGTCGCGGTAATATTGGAAATTCTAGATGTTTACTGTATGAACAAAATACTGTCAATTCAAATATTTTAAGTTTGTATATAATGTTTTTAAAGCCACTAATTTTGCAGTTGAAGAAGACAGGGGAGCACTAAAAGGAGCAGATTCCAGCACAGTGGGGGCAGAAGCGCATGCCCTTTGAGAGGTGGGGCATGTTGGGGTGGGGTACCCCTCTATTTCTTTAATGAATCTGAAAACTGCTGTATAACTTCATTAACAGCAATATACCATAACCTCAAACATAGGTAATTGTTGTAACTGAAGACAAATCAACTCATCCCACTAAATTTTCAGGCAATATATTGGATGAGTTCATTAATCTCTTCATTGTTTTTAGTATGAAAAACCGTGGGATTTCACTCACTCCTTGAGAATTGCACATTTGTATAGTTGGTGGTAAAAATCATAACTCCATGCATACTTGAGAACAACAGAAGTTACTAAATTAGCACAAAAGTTGACTTTATTGCATCTTACTACTGTTTAATACCTATAAACATAAATGTTGTCACTAAAATCCACTAAATTGGGGGGGAGGGGGCAACTGGTGCCTATTCATGATGAAGTTATTAGTTAACATTGCTTTCTGGAATTTTGAGATGAAATTTCATAAACATGGATGACTAATTCACCCAGATCACCCCCTAGTGTGACCTCTGTTATCCTGAAGTTAAGCAAGCCCAGCATAAATCTGATAAATGATGCAGAGTCACCAAATTTGTCATCGATCTTGCATTTTTATCACCAACATCATCAAAAAATTGACATTGACAATGTTGGTGACTCAAGGATGTACAAATCCTGCTTTGAAACTTGTGAAATTTTATGAAAAAAATGCTGCCAATTTAACATCAAAATCAGTCACTGTATTTCACTTTGTAATTACATTCATGTGTGAAGAAAGTTTTTAGAGGGAGTTTTAACAAACTATGTCAGATTACTTTAGAATGTGAAGGATATTGTGATTTGGATTTTCCATGATCAGCTTTCAACTTTCAAGGGAATCATGATGATGAAGTTGCTGTGGCTAAATCAGGTCATCACTTATGGAATTATAAAACTGTTATTGTGCTAATGATCTCCATAAAACATTGACCATTGTACCTGAAAATTTTTTGGAAATGTGGCAATTGATTTTAGATGGAATTTCACAGATTCTTGGATTCAATCACTCCCTATCTGTTTCTAAGAAAATACAAGATATTTAGAAGCACTGGTTGTGCAACATGTTGTCAAGTGTATACCATATTTACTCACTTATAAGTTGCTGTTTTTTTACTGCAAATTTGATTCATGCAGAATAGGGGTCATCTTATAAGTATGACACAGAGAAGATTTGATAAATCCATGGGTAATATTGGAAACTGTGGATGTTTGCAGTATGTGCAAAATATGGTCAATTCATTACACAATACTTGTATCTACATTTATTTTTAATTTTAATAATTTGAAAATATTAAATTAAATATTACTCAGGGCAAAGTGAAGTGTCCATCAATGTTGTTTATCATGGGTGCTTTCAGAGAGTAAGTATATTGCTTCCATTTTCGTGTAAGTTTAAACAACCTGTATTTGTATTATATTTTGTGTTTGCTGTAGAAACACTGTGTTTAATGCAATACAAGTTTTGATTTGATTTGTATTTGCCTCTTCATAACCCAGATCTAATTCCCAAGTTTGTATTTCTATGTTATCTGCCGGCGCACATGGGACAATAAGCCCTATGCTTGTAAAGGCAGCACCCACTTTGTTTACCTAGTTGACAACTCCTTTGATAGAACCATGAATGTGATACATGTTCAGTGACATATTCCACTCAATAATATAACTGTATTTATTTTACATTAGTTTTGTGTCTGTCTGTCTCTCTATCTATCTGTCTATCTATCTAACCAGCCAGTTTGACTTGTTTATTTTTCTAAAGTACAACTCTGACTTCCTGACAAGAAGTCACCCCTTACAGATGGATTTGGTTTGCAAAGTACACCCTGACTTATAGTAGGGGTCAAAGAGAAATTAGATTTCTGTAGCCCTAAAAAAGGGGGTTGACTTACAGTCAAGTCATCTTATAATACAGTAATTCTTTTACATTGAAATGCCAAAAATCCAAATGTTTTCAATGATATAAATCTATGGGTAATATTGGAAACTCTAGATGTTTGCAGTATATACAAAATACTGTCAATTCAAATATTTTTAGTTTGTATTATTGGGAAAAGCTCATTGGAACGATGAAAAGGTCAAACAAAGGTTACAAATTGATACAATTTATTCTGAACGCACATCTCATCTATCTACCCTTCTCTTTTTCTAACAGTGGTGATCAAAAGCATGAGGGAGGTAACCCATACAGAGGTCAATCATGCAATTATAAGTGACAGTCAGCACAAGATTCATATGGTAAACAACCATTGTTAATATTCCAATTGACACCTTATTTTATTACATTTGCATAATAAATACACACTTTAAAAGTATGTTAGAAACAGTTTTTAATCATAAATGTAAGAGTGTAAATTACATTTATATTGCATCAATGTACATGTGAATACTATGATTAATTCACTTAAAATATATTTAATGCATAAAATGGTTTTCTTGAAATTAAGTATGTTTTGTCCATTTCATTAAAATATAAGTATTTCAAGAAAAACTGGCCTTAATGTCTCTTCACTCACCCATTACAGCCCCTTCCTTTGCCTGCCATGATCCTTCACTGCAGCAAATCTGAGTAAAACATAGGGGTATAATCATTTCGCACATTTCTGTGACTTTTGTTATCCAACATATTACTAGTGAACATTTGCAATTAAAACAATTACATACTAAGCATCAAGTTGTTTATTAAAAGAGACTTGTTCATGAGTTTTGAACAAATGATTCATCAGCATGCTAAATACATGCACCCTGCAACCTGGAGTTGGTAGAGTAATTACTACTGTATGCCCTAGAAGTAATGAATCAGTAAACATCTGTTAAATGACACTGGAAAGCTGATACAGCATACAGGCTGCAAGGATAGCTAAATACTAATACCTGCATTTCATGAAAAAATACCATGTTCCATGTGATGAAGAACATCTCCAACTTCAAGCTTTCCTTCAATCAACAAGCAAATTGTATGTCCTAATTTCACAACCCCAGAAGACAGATTGAATAACTATTATAGATGATAAAATTTAATCTTCATCTTTGCTGTTGATTAATGTCAAAGCTGAAAAGATACATCAACAAAACTTCTTAGGATTGTTATACAATCTCTAAGTTGATGTAACTAATCTGATAGAAATTGGAAAGAGTTTTTAGAAATCAACATTTTCTACAGTGTAAAAAGGTATTTGAACAAAAACTGGTATGATTACATTTACTAGCTTGGTGAATAGTGCCTCTACTTCCTGCAGGTCAAAGCTGTGTGCCAGGCTTGTGAGACGGATAGTGCAAGCATTTCTAATTGCTGACCACACATCAGTTAGTGACATCACAATCAGGTCCTGTAAATACCAAAACTAGAGCAAATGAACAGAAAAATTCCAATCGATGAACCACTGTCGATGACAAAACAACAACTGACAAATCCACAAGCTACACCTATACCTACCACCTGATGTCAATCAAGCAGTGATGATTCCACATTCCAAGTGACCACTGTCCAGATATATTACATAATAAATAATGTACTAAACTTCTCTGACTATAAAGTGGCCTAATTACCTGATGATCTGACATCTTGGAAAATTTAGCTACATATAATGTACAAATTCAAACTGTTACAAATTCACTATCTTTCACCCAATTTTCATGAAATTTTCACACTGAACCAAAAAATTACTACATTATAACATCATAAAATGTTTGAAAGAAAATCTCTGTTTTTAAAAAAGCAAGATATGCTAATAAGTAGGTGTGGTTATCTATGATTTGGCAATTTGTCAGTTATAAAGTATAATGGACCAACATTCCATTAGCTCTAATGTTTTTTATTTTTAAAACCACCAATTAAGTTAGAGTTAAAGTTTACCACTGCCTCCCAGAACAAATTTTTTTTTTACCATGCTAGGACAATTAAACTTATAAAGAATGTTTATTTAATGCTTGTATGAATAAAACATCTGCAATTAATTCATTGAACGTATGGATTAGCACTGATAGGTTGTGTCAGTCCTACAAAACAACAAATATTCTTGAATCTAGCAAAAATGAAGTATTGAGGTGAAATAAGAAAGAAGTCCTATACTGATCAATGAGAATGATTGTCTTGCATCTTTTACACAAGGAAAAGCATCTACAAGGTTTTATAGAATGATGCTTGTCCAACCTATACTTGGCAATCTTTGATAGAAATAAAATATTATAATGTTATAAATGATGTAAAAATACAATCTTGTCTCTTTCAAGCTTTGTTTATTCATAGTTTTGATATGAAATATTAAAAAGAGCTCAAGTTTTATAATGAATGACAAGAAACTTATAACACTGTATACAATAATATTACACTACTTTAGCATGACAAGAAATTTATAACACTGTATACAATAATATTACACTACTTTAGCATGACAAGAAACTTAAAACACTGTATACAATAATATTACACTACTTTAGCATGACAAGAAACTTAAAACACTGTATACAATAATATTACACTAATTTAGCATCACAAGAAGCTTATAACAGTGTATACAATAATATTACACTAATTTAGCATGACAAGAAACTTATAACACTGTATACAATAATATTACACTACTTTAGCACCATGAAACTTTCAGCATAGTCAGCATATAATCCATCTCAGATATTATGAATTTCTGGACCAGGAAAATAGTTTCATTTGATCTGGATTTTATAATAAACAGATGATATTTTTGTAAAATGGCAGTCTTAAAATAGTAGTCTAAATTATCTTGTTAATGAAACAAAATTAAAATACAATGATGCATATAATAATTGTTTGTACATGAGTACAAAAACTATATGCCCCCCAAAATTATTATTATTTTTATGTAGTGACAATGTATGAAAATTATCTACATAACCTACAATACCCACTGACCTACCTGTAGTAATGTAAAAAATAAACTGGTACAATTTGTTGTCTCATTGTGCTAATACATGCCTCTATTCCTATAAATAACACATTTTTGAGTATCAAATATGAAATCATAAATGATTAACAATAAGTAAGAAGCCTCTGTGCATTGCAGACATATACGTCTATTGTTCATCAAGTTCAACAACAGGTGATTAAGGTGACCAAAGTTATGTCCAACCCGCAACAATAATCTCATGAATCTAATTACAATAAAAAAAATCTCAAAGACATTTGCTGATGTGAGTGAATGTGTGTGTGTGTGTGTGTGTGTGTGTGTGTGTGTGTGCATGTGAGTGAGCAAGTGGGAGAGAGAGAGAGAGATGAAACAATAGCATTGTGTCTGTGCATAATATCATTATGTCATTATGGTGTGTTATGTTGGCAGTGGTGTGTGTGGGAGAAAGGTAGAGGTTATATGGTGATTATAATCTTTCTTGTAAATGGTGATTGTGATCTTCTTCATGTACAAGGGCACTACTACTTTGCTGACAGATTATATTCCATTAACAATTACCACCTTCGAATAAACAATTCATTCCTGTTTTAATTATGAGAGCCATTGTTACATTATGCTGAAAACCACAAGGCATGCAAGTTATTACAAGATAATTAAATATGCCTAGAGACAAGGCTGAAACCAGTTACTGTATCAAATACTTGTCAATGAATTTACTGTCCAGGTAAATGTGGAGCAGTCAAGGCTGGATTGAGTGCAAGAGGCCCACAGAGGGGATACAATTATTGAGGATATCAGTGGAAAAATGAAAATAATAACAGTTGTTAGTTGCAAACTGTGACTTTCACCATTCATAATAAATATTGATGGCAAATGCATTTAACACCCAATACACATTTAAAAAAATGGAGATGATAGATGTAGAAATATGCATTTTGTAAACGAATAATTTTTAGCCAGTTTATGGTATTAAACTTTAACCAAGTTATCAACACTTGTATATTCTGTGTCTTTCCTACACACAAATACTCTGTCTCACAAAACATCAGTTGAACTCTCCCTCTCAGCTATAATACATCTCTTTGGTGCTTGTGACAATGGCTGACTTAGTAAAAGGCACTGATTAATGATATTGTTGAAGGATTATGAGCTGTAAAGGCAATTGTCCTGCTGTTAATGAGTAGCATTAAATATTGTAATGATGAGTGATAACACACATCACTCATTTTTCATTCTTGTCGGTAAAGATAACAACAGAAGGGTGGATCAAAGAATAAGGGTAGATTCACAATTGAGAAAACAATTAAACCAAACTCTTTCAAATAAAGATGATCAAAGATCTTTATGCATTATACATAAAATATATTTTAAAGGTTGATTATTTCTTTTATTTATTAATTTACTGCTGAATTTATTTAAAAGAGATTATAACCACAATATGATACTGAACACATAATATAATACATTTCATTGGGCATGGAATATTTTAAAGTCGACTTTACCTGCAGTCACCATAAATTTAAAAATAATTATAGTGGGAGCTTAAACAGTGAGAATATGTCAGCATGACTAAGGCTAAAATAGAAATAACACTGATTATGACAAGGACAATAATGACAACAACAAGCAAGAAGTATAACACAATAATACAAAAAACACTTTTCTACAGTATTAGCATCAATAAATATATATTTTCCTGTCTCTTCTATTTGAAGCTTCAATTAAATACTGACCCAAAATTAACAAATATATATGTCTCTCATATGAGATTTGATCAAGCATATACTTAGCAAATGATGCCTTGGTTGTTTTACATATGTAAATCATACAGAGGTATTTTTCTGAAGCCATTTCAAACATGAACTTTGTTTTCAGTATAAAATATAAACCATCAAAATACAAAAAGAAAGAAAAAAGGACAAACAATACCTTAGTTGTATATTATTTTAATCTCTTCTTTTTTTTTGGCACACATCAATCTTTTAAATTTGAGCTTATTTTGTAAAGAAAATTGTAAGGATTTTAATCAAAATATCAAGTCTGCTGTAAAAAAAAATACAAAGGGGGTACATTGAATTATCATTGTTATGGATAGATGGTGAATGAAAAATTATAGGGTACAAAAAAATTAATAAATTATGGTATGAAAGGAAGTGAACTTCAACCATCTTTAAATTTATTTCTTGTACAATTACTGTACAATATTATTACCCAATAAAACTGTAGAGTTTGAGTAACAAATTATTTCCCTTTTTTAGTTTGGCATCTATAAATTGGGTGATCTGCTTCAATGGAGGAAGAGATTACTGTATTAGTTTACAAAACAAAGCATCTTTGATCTGCTCATGGAATGGTGAGGCTCTTGTTTTATTTAGCAAGAGTGAGCCATTTGGCAATTGTTTTGGCAAATGTTCATGACAGACAACTGCTTCTTTTCTTTAGTGTTATCTTGGAGGTTAATAATTGTATTAATCACCATAAGACTAGTTATTCTCCTCAGCTTAAGCAGGTTTTTAAACTGCAAGGTAGGTAATAGATAATAATTGGATTAAGAAATATAAAATAACAGAAAAAATTACACGTAAAAATTATTTAATGCATTTTAAGATTTATTTCATTGTAAGTGAGTGAGTCTTACAGTATTAGGGATTGTAAAATTTTCATCACTGACTCATTGGTAATACAAACATTAATATTTAATATCTTTCTTTAAGATGATTTTTATAAATTTAGTTGTTTTGCTAAACTGGTGAAAACTCTATATCTTTATTGAAATTTTGTGATCAACAGTAAAGTGAATCCTCCAGGAATTAAAACTGATAAATATAGTTCTGAAAGTTTGACAGTGATACTATACCTCTATTTGAGGGAACAGATTGCTGTCCTTTAGCTGGTCTGAATTCCTCTTTAGCCAGTCCATAAGGTGAATAACTGCCCTGTTCCTGATAACTGGCATGGCAGACACTGTGAAAAGAAACAAAAGGCTGTAAAATATAGCATAGTTATCATAAAAATTAAATCAGCAGGGCCAAGACTAACATAAAATTTGGGAAAACATTCCCAGGATATAACCCTGAAAATACAAAATTATGACTCATTCACTGAGCAAAACAACTACCAAATTACTTGCAACACTGGAATAAAATTAGCAGGAGTAACTTTCCTCTGACAGCATGATGTGTAAACTTCAAAGGCTGTGTAACTGTGTGATTATTCAATATTTTTCTTGCAAATGACCATACCAATTATCAATGTTACATTCAAATGGAAAGATTTCATTTACAATGCAAATTTTTAAACCACTTAATATATACTTTTTCTCTTTCTCTCTACATACTTACTCTTCTTCATAGTGTACTCTGTGGCCTTAAGAAGTGCTTTGTTAAGGTCTTGGTGCAAATACCTACAATATGCAAAAAGAAAAAAGTAGAAATCCAAAAAACTGAGTCCTGACAACAAAAATGATCATCCAGCTATGAATGTGTTTTATTTTTCTTTGCTTTTTGTATAAAGGAGAAACATACCACAGATGGACTGAGCCCTAATCCTCAGGCCTCCATAACTATAGGTGGGGGCTCTGCCATCTAAGTTATTTTAACCAACATCCATAGCCAGTTCTTGCAACATTACAAGAAAATCCTGGTTGCTTGTGAATATTGACCAAAGTCTATGGTAAAAAATCAAAGCTACTTTTTTTCCCAGTGTACTTGTAATATTTACTGAATTCACAATATATACTTGATCCATTGTAGAAAAGCATACCATGTAGTCCTACAACTATAGACTTATTCACAGATTCATATGTATTTTGAAAGTTATATGGGTCAAAATGTATATCCTACATTTAAGATTGGTATAAATCGATGATTTATTATAGATTGTTGAAATTGTAACAGTTTGAAGAAATGTTATGCATTGCAATGAACTAATGAAATTATTCTTAATTAATTGGTCTGTTGTTTGGGGAAAATATAAATAACTTTCAACAAGTATTTTTGCAACAATAATGACCTACAATGAACTTTCATTCCCACATATGAATTGATAGAAAATAACAGTGAGAAAATGTTTGTCATTGTGCACAGGATCACAGCTGATGCTGTTAATTATCATCATGATGTGTAGATCATTCAGTAACACTGATAAACTCCTAATATTATATCTATTCCATCTATGAAGGGTGAAATATTTGAAGTTGTTAGTCTAAAGCAAGGTCAATTAGAACCATCTGACAATATTTAACTTTTATCCAAGTGGATCTAAATTAATATGTATAGTATCCATGAACATTTATTCTGACAACTTTATCAAATATAAAAAAGTGTAAAAGACAGAAATTATACTTTACCATCGTATCAAACAGTCAAAGTGATTGTTTAAGATAGACTTCTGTTGTCTGTCTCCTGCTGATAAAGTGGCACCTGTGCTGGACAAGCGTCGAACTCTGTTCCCCTTCTCAGTATCTGTCTCAGACCACCCAAAACGTCTCTCAAATATGTAGCATGTGAATTTGTTCAGCTGGTCTTGAGAAAGGGATGAGGGGCTGAAGAGTGGGTAAGGATTGTCAAAATCTGCAAGTATAACAAAATGGAATCAATCATGTTTGAATAATATAAAGTAAGAAAGTTAGAAATAAAATAACCAGGAATTACAGACAAATATTTTAAAAAAAAGTAATTTAACATGCAATATACGAGAATAATAAAACAACTTTTACAATGTATAAAACTGGAAACAAAATAAATGAAATAAGGTCATGAGAAATTAGACAATATAGTTTATTAGAAATGAAAGCCACATTTTGCCTTAAAAGTTCTAAATTTTGTAAATCAAAAAGGGACACTTAAATGCTATTCATCTTATAATACTTCTTAAGTTATTATATCGAGAGAAAAAGGATGTTGCATACAAATATTAAGCATAAAACTGGAGAATAATCTTTATTTTCTTTAATTCCATTCCAACTAGATTACAAATAATTTATTTCAACTCCATCTGCTCCATGCCCTCATTTAAAAACAGTATGACTTATGAGTTATGAAGTTTTAATTTTTCTGAAATAGTAATTGCAATTACTGCATCCAATACTAACCCTAAGTTTGTTTAGATATTCAATTTTCAAGAAAACAATGCACCTGAAGGTCTGTTAATTACTTAAATTATAAAGAAAAGACTAGTTATAATTTACCAAGAGTGAATGTTGGTATTTCCTTCTTGTCAGGTAACTGAACACACCCAACCTCCTCCGCTGAGGACAAAATACAGTGTAAATGATACAGTGTTGTGACTTCACTTTGGGATGACATGCTGGACAAAAGTGTCAGGACAGCTTCAGATAGTTTCAGATCCATGCTCATGCTAACTAAAGATCAGTCCATTCTGCAAAAAATATAAAATTTGACTAAGGAACTGATGATTTAATTATCTGGCCAACCAAATAGCCTGAAAAAATTTGCTCCAATGCTGTCGATTTTATATGTTATGAAACCACCTGTCTCAAAGTGTTCTATTTTTGTATCTTCATCCATACTTGATAGCACATCAGCATCATTTGTCCAATACTGAAAGGCATTTATGCAAGGATGCTATCAAATTAGGTCAAATTATGTTAGGCATTTTTTTAATAAAAGTCATTTAAAGGTTTTTGTTTTTAGTAATGACAGCTATATTTGAGGGTGGATCAGCATCATTTGTAAAAATTTGAAAGGCCTTCATGCATTGATGCTTTCTGTCAAATTTGATCAAATTCTATTAAGTGATTTTAAGAAAAAGTTGTTTAAGGTTGCTCTATTTTAGTAATGGTGGCCAAAATTGATGGCTGATCAACATCATTTATATAAATTTAAAAGTCCTTCATGCCAGGATGCTCATCTATCAGATTTGATCAAATTCTGTTGAGTGGTTTTTGAAAAGAAGTAATTTAAAAGTTTTTCTATTTTTAGTAATGGCAACCACATTTGATAGCAGATTGTCATCATTGTAACAAATTTTGAAGATCTTCATGCTAGGATGCTTCCTGTCATACTTTGGTCAAATTCTTTTAAGCAGTGTTTGGGAAGAAGTAGTTTAAAGGTTTTTCTATTTTAGTAAGGACAACCATATTGGATGATGGATCAGCATCATCTAAACAAATTTGAAAGGCCTTGATGCCAGAATGCTTCCTGTAAAATCATGCGCGAATTGGGTCAAGAGGTTTTTTAGAAGAAATTGTAAAGAGCAATTAAATTCTAAACGGATGATGTGCAATGCACATTGGACAAAGGACAATACCATAAGCTCACTGGGCCTTATGGCTAGGTGAGCTAAGAATGGTTGCCTTGGAAACCAAACTGATTAAAAGAAGGCTGAAAAATATATATAGAATAAACATTGTTTTTAAAAAAACACATTATAATAGGTACTATAATAAAATATACTATTATTTTGCTATGGTATGATACATATACTATGAATTAACTATATTTCATGGGGTACCAATTTTTTTGTGGTTCTCATACTTGGTACAAACCCTGAATTTAAAGACCCATTAATTATCCTTCTGTGGAAACAATAGGACCCTTCCCAAATCCATAAATTAAATACTGTAAAAAACAAAACCATGAAAACTGATACCCACAAAAATAAAAGAATTCACAGCATAAAAAGTTATTATAATGTCTTTAATTTTGTTTTGTACCCTCTATATTTTTTGGCCCTGTATCATTGTGACGATAGATGTTCATTAAAAGTACTATCTCAAAGTGATCTACTACTATTATCGGTACTCTGAATAAATTCAGTTGATTATATGCAAAGATACATGAATGATGACAAGATAAAACAATAATAGTAACAAAAAATAATCATGTCACTGTGATCTGAGTGTCAGAGCCTAATGTTTCAGATTAATGAGAGTATTAATTTAGAATTGTTGAAGTTTGCTGCTGATACAATGTTACTAAAAGCAAGATATACTTTGATAAACAGACATTACTGATGCCAAAAGATGCAAGTATAATTACTTCATACACACACATATCTCTCTCTCTCTCACTCTAGATCTATATTTATTTAGTTGCAAGTTGTGCATAAGAAACAAAAAGAACTAAATGGGCTGATCTGAATAATTTCTTATCAAATACAATAGTAGTACAGTATATCTTGATTTTGGTACATTACATTGGCATAAAATTTAACCAATGCATGTACTTGATAAATATTATCATTTACCTGACATCAGGAAATTAGTCAGAGCTTCATTATTTAAGCCATAGTCATAGTCATAATCAATGAATCCAGACTCTTAATACACAGCTCCCCAAACCCACCAATCTAGCTATATGCCGATCAAATTGCCATCTAAACTGATTTTCTCTGATATAATGAAACCTTTCAAGATCCAAAACTGTCTGGACCAAATAAAATTAATGCTTTATAAGCATTTTGGGTTTACTGAGGTAATTTTATCTATAGAAGGGAAAATTCAGGACAACAAAAAATATTCCAGTTTCAAGGGAGTATCAGTTTAATGAGGCTTTGGACTTGAGGAGTTTCACTGTAATTGTTACATATATGCACTTCATTTCGTGATGTAGTCAACATCGTATGCATATAAATGAATTAAGCAGAACCAGTAGTGACTTAGCTCTGAATCTTATTTTTAATTGTCCTAAAACATACTACCAAATATCTTTTGGGAAATGTAAAAGTATTGCTGGATTGAATTTCTGGCAACCATAGATTCTGGCTGGTAGAACTACTGACTCTGAATACCATAGTTCTATGTCCATTGTAAAACAGGTTCTTATGACTAATGTGTCAAATACTCTTAAAAGGTCAGATGTTGGCTAAGCATACCCTTGAAGGTGATGGAAACTGTAGAACCCTAAGAAAATTGCTAAACTTAGATGGACCACCACCCTTGCAAGTGTAATAGGTCAGGATCTAACCTGAACTTCTCAGAGGTGCAAAGCAAAAGTACTGCATAATGGTATATATTTGTATGAAACTGTTCTTGTTTTTGAGGTGTGCATATAGTATAGATACCTACATTCTTACACATTCAGACAGAAGTTTCACTGCAACATCATGGGCTTGTGTGATTAATAGAATAATCAGTTAATCGATCGATATGCATGTTAAAAATGATTACTGACATAAAAGTTAGATAATGGATGTCTTAGAAGGCATTTTACCATGAAAATTACTTTTTTACATTGAAATTAACTATACTCTGCTTAATCTCAACCACAGGAACTCGACTTGACATCTAAAGTAACCAATATATATGTGTCTCTTCACAAGGAGACCATTGGATTCCATTTGGTCCTGACCTGACATGGACATGCTGCAAACTTTGATTCAACTTTCTCTTTCACAGATGTTATGGTGGATATTTACAGTAAAAGTTTACAAATTGTCTAATGCACATAATAAATTCTAGTGCTAATTTTAGTACCGCTAACTACTTCATGAATGATACAATATCGCAGCCAAATATATTATTAAAATGAAGTGCCCTGGTTGGGTCAGTTTTAAAAGTATATCAGCAAAGCTTTTATGTCACTGAGGATAATCTGTTTGATTGTACCATAAATGAACAAGGACGGCAACTGGCCATCCTAATTGTCTTCTTACCATTCACAATACAGCATACAAATGAAAATCATTGTAGGAGCTAATTAAAAAAAGGGATTATTAAGATTCTATCTGCAGCCAATTGCAAGCTCCTGTGGGGTCATGTAAAAGGGTAAAAGGATCGTGTAGAGGGTCTGCACTAGTTGCTGCATGGAACCTGTTACTGCACGATTGTTACTTGTTCCAACTTTTAAGCATTATTTTTGTTGTTGCAGACACAATATGTACCTTGCATTATATATTAATGTTTCCCTCTGAAAGCTGAAAATATAGTGCACGTAGTCAGGAGAAAGTAACGATCGTTCGATAACTGGTGCAGACCCTCTAGAGCGATGTTGGATAGCGTGTGGTACTGTGCAGGCCCAGCAATGAAACTACTTTCATGCTCCTTGAAGTTCGATTAAAATTTAATATTTGTCGAAATAAAGAGACCTATAATCGATGCCGATCTTGGGTCCAATTAGTTGGCCCTATTACCATCACACCACCGTGGCTGGAAAGAGCCTCAACATCAAACTGTAGCAGACAACTTCAGCAGTTTACTGTACCGAGCTAAATTATAAAATAAATTATAAAACAAACCCAACAATTTGGATATTTTTGCAATATAAACGAAGCACATTTTAAAACGTATCTAACTTTTTCTTGCAAATTATATTACATTCGAGATAGTCTGGAAACTGATACAACATTTGATGAAGTGTATTTTGTAGATGTAAAGAATGCAGACCACCATATTGTTTACATGACGTCATTTCCGCCAGTGCCCGACGACGGATTCAATCTAATGATATTCCTATGAATTAAAAATAATTTAAAACAATATAAATTTTGTAATTAAGTTATCATCAAAAGATTAAAAAATTGTCATTTATTGCTGTATAAATTTGTAGCTGGTCTTAATCCGGGCCATCAAGAAGAAACATGGCGGGTACAGATAGTCAGATTGGTTGGTGTCGTGCCTTTTTTTCTCTTTTGTTTTCGTTGTTAGAGTCCATTTAGGTTCAGTGAATTCTACTTCATTTATTTACACATGCAGGTGCATAAAATGCAAGTATTAAAAAGTTATAATTTAGCTAAATTGTGCCACAACATATAGCTATCACAGTAGAAGCTTGCAATTGTGTCAGTGGCTGATTGATGGCCAAAAAATAAACTTCTGTGTGCTTCGAAACCGAATTTTTGTTCTTGATTTTAATACGCTAGTTTTGTTTAATAATAGAACAATAGACATCGAATCCATTCTTCTTGATGAAAATATAAATATTGATAATTTCTCACGTCCAGACAATAATAAGGAAGGGACCAAATCGGGGAAAAATGCAAAGGCCATAGCAAAGTCGGAAATAGTACAGTGCGTGTGACAGTAACGGATCATCAGCAGTAACGGATCATTGTCACGTTTCTCGTTGCTTTTCTTGCCAATTACTAAACTGACGGGGATAATTATGTTGCAGTCATTTACCATAATCAGTTACCTTAATCGTAACAAAAGTTTGAATCGAGAGGATGCTACCATTCTAATCTAGGTCTGTACAAGCGGAATTTTAGCCTCAAACCGAAACATACTTGCTAGAATTGCTGAAAAATCTAAACAATGGCCCAGTTAAAACATAAAAGTCGAGTATTATTTTAAAAACCATATTTTTTTGGAATGAGATATATTGTTGTTTATATAAAAAGCTGCAATATGATTCTAGAAATTGATATGATTACGTCGATGTCAATATGACAATAACAGATCGGTTTGTTACAACTGCTTGTGAATGAGGGGAAATGTCAAAGTTAGTTTTCTGGTGAAAACCTGTAAAACAAAAAGGGAAGAGAATTTACCAGTAGTTGAGCAGTTCTATAATATAATATCACATTTTCATAGAAACACACAATTACACTTGAGGTATTATAGAACTGCCATTCAGTTTGTTTGTCCTTTTTATTACTTTGGTGACATATAGTATATATAGGTCTATGAACAGATAATTTTATTTATTTTATTTTGTTACGGATTGACACTCTAACCCAAACAGTGAAAGCTAAGGAAACTATTTAAAAAAGTAACAATAGATCTAGTACAACCCGATCCTCAGCAATTACCTTAGACTGATACATGTATATTAATTACTGTCAAGTTTTATAAACCTATGGTTTATAAAAGCAGAAGAATATATAGTCACTGCTAGTTTGTAAAAATGTTTTCTCAGGTTGTATTTTTATTGAAAAATGTGTTTTTTCATTGTTTTGCATTACTTCTAATCTTGGTTGAAAATGAGATGTGACTGAAACCAACATTTTTAATCCTGTGTGGTCCATACAGCCAATTATGTGCTGGTGTGCCATAAAACTCAACCCACCCTGCTGAAATGAGCCATCTTGAGATGACCCCCAAGTGTGCACCTTTACCTATACTTAGATGATCCAGTATGTCAAGTGCGATCTCTTAATGTTTTAATAAAAGCATTGATTAGAATCTATATTGCTCTCATAATAGTTTTATTTAGTGAACATGTTTGCATCAAAAGGTAAGAGATCATTTTCATTCCAATCCTGTAGAGTGTCCCAAAAATTTCATAAATAAGCATGGTAACACCATTTATACAAAAAGTAATCTGCTACTGTCACACACACTGTAGTGAACTTTGATTCAGTGTAAAGTAGAATTCATACAGGCCCTGTATGTGTTTGGTACCTACTAATTGAGATAAAAGGGTCATTTCTGAGAATTTGATTATACAGATCTTTAAATGGCATTTATTCAATTTATTTCGCTCCTTATCAATCAGTATTCCTTGCAAGATCATTATATAAATGCCACAAGAAATACAAAAAAATTAATGTTAAAGTACGTTGACATTTTTAGACGAGGCCAACCAAGAGGTGTGATCCAGGGTAAACCGGATTGAATGTTGTGAGTAATGTCAAGATGAAAGCACCAGCTATTGGGGAAAAAAATGAACTACACCCTCCACTGGTAGACCTGATGTCTACTTTTTAGTTTAGTACATACATGTCACAGAATCAGGACATCAAAATCAGTAGATTTCCAAATTATGATCAGTACATTGGCTTGTAAACCAGTAGAATTCTTATTGACCCAGTTTAGTGCATACATGTGACAGAACCAGGACATCAAAATCAGTAGATTTCCAAATTATGATCAGTACATTGGCTTGTAAACCAGTAGAATTCTTATTGACCCAGTTTAGTGCATACATGTGACAGAACCAGGACATCAAATCAGTAGATTTCCAAATTATGATCAGTACATTGGCTTCTAAAGCAGTAGATTTTTTATTGACATATTTTACATGTTTTAAGGGAATTGAAAACAAAAAAGTGCATTTTTTGCCATAATATGTATTCTCAATCATGACACTGCACTTCTGACTCTTACATATATTTGCAATTTTTCTGTCTAAGTTGGGGGCTAGGATGTAAGTGACAATGTGTGTTGTCTTTGTATGCAGGCATGAAAATTTCTGTGCAGTCTCTAAGTTTGGAAATATAACTTTAACTATATACTTCATATAAGTACTTTTGGATGCCTCTACTGCATTCTCATGGAAACTATTGGACCCCTCCATCCTATTCACATACAAGTGTGTTTGGATGCCTGTGCACTATCTGTATGGAAGTGTGTTTTGATGCCTACAGTAAACTGCAGCCATTTTTAATTGGTTTTTGTATTGTCACCTTCGGGGGAAACCCGCTTTTAGAAACTACATGCATTGAGGTAAATTACCATTACGTTACATCATGTGGTTGCTATTTGAGATATAGTTGTTATCTACTATTTTAAATAACTGTCGGATTCTCTTCTCTCCAAAATGGAGGTCGCAGTTTTCATGCAGCACTTTCTTGAGTTTGAATGATTAGAATTATGACTATGAAGGCTTCAATAAGTCTGATATATGCTCCGAAATAGATTTGGGCAACACTGATTTTTGATAATTTATTAAATTTGGATGATTAGTGATACAGCTGTAGACAGCAAACCGGTAGATTTAGAGGTTGAGAAAGGTCAGCTATGGTTGGTCTAACAGCTTCACTGACTTGACAGTGAATGAGTTTTCTCAAGATTTTAAAGCATATAAAAATTATTAAATGAAAAATAATTATACAACTATAAAGATAAGATTTTACTCTTAAACCTATCTGTTGATAATGAATATGTACAAAAAAGGTAAAATGGTTAAAATTTATGTTGAGCTTGGCATATACTACACTGCTATAAATTGTACAGGCAGGCCTATACACATAGAGTGATTTAGATAACAGGTGTTCTGTTTATAGCACACTGCACTGTATGCTTTG
The DNA here is from genome assembly GCA_029931535.1 of Margaritifera margaritifera. NCBI lineage: Eukaryota > Metazoa > Mollusca > Bivalvia > Unionida > Margaritiferidae > Margaritifera > Margaritifera margaritifera. The sequence continues at coordinate 1,699,519 of JAQPZY010001656.1, forward strand.
GGTACATGTAAATTGACAGCCTACACTGTAACTGACACCATGAGGTAAAGGGTTAACCAATTTAGTAAAATGATATGCAGTGAGGAATGGTAAAATGTGCTGTGCCACAAAATTTGCAAACAAAGTCTCGGCAAGTGTCACTTTATCCACTTTCGATCCAATCTCAATCAAGGCCTTCAGAAGAATCATTGCTCCTATGCAATGGTGTCTGCTTATGGCTGGTGATATAATTTCTTCCTCCGTATACTATCTTAAAATCCACTTTGGATGAAACTTACAATGCAAACTTGGAACCTTTTCTGCTCGCCAGTACACACTGTAGCTCTGATTTCCAAGCATTGCTGAACTTCTTGTAATATTTCTTCTTGTAATATTTCTTAGTCTGTGTTTTTTTTAGCATTGGGAGAAAGTACATGTTTCAGCATTTTGACATGAATTGACCCAAAAAAAGAGCTGCCTTTAAATATTTCTTTAAAAAAAATGAAAATACTTAAGTGTTTCTGCATAAATCATTTTTTGGTCGGTCTCCTTTTTATCTCACTTCGCCAAAGGTCGGCCAATTTTTAATCAAAGATTCAAAATCCATCATGGACCACCTTTGATCCCTTTGTTACTTATAACACCTGAAAAAGAATAATTTTGCCATTGGCTTTAAACTCTCCAAATTACAACATTCAGGTAATCAATTTACAGCTTGTTGTGTTCACGTTAGACATTTAACAATTTTTAATCTGATTATTCAGCATGCGTCATATTCAACACACATCATTGCACTGGTGGAACAGTTGCAATCACCAGTAGGCTGGTTCTGGCTGGTTTTTGTAATGTGTGGACAATATGTATCAAATTTTTTTTGTTTTCTTTCTTCAAATTGTTAAAATTTGTTTTGTCCTTTTATTTTCAAAAGTGGTAGCTTTCAACTATAAAACAATATGTGCAGTAGATGTTCTTTAAAAATGGTACTTTTGTCCTTCAGCTGGTAGAAACACATGTATGTTAGTGCCAGACTGCCATTATAAAAGTCCATAGTGATCAATACATTTTTGCCTGGAAGTTTTGTGATGACAACTAAGGTGTTGATCACTCAGCAGTCAGCAATGACAAGACGTTGTAAACTACTTTACTATTAAATTTTAGAACAACAATTAATATTTTATTTATGATCAGTAAAGTAGCTTACATGACTACATTGGCATTTACTTTAATGCAGTGCTTACTGTAGTAATGAATCATATTTTCATTCATGCACTTGATAAAAACAATAAAAAGTTACTTTGTAATATAAATTGGTTGTCCCCAAGATTCTTGTAAGAGATAAAAATTTGGAGATTGTCAAAGCAATCGATCATTGTTAGCAGTGAGGAATAGGATTTTACTGATAGCACTCTAAAGCTGAAGCCATCATAAAGATTAAGTCCACAGAAGATAGTATTCCAAAATAAATAAGTTGCTAAGTAAATTGAAGGTATTTGATTAGAAATGTTGCTCACTGTTTGTTTTTTTCATACTCTACAAACCTCATTTCATAATAATACATGCAAATCATACAAGTCAGTTGAAATCAAATGCAGCTAATTATGGTAATAACAGGTCAGCAAAGTTTCAGGTAGAAGCCCAGTGTAAAGCATAATTACTGTAGGGGTCTCAAAAACACCCATAGTCCTTGAACAATGCACAAGATGTTTTGATGTTTCCTAACTTTAAAAGTGCTGCTGTTTTTATATGAACAGGCTGTGTACTTCTCATTCCCAACCCCTCTCTTTTGCATATAATTTAATAGATCTTTGTAAAGATGCTTGTAAACCTTGCATACTGTACAAAATTAAAGTAGAACTCTGTTGAACAAAAATAATAATAATAACAAGTACAGGGGTCACACTACCAGGTGAAGTGGGCAACTAAGTTGCCGAAAAAGTGTAAACTTCGCCTTCTTCTGTTAGAAAATCAAAACTAACTTCGCCCCATGATTTTTTTTATGTAAACTGTGTGACAGTAGTTTATGGCTTTTTCAATGTTCCCTCGACTCGGTCTAGCAACTCAGTGTGGTAAGCCCCAGGTAAAATGTATTTCATGCAGGTGTTGATATCAATTGCACCAACAAAACAAACTTTTCCACGTTCACAGGCATGTGTTTTAATAGCTGATTGACCATTAACCCTTTCCCCCACAAGTTATCATTTGTTATCACCTCCCGATTTCTGCAAAGTTTTCATTTGATGATAAAAACGTACTAATTTGTGTTTCAAAACTTGAAACATCAATATGTAAACAACAATTTGTGTTTAAGAATAGAATCGGTTAAAGCACTTTCTAAATATATTTACTGTAGATTTTAACTGCCATGCCTGCATTATTTTCTTTGTAAAATCAGTCTGAAACCTTAAGTGAACCTGTCAAGAGATAATAATGACAGACATCGCTGTGTCTAGGAAAGACTTCTTTAAAAGATGTCTGTTTTTGTAATTCATTGGGCACATAAATTAAGAAAAATATATATTTCGTAGAAAGCAATAAAAGAATGTTACCTGTTACCTACATTTAATATTTTACTGGCATTGGTAGGGCATGTATCTTGCTGAATTCTACACCCTCATCACAAATAAGTCACTGTGACTCATATTTCATGCTTCACTGCCTTGGGTTCTGTCTCAGGCACTGCACTGTTCATGCCAGAATCATCAGACTAAGTGATTGTATTTATCCTTATTAGTAGCACACCCTTACAACAAATATTTTACTGGCTTGTGTTCAGTTTTTGCATATAGCTCATGACCACATTGGTGTTTTATCAGCTGTATAATACCACTATACCTGGAATCGTGAAACTTGGTGAGAGGATGCATCTTGATGAGTACTGTCCCTTCACCTTAAAAGTAGGTCACTGTGACCCATATTTCACATTTCACTGACTTTTGTTCAGTTTGGGCATTTTTACTATTCATGCTTTAATCAATAAATTGGGTGATTATATACACTCTCTTGGTTTTGGTTTGGTTTGGTTTTGTGGGGTTTAACACCATTTTTCAGCACATAGTAGGCTATACATGTCAACCAGTATATTTGGTGGAGGAAGAACCCGGGAATACCCTGGAAAGAACCACCGACCCATGGAAAGCTACTGGCAAACTTTCTTACATACCCACGTTAGTTGAGCCAAGACTCAAACCCATGCGGAGAGAGGTGAGATGTGTGCGTGATCTGTAAAGGCGAGCGTCTTAGACCACTTGGCCACCCGGGGCCCTCACTCTCTTAGTGCTACACACATACCAAGAAATGGGTACTGTGACCTGCATTTCACATTTTCTGACTTGGGTTCAGTTGTTGCATTTAGGTCATGACCACATAGATTTTTGGCATCTTTGTGCATAATATCCTATATAGAATCATGAAACTTGGGGAACATCTTTATGAGCACTACTCCCTCATTTTGGTAGTAGGTCAATATCGACCATATTTGATACTTCATTGACTTAAATCAAGTTTTGTGTTTGCTGTTCATTTTTCAGGTACTGTTCATGCTAGAATGTGAGGTACTGTTCATGCTAGAATGTGAAATTGATGCATCATGACCTGTATTTGATACTTCACTAGTTTTTTATAAGTTTTTCCATTTGTCTCATGATCTCAGGAGTTTTTGGCATGTGATATGCATACAATCCTACCTAGAATCATGAAGCTTGGTGAGTGGGTGCATCTTGATAAGTTGAGCATATGTTTTGCCAAAGAGGTTTTTTGTGACCTATATTTCATGCTCAGTGACTTTCTTCAAATTTTGTGTTAAAAGTTCATTCTTTGGTACTGCTTAATATGTTCCAATCATGCAACATGATAAATTGGATGCATCTCTTACTAATACACCCTTAAAACCAAAGAAGATCACTGACCTACATTTTATGCTTTACTAGTAGGAGTTAAGTATTTGTGCTTTTGATCACATAGATTCATCCTTGCTAGACTTATATCCATCCTAGCCTACTCAGAATATCCTTTCTGACCAATGCAGTTGGAAGTAGGAATAAATATGTTTATTCAATGGTAAACTTGCCATATTAATGACTATATATTGTGATATTTTACTCTCAGCAGGTTACCTGTGTATTATACATGTGAGTGAGTATATGAATTAGATGAGTGCACTGCCTGCTGCATGTTTTTCATGTGAGGCCTCAATAATAAATGATTACATTTATTATTGATGCATGAACTCTGTACTGCTAACTGTCAATACAAGCTTACTCAAAGTCTGTGACTTCTACCATAAAATCAGGCTTCTAGGGGTGGACAATAATAACAGTTTTTCTTTTAACAACTCTGATTTATAAAATTTAAATCAAAAACAACATTAATCTGTTATTTTATCAACTTGTTATCTCTACTTTCAGATGATAGAAAAGAAAGTTCTTTTTTTTTATTTTGTCTGTTATGCCTTGTCACAGTAGGCTATGTAATCATTTATTACACATGGGTTTATTAAGAGACTTGAATAAGTAATTTCTTGCCCCCCTAAATACCCTGTGAATTTAACATCAAAATAAAACTCAAGGCTTGAAGTTTACTTTTTTTACTACTTGCATTTTGGTGGGCCAGTGGAGAAAATATATCCTTGCAAAATCTTATTTCTACAGGCAATTGTTTTGTGCCAGCTACTTGTATTAATCTATGCTGCAAGCCATGGGTTTGGAGTAAGAAGGATCTGCAATTCTTTTCTATCAATTTAATTTGTAATTTTTATTATCATTTTGAATTTTAAAAAGTACATGTGCTGTTTCTTGTTTATAACTGAAGTCTGATTTTTAATGGGCTGGATATGTGATTCCAACCCCCAAAAATGCAATATAATGCAAATGACAAAAAAGAGAAAAAATTTTGCACAGTATGTCATATTCTTTTGGAGGGACTTCTTTGGAAAATCTCAACCAAATAAAATTTGTAGGTATCATAATTGCCAGTGAACTGAAATGGAACCATCACATTCAAGAGATCTGTACTAAAGGCAAATCGTACTTTAGATCTATTAAGACATAACTTGTCATCTTGCAGAAAATGTGAAAGAGTTAGCTTTCTAAGGTTTAGTTAGATCTGTTTTAGAACATATTTGTACAGTTTGGAACTTCCGCTCCCAAGTATAACCGGATGAACTTGAACAAATCCAGAAAAAAGCAGCCAGATTTGTTACATCCAATTAAGACAACACACCAGGAAGTATTACCTCAATATTGAATAAGTTGTCTTGGAAGCCCTTAAAGCAAGGTAGATTGGAAACAAGATTAATTCTCGCTACAAAGGTATAAAAAAGACACCACAAAAACCCCTGCTACAATGTGATCAGATCAAAAAGAACTGATAGAAATCAGCATGAATATACCAAGCATATGCATTATGCTCTTAACAGATAATTGCACAAAAAATGTTTTCCCAAGAATCGTCATAGAATTAAAAAAATGTACCGTATTTACTTGCGTATAAGTCAATACCAACTGCAAACTGCATAGACCCAGATCTGCCATCACATAATGCGTCGGCAGATCAGAGTCTGTGCAGTTTGTAAGGACTAATCAGTAGAACAAACAACATAGACCCTGATCTGCTGGCACGTTATGTGCCGGCAGATCAGGGTCTATGTTGATTGCATTTGGACTGGTATTATGTGCGAGTATACGTACCATCATTATTAATCACACCTGCTGAATCTTTGAACAACACAAAGGATACATTTTAGATTCTTGTTCCTGAAACATTTTTTTTAGCGGGACACTGCTCAGTGCGTTAATATAATTATGATATAGCACCAAACTAATGAAGAGCACACATGTCCATGTTTGTAGTTTTGGACCATTAAAGGTCCATAAACATCCTCACCAGATTTAAAAAGAACATATTAGGGACAACTATTTTGTTTTTAGGGATATTGAGCATTATATGTGACAAATATCTGCGATTGGCCCCATCTTACTTAAAATACTAGCAGAGCAAGTCATCAGAGGAGACATACTAATGTAATTTACATAAATGAAGACAATATCAGAGAAATATTTATGTATTTGTGAATAAAATACTTGGGCCAGAAAGAGATATCGTGCATCTCCTAATGGTTGTACCCCAGCCCACTGTGTATTATCAGTAGGTACATGTCAGGCCAGTATTCACGGTAAACAGTTACCTGTATGACATGGTAAGAGATCAATGACAAAGCAAGTTTCATTTTACATTTTGGGATTATGCATGTGTATTTTAATGAATCTACTTCAGGAATTTTACTAGTGTTTTGGTTTATATCACTGGAAAATTTACTAATTGCAAAAAGGTGCAAGAGCTTGAAAACACGACTCGCAGTTTTCATAATTAACCTGAATTTTGCAAGTATGCGAATGTTGATTTCGAGCTCAAAAGACTCAGAAAAATTTATGAAGAAAATAAGTTTTGTAATAAAATCCCGTATTAAAATATAAATAAGTATATGTTTAATATACCAGTGTCCTGTGCATTAATAAGTTGCAGTTCAAGATGTCATATTTCTACAGTTGATGAAGGAGCAATTTATCTGGGCATCTTAGATCTCTTCTTTTAGTCTACTTTTTCAAAAAATGTTGACAAGTTTTTCGATATTAACCACTGCATATATTCATATAATAATGCACATACTATTGTGAACAGTGAAGTCTCAGATCTGCTGTCGCATACTACACCAGTGTGGCAGATTCCTGTATCTGGATATCAACTATTGTTTCACTTTTCTGGTAAATATTATCATGTTACTAATTAATATATTCTGTCTGAAATTCAGCATGTTTATTTTTTTCACAGTTCAGGTACCAAGGAATTTCAAGCTCCTGGAAGAGCTGGAGACTGGTCAGAAAGGTGGGACAGATGGCACAATTAGCTGGGGCCTCGAGTCTGATGATGACATATCTCTCACATACTGGAATGCTACAATCATAGGCCCACCCAGAGTAAGATATCAGCCTCTAACATTTTTCACAGGCTGGTCTTGTTCATGTATGGATGGATAGTTTATTTATGTTTACTTGAATTGTTACAAAATATTCAATAACATTGCAGCAATAAGATCTTACAAATATACCTTAGGTTCCATTAGAACAGTGGTTCCCAACCTTTTTTTTGCTGCAACCCTAAATAATCCACCAACAGGACCTCCTGACCCTCAGGCTTATGATATGATTTCTACAGATGACCCTTCACGATCCTACTGAGGACCCCCAGCGACCCTGTTTTGGGATGTGACTTGAGGTTTTGGAACCACTGCAATAGAATAAATCATCCATCCTCTTTCATTCATCCATCCATAAAAAATTGCTTTAAAAAAAATGAAAGCAAACAATGTAGAGCATAGTAGATGAGTATCTTGACATGTTTGTGTAAGGCTTACTCCATTTAAATCTTCCAGAGGGAGGTGGGAATACACTTTTAGCTGTAGGGGTGGGGTTTGTACTGATTTTCTTTTTTTTTTTTTTTTTGTTGTTTTTTTTTTTTGTGTGTATAATTTAATTCTTTTCTACCAGTGACAGCCCTTTTTAAAAAAAAGTGACATCCATTCTGTCCGTTTTTCGCTTCTTGAAATACGTTCCCCAATCACATTAACGTTAGGGATATAAGCCTGCTACCTCCCAAATCCAGCCCTACTTGAAAATGAAAATTCATCTTTCTGTTTATATCATATAGACAAAGGGCAATAACTCTTGCACATTACCTCCCCTTGCCACCACTAGGAGTCACTAGTTTTTAAGCTTCGCTGCCGTACTGTAAACTTCATAAGTGAAATCTCCCATTTTCCAAACCAAATTTCTGTAAAATTTTAACCATTCATTCAGGATTTTCAATTTATTTTGATTAATATTCATTCCTGAACAGGTAATAAATATTATTTTTTTTTAATTTTGTGAATATTTTCACTTTCTCTGACTTAGTCCGTTTTAGACTGTGTGGTACAGTACGCTTGCGTTGATGCATATTGTTATTCACGGTTTTGCACACTGCCTTTTGCTTGCTCACCAGGTTAGTTACTGGTGTTGTTTTAGCGACTGATTAACATGCTGCATCATAAATTTATAACATTTTGTTGGGTTTTGTTTTAGCTTGTTGTTTCAGTGAAACCTGGTGATGAAGTGTAATAAATGCAACAAGTTCATGGCAAAGGAAGACACACATGAGTCGTGCCTTGTGTGTACAAGATGTACTTCGTCAGTACCATGCAGTGTGTATGCCATATAGTCCGAGAGTGTATGGATTATGGTTTTGCAAAAATCGACCAAGGCAAAGAAAGAGGGTGACAGCAGGGCAAATTTTAAATTGCTACAAGTAATCACAATACATTGGGGGAGTGTACTCCCATATGTTTAGGCAGCTCAGGTGCCACAAGTCCCCTCACATGTCCGAGCATGGCCTCCAGATCTGTAAGTCTGGGTGCGTAGGGTTTTTAAAGGATCCATTCTATACTCCCGTATCGCTGTCTGGAACCATCCATGATTGTACAACCAGTTGAGTAGGCCGTCCAGCCGTCTCAGTCAGGATCTTATTGAAAGATAACGTCCGTCTCGCCAGACCAACGGCTTCATTTTTCTTCAATTATGGAGATCTTAATGATAGATCTGTCCATCCTACCATGCTATGGCTACAGACAATTGCAGGGATCTGTCCGTCTTGCCGGGTCTACAGCTCATCTCTCTACAATTACGGAGATCTTAATGATAGATCTGCCCATCCTAACATGATTATGGCTACATACAATTACAATTGCGGGAATCTTAGTGATATATTCATCCGTCTCACTGGGCATAAAGCTACGTAAACATATTATGACGGGGATTTTAGTGATAGATCCGTCCGTCCAGTTATGCCCATGGCATGGCTGGTACCGGCACCAACCAGACTACCTTCTGCACGTGCAGTAATCGTACCAACCATACTCCTGTCAAACCAGCCATCAGTACCAATTATGACAAAATCGTCTGTGAGTGTGAAGATACTCCTGAGCAACAGCCCTACTCTGATCCAACAATGAAGAGTATAAGTTGAGTTGTAAGGCTGGGATCAAGGAGATATACCAGGTGTTGCCGGCTTTGGAATGCCCTCCACTCCTACTCCCATGCATGATTATAAAGTCGAAGCATTGGTCTACACTGAGGATGAAGAAGTCTCCATCTTTCTGGCTGCTTGCCCAGTCAACAAAAATCAAGGAGATTAACGATAGGCTATCGAAATGTATCTGTGATCTGAAGATTGCTAAGGTTTTCTTTTCTTGGAGTCAGGTACCAGCGACATTTTCATTGTGCTGGTACAAGACACATTCCACCGCCTACCATACTGAACTCCCGGCAATAGATAAAAATTTAGTGGCGATTAACCTGTCTGCCCCACTTTTCATAAAGTGAATAAAAATGTGTTTCTTGACACATCGAAGCATGTTCGGAACACTGTTGCCACTTCTTCAATGTTGTATTTGGTTTCCTTTGCGATTTTCCAACTTGCAGAAAAATTAGTCAACCAACAAGCCTGGGAGTTGACGACCTGAATTGCTCAGGTCATTAACAGAGCAGTTCACCATTCAATGGCGCATGCATTGACTGCCTCTACCACTATTGACTTGATACATCGTGACACATCACACTGTGGCTTTAGGGGTCATTCCATTTGGCTTGTCATTGCTGTTTGGCAGAAATACTGAAGAAGTCAGGATGAGGGCAGCTCAAAAACTACCCCTCCAACATGCCACTAGAACTGTATCTTTGTTTTAAAACCAGTCATCCCTGCCCCAATGGAGGTATGATAAGCAAGCCAAGAAAAGGGATCTTTTATGTCCCAAGTGCCATTAAGATCTCGATTTTAGGGCAGCTTACAACAGCTGAACCAGTCTAAGAGGCACCGCTACAGGGGAGATAAGAAACCAAGTTTCTCCATACCCAAGTCTCGTGTCTCCCATCAGAGAGTCTACCGGAGAGTGCTAGTCTCCTGCAATTCTGATCATATTGGATCAACCTATTTCTGCAAAACGAATGGGTGATCCAAGTCATTTCTGAGGGGCTTCGGATTTCGTTTATTAAACCTCCTCTTCTTTCTTCCTATCTCCTAACGGATGTGTCATCAGATCGGGAGAAGGATGATATTCTTCAGAAGGAGATAGTCGCTCATCGACAAATGGACAGTGGATATTGTATGAAAACCACAATCTCGGGGGTTCTATTCATAGCTGTTTGTTACCAAAAAGACCAATGTAAAGTTGAGGCTGGTCATAGACTTGAGTCACATCAACAAATTCATTCTTCCGCCCCAGTTCAAGATAGAGACAGCGAGATCTATACGACTTTCCATCCGAGGGGACAAGTATGCAATCAGTATTGATCTCACAGATGCAGAAGTTTCATTGGTTTGCTTACCACAATAAGTTTACCAATTTTGAGGCCTTCTGTTTGGTCTAATATCATCAACCCATGGGTCTTCACCAAATTATGGATTGCATCATCACCCTGTTCCAATTGACTTCCTCTACAGAGAAACAGTGGCATATCTGGACAATCTTCAGAAACATATGGCAAGTTTTTTTTGTCCTCAAGGGCAGAAATAATCTTCTATCCCTTGTGAATAATCTCAGTTTTCTCATGAATTGGAAAAAATCTGTTCTTCACCCATCCCAGTGTTTTGTCCACCTGGGTGTGGAGTTTATAACCAGTCTTAATCTTTCTGTCATGTTCGCATCAGATGGATCATACAATTCGTAGAGTCCATTTCCAACAGGACGTGGATTTCAGTGAGAGTTTTGCAACTTCTCAGATTATTCAATGTGGCGATGAACTTATCCCGCTCTGCGGTCTTTTTATGTGCCCCTTACAGATGACATTGCTAACCAAATATCACCCCTTTTTCAGGTTGATCAGAAGTCATGATCACGCCTGAGGTACGATCATTCCTGTGTCTGTGGTGCAACTCAGATTGGCTGATGATGGGGTTCCCTCGGGAGAAGCCCCAAGTGGAAATGACATTATGTACCGATGCCAGTATGTACGGTTGGGGTGCCCACACATTGCCGGACTTCGCTACTGTCAGTGGTGCATGTGAGGCAGGGAATTGGCCTCTTCACATCAACCTTCTAGAAATGGTGGCTGTCATCAAAATGCCTTTCAGTTCTGGAAGGATTGACTCGGGCAAAACTGTCCTAATTATGTCAGACAACTCTGTAGTGGTGACCTACCTCCTCAAACGGGGGCACCAAATCACCTGACCTATGAGTTCTGATTTGGCAGTTTCTTCATTGGTATCGCAACTCAGTACAAATGTACAAATCGGACATATTCCTGGCTGACACTCTGTCCAGAAAAGGTCAAGTAATTCACATCGAATGATCTCTCCATCAATCAGTCTTTTTTCGGATTTGCACACTTTGGGGGCATCCGATGATCGATCTTTTTGCGACAAGGTGGAATCACAAGTTGCCCACCTTCGTCTCTCCAGTTCTAGACCCAGAAGCTTGGGTAGTAGGTGCAATGTCAATCAGCTGGGAGGGGTTTGGGGCCTTCGTCTACCCTCCAATGGTCTTGGTACTGAAAATAATCCAGAAGTTGTGGGGTCAGAACTGCAAGATGATTCTGATAGCCCCTTTCAGATGGGACAAGTCCATGGTCACCAATCTACTCTGACCAAGCTGAATCTTCTCAAACCACCCGGACTGTCTTCTTCATGCCTGGCTCTTGTCTGGACAACCTTGCGACACAAAGAATTTAAACCTTGGATTGTGGAGAGAATCTTGTGAGCAATAGGGCCCTCCACTCTGAAGGCTTATGAGGGAATGTGGCATGCTTTCAGGGACTGGTGCTAAATCAATAACATGGTCCCTTTTAATGCTTCAATCCCACAACTGGCTGACTTTATATATATATATATATATATATATATATATATATATATATATATATATATATATATATATATATTGTTACGGAATTATATATAATTTTCCTTTTAATAATGGTATAGTTTATTAGTTTATGATCTCTGTTCTTAGTCTAAACAGCTGTCATCTTGTGAGTACACATACGGTAGGTTCGATCGATATTTCGCTGAAGCTTTAGTACATCACATGGTTTTAGCGCGCGTGAGGTTGAACTTTTGACCTAGTTCTCGTACTTTTAAGAGTAAACATTGTATTGACCAGGAATTATAGTTTAAGGTCACATCTGAAGAATGAATCATGTTTATTAGAAGGAAATTATTTAGAAATACCAAGTTGTTTATCGAAGATGAAGTATGGGTTTTTTATTTTGATTCTGCGCATTAAGGCTATATATATAGGAATTATAGCAAGTATTCTTAATTCTTCATATTTATATTGGATAGAGAGGTCATAAACGAATTGGTTCATTTTGTGTGTGGGATATTTTACTTTTGTGATTAATACAGTGCATTTAGGACTCAGTACTGTGTCTTCAACCTGAATAATTATACAGCTCCGTGCATTTATTGGAAACATTTCTAGAACTTGTGATATTATATTCGCAAGGATTCCTTGGATATAACTTGTTCTTATCAAAACATTAGCACAGTTGTTACGACTCTATGGTCTAAGAAAAATGTAACAGAAAGAAAGTGAAACCAACAAATCAAGTAAAAATCAACAAGCAATTTATTACTAGATAATTAAAATGAAAAATCAAAAAGTCACTTACAGTAATGTGTTTTGAAATCCTAATAATCCAATAAGAATGATTGTTCTAATCACAAGTCCTAAATATAGAATGTTCCGAATTCACGGCTGTGTCCTTGAATGTTATGATGTGCTAATGGTCTCCAAAGACCTGATGTACTAGTAATCTTGATGTGCTGATGTCAAAATGAAGTATTCCAAAATCTCTGAATAAGTTCACTTAAATTCCAAAATCATCAATTAAAAATCCAAAATCCAAAAGTTTATGAGCACTGTTATAATCCAATGAATATTTAAAATAATTCCTCTCTTAGAATTTGGAATGAATTTTCACAACTGTAATAGCTCTTTACAAGACTGATGGTAATGTCAAAACTGAATAAATGTCCACCAAACATGGCATATATAAAGATTGGTCACATGACAGAATGTTCTAGAACCTGAGTCATCTTAACGGAATTTTTACTTTTAATCAAAAATCAACCTTGACCTTCAAATTGAGAAAACATATTGATCAAAACAACCTAATTCAAGGACACTAGTTAAACATGTTTTTCCTGATAACATTAAGATTTAAGCAAATATTAAAGTGAAGAAACATTTATAATTTCCTAAAATATTTATAATATTATATAAACATCATACATAACACAGTGAAGGTTACTTTATTCGGAACATACATTCGGAATATTTGGATTAACTTCCAGAACAGTGAACTTTAAAACAATTTAGGACTTTTAAGGATATTCTATACTGTAAGTTATTTACAATTCTTTCACTTTAATTGTTTGTTGAAATATTTTCATATTTTAGGAAATTAAAGTCTTGTATTTTAAATCTTGAAAGCTTGTTTGAGTCTTTTCTTTTGTTACATTACCCCTAGTCATAACAATATATATATATATATTTCTCTTCGATGAGAAACAGTTGGCCCAAATTACTATCAGAGGCTACCGCTCCATGATGTCTGACACATTCTGACATGGCAGATGCAATATTGGTCATGATAAAGATCTATCAGATCTTTTAGCCAATTTTGATTTGATTCAGCCCAAATCCCTCACCCTGATTCCAAAATGGAATCATTCCTGGGTTTTAGCATGGCTCAGTTAAAATAAATTTGAGCCTTTAGCTGTAGCTTCTATCCTACAAAACATGTTTCCTGATAGCTGTAGCTTCAGCATGCAGGGTGAGCAAGTTGCATGCCTTTCTGTGGACCCAAACTAGCTTCAGTTCAGATCAGATGGTTCAATGGTCCTCTTTACACAACCATACTCTGTAGCGAAAAATAGGTTACCGTCAGTTGGCAATCAAAGAGTCTGCATACGCTCGCTCTCTTCCGTAGACACGTCGAGAGCAGCGGCCATGCAATACCCTGTTCATGCCTTCAAGCACTACTTGAAGTGCACAGAGGCAAGTCGTGGCACACGCAGGCGACTCATTCTCATGGTGAAAGCCAGGAAGCAGGATATCACACCTCAAGCCATATCTTCTTGGCTTAAGTAGGTTATATGCTCAGCATACTCTGAGTTCTCATAAGATCAGAGTCACTTCATGAAGATTTCTGCTCATGAGATTAGAGCAATCGAATGTAATGTTTCAATATGAGACATAACAGAAGATGTTGGTTGGCATGCCGAGTCAACCTTCTCATGGGTTTTTAATCTCAGAGATTTAGCTCTGCAGAGACAAACTTGGAATCGGGGGGCGGGGGGCCGGTGGCGGCTACCCAGATGACCACCAGACCCAGTTAAAAGTCAACACAGCCTATTAGCTTCGCTGGATTCGCCAGTTAAATTTTGGTCAATAAGAAGGTTTCAATAATCATCTTCTTAACTGGATATATAGGTAACAGATCATGTTACCCTAGGCTGTGTTGCTTATCAAATTAGGAGAACGGGTTATCATTCACATGGGGAATCCAGCCATTATTCCCTAAAGGATACACGAGGTAGAGATTCTCTGCATTCTCTCTTCCTGTTACCTATCATCCTAGCGTGAATGTGATCGGGGAACGTATTTGAAGGAGAACGCAAATTTTTAAGTAAATTATGTTACTTACCTTAAGTATTCTCAGAGAAACATAATTTACTTAAAAATTTGCTTTCTCATGGTAGGTTTATACGGAATGGCCCAAAATGGTTGTGGTGTACCATAAAAGACCCATGTTAACCAAATTTTAAAGAAGATGTTAACATGAAGCCCTGTTTATTCTCTTTTTAGTGATATTTTACTGCCACCCAATTCAACCACTGCTTCGAAAAAAATTAAAACCTTGTTTGTAAAAAAAAAATATGTCATCGAGCTATCTAGGCATGTTGATCTGCCAAGCATTGTGGTTACTATTAGTGGGAAAAAAACAAAGTACTATGACTTACGCAGTAGATCTGGGTATCACCAGCCATTTTGTATTGCAGTATGTATCATGATAATTTACATCAATTCAATCTGTATCACAACAGTATCACATACATAAATAAACTGAAAAATATACCAGTTAGCCCATGTGTTTGCAAAACAAACATCTCATATCATTGCATAAATCCATTGTAGAGTATGCTAAATTCCCAATGCACAAAAAAAAACCGCCATAGTTTTTCATTTTATTTGTGGTTTTCTTTTAAATTGTTCACTAGACATTGATTAGATACACTAAAATAATTTTAAAACACATTTAATATCGTATTCTGCGAATGGACACACTCAGCACATGACAATAAATGAGGAGGGTGCCTCTGTTTAAGACCTCTAATGTATGTTGTTCTCTCTAAGTGTACTTTTAGATACATGTACTTTACAGTTATCAGGTGTTGATATGGTCCACTCAAGACAAAAATAAAAACATCATTCAAGGTATGGAAACTAAACACAGCATGTACTGAAGTCATTTTCCTGCTGACATATATGGCAAAGGTCATGTTGATAGGGCACCTGCAAGATCATGTATTTTTGTGTTTAATTCATTTATCCTGGGAGATCTTGTGCACAAAATTTGACATGTTAAAGGATGAACACTTTCCCAACAGAATTCCTTCATTGGATATATCTGAGTCAAAGGTAGGCACTTCCATTTAAATGGGAGGTGGGTGTTTTTTCAAGCAGAATATGGTATGGTCTTTTAGGGGAGGTAGAATAATAATTAATGCATAGGATGGGGTAATTTACTAATGTAGAAACCACTTAGGCATAGCAAATATTTACCAGAACTAATCGAAATGTACACAAAGTATTATTTTTAAAAAAACTCTTTCAAGTATTAATAACTGCTATCTCATGGGAGACTAAAATTCTTTGAATTTTCATAGAGTGTGTGTAGGTAGATATAGCAGATAGAAGGAAACAGTTTCTATGCTTGTTAATCCCTTGATTTTCACTTGTAATTATTTTTATTGGATTTTTATTTTTCACCTCATTTGAAATCCCTTTACAGGTTCTAAAGAAAGTGTTTGGAAGAATTGTGTGCATTTGACCAGTTAAACATTTCAACATTGATATGAAAGTCGACATCAGAGAACCGGAAGTTATTGTTGGATGATACATTTTTTTCTCGCACATTGTTTCATCTTCATCGTTCTTTTTAGCAGCTAAAAGCCAAACTGAAACAATACTCTTAATGAAAATCTACCTGTACCAATTACGTTTTGAATACAGGCTAAGACTGGTCACATGTTCACATGGTTCATTCTAGGCTGCATCTTTGCACCAATGACCCTTATTTTTCATCTTTGGTGCAAGAAAGTTCCCTGCTCTGTGCATACTATTCTATATGAAAAAAGATTGTTAGGGTTGATTTTCAACTGAACTGAGCACATCCCTAGGTTTCTGAATAGAGTGTGCTCACTGACAAAGAAGCATAAAATGATCAATTTCATTGGCTGACAGAAATGTCCTACTGGTTTTGATTGGCTTTGGGTGCATGTCCCATGAACACTGAAGGAAAGAAGAAAAGATAAATTCTTCAGTGAAAACTCTGCTACATTTATTTCCATAGTAGTATATAGTGAGGAAAAAATGTAGACTAAAATGTTGAAGATAAATTCAAGAGGGGAATGATTACTTGAGTATGAGGAATTCAAGTCCCGGTATGGATGGCTCTGAACATGAAAGGCTGATAATGATCAAATGTGCTTGGGTCATGGATTTCTTAATTTCTACAATATTCACTTTACCAGCATTATACACTGGTACTTTGAATCGGTCTTTGTTGAGTCACACAATAGCATGATTTGCTACAGTTTCCTTGTCAACTAAGGGACTGACCATTTAAGTGTGTGAGGAGGGGCCTGGGTTGTTTTTTTTTGCAAAAATGTCTGGCCATTCAATATCGAAAAGCTTGGGGAAAAAAATACTCATGCTTGGATTTATAGAAAAAAAAACATATCTCATGGTAAAAGAAAAAAAAAGTATCCCGTCTTGAAAGAAAAGCCCAGGCTTCTCCCCTCCGTGAAAATTAAATGGTCGATCCATAAAATAACCATGACCTGAAAAGTGGATTTTTTTAGTGGACATGGATATTGTAGAAGTCATGCTGTAGTCTGACTCGACAACAACTGATTCGAAGCATATAATGGTGAAAAAGTGAATATTTATTGTAGAAATTAATAAATCCATGACACAAGTGCCTGGGATAATGATACATATTTGAATTTATTGAATAAACAACATACAGGTAAGAGCATTTATGACCACTGTTTTTCCCAAATGACCCCACTTTTTGATCTGGTAGGGGCCATTAGGACCCATTTTTTCCATTTCTAGAATGAACATTGTTGTGTTCATTTAAAAATGGGCAACATTTCTATAATAATGAGTGCTGTTTACAAACTGCTGCAAACCGAAAATGTTTGCTTCCAACAGAATTGTATTTCCATTAAAAAATATAACAAATCAAAATGTTTAAAGCATCCTCTTGTATAATGATGCAAATTGGTAGAAAATTATAACTAACTATATCCAGTTCTACATAATCATGTGCCCCGGGTGACCGAGTGGTCTAAGGCGTTCGCCTTTACAGATCACTGACATCTCACCTCTGTTCGCATGGGTTTGAGTCTCGGGCTTGCCCAACGTGGGTATGTGAGAAAGCTTGCCAGTAGCTTTCCGTGAGTCAGTGGTTCTTCCTCCACCAAACATGCTGGCCACCATGAATAGCCTATCATGTGCTGAAAAATGGCATTAAACCCATAACAACCAACTAATCAACATAATCATGTGACCAGTCTTTGCCTGTGCTCAAAATGTAAGTTGATTTTTACAAGAGTTCTGTTTCAGTTGAGATTTAACTACTACAAAAGCAAGACCAACGTTGGTTTACTAATGTAATCTTTCGTACCAAGATAGAAAAAAGTTAAATATTCACCAGGTCAAATTCACACAATTCTTCTGAATAACTTTCAGAACCTGAGAAAGGACTTAGATGAGGATGATCAATAAAAATCTAGTAAAAAATAACTCCAAGCAGAAATCCATACAGGGATTAATTTATTGTAATGGGCCTTGTTGTTTTTTCACTCAAACAGATAGAATGTCGACAATAAAATGTTTGTTTTTTTTTTACGGCTCATATCATTTAGTTTAGGTTTCATTCAAGTCTCATCTTTTATTGATAGTTCTAGTCTGTATTGTAAAACACTATTTCTAGAGTGAATATCATAATGATATCAAACCAGCTCTTTTATGTAAGATTGCTTGATTAAGCTGCACCCAATGCAGATAATATTGTGTGTCTCGATTTACATGTTTGTACAAATAACCCTGGTCTGCTGCTTGTCATGGTTGTTATTATACTTTACATGTGAAAGAACATTCCCTTTCAGCTCTTTGTATGTACTTAAAATTGTATGACTAGATACAAATTAGTTGTGTCTAGCATCAGGCAAAATTCATCCTAAAATGTGACATTTTTATTTTCACTCTGTAGACGATACAGTAAAACCTGTCTTGAACAACCTCTGCTATGGGAGACCACCTGTCATTTCAACCACAATTGTCAAGCACAGATCAATTTATTATATACATGCGCTATCATAAGCGACCACCTGCAGAATGTGACCAGCGACAATGATTTTTAGGCAACATAAGTAATTTGACACTGCATTAATTACTGCACTGCAGAAACAGATAAATACCACTGACCTTTATTTAATTCTTTGTAACCATGACCAGTTAGGACAGTCTTCAGCCAAAGTGCAGATTGTTGTAAACAACACTTCAATGAACAACTACACCGCAAGAACAGAGAGAAACACAATTATTTTTTTATTCAATCCTTTGTGAACATAACCACTTACAAGGGTTTGTTCTAAACATAACAAAATTTGAGTCTGGCAACCCGTTTTCAAAAAAATAATGGTCATGGAGGTAGCATCATATGCTACAGACCATAAACCAGACTGAAGTACAGGTACTAACCACCACTATAATGCTGAAGTAATGTAAAACCCCATCATGATTAACCATGCCTTCTTCAAATGGAGCAGTCAAGGATGTACATAGTCAATTCACTGGATTGTTTTGTTTGTTTATCTTTAGCAAAAGCCTACAACCCCAAAAATGTCATAATTAGAAACCTTAAAGAGCTTCACAGTAGCATTCAAGTACATTGTTTGTCATTGTCTGAAATTTATGAATATGTGAAGTTAATTTATGGACAGGATAAATAAATATTACAATAGTTAATTTTGCAATTACTTGTTCTAATACATGTATACATAATCTTAAAATATAAATGTGAATGTTTTATGATAGATGTAATTCTTTAATGCTTATAAAATTATTTTGAGATTAAATGAATGCAATATTTGAACAAAACGTATCAATAAAAGATAAAATGCATGTACAGTAATTTTGGGTATTTTTCATTCTTAAGCCCTGTTGAATTTTGACCTTGAAAACTGATCACTTTGCACAAATCTCTTATGAGAAACAAACCTGTCTTGAGAGACTGCTTTTTGTTGGCAGGCGTGATCTCTCAAGACAGGTTTTACAGGACATTTATCATGCCTGATGACAACCCACCACATGACTCACAAACTAGACTATAATCTTGCCAAAATTTTTACTGAAAGTTGACTGAAACTAAAGGGGAATTTTTATAAGCTGGTAATGTAGAAAAAAGGTGACAGTTGTGGATGTTCATCTCTTTAGAAGGCAATAATTGATTATGTAAGGTTACTAAGACATTAGCCTGGTACTATATTTTAACAGCTGCTGGGCCCTTTTTCTGAATTTTCACAAGGAGAATCTGTTTCAGTCTCTCTCTTTAAGAGTCTAATGGTTTGCACACAATATTTGAGACTGTATTTTTAAGAATGTTTTACCATGACATTACCATTTACTTTTTCATTTGGGTTGCAAACTAAAATAAGCAAGTTAAACACATTTGCATCTTGTTTAAAAAAGTGATTTCTAATTTAGGTGTTTGGTTTTCTTTTCCAGACTCCTTATGAAAACAAGATTTACAACTTAAAGCTGGAATGTGGTCCACATTATCCAAGTAAACCACCTATCATAAAATTTGTCACAAAGATTAAACTGCACTGTGTCTCGGATGCAGGAATGGTAAGTAATGCCTGGTGTGATGCATACTGTATTAGTCATTTTTATTGAAACACAATTTGACCTGTAAATATTACATTGAAGGAAAACAAATATGTACGTCATGCAGTCTTCTCATTTTGGAGTAGCAGATAAAGTTCAGAAGTATCATACTGGGTCAATGAAACAATGTAAATAAATATGTTACAGTGTTGTAAAAATAGATGGCCACAATATTACAGTTTGTAACAGGAAAAAGTTTTCAAGCTGGCTGATTATGAGAACACTGTTCATGTGTTAGAAAACTTTTTTCAAGATGTAAATTTTGGGTCACATTCTGTTTACTTTCCAAATTTTATGGCATTGGTTTCCAACATTTTTATATCCTACTAGATTCGGATCATGTAGATTTACCTTTGTCCATCCTTCTGTCCAAGTTAGTTTTGCATTTCAGTCAGTTTCCTGCCACTGTGGTTGGGTATTTATGTACCATAAACACATTTCCAGTTTTAAGTGACTTTAATAATTAAATGTTCTGCCTGACCATTTATCCCAAATCTAGCAAACAAATCAAGTTTGTGTTTATTTGGCTGGTTCTTAATTGTTAGTTGGCTAATTATCTGGGCTTTCCCATGGCCTACTTTAGAAAACATTAATTGCATTGAGTGAGGTATATTATGCAATAAGCAGTCATAGCCAGACTATCTGTAGTGCTCTTGAACTTTACCACTTGACTATTTACATTAATAAATTTGTATTGTTTATATGTCTACCATTTGGTGGAGGGTATTATACTCTGTCTCTCTCTGTCCTTTAAAGTTGCCACTTCTGCATGTGAACTTCATTTCTACAGCACATTATTCCACCTAACTTTGTGGATAGCTTGCACTTGGGTAACAAAGAAGCATTTTGATTTCGGGTCAGAATGGTCAAAGGTCAGGGTCACAGACTGAAATAATAAAGATGGTTTCCACACAAAAACAGTAGATCAAACTTTATGGATGGCTTATACTTAGGGTAAGGAAGAAGCCTCTATCAAGTTTGAGGTCAAGGTCACTGATCGAGGGGAAAAAAGGTTTTTGCACAAAAAATTCCAGTTATTGACCATGTAATTTCATCAAAGTTTGTGGATGACGCACATGTTGGGTAAGAATGACGTCTTTTGATTTGGAGATCAAATGGTCAAAGGTCAAGATCACTATCTGAAAGAAGAAAAATGGTTTTGCGTTTTTAAAAAAATAATTTTAAAAAAAAAATTTGTTTTAGACCATGTATTTTGACCAAAGATTGTAGATGGCTTGCAGTTAAGTTATGGAAGAGGTCTATTGATTTTGGAGTCAAAAGGTCAAAGTCAGGGTTGTTGTGGCTCAAAGAAAAATAGATTTTGCAAATTAACGGTACCGTACTGACATTTGTTCTAAGAGTAAGTTTTTTGACCAAACTTTGTGGATAGCTTGCACTTAGGGTATTAATTAAGCCAACAGATTCTGGGGTCATAATATTTGAGATCATGGCCATGGTAAGTCTAGCAAGAAAATAATGTTTCTAAACATTAACTTTAGTTCAAGACCACATACCTTAATCAAAGGTCAAGGTCATTGAGACCTGTTTGTCAATAATCTCCAGACAACCATACCCTACTAGTGCCTACATGAAAGACTTTGTATAATATGTAAATTGTCCTAAATAAAAAATTTGCTGCTGTCCAACATGGCCACCATAGTGACCATCTTGAAAATCTTGTTATTGCTACTCCTAATTTACTAATGGTCATATTGATGGTTGGGGTGAAATGATACACCTGTGCCGCGTATCAATACGATTCACAATACACAGCCTACGATACGATACACTATTGATTCTCAGTTTAAAGAATAAGAAGGCAAATGACTAATAATTATTAATGACTGCTGAAGATTAAAGTAACTTATATATGGTAGATATCGTTTTGTATATATTCTTCACCTCTTGTATCGATATGGCAAAAGTATCGATATATCGATGAATCGTTTCACCCCTAATTGATGGGTTTTTGCTAAGAGACTTCTTGTGATTTGTAGATGACCCTAAGTGAAAATGGTACAGAACTGACATCCAACATTGGCACCATACAGCCATGGTAGCCAGCTTGAAAATCATACTTCTCCTTCAGAACAGATTGTCATATCAGCATGGGGTTTTCACTAAAAGACTTTGATATGTAGATTATTCTGATTGTAAATGTGTCTATTTGACCTCCAATATGGCCACCCGGGTGGTCATCTTGAAAATCTTGTTATAACTTTTTTTCTCCTGTACAGATAGTCAAATCTGCATTTGGTTTTTACTAAAATGACTTATTTTGTATTTATCTAGTTGGTTCTAAATGAAGATGATGCCGATCTAATGTCCATTTTAAAAATTTAGTTACTGCTTCTCCAGCTGAATGGATAGTCATATCCACATAGGGTTTTCACTTGAGGACTTCTTATGGTATCTAGTTAGTCCTAAATAAAAATCATGTTGATCTGACCTTCAACATGGCTACTATGGTGACCATGTTGAAAATCTTAAGTCTAGTCTACTCCAAAATGGATGGTCATTATGACATGGGATTTTCACTTAACACTTTTTACTCTATGTAGTTGGTCTTTTTAAAAAATGGTGCCAATTTGATATCACCAAATATCCGCAGCAGAGGCCAGCTTGCTACTGCTCATAAATGGATGGTTGTATTGACATGGGGTTTCCACTGAAACATTTTTTATGTTATATAGTTTGTCCAAAGTGAAAATGGTGTTGATGTGACTTTTAAAGAAATGACCACCACTGGACTCCTAAATGAAAATTGTGCTAATCTGACTTTCAATATGCCTGCCACTGTGGCCATCTTGAAAATATTGTTACAGCTATTTCTCCTGAATAGATGTTCATGTCAGCATGGGGTTTTCATGAAAATATTTCTTTCAATATGTTTTCGGTCCTAAATAGAATGGTGCTGGCCTACAGCATTGCTGCCATGGTCTTATCTTGAATTTCTGGACATCTTGTTTTGGTCACTAGAGCTTCAGCCCCTTTGAGGCACTCTTGTCATTAAATTTTGGGTTTTTTAGTGAAATGGTGCTTTTTTTTTCATCCCTCTGATTGTAATTGGTGTTGTGGTAGGTATTACCCATCCAATTATTGTTTCACTTGATTCTTCATTTTTTGTTTCCTATCAGCCTTTCAATATGCTACAAGGTGTGGTTAAACATGGGCACAAAAATCTACTTGGTACACTCACCTTACCAGTTTGGCTTGCACTTTCCGATGTAGGTAAGACACCAGCTCTCCTAATGGAGGAGTGTTTGGCTATTTCTGAGGTATGGAAATTGCCTGCTCCTGCAAGGGTGGGGTCACGGACACTTTATGCTGGAAAGAAGTTGTCAGCTCCATGATGAATCCTCAGCACTTCCTGGTCAAAGGAAGTTGCCAATACCCGGTAGCAAGTCCTGCCTTCCTGATGCATGGGAAGCATGGTATTATTACTGAAGTAGACATGTGAATGAGCTCATTGGAGCTCCTTCATCAGATGTGAGTTCTCCCAATAGAGACTCACCCATCAGGTTGTCGTCATCTGACCGGTCATTGGCCAGTGAGCAGGTACTTGGTGCCTGGCACTGGGAATGCATCAACTACCGGTCACTGGGTGTCTGTCACTAGTCACTGGGCACCGTTCACCAGGCACCAATCACCAGGTAAGGTGATTAATACCGGTCTCCCATTGCCTGTCACTGGGAACTGGGCACCAGGTGTAGACACACCAGGCATCAGGTTATTTTACCGAGCACCAGATGTTGACCTCCAGTCTAGAGAAAGACCATTTTTCCCACCCCACCCCCTTCTCTGTGCTCCTGGTAAACTCCTATTGAACTTGGGGACTACCACCACCTGTTGTTGAGTCAGCTATGTCTCCCTTTTGTCCCATGACACCATGGAAGACTTTTCCCATGCATGGCTTCATGGGTTGGCAAAGAATGCAGGCCATAGACCCTCCTCATCGCCTCCAGCTTTGTAATTAAAGAAAAAGGAAGGGGGCTGTCCCTCACCCCCTTCTGCATCGAGATGGGATCATCAATTCTCATTGCTAAGGAGAGAGGCACAATTGTTTGGTCCCATCTGTCCCCATGAGTGGAGACAGGACAATGAACCCACACTCATAAAGTCCCCTTCTCTAATGAAGGAGCTAAGAGTAGATAGTCTTATCTTGCCACGGGACCAGGAACTCACAATTTTGGTAGATGCAACTAAGTTCCCAGAAGACCCTTTGGAGTCTCCATTTTTGACCCATCCTAAAGTTCAAGTGATAGAACAGAAGAACCTTTTGCCCCCAGATTTTCTTCCCCAGAATCCAGTTTGGAGTGACTTTCATCGAGGGTGGGGGAGGGGGGTGGAGGGCATGCAATCTAAATGGACTTTCTGTTGCTTCCACACTCAGTGATGGGAGTTAACACAGACATTGTCTTGATGCCAAGAGGTGGGCAGACAGTAGAAGGGGTGGTCTGCCCCCTTTTTTATGTTTCAAGTTACAGGATCCATGCATCTGCTTGGCCCTTAAGTCTGCTGCCTCGGATTCCCAGGTGGGAATATCAGCAGGGGCCTGTGATTGTCTCTCTGTTAAGTCCCTCAGAGCTTTGAAATGCGATACTTGTACACTAGTTACTATATAGCCTCCCATGCTGATCTTTATTCAGCTGCATCCTTCAGTCTGTTGAAGGAAGAATCATTTTCAGCCACTTTGCAGAGATTATTGGAGATTGTTGCCAAGACATCAATACACACACATATCTTGATGTCCATGGTGCTTTCTGCCAAACTTCTCCACATCCATAGGGATGCTCTTTTGGAGATGTCAACTTTTTGAGGGCCACCATGCTTGATGTGGACACACTAATTGGAGGGCTAATTTCTACAATAATCTTGCAAGATTTGGACGATCAGCAGCTACAATCCCCAGCTATGGTCCCAGGCCAGTTAAACTGGCTAAGAAACGCCCCCATCCTGAAAGGTTGATGGGTCCTTCTCCAAAACATTTTAAGCAGACCCCAGCAGAACAGTCAAACTCGATTTTAAAACTCTCCCCCACCTGTCTTTCACATGATGAGGTGGCTAGAAGGGCCAGGGGAGGAAGTCTATGGACCCCTCCCCCTTCCCTAAGGAGGGAGGTAGTTGACCCTAGGGAGTTGTACCTCTTCTGCCAAGTCCCCCTCTTCCCAGTGTCCCAGTATATGCCAGATTGATCCTGTTTCAGAGGTATGGTCAGACCTCATGAACGATGTATGGGCTCTTTCCACAGTAAAGGAGGGTTACCAGCTTTAAGGACTTTTTCCAGGACCCCCATTTGGTTCTACCAGTCACAGTTGGTATCCCTCAGGGAAGAGGTGTACTCCCATATAATTAATGGTGCAGTAGAGAGGGTGACAAACATCCAAAGTCCGATATTTTATTCTCAGATCTTCCTTGGTTCGAAAAATGGCAGAAGTTTCAACTTATTGTTGATCTTTCCCCATTAAACAAGTTTCTTTAGGAAGAGCATTTCAAGATGAAAACATCCTCCTCAGTCAGGAATGCTGTAAGGTCTACCGACTGGGCAGTCTCTTTAGATCTCTAGAGCCCATACATACTTTCAGTTTCAGACTCTTCCTTTTGGCCTCACCTGCACCCCCCAGAGCCTTTACCATGGTGATGGGTGTGAAGGGGCTCACTTATGGTCTTTAAGGGTCCCCATCATCCAGTATTTCGAGAACTGATTGATGCACAACATCAAACAGATGTGCCTTTCTGAGGGACCTGTCACTCAGTTGGAAGACTGTGATTCATCTGAGACTAATACCCAACCAAGAGATATCAGATTTGATCCCATCTCGAGACTTCATTTACATTCACCTCTCCAGGGACAGTTGGGGCCCCCCACCACCACCGACATTATCTCTTCCAGTCTCTCTTAGCAAGTCTGTCAGAGAAGACTTCATTATTTGCTTGCTTCATCTTCTGTCTCCAGAGGACTCTCATTGCAGCAGCATACTTCATTTGCTCCCTCTCCAGTTCCTGCTGGTAGCAAACAGGAGACCATACAGGAACCCTCTGTCTGCTCAGATTCCTTGTCATCCAGATTTCATCACCGTCTGAGTTCGTGCCAGTCCTGATTCATGCCTAGGAACTTCGCTCTACTGAAGCCTCAGATTCAGATTGAGGTGCTTACTTGGAACCTGAGGGAGTAGTTCTGCAGGGCTTGTATTCTCTGGAAGAATCTTCCCTTCATATCAACACCTTGAAATGTAGGCCGTGTTTCTAGCATTATAAGGGTGTGTCAACCATGTAAGATATCATTGCATCATGGTCACTATAAACAACATGTCGGAAGTGGCTTACCCCATATGTCAAGGGGATACTCATGCCCTTTCTCATTGCTTGGAAATCTGGAACCTCCTTCGTTGGACAGTTTTTTTAGGAGATTATCGTCAGAATCTGCCACATTCCAGGCAAGAGAAATATCCTGGCTGACCTCCCGTCCAGACAGGTCAGATGGTCCTCACAGAATGGCCTCTGCACCAGTAAGTAGCAGAGACACTTTTTCAACTGTGGGGGATGCCAGTAGTAGACTTGTTTGCTATAAGGCTGAACAACAAGTTCCTTCTTTATGTCTCTCTAGTTCCAGATCAGAGGGCATGGGCAGTAGATGCCATCAGTTTGAAGTGTGATCGTCTATGCCTATGCCTTCCCACCGTTCACAATAATCCCTCGCATTCTTCATGGAGTTGGGACCTCTACGTCACAGCTCATCCTGATAGCCCCCCTGTGTCACCAACAGTCGTGGTTCAGCGACCTTCTAGACCTATTGGTAGATGACCCCAGGGAATTACCACTGAGGATGGATCTGCTGTCACAGCACAGAGGGTCCTTCCTACACAACAATCCACAGATTCTCCACCTTCATGCCTGGCTTATATGAAACAATCTATCTGTCAAGATCGGTTTTTGAGCAATGTTTCCAGCTGCATTGCCAAGCTGAGAGGCAGTCAGTTTACTAGGTTTACAATGCCAAGTGGAGAACATTTTGTAATTGGTGCAGTAAGAAACACATTGATCCTATATGTTATCCTTTAACTGCAATTGCAGATTTTCTCGTCTTTCTTTTCAAGAAAAAAGGCTGCTCAGTATCCATCATTAAGGGCTATAGGGCTATATAGTATCCATCATTAAGGGCTGCAGGGCTATATAGTATCCATCATTAAGGGCTACAGGGCTATATAGTATCCATCATAAAGGGCTATGTAGTATACATCATTAAGGGCTACAAGGCTATATAGTATCCATCATTAAGGGCTATAGGGCTATATAGTATCCATCATTAAGGGCTATAGGGCTGTATAGTATCCATCATTAAGGGCTATAGGGCTATATGGTATACATCATTAAGGGCTACAGGGCTATATAGTATACATCATTAAGGGCTACAGTGCTATATAGTATCCGTCATTAAGGGCTACAGGGCTATATAGTATCCATCATTAAGGGCTACAGGGCTATATAGTATCCATCATTAAGGGCTATAGGGCAGCCCTTTCCAATACTCTTTTCACTCTGGGCTACATCAATGGGCTGTACCCTCTTCTTTCAGAACTGATTAGGTTCTTAGAGCTTCAGAGACCAGTCTCTTGCTCTTTAATGCCTGGGTGGAACCTTTCACATGTTCTTTGGTCATTGTCTAAACCTCCTTATGAGCACTTAAGTGAAGCTTCCTTTGAGAATCTTATCCTCAAGACCACTCTTCCTTCTCTCCCAAGCATCACCAAGGAGAAGGAAATTCATGCATTATCAGTGGAAAAGGGTTGTTACAGTTCAGTGGTAACTATGATTCGGTTTCCCTTCTTTGCTGCCCTGGTTTTCTGACCAAAAATCAGCTACCTTTGGCAGCCCTGGATCGTATTGAAATCCCCAGTCTTGTTCGCATCTGTGCTTTGGATGATCAAGATAAGCTTCTTTTTCCAGTTAGGACTTTGCATTTCTATTTGGCTGAGTCTAAAAGGAAAAGAAATGGTCGCTACTGTCTCTTTCTCTCCCTGTCAAAGGTATCTCTGATATTTTGGCAGCTACTGTGTAGAGGTGGATTATTCAATTAAAAATGTGTAACAATCTCTCACTAAGAGATATCTTTATTTCATGATAATCAAAGCTCATGAGGTTTATTTCTGCATCTTGGACCCTTCTTAATCATTCTTCACTGAATGATGTCATGAAAGCCACCTTCTGGTGGTCTCACTCCACCTTCTCTTTGTTCTACCTTTGATCAGTGTTGCACCCGAGCAGAAGATGCGTTCGGTCCAGTTGTGACAGCCGCAAAAGTTGTCAAGCCATCCAATAGTCTGCATTAGAGAATCCTACCACAGCAAATGGTAAGATTACTCTGACAGTTATCTTTAGTCCATCAGCCTCCCACCAGGCTGGCAAATTCAGCAATGCAATAATAGCAGATTATGTATTAGTTATTAAAATGTTTTTTAGGGTGTTTTTTTTTTAAACTTATTTTAAATAAATAATACTTATCTGCTATTATTGCCTGATTCCCTCTTCCCTCCCAGCTCTGATGTCCTTCAGTCTCGGTCCAAGTCAAAGACAGTCCATATTCCGAATGACAGAAATAACTAAAGAATCGGACTGGGGTCATGTTGGGTTTTTTTTTTTTTTTTGTTCTAGACTTCCAGTTACTAATTGGAGATGGGAATATTCACCTTGGACTAGGGACTAGTGCCAGAAAAAGAGAGAGCAATTCAATAATAGCAGGTAAGTATTGCATAATTGAAGTTAGTTCCCCCCCCCCTCCCCCCATACATTTTTAGTTGTCTAGGCTAGTTGCAAGTAGGAATTGTCATCCTCTGTACCATGTTGCTCTATGCTGTTGCAATAATATTGTATACAGTATTTAGAAATCCATACAAATTTTGCAGTTGAAGATTACATATTCTTCTTTATCAGTTTATGCATCAAGAAAAATGTATATTGCTGATTCAAGTTTTCATTGCATCACTTTTATTAAGATCTTGACTGTAAAATCAAGTAGGAAGATCATTGAGTCCACTTTTGTAAGGTCACAAATTTCAGATCATCTCAAGAAGTTTTATATGCTTTAACTTGTTATATTTGTGGCTTTTTTATTACAGTAATATTACTTATTTATATGCATATTTAAATTTTAATAAAAGAATTTTTGTTATTAGGCAGGAAAATAATGTCATAATTACATCATAATGACATCCAATCTCTCCCATATACATAATGCTACACTACCTATTGTTTGGCAGTAAATAATCTGATGCCAGCATTTTTCAGCAATATTTATGTATTTAAGTTACTTTTTCAGTAATAAACACAATATACCAGAATAACATCTGCTACGCAGTCTATTCACAAATTAATAAATTGGAAAAGCTAGACTTGACTATGCCACATTTGTATAGTCTGCAAGAAAACTATGATGAACGGATTGCATTCATATTGGACTGCAAAGGGTGATCTGGTTGCACCACATGCATGTGTTCTTGCACCTATTGAGACAATTCCAGCAGTTTGAAATTCCTCTCTAAACTGGTAGCCATATGTGAGCAGGAATCCATGGAAAATCATTATACACCCCCAATCATTTCACAGAATGGACTTATTCTAATTATGGATATGATCACTTAGAGCATTCATTATGTTGCAAAATACTAAAATTGAAGGTTTAGGACCGTTTCAATAAAATATACTTGGTTGGGACCCAGGGTAGGAACTTTTGATGTAAAGTAGTCACACATAGATGAAAGGACAAGGTTCAATAAGGGCTGATTTTGGCCCCCAATCAGATTCCTATGAAACTCATACAGATAAAAGAAGTCCCTCTCTATTCCCAAAATATGTATTTAATTCTTATCCAGGATTACTTTTAATGAAGAAAATCGACCCTTAAAAAAGACAGAGGTTTTCTCCTCTGCTATGGAACCTATTTTCATGGATTATATATAGTATGGCTAACAAACCCCTATGAAGATGACTGCCGAAAAGAGATACATCTAAAATTATGCATTTGCATACAGTATGCGTAAAAGTCAGTAATAGTATGTATAAATCAGTCTTTTTGTTTTGCAACATTGTTTAATGATATGTGTATTTACATTGATTACCTCTGACACCTATTTTCATTTTCATTTAAAAAGTTATGCTTATGTTTATGTTAACACTGACTTGCATGTCAAAATCCTGCCATGATTGCAGCAGATAACACTTTATGTATTTTTTTTTACCATAAATAATCACACAGAAGCTGTGCAGACCTTTTGTATATTAGTAATAGACGATTAGAAGTCGTCCAAAAAATTCTGGCTTTCAAATACTTTGAAAATTATATTCTTGCTCTGATGTATAGAAGTAAAATGAACCTATTATATCCATTGTATTAGTTGAAGAAGAAAAAAAATCAGAAAAGAATATACAGGCTCGAAAGAAAATCCCAATGTACCCCCCCCCCCGAAATTAATGGTCAATCCCTTAAGCATGTTAACATAGAACCAATCCTTGAATATAAATAAACCAATTGTACAATGTTGGATTTGATTATGAAACAAGGAAATAAGCAAACTTTCAGGTCTGAAAAATGTAAAACGTGCTTTTCTTGTGCATTGATTGGTAATCCATTCATAAGAAGAATTTATAAACACTCACATACACATGGACATACACCCTCAGACATGGCATCGAGCTGTTGAACATCTGGGTTTATTTTTTCAAGGAGCAGCATACTCGGGATATATATAATTTATACCAGATTTTAGGCTGACAATCAGTCTATTAATTTATCATTTAATTTTTTAAATAATTCAGCAACTATGGTTGACAATGTTACCCGGTACTTAAAAGCTTTCAGTTTGCATGTGTACACACTAGCACATGTACATATGCAAGACACATGTACAAATCAAGTTTAAAAAAAAAAAATTGTGTAAGACATTCAAAATGTAGCAGCTGAACACTGGCAAAGTACTAAAGATATGCTCCAAAAGGACAGTCATCATAACATTTTTCTACCTAGAGTCATTTGCATACCTTCTCTCTCTCTTGTCATGGATGCTCTTGCTTGATACCCCAAATTCACGTGTGGCTATAGCTCTCCGATGATCTGTAGAGAGGCATACAGGACAACACAATCAACTCATAACAGCTACAGCAGATAAGGCATTATGACTTAAAATTGATGCGCACAAGTCTCATGCGACAATTGCCTGTGCCCATTAGGGTTCGTATAGTCTTATATTTTTTGTAGGTGAGCGGAGAGCTTATGAAAAATGCCAAAAATAAATCAAATCTTTTTCAATTAAATTTACATGAGACATGTGACACTCCTTTATGACTTAGGGATCATTTCATTTTTGTAGGATGGGGTGGAGGTGGGACTGAGAGTTTTTGAGAAAAAGAAAAAAAACCTGTCTGGCTCTCAAATAGCTTTTTAAAAAATCTTCTTGCTCTCTGATTATATAGCACAAAAAACCCAAATATATCCATTATATTATGATTATTATTTTTTTGTGGGTGGGGAGACGCAGTTGATCAGTTGGTAGAGCATGGGATTCATAATCCAAGTGTCACAGGTTCGATACCTTCCCAGGCCACAGCCCTGGATGGCTGTTTGTGCGTGTCTGTAGAAGTATAAAGAAATGGTGTGAACAGAATAAGCATGAATCACAGAAGGCAAAATAAATAGAAACTTATTTATATTTTAAAGAAAATCAAAAGAAAAGATAATAAATATTTTTAAAAAGATGATGGTAGGGCTCGAACAGCTGCTGTTTACGAAACTGTTTTACCGTTACACCAGTAGCCGGCATGCACGAAATAGTTGACAATTTACTATATATAAACAGCAATGTGGCCTGGTGAGGTTCCTTAGGGTAATAAATATATCCAAAGCTTCAATTATCTGTTTTTTGTTCTGTTTTTTAGTGAAAACCCCCGGACCAAAAAAAACCCCTGATTTTATACACATGGTTGCATTAAAAGTAAACTCAAATAGTACAATAATCCCTTTCTTCAATAAATATTTCTTTGAAAACTGCTGTAATCAATTTTATTAGTCCATGTTATAATGTCCCGGTAGCCTACTGAGTATGTCTGTTTTAAATCTAGTCTACACGCAATAATTTAAAGCTATGTACTAAACTAATTCATGAAATTGAAACAAATGAACAATGATACTAACGAATATTGCTTTTTTACTGGGTTCAGTGCTGATTTCACAACTTTAATGTATGGGTGGGATTTATATTATTCGATTATTCATATTATGATCCTGTTTGCCTGAGTGCCAATATATTTGAAATCATAGAAGAGTAGAATATAGATAATAAATGCAACTTATATGATCAAGGTAATGAAAAAATACATGGGGATTTTATTTCTTACCATGATTCCCTTTTTACACACCATTTTAGTCAAAAATAGCATTATCGTCTGCTGCTTTTTCTTTTTTTTATTGCTGTGAACCTCATTCATCAATGCGCCTCTTCTGTGTTTATCTGCTCTCATCCAAATATTCCAATTATGATTTGCGCTAAAAAACGCAACCAGAAACAGAAAGAGAAAAAAATACAATCTCCCATACAAATAGCAATCAACATTTGAACACCAATTTGTCTTGAAAGAAACAAAAAATGGCATTTTGTGTTACTGTGATGTAGGCGTATACAGCGACGGACATGACAGATGATCTAAGAAACGCATTTTGCGTTCATTTTTTAGCTTGTTAGTGATTAGCTCAAATGAGAACATGTATAAATTTTGCATGTGTTAGATGGTTACTAAAAGTGTCTTCTGTCAAAGAATCAAACGTTCCTCGAATGCGCTGTTCGTTTTTAAGTACTTCATAAGAGGCAGAAATCTGGAAAAATTTGAGTTTTTGATTAAACACCGGCCTATTTAGGAGCAAAAAGAACTGTTAATTTCACACTATTTCATTATATCATGTGTTCATATGTTGCAGTCAACATATAGTGGATATGGCATAACCAAACAAATACTCTTACAAACACTTTAATTTATCGCTAATTTGGGGGCCAAAGTTGGCCCTTATCGAATCTTATCCTTTACAATTTTGTATCGTTTTCATATGAACTTGTTGAGTAATCAGAGTACCCTGGTATATATTTTTTAAAAAGTGTGTTCCCTGGGTATCGTGTATGTTTAAATGAAACAACCCTTATATAATTTGTGTCCAAACTGGAATTATGGTTGTCACTGAAAATAGACAAAATGCTGGTATGAGCTCATCTTGTATGTATTATTGATGTAGAAATGACGTCACAATGTTGACATAATTATAAATTGATTATGTCAATTCAGGTTGCCTTGTAAACTTACATTTGTCATGTGCAAACATCTTTAAGTTTTATGACCTTATGTGCGACAGTGTGGAACCATCACTGTCACTGGTGCCTGAAATTGCTCCCTGTGACTTTCCATCAACAAAGAAGCAGAAAATACACTTGTTTAAAATTTTTACATTTCCTCCCTGCTAAAATAAACCTTTGTGTAAATCTTTTGTGGTTTTTTTATATATCTTTTTATGCTCTGATTCTTATACTTGACATGGTTTGTTTTTTTCCCCTAGGTGGATGGTAAGAAATTAGAATCATTACGGAATTGGACTGCAACTTCATCAATATACAAAGTTCTGCAAGATGTACGGAGATCAATGACATTAAAAGATAATATGAAACTATCACAGCCGTCGGAAGGCAGTCTTTTCTTGTAGACTGTTCTGTCTGACCAATTCCAGACATGAAGCCAATTTTTATTAACTTGATAATCTGCCTTCAGTTGAATTTGAGTTGTAATTGTTTACCATCTCAGTCATTGCTAGTGCTATTTGAAATTTTTGTCAAAATTATAATATGACAATACTTTATTTCAGCAAATTGATGTCTTTTATGAAGTCATTTTATGATTTTAGACTTACCATGAAGTTTGACTTCAATTAGCACTGGATTTCATTCTTTCTCTTGAATCATGTGTTTATATTTCTTAAATGTAATCTGTTAATTTAAGAAAAATTTAAATCTAATAATCCATTTACAGTTCTGATGCCTTACTTACTGTTATGTAAATAAATGACCATATTTACCATCTGAGTCACAGATTTGTGTATTAAACAATAGAAAGGCCAACACTGCTTTAATCCTGTGACTTATTGTTATGTAACAGTAGATTGATGTGGAAGTTAGGCCTTTCAAGTCTTGTGGCATCAGCCATTACTGTTGTAGTATTCTAGACACCTTTGGCCCGTTTGATCTACAATTCTGGAAGAAGAAAAGTTCTCTTCTCTCAGAAGCTTTTTTGCCTCTTCTAAATATCCAATGGACAACAGGAATGCAAAAGACAGAAGAAATTTAACAACCACATACAGACTGGCACAGTTGGAAAACTCTTTCTCTCATATAGAGCCTAAGGTCAATAGGAATACTTTGATCATAACAAACATTGACTCTGCAAAACTAGCTGCAAACAAAACGGTAAAATTCAGATAAGATTTCAAATGTAGAAAGTATGTTCAATTTGTATGCCGTATTCTGCTGCTTCTTGGCCCGTCTCTCCTGCTGTAGAAGATAGCAAATTAAACAGGCCACTAGTTTAGCTTTCTAACTGCCGTAGGAACAATTCATAATTGGCATCCAGAGAAACAAAAAGCAATGTGTCTGCACTTTTTTTAATTACTAGTACTTAGTAAAAGAGTACTGCTAGAGCATATTTGAGTTTCAGAATGAAATGCCTTCTTAAGATGGTGTACATCTATGATCATGCAATAAAATTGTGCATTTGTAGATCGAAATGCAATGAGACAAGTATATCACAAGTTCTTTGTCAAGATGCATGCCAGCACAATATAGTCTTTGTTTGCCATTTATGACTCTCATCGCAGAACAATCTAATGTAATCTTCATGAATTTAATGATGCTATAAAAATGATCATATATAAACTTTTCATAAGACAATACCTTTTGCACAAATATTCTGTCAAGACAAATGGTGTCTTAATAGAGATCATCACATAATAATCAGATTGGTGTGCACATGAAGAATCTGGTTATAAAAGAAATGTAGTCCTTGGAACACTGGTCTTTCAATGCAGATCATACTGGAATAAAATGAGATTACTAGCCAAACAATAATAAACCAGTAAATAAAGTTCTATTCAATTTTTTTCTGATGTGCTTAAAGTTCACTGTTAGAGGTTGGATCTTTAAAACCACATTCAGTCAGTAAATTTAAGATATTTGTATTCAAATACTTGTGTATGTGTATTTGATTTTTTTAATTCTTGAGTCACATGTCCAGTTTTGTGCACAGAAACATAATAACCAATGCAATGGCTTTATAACATAGCATAAATGTTAGAATAATGTACTTCTTACCATGGTATTCTGTCTTAACTTAACGCTTTATTGTCCCCCATCTTTTCTTCTAAGACGTGGGACATAGTATCTGCATTACCATCCGTCCGTCACACTGTCCCTTCCGTACTACAACTTTAATGTCCTTTGAGATTAAGGGATGAAACTATGTATACTTCTACATCATCACTACAAAGTGTGTTGCATACCACATTGTGGATCCTATGTTCAAGGTCATAGTCATGAGGAACAAAAAAATTCACTGAATTGTTTTTGTTTGGTTTTTTTATATATATAATGGTTTTCCTCCTTTATTTATCTCTCACAGGTCTCAATATGAACATCTAAAAATTTCAAACAAGTTCTCCTTTCCAATTTCTATAATTTTATCTTTGAAAATTATTCCAAGAATCCCTGATTTTTTTCACAACATTTATAAAATAACTTCACTCCATAACCACAGATGAGATGTCACAATAGACATGTACCAATTTTTATGATTATTGGCTTGGAGGCATTTATTCTTCTCAAGCCTGTAGCATTATGTATACTCTCAGTTAACAAGATTACAGTGTTGCACATAGGATCCCAAGGGCAGGGGACATGGTGTCCCCTTCCCTCCAAATATGGGGGACCAACACCATTTTAGAGGGACAAATGAAAATAATAGTACATAATACAATAATAGTGCAATAAAAATTAGATAATCTTAGTTGCTTCAACAGTTCTGCCACCTTCACTTTGTGGTCTGCACTGTACTATCATATTTTCCTTGAACACTTACATTATTGCAATAAAAGTTTTATCATGTGCTCACGAACTCATGAAAACATTATCTGATTAACCTGAAATGAGCTGCACCATGGTATTTTCCATTCTGGATCGTGCTCTCTCATTTACCTTTAGTGTGCACACATTATCTACCAGCATTTATTATAATAAATACCTATGTTTTCTAAACTACTTTTCTTTCCAAACTAACAAATCAATAATTACATGACCAATAATGTATTTGCATAAATTTAGTCACTTTGTCAACCTCAATAAATTATATCTTCCTTGCCATAGGGGTGACTTTAACCTCGAAAATATGTTGTACTAAAGGCCATCAAAAACTGTACATTGTACTCGGCCAACTATCACAAACTTTTAATGTTTTCATTGCCAGATACATCGTTTTAAAATACATATTCCTTGTCATCTCACAGTTTTATTATATTTTGCGACTTTGGACATTGCTAGTGCCAATAGAAACATGGCTGGACATCAACTAATGATGAAAAAACATGCCCAGGAGGGCACACAGAGTCAAGATTTGAGGGACATGGGCCAAAAAATTGCAAGCCTACACTCTAATGTGCAACACTGAAGAATAGGTTGTATTTCTAATATAAGGCACTTTTCTATATTTAGCTTTATTGGCTTTTTGACCTTGAAAAAGTTAGTTTAGCTATATAAAGGGACATAACTCAGATTTTAATCCTAAAGGAAATAGTTCTACTCTGAGAGGTTACATCCTTTGATATTGTTTGACAACTATGTAGAATCATTACAAAATGTTCATAAAAAGTAATTTTTTTGTCAAACTTTATTTTAAGAATTTTTTTATGACTTCTCTGTTAAGAGAAAAAAAAAGAAGAAAATACTTAAGCATTTTAAAAAAATCAGATTCCATGTTTTCAGTGGGATATTGGTATTTTCTTTTCAGAATGAAAAGGAACATGATGATAAATAGTTCACAATTTATATTCATCACTTTGATCCTGTTTAATGTACCACATGTTTTCCAAACCCTCTAAGCCTTCAGTAGTCTCAATACTTTGATTTTATATTTATTATTATTATTATTATTTTCAAGTTTTTGACATACCAATGGAATGGCAGAATTTATTGTATGATCTAGTTGTTTCCTTCTTGCTAAGTGAAAGAATTATACTTGGTAAGAGAACAGTATTTTGTTTTTTTATGGAGTTAAAGTCTTTGTACATACATCTTTTGTTTATACTTTGACCATATACTTACATGTCATAAAGGTAATCCAGTTATGTTCCTTTTAAACTGAAATAAACAACATTGTATGAGGCTTATCAGTAATTTGTTGTGCTTAATGTGCTGAACTTGTCGCTGGAGTTGGTAACTACTCAAGAATATGCATAGCCAGGGTTTATTTCACATTTTAATTTGATTTGAAATTGTTGTCTACTTCTGCCAATATGAGGATGAGTATAAAATCCTTTTTTGGTACTGTTTTATGCTCCTACCAGCACAAGGATGATGAACACTTCTCTCGGTATCAAGAGTTTTGTTTTTGTTGGTTTTAATGGCACGTTTAACACATTATTGGCTGTATCATGCCAGGGAAATCGGAGCTAAGTGCCTTTCCCAAGGACACACCAAGGCAGCCAACCCAGGCTGGCCTGGGCAGGTATTGAACCCGCAACCCTTTGATTATCAGTCCAACATTCTACCAACTGAGCTACTGTGGCTCCCGGGTATGAGGATGTGTATGAACACTTCTTGAGATACTGCTTTCTACTCCTGCCAATATGAGGATTATTAGGAACACTCTTCTGGGTACTGTTTTCCATTCCTGCCAATATGAGTATGAGTAAGAAAACTTCTCTCTGTATTGTTTTATACTCCGGCAATATGAGTATGAGTATGGAAACTTCTCTCTGTATTGTTTTATACTCCGGCCAGTAGGAAGACAAGTATGAACACATTTTTTGGTACAATATATGATTTATATCACTTACCATCTATAATTGCATTTAAGCCAGGTCCAAAAGCAAACAACATAGACCCTGATTTGCTGTCGCATAATGCGCCAGCAGATCAGGGTCTATGTTGTTTGTTCTACTGATTAGTCCTTACAAACTGCATAGACCCAGATTGCCAGTGCATTATGCAATGGCAGATCTGGGTCTGTGCAGTTTGCAGTTGGTATCGGCTTATACGGTAGTATTTACAAAATCTGCCGTTGTCAAGAGTGATTTCCATAAGCCATTTTGCTGTGAATAATTTGCTCCAATAATGATCCCCACCCAGAGTATAAGGAAATGCAGCAGTATTTACACAGAATGCATGATAGAAAACTGGATGTAGTGATTCATCTGTTAAAGTCCATGCACACATCAGTCTGTTTGTGGCATTCACAGAGATGTGTGTTCATATGTTTCCTACTTGCATGTGTTGCAGTTCTTGATTCACTTTCTGTTTGAAAGTTTTAGTAACCATTCTGATCCTGTGCTGTCAGTTTACAGAAATCTTTATTACATTTTTAAGTTGTCTCTCAAGTCTTTTTTTTATTCTGAATGGATTGATGAATACTGACAAGGATCTGTAGATTTTGAGTGAAGACAGATTGAACGTGATATTTGGATAAGGGATAGAAATTACTTTTTTTTTTTTTTTTTCTTTTCCACATATGTAATGGATTTCTGGAATTAGTCATTGTAAAATGGATGGATGACAAGCAAATTTCAATAATTTATGTCCCAGCTCTTTGTTTGAAGGAAGGAGTGTATTTTTTGTAATGATGATGATATAGGAAATGATCTTGGGTACATTTGTAAAGTATAATATCCTTACCTGCTAGTTTATTGTCCCCCACTTTTCAAAGAAAAGAGGGGACATTAAATTATGCCTGTCCACCAATCCTTCTGTCCATCCCACTTTTGTTTCTGCACAGTAACTCACAAGTTAAATATTAGATATCAACCAAATTTGGTATGCAGCTTGCTGTTGTTGAGACCTGGACTCAATTTGGTTGTCAATGTTCTCTCATTTAGCAGAGTTATAGCCTATAAATGTCGAACACACCTACATTTGTTTCTACACAATAACTCGATTATTATTGAATTTCAACCAATGTGCAGGTAGATATTAATCCGACCTTGGCTGTGCTCAATTGTCAGCACTCTACATCACTTTTTAGCGGAGTTATAGCTCACGATTGTTGGACCAGCCTCTTTTGTTTCTGTGCAATAATTCCCTTAATTATTATTGGATTTAAACAAAATTTGATGTGCGGTTTAATATTGATGAGACCATGTCAGAGTTCGATTGTCAGCATTCTGCAGCATTGTTTGGCAGAGTTATAGCCCCTGATTGTCAAATCCACCCACTTTTGTTTCTGCACAATAACTCCCTTATCTATTGGTGAATTTGCTTTTGCAAGTTTTTATCTTTTTATTTTAGACCTTAACTTTTAATTTTTACTATACATCCAATATTGTGTTGACATATACATGCATACATACATACTTACTGAATTTCATCCAGATTTTGGTGTGTAGCTTGATATTGCTGAGACCCTGGCTAAGCTTGATTGTTGGCCTTCTACATCATTGTTTAGCAGAATTGAAGTCTGATTGTCAGACCCACCCACTTTCTTTTCTGCATTGTGTCCTCGTTTATCAGAGTTATAGCCCCTGAGCATCACACCCACCCACTTTGGTTTTTCGCACAATAACTACCTTTATTATTGGATTTCAACCAAATTTGGTATGCAGATTGATATCAATGAGCCTTTTGCTGAGATCTGTTGTCAGCCTTCATCATTGTTTAGTGAAATTTTAGCTCGTGCTTGTTAGACCCTTCCACTTTCTTTCATGCACAATGAATAAATCCATTGATTATTATTTGAATTCAGTTAAATTTTATATGCTACTCGATATTGATTGGACCTTGGCTGAATTAGATTTTTGTGTTCTGCATCATCGTTTAGGATTGTCGAACCCAGGGAATTTCCTTTCAGCACATTAAGTCCATTAATTAAGATTGGATTTCAACCAAATTTGGTATGCAGCTTGATTTTCATAAAACATTGGCTGACTTTGATTGTCAGTGTTCTGCGTCATTTAGCAGAATTATATCCCATAATTGTCAGATCCACCAAGTTTTGTTTCTGGACAGTTATTCTCTTAATCTGTATTGGATTTCAACCAAATTTTACAGGCAGCTTGATATTGATGAGATCAAGGAAACGTAAGGGACGTAATTTCTGGAATTGTTTACAAATGTGTTTATCTTAAAAGTTTAGAAATCTGGCTAGATCATAACATTTACATGAATGATCTACTACAAATAGGACTGTTCTTATCATTCAGTTTGAATTCCTTGTACATTTGAAAATTTGTTGTGAAAAAATGTGCCATTAAAGCTGCGTTCCAAATTTGTTTTATATCCAGTAATAATGAGTTATTGTGCAGAAACAAAATTAGGTGGGTTCAACAATCTAGTGCTAGAAGTGTACTTAATGATGAT
Organism: Margaritifera margaritifera; assembly: GCA_029931535.1. NCBI lineage: Eukaryota > Metazoa > Mollusca > Bivalvia > Unionida > Margaritiferidae > Margaritifera > Margaritifera margaritifera. The sequence continues at coordinate 1,740,409 of JAQPZY010001656.1, forward strand.
ATAGAACACTTGACAATCAACAAGAGCTGAATTCTGAATTTGGTTAAAATTTTAAGATACTTAGAGAATTATTATGTGGAAACAAAAGTGGGTGATCCAACATTCACAGGCCATATCTTCACAAACTGATGATGTTCTACACTAACAACTGGACTTGGATCCCATTAATTTAAAATTTACTTGAATTTCGAAAAAAATAAAAATAAGACTGTCATTGTGCTAAAACTAAAGTATGTGGGTCCAACATTTAGAGGCCATAAATCCACTAAATGATGACACAGAAAGCTAATAATCAAATTCCATTGAGGTTATATCAATATAAAAGTGAATATAACATTTTATTGAAATCCAATAATAAAGGAAGTTGCTGTGTGGAAACTAATATGTAGGCACAACAAACAGGGGTCATAACTCTGCTAAATGATGATGATGCAGAATGATGGTAACAAACTCAACCATGGTGTCATGAGCATACAGCTGCATACCAGATTTGTTTGAATTCCAGAAGGAAAGGGGTCAAGTCCAACAATCGGTGACCATAAGTCTGCTAAAGGATATAGCATGCTGAAAATCGTAACTCCTGACACTGACAATCAACCATCCTCTTTGGTCTCGTGAATATTAAGTTACCTTCTAAATTTGAAATCCAGTGCAATGAATTAAAGTGTAGAAATAAAAGTGGGTAGGTCTAACAATTGGGGGGCTATAACTCGACTAAATAATAGCATATAATTCTGCCAAATAATGGCATAAAATGCTGATAATCTAACTCGACCAAGGTCTAATCAATATCAAGCTGCAAACCAAATGAAGTTGAAATGTAACTAAAAATAAGGGAGGTATTTTGCAGAAATGAAAGGCCAATTTAACAACTACTGAGAGAGCCACAGTAGCTCAGTTGGTAGAGCATCAGATTTATAATCCAAGGGTTGTGGTTTTGATACCCATTCAAGCCAGCCCTGGTTGGCTGCTTCTGTGTGTCCTTGGGAAAGACACTTAGTTGCCATTTTCTCAGCATGATAGAGCCAACAGTGTGTTAAAAGTGCCATTGAAACCATAAAAAAACGACAACAAAATGTTGACTATGAAAGCAAGGTACTAAAACTGAACTCCAATACCTCAGCTGGTAAATAAATTTTACAATAATTTAGGAGTTTAACTGGTCAAAGTTGGAGTTACACAGACAATTATGACCATTATAACAAAATTTGACAATTTTCAGCTCTACTGGTAATAGACCAGAAGAGCTTATAGCTATTCCTCATAAACTATTTCTGTGATTGCCATGAAACTTTACACACACATTCATCCCATGGACTAGTTGGTCCTAACTAAAAATGCTGCTGCTTATACATTCATTATGGCTGCCACAGTGGCTATCTTGAAAATCTTGTTATTGCTACTCCTCTTCAATGGACAGTCTTATCAACATGGGGTTTTCACTAAATTACTTCTTATGATCTCTAGTTGGTCGTAAATGAAAATAGTGCCAATCTGACATCTAACATGGCCTCCATCTTGAAAATCTTATCGCTGCTCCTCCTGAATGGAAAGTCATATCAGCATGGGGTTTTTGACCAGAAGACTTTTATGATGTCTAGTTGGTCCTAAGTTAAATTGGTGCCAATCTGACAGCTAATAATGCCATCATTGCAGCCATCTTGAAAATCTCATCGCTACTCCTCCTGAATGGGAAGTCATATCAACATGGGCATTCACCAGAAGACTTTTTATGATGTTGGTTCTAAATAAAAATGGTGCTAATGGTTCTAAATAAAAATGGTGCTAATCTGACATCCAATGTGGCCACCATGGCAGCCATATTGAAAATATTGTTATTGCTATTAGTCCTGAATGGATGGTCATATGAACATATGGTTTTCACCAAAATATTTCCTATGTCTAGTTGATAATAAATAATAATGGTGCCAATATGATATTCAATATGATCACCATTGCAGCCATCTTGTAAATCCTGTTATTGCTACTCTTGAATGGAAAGTCATATCAACATGGGTTTTTAACTGTCTGCTTGAACCTAAATGAAAATGGTGCTGATATGACCACCAATATGGCCATCTAGAAAATCTATTGCTACTTATCCTACCAAAAGACTTCTTGTGATATCTAATTGGACCTAAATGAAATGGTGCCAATCTGACGTCCAATATGTCTGTCTTGGCTGCTATCTTCAAAATCTTGTCATTGCTACTAGCCCTCAACATAAAGGCATATTAACGTGGGGTTTTCACCAAAATGTTTTAGTTGGTTCTAATTAAAATGGTGCTAATGAGAGACCTCCAATATGGCCACCATGATTATCACTCTTGTTATTGCTACTACTTGATGAATGGTCATACTGACATAGGGTTTTACCAGAAGACTTCTTGATATTTGGTTGGTCCTAAGTGAAAATGATGCTCATCTTACATTCAGTATGGCCAATATGACAGCCATCTTGAAAATCTTGTTATCACAACCCATCCTGAATAGATAGTCATATTTTCGTAGGGTTTTCACGAAAGACATCTAATGATGTCTAGTTGGTCCTAAATGAAAATGGTGCTGATCTTACATCAACTATGAATGCAACTGCTAAAAAATATCAGAGATGGTTTCAACAATCTGCAATGATATAGAAAACGTGGTCTTCTCTCTTCTTGTGACACTCGGTAAATAAAATTTAAAAGCCCTCGTATCAGGATTCTTTGTGTCAAATTTGGTCAAATTCTGATGAGCGGTTATGGGATAGCCTGTTGTCTGTCCGACATACATTGTCTGTCCATCTGTTAGCACAAGTTTGTTGTCGCTACTCCTCCTTAACTATTTAGAGGATTACCATCAGACTTTACACACACATTCATTCCAAGGTCTAGTTGGTCCTAAATGAAAATGGTGCTGCTCAGAGTTTCAATATGGCTGCCACAGCATGGGGTTTTCACCAAAAGTCCTCTAATGGTGTGTAGTATGTTCTGAATGAAAATGATGAAGTTGCATCCAATATGGTTGCTACAATGGCTAATTTGAAAATCCTATCACTCAAGAATAACAGATGGTTTCGACACTCGGTAGTTAAAAGAAGAAATGGTCTTGACTTCCTGGAAATTCTTTTCAGACAGTAGAGTGTCAGTCCTTTTGAGGGACTCCTGTTAATAAATGCAGACATATTTGATGGTTACTCAGCATTATTTGTATAAACTTGAACGTTCTTCATGCCAGGATGCTTTCTGTCAAATTTAGTCACATTCTGTTGAGCAGTTTTTCAGAAATCATTGAAAGGTTTTTCTGTTTATAGTAAGGATGGCCATACATCATTTTTACAAACTTTAAAGCCCTACATGTAGTGATGCTTTCTGTTAAATTTGGTCAGATTCTGTATGGTGGTTTTTGAGAAGTCGTTACAAGGTTTTTCTTTTCTTAGTAAAGGTAGATGTATTAGATGGCAGATCAGCATTATTTTAACAAATTTGAAAACCCTACATAACAGGAGGCTCTCTGCCAAATTTAGTTGAATTTGCTGCAGTGATTTTTGAAAGAAGTTGAAAATAGCAACTGTTGACAGACACATGACCATATGATACGAGTTTCAGGATGAAGCATCATCCCTTGAAAATTGACCTATTACCATTTTAATAATAATAATAGTCTTTTTTTCAAAGGGTAACCCAATTGGTTTATGAAAGTAAATATACAAAGATGCATTAAAGCACATTTAATTTCATAAAAAGAGAAACTGAAGGAGAGGGAAAATAAAAGATAATAGTATGATATTGTGAGAACATAAAAGGCAAGAAGCTGGGGAGGAATGAATGTACTTATTAATCATACAGATGCATCATGTAGCCATTTTCTTATTCTTTGATGAAAACATTGAATAAGGGTATTTCTTTCACATCTTTTAATCTATTCCAAATCAATAGGCCAGAATATGCACAACTTTTCTTAAATAATTCTTTTTGTGGTTTTGAAATATTTTTTTTTTTTACTTGACGAAAACTAAAAAGGTTGAATTTGGATTTGCTTGCTGTGGTTTGACCATATATGGGAAATACTGAGGGCCATCTTGATTTCAAAATTTGTACCTAAATTTGGAGCCAGAAACAACTACAAACACATGTAAAGCACAATGGAATTTTATTTTTCTTAAATTTTAAAATGACAAATATTGTCCAATTGATAAATTATCCCTCTTTTGAATTACAAAAATATGTAATAGTTATCCAGAGCCTTGGCTATGGTTTCTCCATTTTTTTACTCAAATATGGTGACAAAGTCCCAAAAAGCCAAGAAATAGAATATAATAGGCAAAGATGATAACATGGTGAGTTCCACAACAGCAACAAAAAACCCCCGTCAAAATGAAATTCAGATTTTCATTGCAAGTCACATTATACAAAAATGCATCATGAAAAAAAACATTTTTTTTTCACTGTATAATACCGGTCACAAAGTATTCACTTTTTTGCCTAGACTGCCATTGTTGTCAAAGAATGTTAAGAACAGACCCCATTAATTAAGAGACAGCCATAACTTGTTAAATTCCTATTGCAAAACACTTTTCCTACAAATACAATTCTGAGAAGTCACTGGTTTTTTTAGGGGTACCACCTTTTGTGGATTTTGTGGTTGCTATCAACCACAAATTTAAAAACCCAACATGATGAACAATGGCCCTTCTGTAAAAACAATAGTACATTTTACCCAATCCACAAATTGATGTAGAAACAAAACTAATTTTTTGCAAAACTGTGAAAATTTGTATCCTTTGAAAATAAACAAATTCACAACAACTTGTTCAACTTCATCTTGAAAATTATCAAAATGAAAGATTGAAACTACGTACAACTTATTTCACATTAATATTCAAATTAAAAGAATCTCTTGAAAAAGTAGACAAGTAACACCTAACACTACAGAAAACTGGACCAGAAATAAAGAAAGGTCAATATCAACAGCAGGAAATTGTACATGCAGAGGGATTGGAAGCTCACCTCATATTATATCGCGTTAACTACCATATATACTCCCGTATAATCCGATACCAATTGCAAACTGCATAGACCCAGATCTGCTGTCGCATAATGCGCCAGCAGATCTGGGTCTATGCAGTTTGTAAGGACTAATCAGTAGAACAAACAACATAGACCCAGATTTGCTGTTTGCATTTGGATCTGGCTTATATGCAAGTATATACGGTATATCTCTCACATGAAGTTGTCTGGGTAAGCACAGAATGATGCTTCTTACATTCATTGAAATTGTTTACACAGACAACCATGCTGACCGTTTAAATTTTAAACTCTATACCATAAATTCTACAAGCCAGATCTTTTTCTAAATTTCAACTAATGAACCTTGCATGATGCCAATTAGGTCCTATATAACATGCCAAAACAAAACAATGTGGAGAAAGGTATCATCTAACCAAAACCAGCTTGCAAGATTTTAAGCACTTTAAGTTTTACCAGTTATACCCAAAAACTTTAATGTCAGTTACAAAGAAACAACTGGGATAATCCCATTATAACTGTCAAATATGGGACAAACCTGTGTCTTATTTAAATTATATTGTGATATGGATCGGAAGTTTCCAATCCCTCACATGTACAAGTCCATGTCAACAGATCCCAAAGGTGGTTGTTCTTTCTTTGTCACTTATTTTCTCAAGGTATTCCACAACACTGTAGCATCATATCCTCTAGGTAACATCAGTGCCCTAACGAGTATGGTGGTCCCTCACTGTAAGGTGGTCTCGGTATAACACATTCCCTTTTATAAGGCAGGTATGCTCATGGATCATAGTAGTAATGCTATATATAATGTACCTCAGTATACTGCTACCCCACCTATAGCTCCCTTAAGCCCTGTTACAGTGTGGGATCACTAAACTAAGTATAATGTACTCCAATATACTGGGACCTCACATATAACATTGTACACTTGTGCGACTCCCTTAAGCAGCATTACAGTGCGGGATCACTGTACAAAGTATTATGTACCCTTGTGTAAGGCTACCTCACATATAACACTACACTTTTATGGCTCCCTTGAGCAGTGTTATAGTGCGGGAACACTTAACTTTATATACATACATTAAGTTTGTAGCAATCTTGTTTTAATCTAATTGTTTAATGTCCTGAATCTGATGCAAATTTTCAGAAAAATATCAAAAGGAACATTTTTACAGCAGAAAGTTCTTAGCAATTAAATCTCTATGGTAGGAATGCCTTGGATCACAGTTGATTCACACTGAATTTTCATTTTGACAAGAATTATTGGCATTAGAAAATTAAAATGTACATAAATATGTAGCTAATGAAAGAACCATCAAAGGCAATTCATGATGTACATACAGGCAACAATTTATATGACAAAAATTGTTTAGAAAACATGATTGTACACTTAAAATTCTCATATAAAACATGCTTGTGCACTTTAAAGTAATACAACAAGCACTTAAAAACTCTTGTACAAAAAAATTAAATTAGAAAACACTAGTACACAAGCAATCCCAAAAATTGGTCACAAGTAGACTCTAAAAATTCATTGCACTATCACTGTGTTTAAAAACAAGAAAAAGGACCCTATTTTTGACTGATAATATGTCTAGCATCTGATGACTATATATTCTGAAGAAAAGAAAAAAATCAGAGGCAGGGGTCTGGATATCCCAGGTCATATCATATGAATGACTCACTCTCTCTTGCCCTCAACACACACAACGACAGTAAAGTTACTAGAAGATTAATAATTACAATGCTTGTAATGCAATAATTTGGGGCAATATCTGGCTAATACTGACTCCATAAATATTAGTAAGCATTAGAATTTAGCAAATGTAGCATGTGAACTAATTCTCATTAAAATTAAATTGCTGAAAAGGTCATAATGTGTATGTTATAAATGTCAATGACTATCTGGGTAGATGGTTCCAGGACGGGGGTTAGAATCAGATGGTTCCAAGACTAGGGTTAAATCCAGATGGATGGCTTAAGGACTGGGATTACCACCGGATAGATCGTTCCAGGATTGGAGTTAGATCCAGAGAGATGGTTCCAGGACTGGGGTTAGATACAGATAGATGGTTCCAAAACCATGGTTAGATCCAGATTGATGGTTCTAAGATCAGGATTAGATATTAATAGACAACATTTTATATGTGCCATGTTATGCTAATGAGTATAGATGGGCTTGTGGATGCAGTAATGAGTATAGATGGGCTTGTGGATGCAGTAATGAGTATAGATGGGCTTGTGGATGCAGTAATGAGTAGATGGGCCTGTAGATGTTGTAATGAGTAGATAAGCTTGTCGATGTTGTAATGAGTAGATGGGCTTGTGGATGCAGTAATGAGTAGATGGGCTTGTGGATGTTGTAATCAGTAGATAAGCTTGTGGATGTTGTAATGAGTAGATGGGCTTGTGGATGTTGTAATGAACAGATGGGCTTGTAGATGTTGTAATGAGTAGATGAGCTTGTGGATGCAGTAATGAGTAGATGAGCTTGTGGATGTTGTAATGAGTAGATGAGCTTGTGGATGCAGTAATGAGTAGATGAGCTTGTGGATGTTGTAATGAGTAGATGAGCTTGTGGATCTTGTAATGAGAAGATGAGCTTGTGGATGTTGTAATGAGTATAGATGGGCTTGTGGATGCAGTAATGAGTAGATGAGCTTGTGGATGTTGTAATGAGTAGATGAGCTTGTGGATGTTGTAATGAGTAGATGAGCTTGTGGATGTTGTAATGAGTAGATGGGCTTGTGGATGTTGTAATGAGTAGATAAGCTTGTGGATGTTGTAATGAACAGATGGGCTTGTAGATGTTGTAATGAGTAGATGAGCTTGTGGATGCAGTAATGAGTAGATGAGCTTGTGGATGTTGTAAAGAGTAGATGAGCTTGTGGATGTTGTAATGAGTAGATGAGCTTGTGGATGTTGTAATGAGTAGATGAGCTTGTGGATCTTGTAATGAGTATAGATGGGCTTGTGGATGCAGTAATGAGTAGATGAGCTTGTGGATGCAGTAATGAGTAGATGGGCTTGTGGATGCAGTAATGAGCAGATGGGCTTGTAGATGTTGTAATGAGTAGATGAGCTTGTGGATGTTGTAATGAGTAGATGAGCTTGTGGATCTTGTAATGAGTGTAGATGGGCTTGTGGATGCAGTAATGAGTAGATGGGCCTGTAGATGTTGTAATGAGTAGATAAGCTTGTCGATGTTGTAATGAGTAGATGGGCTTGTGGATGTTGTAATGAACAGATGGGCTTGTCGATGTTGTAATGAGTAGATGAGCTTGTAGATGTTGTAATGAGTAGATGAGCTTGTTGATCTTGTAATGAGCAGATGGACTTCTGGATCTTGTAATGAGTAGATGAGCTCGTAGATGTTGTAATGAGTAGATGAGCTTGTCGATATTGTAATGAGTAGATGGGCTTGTGGATGCATTAATTAGTAGACGGGCTTGTGGATGCAGTAATGAGATGATGGGCTTGTGGATGTTGTTTTAAAGAAATACATGTACAATTGTATTGCAATTAATATTTTGTCATTAATTTGAGCATCCCTTATTCTTAGCAGCAATTTTTCATGTTATTTTCAGTTTGATAATACCCTTGTATTGGAATACAGAAATCACATCACTTTTGTTTTGATGGCATACAACGATTACACTAAAAATAATTTTGTTTGCACATTGGCAATTATATATAATATTTGTTAACATGATTTATCATTTTATTGTACTCTGATTGGTTATATCACAAGAAACCATCTTTGCTAAATATGTTATAGCAACCTAATATGCACACATGATGTTACTATAAGATTCCAGACTTAGTCAGATTCTCTGACATCATTCCACCTATGATGTCATAAGCAGGATGACATCAGAGACTGAACACTAATGACAAAACGATGTTCTGTTTTAGAGTATGCAATCATGTTTGAGCATTACACACTGTTTATCAGTGATAGAATGTTTATTGTGTGTTTGTCCCTTCATCCATCTGTACATCTTTTCATTTGTCTGCCCAGCATTTTATCTGTTCTTACCTTCAACAGGCATTTAAAATTGGGGGGAGGGGAAGAAAAAATGTTCTAATATTGACAGTTTATCTTTATACTTTATTTTTATTTATATATTATTCCAGATTCCAATAATTTAATTTCATTTTATCATCTTAAGCAATGAACTGAAGATTAACTTATACTGAACTTTATTTTATTTTGTATACTTTTTAGACAAATCTAAATTAAAAGTCATATAATAAATCAATTACTGACTTAATTTCAGTTGATACAAGGATTTATCAATGCCAAATAATGGTTTTCACCTCGGTATAAGGCCTTGGGGAATATCACTTTTCTGGGGTTGATAAATCCTTCTATCAACCTCATCCAAAGTCACTAATTGTTTAATGTTGCTAACATGCTGTGATTAAAGATCTGCTAAAATTTAATGTCACTAAAATATTGTATTTTACAGTACCAGGTTCCAAATGCCATAAAGAAACAGCTGTATGCCATTATCTGGCATTCTTCATTATATTAATATTAGTACTGATACATTCATGAAAAATTGTCAATTGAGAAATGTTGAGATCTGACACAAAAACAAATATGATCTTAATAATATATAAGTAACAACAGTGGCAGTTAAGAAAAGGTCCAAATGTACCTGAGATTGCTCACCTGGCCGACATCTGCCTACTAGCTGAATGCAAGCAGCTGGCCAAGAAATCTGGATCAGTAGGATGCTTTCAGTAGCCAAGAAATCTGGATCAGTAAGATGCTTTCAGTAGAAATTTCTTTGAATGCTCTTCATTGCATTATGTTATGAAAAGAATTCTTTCAAGTTTTTTTTTAAATTTTTTTAATATCTTTATCCCGATTTGATGGTACATCAGCATAACTTGTCCAATACTCAAAGGCTTTAATGCCAGGATGCTTTGTCAATTTTTAGGAATGGTGGCCATATTTAATGGCAAATCAGCATAATTTGTACAAAAAATCCGTTCACACCAGGATGCTTTCTGTTAAATCTTGTCCAATTCAGTTTACCAGGTTTTAAGAAAAAGCCATTAAAAGGTTTTTCTATTTTAGTAATGGTGGCCAAATTTGATGGCTGATCAGCATCATTTGTATAAAATTGAAAGCAATGTACACAAATATGCTATCTGTCAAATTTGGTCAAATTCTGTTTAGCAGTATTTGAGAAAAAGTTTTTTTTTAAAAGTTTTCCTATCTTTAGTAATGGCAGACATATTTGATGGCTTATCAGTACTGTTTGTACAAATGTAAAAGGCCTTCCGTTCATGCCAGGACGTTTCCTGTTTGGTTGAAATTGGCCCAATGGTTTTTAAGAATAAATTGAAACTAACAATTGTTAATGACAACGCAAGATGGACACAGGGCCATACCATAAGTTCAGTCTAAATATGGAGGTCCTAATATGGTATCATCTACAATAATGATATGTATATAGTATCTACTAAAATAATTTTCTGTATACCCACATGAATGAAAGGTATCAAAGGAGATACAGTACTACTTCCTCTAATAATAATATTTCCATGTATTAAGTACATAAATAAATGTAACATACAAATGAATACATTCTACAAAATTAAATGAACAAATAAAATATACTTCTAAGTTTGGTCTGCATGTTATGGCACCCATTGCCTTGCCTACATGCACCAACCCCCATACCCCGCCAACCAAGCACACATGCCCTAAAAAGGATGCTACAAATCACTGATATGGCCATTCATGTGAAGCAGAAACACCCACTAATTGACCCAGTAATTAATTCTCAGTGTCTGCTATGCACGAATGCCTATATCAGTGACTCAGTAGCATCCTTTTTTTGGAATGTGTGCTTGGTCGAGGGGGTATGGAGGTTGGTGTGTGCAGGCAAATCAATGGGTTCCATAACCCATTGGGTTCGAATCTCACTAGAGTACAAATTAAAAATTCTTTAACCTGTATGATAATATTCTTTCTCCATATTTAAAATTTCACTTCATATTATCACACATCCTCCTTTAGGATCCAGGGATAGCACTTTCCGCTCTGTATGGTGTATATTTGTAACTCACTATATATATATATTAAGTAGCACATATTTAATTCAAAAAAATATCTGAATGTATCATTGGTTCCTCAATGTATCATTGACTCCTCTTGGTAGTTGTCTGTAATATGGAAATAAAACATCTCCCCACTTTTGAAAAATGTCAGGATGACAACACATGCCGATTTTTCTGCAACCACATTTTTCATTGAGTTTAAGGATCTATGGAAGATTTTGCAATATTGCATATGTTCTCATCCTTTGCTAAATGTATTTTGATTGTATTGGTTTTTCTCTGCACTTTCTAAGAAAACGTGGTACAACAATTGACCTCCAAGCAGATTACATGTAGATCATGCTATATAACATGTAAAGATATATGCATTATGACCAAAGGAAGACACTAGGATAAAACATTTACTGCAAGTTCCTTGATCTAACAAATTTTTAATTTTATTGTGCAGCGAAGATTTAGATTTTAAATTTGCAGATACCTGAGGAATTTTAAATGAGAATTTTGTGGATTTTTTGTCAAATTCATGTACACTTCATTAAATGTGCAGCTTAAAAATAAATGTATTTGTGTATTTTTGACAAAAATTCAACAAAGCAGTCCAAACAGCATTGTTCATGCCAAACACATGCTTGAAAAGTCACAATTTCCAAAAAAGAAGTGTTGTTCTCTCTCTCTCTACCAATTTGTTAAGTCTATGCAGATATTAGCAGTAAATCTAACTCAACTCTCTTTAATTAATTTTATAAGGAGTGGTAGCAATGTTCATTACTAAGACTAAGCAGAGCAAGGTCTAACACATGACATGTATACAAGAGCTAAAAATAACCAAGTCCACTAGCTGTACCTGCGTTATATGAAGCCAGGACAACTTGACTTGGAAATGTACTGGCTAGTAAATAATTTGCAGTTGTTCTCGCACTTGCTCTGAAACTGTCATGATAGGTGGAATAATCTTGTGTCAGCCAATCAGCAAGATTGATTGACAGGGTATGCCAAGATGAAACTTGAGTAATTGAGGGAAATGTATGTACATGCATGATGTAACATCCAACATTGATAGAACCGTCAAGGGAATGTTTAAGCTTGTATGGCCATAGGTCTAATTTCCTAATGTAAGCTTATCCAGCATAAGAATTTTCCTCCTTTTTAATCAATTTTTTATAGATACAGTTGGCCATTATCATAGATTTGCTAGCCCATGTCTGGTCGCTCTGATAAAGGTTTCTCCACTGGAACCAAGGTCTCCTGCTGCTTACCAATCTTTTTCTTCTGGCGGCCAGATTTTTTGGTGGCTGGGGGTTGTGGGGGAGGAGTTTCCTCTACATGCTTCAGCACAGGGAGGCTGACAAGACTATTTGATGACCCTCCCAATTTCAGCTTGTATTTCAGTTCCAGGTTTTCCTCCTTAAGCAGTTTCATTTCTCGCTTCAGCTGCACAAACTCTTGAAATGTCTGCTTCTGGTTGTCAAACATGTACTGTTTCTTCAACATCTGCAGCTCAGAGTGTACACGGTAGTACTCCTCTAACACTCTTTTCTTGGCCACCTCACTAATTTGCAAAGCCTCATAAAGTTTTTGATTCTCACTTTTCAATTCCTCAATCAATCTCTCCAGTTCCTGAATTCTCTCAGTCCCCATGGACCGCTCCTTATGTACCCTACTGAGTTTATTTTTCAAAGTTTCTATCATGTCTGTGTGGTCACCATTACTCTGTGAATCAATCAAATCCTTCTCCAGCTTGCTGATCTTATATTTAAGTTCTGTATTTTTCTGAGTTACCTCCCTTATTTCCTGAGTAAGAGAATCATTACGTTCCTTGAGATTTTGCAGATGTTGAATCTCTGAAAACTGACCTGATTTTTGGTTCATCAGGGTTTTGTTTTCTTCTCTAAGATTTTCTATCTCTTCTTTTAGATCTGCTATTCTTCTTTTGAAGTCCTGTATCTCAACTTGCAATTGCTGAAATGTAAGAAAAATTTAGTACAGTAGGTACAAAAATTGGCCTTTTATATTATTAATACATGTATGCATTTCCAACTGCCAATAATATGAATACAACAGATGATCACATGCATACTTTCGTTATCAAGATGAATTGATAGTATGTTGACTGCTTCAAGACTAGTACAGACTGGTTATCTTGTATATTTTAAACAAGGTATTGGGTTTCCCCCTTCCTAACTGTGTGTGTGTGTGTGTGTGTGGGATCTGAGACTTAAAAAAGTGTGTTTTGTGGTCCCAAGAGAGGAAGGGTCAGTGCATGTGACCCAAAAAAAGTGACATTGTACAATTGAGAATAAATTAAATACTCGTATAAATCTACAGAAATTCAAATTTGAATAAAATCCAATAAAATGTTTTCTTTGAAGCATTTAAACTTTCAAACAAAAAATGTTTGGTAGACTTAGCATTGTCAAATATCATTACCACACACGCACATATGTGCATACACTCACATAGACATTAAAAAAAAATATAAAATCCACTGGACAGTTGAATACAGTCTTAAGTAGATGCTGACTTTACTGCTCTCAATAGTCCAGTGGGAGTTTTGTAGGTTATGCAAATGTCATGTGTTCATCTTCACACTCATAAGAGACTGGATGGTACTGTTGTTCTGATGCTGGGTAGTATTACTATGTCAATGGATGTCATATATTCTAGAATAACTAATGTTGATGTGGTGCTTGCAGTATACGCAAAGAATATGTTGCTTGTTGATTATGAACTAGCCAATAATCTTTAATAAAGATGACTTAAACATTCTCATTCAAGACAAAACAAGTGTAATAACTTTTGTTTCTTCAAAATGCATCTCTCTGATTTACCTAACTTCAAACAAATTGGGCTGTTCCACTTGTGTACTTAATGAATGCAAATTAGCCTAATGAGCTCTCCCACAGCAGTGTTCAAAGGACTCTTAACACAAAATCACCCTAGCTACTAACAGTCAATTAAGTAATCTGTGCAACGGTGGTTGTTTATCTCTGGCCACCTTTACCTTTTGTTGGTCTCTGACAATCAAATGCATAAACTGCCCTGCAGTGATAGTGTTCCATGAGGATTGAGCATGACTGTTTACTGTTTATTCAGGTTACAGGCATATATTGTGGTGTCAAGAAAGGCCTCTCTTTCTCTTTTTTTTTTCTTTCTTCATCAGATCACTGAAAATCCTTTTTTTTTTTATTAACACTGCCATAATGAGGGATTTGGAAGTCAAAAATCATGTTTTTTGCATGACACATGTTCATGCGGGTATGTACTTAGTGTTCCATGCACAGGTTAAAATATGAACCCAGAGATCTAATCCAATGACTAAAACTAGAGTCAAGAAAATCACACTAAGACTAAAACATTAACATTCATATTTTACTTTATCCGTTATTCTTGTAGTTCTACAACTGAGGTTAATCCCCTGTAACATCTGTAATCACTAAGGTATGAAGACATCTGTACATGTGCTCTACAGTAGCTTTATAGGGACTGTTTCAAAATACTAGTAGCTTTGAAATGTTTTAGATTTTGTCATTTTTGAGTGAAGTTTTAGTTCTGGCAGCAGTTTATGAAATATTTTCACCTATTAGCAATTACCATAATGTAATGTAGGTACTCCTATCAGTTAAAATTAATTACAGTGTATAGTTTCTGCTATGCTCATTTGAAGACATATGGTCTAAATATATTGACCAAAATGGGTTCATAAACCTTAAGATCGTAAGATCCATGTTGGAGCTTTTCATTTAACACAGTTATAAACAGCCTTCATGAAATTACCTAATTTATCTATCAACATGGAAAGGAAAAGAAAATAAAGACAAGAAAAGGACAATTTTCTATGATTATAATTAGTCAGATGTCATGGGCAGCATGAAAAAAGAGTTAAACTGCACCCTTTTTTTGCTAATGCCTAAAGGACCATTTAATTTTCGGAGGGAAGGTTTTAAACCAGGATATTTTTTTTCTTTTACCTCAAGATAATAATAATAATAAAACCCCACTAATTTAATGGATATAATTAGTTCTTTTCTTCTACAAACTAGAGCAAGAATACTTTTTCTCAAGTTATTCGGGGGCCAGAAATAAATTAAAAAATCCCAGGTGCACACCCCTCATACATTGAAAAATTAAATGGTGTCCATAATAATCATAGGATAGAGTGGTGAAATGGCCTGGTTTTATGCACTGTGAACTCTGAACTGGGATGTTAGTTTGAGTCTTGCCACTATCTTCAGCATGTCTTTGATCTTGAAGGTAATTGGCTTCAATTGTTTCAGTTATACAATTTCATCTAGAGTCCAAGTTTAGAGACTGACCCATGGCTACTTACTTCTGAAGCATTCTGTGCACCTACCAGTGTCCCCATCCTGGACATCAATTCCTTATTGGTCTGCTCAAGCCTCAGAATAGCTCCCTTCATCTGAAGAAGATACGGAAGCAGATATGACACAGCATCACTCTGTGTGTGTGTGTGTGTGCGTGCGTGTGTGTGTGTGTGTGTGTGTGTGAAAATTGTATCCAAAGGGGGACTGGTCTATGTCATCAAGTGTCTGGCACAAATCTTACTCTGTCCAAGTAGCACGTTTACTGTAATCGGCTGTTTCATCAGCATTAGTACATTTTAACTGATACATATTTGTCAGATCTAAATAGCAACAGTCTACAGGCAATGGTCAGTAGAAAAAAAGTTAAATTTTCTGCAAATTGTAACCTTGGCCTTACATTGATTGCCAAATTGTATTGATCTAAAATAGTATAACATCATGATATTATTGTGATGATGTCATGAAAAAGTGTCAATATCATGATACAACTTAAGCCCCCAATAACATCTGTACCATACGTCATTTTCTGGTGCCTTACTTTTTTGAAAATCTAAATCTATACTCTCTGTAGGTTACAATATGAGCATGAATTGCATCAGGTGAATGTCAAGGTCAAACATGAACTTATATAACTTTAAAGATAAATACCATGTATCTATTTTTGTGGTAAAACTTGCGATAACTTTGTCCAGTGAGCAGGGAAAGAACACATACATGTATATCTCCTGCACTCTATCATTTTTTTTGTATGTAGATTTAAGGATCATAAATATCAATATTTTTGTATTGATACTATATATTTTATCAGCACTCCCATATCACAATATGATCCAAGAACTTAAGATAACTATGTAATTTAATAATTTCATTGACACTTGATATTGGACAAAGTTGTAAGATTTATTGATTGGTCTGGCTTTCTTTCATAGTGCATATATATTCTTTTCAGTTTTGTCGTATTATGGCAAGTTTTCATAATGAAATACATTTTGCATTTATTCCAATGTTAAAAAAGCAAATAAAAGATACCATTTATACTCACTAATAAGTCGAGTTCAACTGCAAACAACACATCACATAATGCATGGGCAGATCAGGGTCTATGTTGTTTATTCTAATGATTACTCCTAACAAACTGCATTGACCCATATATTTTGGCGCATTATGCAGTGGCAGATCTGGGTCTGTGCAGTTTGCAGTTGGACTTGACTTACAAGCGAGTATATACGGTAAGTGCAGCAGGGGTCTCAGGTCCACTTTTAAGGTGGTACTGATTTGTGATGACAAATTGTAGCTCATTTAAAGTTGTTTTACATGAATAAGCTCAGGATATGTATTGCAATACATACTGTATCAGGACATATCATGACATCAATGTTGCAATACACACTCCAAATAAACATGCTTACAGCCTAGCATTTTCTAGTCCATTCACTTACAACTGACTAACTATGGATGTCAAAGAGGCATCAGCTGTAAATAATTTCATAATAGATTTTTCTTGTGGATGAAATCTAGATATCGCAGGAAAAAGTCGTGAGTCATTTAGTTGTATTTTTCTATGTATGCATGTTTGTATTTGCTTATGGATATATGTGTGTGTAAGGGGGAGAAAACATGAATGTGCAAGTAGATTTATTGTACATAGTAGTGTGTTTGTTTGTAATTTTTGTACGTATGTACATAGTTGTGGGCCACAAGAGAGATTGATTTGTACATTAATTGTGAAACCCTCATTAATAAATACTTTAATATTAGTAGTAGTAGTAGTATCAGTGTTAAATTTCACTTGTCAATCAGAGTTTTTTAAAATCTGTAATCATGCTAAAACAGATTAGGAATTGATGTAGTAACTTGCAGACATACAAATGGATGCAGGAAAACAGTATGACCCTTTCTGCAACCACATGTGGAGCATTAAATATGCAGGTAAATATGCAAAACCAATTGCCTCTGTGTAATTTGTTTAATTCTGTACAATTACATTAAAATGGTTTTAAATTAAAAGTATATATTTAAAAAGTGCAAAAAACCAATTTATTTAACAAAATCACTTAAATGACCTGTAAAGCTAATCAGGCCATCTACATTTGCAAACAAACATGCTTATCAAATTTCAACTGTACCTCAAGTTTGTCCTGTTTTCATACTAAAACATACTTGGGACAGATTTATAACTGTACTGATATATGAATGGACTGAAGCTAAATGATACACCCTATTCTATTATTGCAATGATGACATAAAAAGAGTTTGAACTTTTTACACACCTGGGCAATTTCCTCTGTAAAATTCTTCTCCTGCTCAAGCTTTTCCTCTAAGATTTGGTTCATCTGGAAAGATAAAATGTCATGATTTTTCATCAGTCAATCCTTCTGTGTTTAGCAGAGCATAAAAAATGGGTAACAGTAATAAACTTGTGATGCATGGCACATCTGGACCCAAATACGCTAATATACTACATGCCGTTTTCTCATTACCATAAATAAATAGCTTGTAAAAATCCAAAGACATATTTTATAGTCTGTCTAAAATGGAGTTTTAACAAAATTAATCCTAATTCATAACTGTTGCTACACAGGTCCCAAAAAGTCTGTCATGATATACACATGTAAATATCTCTGGCTGAATTCCAATATCTGTCATGATATACACATGTAAATATCCATGGATTAACTCCTATATCTGTCATTATATACACATATAAATATCTCTGACTGAATTCCTGTATCTGTCATGATATACACATGTAAATATCTCTGACTGAATTCCTATATCTGTCATGATATACACATATAAATATCTCTGACTGAATTCCTATATCTGTCATGATATACATATGTAAATATCCCTGGATTAACTTCTATATCTGTCATGATATACACATATAAATATCTCTGACTGAATTCCAATATCTGTCATGATATACCCATGTAAATATCCCTGGATTAACTCCTATATCTGTCATGATATACAGTACACATATAAATATCTCTGGCTGAATTCCAATATCTGTCATGATATACACATGTAAATATCCATGGATTAACTCCTATATCTGTCATGATATATACATATAAATATCTCTGACTGAATTCCCCTATCTGTCAGGATATACACATGTAAAAATCTCTGACTGAATTCCTATATCTGTCATGATATACACATATAAATATCTCTGACTGATTTCCTATATCTGTCATGATATACACATGTAAATATCCCTGGATTAACTCCTATATCTGTCATGATATACACATGTAAATATCTCTGACTGAATTCCAATATCTGTCATGATATACACATGTAAATATCTCTGACTGAATTCCTATATCTGTCATCATATACACATGTAAATATCTCTGACTGAATTCCTATATCTGTCATCATATACACATGTAAATATCTCTGACTGAATTCCTATATCTGTCATGATCTACACATTTAAATATCTCTGGCTGAATTCCTATGTCTGTCATGATCTACACATATAAATATCTCTGACTGAATTCCAATATCTGTCATGATCTACACATATAAATATCTCTGGCTGAATTCCAATATCTGTCATGATATACACATGTAAATATCCCTAGCCAAACTCCTATATCTGTCATGATATACATGCAAATATCACTAGCCAAATTCCTATATGTCATGATATACCCATGTAAATATCTCTGGATGAACTCTTATATCTGTCATGATATACACAAGTAAATATCCCTAGCTGAACTTCCATACCTATTATATCACTGTCTGAACTCCCATATCAGTCATGATATACACATGTAAATATCCCTGGCTGAACTGCTATATCTGTGATAATATATACATGTAAATATCCCTAGCCAAACTCCTATATCTGTCATGATATACGAGGGATATCTGAAAAGTTCTGAATATTTTTTTGTTATAACTTTTTTGTTTCTCTGAACCTGTCAATAAATTGTATGCTGATCAATAGACAAAATAATGTTATATAAAATTATATGCAGCTGCATGTGCAACACTCCATACACCTGATGATACAATTTCATGTGATGCAACATAGGTAAATGAAAGAGACATGAAAATGTCAGAGAAAGACAACAGTTCTGCTACTGTGTAAAAAGCATACTGTAAAATCTGGGCACTATTAGGTAATCTCAGACTAATATCATGGCCGAATTAGAGAAAGTTTGTGATGCAATTCTCTGTCATATTCTATAATTCTTAGGTGGTTTCATCCTTTTAAAGATGATCACAAACCCATGGAAGATGTCCCACACTCTGGGAGGCCATTGTCTGTGATTGGTGAGCGGGAAGTGGCTGCTGTGAAGGAGGCAACTGATGAAGATCCTCAATACTCAGTGGAAGATGTTTCTATAATCACAGGAATTCATTCATCAGCTGTTTTTAATATACTGAAAAACCACCTGAAGTTCAGAAAGGTAGGTTTGTGCAAGATGGATCCCACATTTGTTGACAGCTGATCATAAACAGACTCTGGATGAAATTACAAACAGCTACTTGCCAAATATGAAAAGAGTGACCAAAGACATTTGAATAAGATTGTCACATGTGATGAAAAATGGATTTACTTTTCTGAACCTGACTCAAAAGAAAATAACAAAGTTTGGATTGGAGAAAACAAGTGCAGACCATCAATCACTCAACGTAGTCAGATTGTCAAGAGAGTTTCATTTTTTTATGCAAAAATCCTGGTCATCCAGGGACCTGACTCTGCTAGTGTCACTGGAGATTTTTATGCCTACAAAATGTTGCCAAAAGTTGTGGAACACTACCAAACCACCCATCCTCACACCGGTACCCGAGGTATTCATCTACTCCATGACAACACACCGCCACATAAATAGTCCATCATGACAAAATTCTTGAAGAAGCACAGCATCCAAACTCTGCCACATCCTCCATACAGCTATGATTTAGCTCCAAGTGATTTTTGGCAGGATCCTGTTATCAAAGAGTTGCTGAGGGCAGAAAGCTGCCATGCAGCTGGAAGTGTAGTTTTCCAGTGTACAAACAACTTACCAAAAAAAGAATACAAATTGGCATATAATAATTGTAAAGTGTCTTGAGGTACATGGGGAGTACTTTGAGAAGATGTACTGATGTAATGTTCACTAATAAAGAACTTTCTGGTACAGCTTGCTAATATTCAGAACTTTTTAAATACCCCTTGTACACTAGTCACTATACCTGACTGAACTCCCATATCTGTCATGATATACACATATAAATATCCCTGGCTGAACTCCCATATATGTCATGACATAAACATCTAAATATGCCTATTTGAACTCCAAAATCTGTCATGATATACACATAAAAATATCCCTAGCCAAACTCTGATATCTGTCATGATATACCGGTACACATGTAAATATCCCTGGCTGAACTACTGTCTCGGTCATGATATACACATGTAAATATCCCTGGCTAAACTCCCATATTTGTCACGATACACATGTAAATATCCCTGGCTGAACTCCCATGTCTGTCGTGATAAAGGGGTGTAAATATCTCTGGCTGAACTCCCATACATGTCATGATACACACAGGTACATATCCCTAGCTGATTTCCTATATCTGTCAAGACATACACATGTAAATATTTCACTCCAAACTCCCATATATGTTGTGATATATACATGTAAATATCCCTAGATGAACTCCCATATCTGTCATGCTATACACATGCAAATATTCCTGGATGAACTCCCATATCTGTCATGATATACACATGTAAATATCCCTGGATTAACTCATATATCTGTCATGATATACACATGTAAATATCCCTGGATTAACTCCTACATCTGTCATGATATACACATGTACATATCACTGGATTAGTATATCATTTATTATAAACACGTTTGATATGTATTTTTAAACTTTCATTGATTTGTATCTGTTTCATAAGAACCAACTTACATATGGTAAGTCTTGTGGAAAATGAGTTTAAAAATGTGTCAGGCATGTTAATATCATGTACATAAACATATTAATAAGCCTCATAACATTCATCCATTTGATTCTCAACTCACTGTTTATTTCTTCTTATTATGACTGGAATTGTTAAAGATGGAGTGGTAAATGATGATGAAACTCTTGTAACCAAAACTACATTCATCAAGCGAGGTAACTTGGTGAGGTACTAAAGTTACCATCCCTAATCAATATTACTCCTTGATTGATGAACAAGGTCAGAAATTTTGATCACTATAATTTTATTTTTAACTTTTACAAAAGTGTTTTTTGCATCAGCAAATATTATTTTATATTTACCATAGCAAAAGTTTACATTTTCTTCATCATGAGACTGGTAAAAAGAAATTCTATGTTAAACTTTGTGTTTTGAAACACTCATTTCTTATTGTGACATCTCAGACAGCAAGTTGATTATATATATATATATATATATATATATATATATATATATATATATATATATATATATATATATATATATATATATATATATGTGTGTGTGTGTGTGACTCTGTTGCAAATTTTGTGATCTGTATGAGAGATGCCATTTTATATTAATTTTGTTACAATGGACAAGCAAATTACCATATATACTCATATATAAGCCAAATCCAACTGCAAACAACATAGACACTGATCTGCCATCACATAATGTGCCAGCAGATCAATGTCTATATTGTTTGTTCTACTGATTGCTCCTAACAAACTGCATAGACCCAGATCTACCAGTGCATTAAGCAGATCGGGGTCTCTGCAATTTGCTATTGTATCCAGATAACTAGAATCTGCTATGTGCATGATACATGACATTAATAACAAGTGCTTTAACCACAGTACTGTGCACAGCACATTATACACAGGACCCATGTTTAATAGTCCTCTATGTCGGTACTAGTTGGACATGGTTGACTCTGGAGATTATTGACCAACGGGGTCTTATTGACCTGGACATTTGCTCAAGGTATATTATCTTAAACTAAAGTTACTGTGCAGAAACCATTTTTTTCTTATTAGACATACCATTACCATGATCTCTGACCTTTAGATCCCATAATCTATAGTTCAAGCCATCCACAAAGTTTGGTCAAATGAACTTACTGTATAATTTTTGTGTGTGGCCATAATGACCTTGACCTTTTGACCTAAAACTCAAAAGGTCACTTCCATACCTTAAGTGCAAACCCTTCACAGACTTTGGTCAAGGTATGAAGCCTAGAACTAAAGTTATTATGCAAATAAACATTGTTCTTATTTCAAGTCACTGTAATCTTGAGCTCTGATCTTTTGATCCTAAAATCAATAGGCTTCTTTCTTATCTAATATGTAAGACATCCCCAAACTTTGGTGAAGGTACATAGTTGCAAACCAAAATTTGTGCGCAGAAACAATTTTTCTTATTTCAGTCAGTGACCTTGACCTTTTGACCCAAAAATCAATAGGCTTCTTCCTTAACTCAAATGCAAGCCTTCCACAAAATTTAGTCACATCTGTGACGTAGAAATAATGCTATTGTGTGAAAACCATTTTTCTTCTTTCAGTCGTAGTGACCTTAACCTTGGACCATTTGACCCCAAAATCAGTAAGCTTCTTCCTTACCCCAAGTGCAAACCATCCAGAAAGTTTGGTAACTGTAAATGGTTGATAAATTGAGGTATTGTGTGAACATTAAATGGGTAATAGATGAATGGATGGATAGACAAAATCATAACATAATACACTCTGCCTTATGGCAGGCATATAAAAGCAGGATAGACCTACACCTGCAGCATGTGTCCAAATCTTATATGGGCCTGAGTCTTTCCCTAAAAGGTACTTGCCCAAGGGGTCATTTGATTTTTTGATAGTACATGCAACATGCAAGTTGTCAGGGAAAGTTGATTTTTAAATGGGGCATGTGCTTCTTCAAAAGAAACATTTTTCAACAGCACTGATATATACTGCAACTGTTAATGCAGGTAACCTATTGTTAATGCAGGTAACCTATTGTTAATGCAGGTAACCTATTGTTAATGCATGTAACCTATTGTTAATGCAGGTAACCTATTGTTAATGCAGGTAACCTATTGTTAAGAATAGCATATCTAACAATTCATTGCAACTTCTGTTTCATAATAAAGATTAAAGATAACATCTATATCAATATACCTACATCAATATACCTACTTAAGAAAAGCTCTTGGAAAAAGATTTGATTGCTATGAGAGTGTGCAGCATAAAATTATCAGGATGTTATGTTTGTACTGAATAATATTGTAACTTTGTCCTAAATGATATTGTGATCCCTATGTTGCGGACGTCACAAAAAGTACATAAATTAGGAAACCCAAAATTATTTTATCACAGTAAAGAATCATCAGTTAGAAAATGTCAACAATGAAAAGCTTTTGTGTATCTGTAGATAATAATTTCCAATGGGATGACCCTTTTAACAATATTTGTCAAGCACTGTCATCCAAAATTGTCCTACTCAGTAAAATCAAGAAATATTTACCTACAGAAACTCGCACCCTATACTACAATGCATATATTCTTCCAACAATAGATTATTGTCAAGCTGTATGGAGAAACTGAGTCAAATCTCAGCTTGACAAAATTTGTACTTCAGAAAAGGACTGCACGTGTTATTTTAGAGGCATCTATTGATTATTCATTAAAAGCATTGTTCACATGTCTACATGGAGCTGCACCCGAGTATAAAGGATTTATTAAGCCTTATTCAACACTTCACCAGTAGAGATCAATATCATATGGAAACCTTCATCCACCTAAACCATGTACAGAGCAATTTAAGAAAAGTTTCCAATACTCTGGTACAGTTCTGTGGAACAAGTTTCCACTCTACAAAAAATCTGCAGAAAATGTTAGAGTATTTAAGAAGAGTATGTACGCATGTATGCACTACTAATTGATTATAATTGAATTTAGTATTTTTAATACTGTTATGTATGAAGTTTATATACTTAACTTTGTCTATGATTGTAAGTTGTATTCTTATTTGAAAATAAATACTTAACTTTTTGTCCAGTTGTTTACATAGTATTTTCATAGGCATTTCGCAGTTAGACTTTTGTGACATAGGTCATGTAATCATGTGTTTATATACAGATTTTGGTAAACAAATTCATTCCTATTCTAGAATTTCCATTCTGAAAGATCAGTCTGTAAGGAATCTAATTTAGTTGTGTTGCTGAAATCAGATATAACTTGAGAGGAATTATTTATTTACAATATTCATTGGAAATATAAAAGTTCTCATTGACTTTTGGATTAATACAGGATTTTGGGATTTATGTGAACTCATTCAAATACATTCTGGATTACATCTTTGTGGTACATCAGGACATTCAAGGCTATTGGAATTCATTTGGAACATTCTATTAATTTGGATTTGTGATTATGGACATTTAGGATTATTTGGAAATTAACTCACAAATTGTACGTGTCTTTTGAATTTTCATTTTAACTGTCTGGAAATAAATTGCTTGTTGATTTTACTTACATGGTTGGTTTCACTTTCTTTAGGTTATATATTTTAAGACCTAGAGTCATAACAATACTAGTACATACTAAACTAAATAGTAATTATTATCTTTTGTATGATGACCATTGTTATACTTTCTCCTTAAGAAGGCCTCAAGGGATATTAGTCCTTGACTAAATAAGTCACCCTCTATAAATAAAATATTACTATTATTATTAATATTATTATTAATAAGTCACATTATTTCCTCTACAAAATAACCACCCAGTGTTCCAGCTAGGAACGTCTTACATAGAGGAGGATAAGATGGACACTTGTAGCATAAGGGGCACTTTTGTTGAAGGATGGAGCACTTTTTGTAACAAAGGGCATTTGTTGCGATAAAAAGACGATGTCAATAATGAAATTTAGAATTTAATCTTTTTGGAAGTAGAAACAGACAAAGCATATTTCATAAGTTTATCCTACATTAAACAAACAGACATATAAGTGAAATAAAGAGAAAATAAAACAGATTTAAGAAGGCATTTAAGTGATCTGAGAAGAGGCAAAGGGGAGGGCTCTTGGAGATCAGATGCAGGGGACTATAAACTTTGGACACTGAGGACAGAGGGGATGGCACTGAATGTAGGGGGTGGGGAGAATGCCCTCTACTTCTATCTAGCTGGATCACTGATTACCTATAAGCACAGGTTGTTATTATTATGTAAGAAATTAAATATGATAATGTTATACATGTCTTGAATCTCAAAAACATTTGTTTTATATTAATTTTGCCAACATTGAGTATTCCATTTTAAAGTCTGGAATCATACTAGAGTTCTCATAAGTATAGGGAATTAACTCAATGAAATTTGTCCATTTTATACTATACAGTCAAACCTGTCTGAATAGTCACCATTATAGCATGGTCACCTATTCTCAACAGCCATTTTACTTTTCCCCTGGCAAATTTCCTACATAAAAGTAATATACATAATGGTCACTTGCTTTCTGCAGTCAGTGGTCAGCAGCCAGGTGTTTCCATACCAAATACTACTAACAATAGCCACACAAGGCTTCTTTTCATTCACTATTCATCATGGGCCTCTCACATAAGTGGACTGTCTTTGATCCTCTGTTTCACAGTCATATGTAAGCTGTCAATTAGTAGTGACATTATTTGCTTTGTCAAGGTACACAAAATAAACATAGATGATGATTTTTTTTAAGAGTCAGTGATGATTTAATTTATAGGATGGATTAAAGTGAGCATGATACAGTAATCGTGTATGGAGCATACAGTAAGTTGGGAAGAGAATAACATGTACATGCATTTTATGATTTTGCTGAATAATGCACCAAATTTAAATCTGTTGATAATGCAATAATAATATTAATAATAATAATAAAAATAATGATAATAATAAAACATGTACTACTACTATTACAACTACTACTAATAATAATAATGATTATGGTATTCGATGCATGGTACTTTTTTGCATACAGAAGTTACTTGTGTACAAAGGCCAGTTTGACCTTTTCCCATGGATGACCACTATTGACAGGTTTTACTATATGTGTAGTTACCTCCAAATTATGTTTCTGTGCCATCATGGCATTTATTTCATCAGCCCGTGCCAGGTACTGCTGCTGAATCTGTTTTATCTTATCCCTACTCTCCTCTGCCAGTTTGTGAAGCTCTTCACAGTGGATCTGCTTCTCCTGAAACATGTTATCAATTTGTGACAAAGAGCTATCTGTTGTGAGAGTCCCTGCTTCCAGGACTTTCAGTTTCTTGTCTTGGACTCTCAGTTTTCAAAATCTGACCAACGGGTTCTTAGGATTTGACCATTTAATTTTTTTTTTTTTTGGGGGGGGGGGGGGGGGACTGGGTTTTACATTTGAACCTGGATATTTGTTTTTGTCTTACCAAAAGATAATTCATTTTTTTAACTAATATAATGGATACATAATTAGTTCAATTTACTACAAATCAGAGCAAGAAATATTTATTAAAGCTATTTGGGGACCAAAAATATTTTCCAAAAAATCCCAGGGTGGGACTCTTTCATTTTCAAAATCCTACAGATCAAGAGCTCTGAGAGTATTAAAAAAAAAAACACAATCTCAAATTAAGTCTAGAGGTCATGGATTTTAATGCCAATACATGTATTATATAACTGAAGAAATCTTGGTTCAAGATGCAAATGAAAACTTCTTAGTCAAAACAGGGCCATATCTGATAATGTCAGTCAAATTTTGATAAGAGGAAAAAAGTGAAACAAACCTGATGGTTAATGCTTGTTTTGTGTGTATTTAAGACCTATGATAACTCAGGCAAAAATAGTAGTGTATTGCTTTCCTATGATCTTTTTAATTGTTAAATATTAATCAATGGCAACTTATGCTAGAAAATTTATTTGATAGGCTGTTTTTACTACTGAACAAATAATTAACAAAACTCAGATAGGTGCTTTGTTTCCTTGATTGGTCTTTACTTTCATAATGTTCTCTGCATCATTACTTTTATCTGAAACAAAGTGACAATGGTATTTATTCTTATAGCAATCCTGTCGTTGAAAATTCATCATTTAAGTGAGTAAACATGCGAAATTATTCCAAATACATATGTTTAAAATACACTGTTGCAAGTATTTATACAAAAAGTGATGGATACCAATTTGTCTCTGAATTAGATGATTGCTTGTCAGACATATAGACTGAAAGAGACATAGATGGATACATACATACCATATTTCACACAAATAGTAACCATTAATGAAAACAATTACTAAGTTTGCATTTTATTTTTTCTATTACATGACTGATAATATATAAATGCATATACCATATCATCCCATTCTCTCATTCTCACTTTCTTTCTTTCTCTCTCTCTCTCTCTCTTTCTATGCTGAAAACTCCAAATATATGGATGTTAAATAGATATAACTAATGCATACACACTTCCTATTGTTAAAGTTTTCATACTGTGCAAATTACATATTTCATTTTTAAGCTACTTTATAGTTTATGGTGTTATACTCATTGAGATATACTGCATCACAAAAATCTGCATTAACAGACATGATCTTTCATATATGCATGTATATTCATGCCTATACATATAAATCTACAGTCAAGCAAAACACTATATGCCTCCAACTGAAACAGAAAACATTGCATCTATGATCAGCAGGCTGGGATGGGATTCTCTTCAAGTATGCAATCTAAACCTTTGCAGTTGTGCAAAGTTACCCTTAATAGGATCAACCCTGGGGGATCAACATTTTCATTAAAAACGAAGACATTATTATTAATATTATTATTTACCTCATATTCTTCGACTTTCTTCTTCAGCTCTTTGTTTTCTCTGACCACCTCTTGGACAAATTGAAGGGTGTGTATATGTTTAGCTGTAAGACGTTCGTCATTGTCGTACATCTTCTCTCGGGGAATCCGCTCCCCTGTGTTGTAAGTATTCTGCATCTTTTTGGCGCGGTAATAACCTGATAATGGGGCTACATACTGCAGCTGATATATGTTCCTGCATGTACAATTAGCTCAGTCTCATTTCAATCTCCATCTGAACCTAGATTTAAATGACAATTATGCATAAATAAATTATACCATATGTTTATTTATTTTCAATGCAGTAATTTTTAACAAGTGCAAGACAAGACTCAAATACATGCGAGACTTTGGTTTTTGTGCACGATGGGTGCTCCTTCCATTGCCAAGCACCTGTAAACAATGTAGCCTTAGAACACCACAACAGGTTGGCATACGCCTAAAGAATATAACACAAGTCATAGGTAGACGAAAGTAATATCAAAACGGCTCATTTTGCTTATTTTACTCGATGTGCTTATATATAATAAGATATAACTGCAATAGCCTTAAAATTGTTTTATTTTAATTTCATTTGGTTGTATCAGTTGTAGTGTAGTGTAGTAATCTCATGCTGCTGAAACTTAAGTGATTTGCCGGAAGCGGATATACCGCCATTGATGTAACTTACATGTGTAGAATCGAAGAGTCATCATCGGCAAAGCTAAGCTACGATATATTACGACGAAATGCCAACAACAGACCAAAAAGTACAACCAGTTCCCCAACCAGCTCATCCCCCTCCCCCACCTAAAATCTCAAAGGTGGTGGTACATCCACTGGTTTTGCTAAGCGTCGTAGATCATTTTAATAGAATGGGGAAGGTTGGAAACGTGAAAAGAGTCGTCGGCGTCTTGTTGGGCTCCAACAGACAGGGGGTGCTAGATGTGTCCAACAGCTTTGCAGGTGTATATCAGACATATAACATCATTTGAAATAGACGAAGCCTTGAAGAAGGCGCATGCCTGAGCTAAACATTGGTGCTAAATTTATTGCGCTACGCGAAGTGTAGCTTGAAATATCAGTGTCGATTCTTAAACAGGTCGCGCGAGAAAGGAGAGAAGTGTCCTCTCATGTAGTTTTATATATTACATGTATGACTGATAGATAAATTGTAAGCAACAATACGAGCCCCTGTGGACGATATCACATGCACTAATTTTACTCGGTATCAGTAAAAGGAAAATTGGTGCCAACATTCATTCCCCTTCTAATAATTAACACAAGGTGACTAACTTGCATTATTCGAAATCTGCCCTATTGCTGATTCCATGCTAATTTTCATATCCTGTTGGTGCATTCATTAAGGAGGCATTCCAACCTTTTTCCCCCTGTATAGTTGAAATACTTTACTGATCATGTAATTGTTACTTTTATGCGAAGTTTCTGTGTTGTTTCGTATCATGTCTGTTTGGATTAATTTTGTGGGTATATCAGAATGTCACGCAGTGAATAGGCTACATTATTTCTTATTGATGGTTATTGTTTACTCTGTACTGGAACAAGCAATAACCACTGATCAGAATTGAATGTAGCCTATTCACTGCATGACATACCAGAAGTGAATACATCCAAACTCGATCCAAGCAGACATGATGCAAAGCAACAGAGAAACTTTTGTTTGTGTAAAAGTGGCTATTAAATTGTCCGTAAAGTAGTACTTAAATTGAACATGGAAAAAGTTTGGAATGTCTCCTCTATGTTCATGTCATTTATGAGTGACTTAACATGCTAGTAGTATAAGAAATTTTGCATGGAATGTGTGAGGGGGCAGATTATGAAATCCACGAGTTAACTGCCTTGTGTTACAGTGGTTGGTTGAAGGGGTGTGGGTGTTGTCCATAGTTTTCCTTTCTTACTGTCAGAAATGCGTGCCTGTGAAGGATATGTCAAAATTGCAAACATCCCCTTTCCCCTCCAAATCGATACAAGTGTACTAATTCATCACTATTGAATTTTTACCCCTTGTTGATCAGAAACTAAGTTTCTGATAACACCAATGCTTTCAGTGGCACAAAACATCTACCAACAGAAATTCTGAAAAGATACAATCCAAAAAAGTAAATGATCTATGATTTATGTACCTTTATGATCATTTACTACAAGCTTTCATTTAAAGTTTTTTTATTTTGTAATGTATTTTATGTTTGAACAGAGAAAAATGAGTATCAGCTTCTGTTACACCATGTACTGAAGCACAACATTCACTGTTAATTGATGGTAAGGGTTTGATACCAATCTATTCCAATCCAGGGTTTCTGTTAATGGACATCCTGGAGTATTATATGCCTGACTTCTTCTCCAGGATGTCGAGAATTCTGCTTCTGGATGGCCTAGGGACTTCCCTTTTTTTCCGCACCAATATGCCCAAATAATAAACCTGTTTTGTCCCAACTTGTCAGAAATGCAACTTATCTCTGCCACTAGAGTCAGTGCCAACTTGCATCTAATTTCAGAGGATATTGTTGGGTAAGAGGAATGGTTCCTGGGCCCATCATTTGGGTAGCAAAAATTAGACCAATTGGGAAGAATATTTTCATGAGTAAATTGCAAAAATTGGGAATTCTGCATGATGTTTAAATCTTTCTCATTTCAGCAGAGGCCCATTTCAAGTCCCAGTTGACCCCTAAAATATTTCTTGCCAAGTCACCACAACTAGAGTCTAAGGTGTTTGTCATCTATATGGGCATATCTAAGCAAATTGTACAACAAAAAAATTATGTTTATTCAGGGATGATTCTGCTTTATTAATTAGCACCACCTGGTGGCCCCAGTTTCTGTTGGTGGACCCAGAATTTTTATTTTGAAATATCCTAATCGAAAGTTAGTAAATCTTGCTTGCCAGAACTTTTCCCTCATTCCATTCATATCCTTAACTTGTGTTACTAGATCGGAACACTAATTTTACCTTTTTCCTTACCAGAAGTAATCATGCAAAAGCTTGGCATTTCTTTTAAGTGCATTTAATCATAATAGGTCATAATCCAAGCTGGACTATTAATATGGGGGCAAAATTACCTCTCCATCCAGAATAGGTCAAAGTTGGTCAAAATAGGGTGACGTGAGTGTACAAAGTTCAAAATAGTCACTTTTGCATATTTTTATGTCAGATGATTAAAATCCTGATTATATACTAATAAGATTTTATAAAAATAGTACAGCTTTTCTTATTTTGCTTCACCACAGTAATTGTATAACGTAGAATGGCAACCTCAGAAAAAGGTTAGTCGAAAATAGGCAACAGTTTCCATACCAGAAGGCCTCTTTTCATGTCTGTATGATGAAACATTGGATAAAATGATTAAGTTTATTAGTAATGGACATGGATACATCTGCAAAGTCATAATTACTTCAGATTGGGCTACACAGATTCAATTTTGCACTTGTTTTTTAAGTATCATGTGTGAATTTTTGGTAAAATTTCTGTTGAAATCAATGTAATTTCTGGAATTTATGATCATCAGATTAGGACAAAAATTGACCACAGAACATAAAGTTTCTTTGGCAGACTTTCCACCTTCCTTTTGAAGGAAAATTGACACAAAGTCAACATTTCACTATGTTTATTAATGCATTGTATTGAAACAAGGGTTTGGGTGGAATATCATGAAATCAATACAATGCAAAGTGAATTTTACGTTTTGGGCATGCTTAGGTGAAATGACAGACTCTTGGGTGACTATTTCACCCAAATCAACCCCAGCATAAACCCTGTATTCTCCAACATATGTGTATTGTCAAAAAGCTGACAAGCGAGCAGATGGCTATTCCATTTTCATAGCGATGGATATGTATTCCTTACTTAATTAGAACAACTTTTTTTTTACTACCTGTTTGGATAGTTGACAATACATATTGGTAATGATCAATACACACATTTTGTATTTTGAATTGCTTAAATTCAATACATAGCAGTGTTCAGAGAAAAAAAATTTCAGACACAGGCCTAGGCCTGGTGCCTTGAAAAAATTCACAAGCCCTGACTCAAAATCCACAAGCCCTGACTCCAATACCATGTGCCCAAAAGGGCCCTATCTTTTACTATTATTTTTCACACGATGTTACACGTTGCAATTGCTGTTCTTTAAATACCCTAGCCTTTAAATCAACTATATCGACCAAATCGGTCTTCACTGTACAATCATATTTAATTCATATTTACATGGCATTTAGCATGCCAGCGATTTGAGTTAACATTTAATAAGAGCATGTAATGTAGACATTATAATTAATTATTATTTTAATTATTACTTATTCTGCATGCATGTATATATGTTTTTGTTTGGGGTTTTTTTGTCTTCTATAATAATAATGTATAAATTATTTACTATTTTAAATGTACTTAATTATGATTTTTACATAAATATTATAATGCCATTCTTATTCAGACTACATTATTTTGGAAATGTGTGGCATATAATTAACAAAGAAATGATAAAGTCTATATTCTACTTACATTACATTTTTATGATTCAGAATTTTTGTTCACTGTAGTATCATAGCCTTTATTTTAATTTTTACTGATTATAGCTGATGGTATTGTGCATGTTTTATACAGTATAAATGTACCGACTTTTAGTTTTACCTGCGTGAGGATCCGCATTGCAAACATGCACCCTAAGACGTGTATTAGGCTGTGCTTGTACTATAAATAGCATTTTTTTTAACATTGCTCTCGCCGTTAACAACTTTGCTTTTCCAAAGTAAAAAAGTTTGCGCAGACAGAACAAGGCTTGATTTGAAATTTTGTAAGGAATAAAGGGATTAAATAATCCTCAGCTAGATAGTAACTAGCCCAGGTAAATACTTTCGAAGACCGAAGGTGGTGTACGATTCAGAATGGAACGAAAAGCGTGAGCAAGGGGCAGCGCAATTTATTCCTTGAAGCTAACTGAGCACTAATTATCGGTACATGTAACCCCAGGCAATCTGTTCCCGATCCATAGGTCACATGCCTTGCATTGTACACAAACTTTACAGCTTTCTATAGAATTACGATCAGTAGACGAACTTCAAATGACTAAGGGGCACACATGGAGATAAATATTTATAATGTACTGGTTTTTCAACAACATTACAATAAAAGTCTGCATTTAGTTAGCAAGATTGAAGTTTTCTCAGGCAGATTTAGATTTTTTTGTTCGACAAGCCCGACAGGCATAGGCACTGCATAGGCTGAGATTTATTTGCCAAGGTGTGCTTGGAGTCACATGGCTTGGTGTGAAATACTGAATGACTTTTTCGACTACTTCTAATGGACCAAGTTATGTTTTTTTAATGACATTCTAGTTTATGCTTTTTAATTGTAAAGGGAATATAATTTTTAATAGTGGCCAATATCCTAGTTTGTTGACCTGTGTCGGCTTGGTATATATGCTGCAAAAGATTCCTACCCTTTAAAACAGAACAAAACTTAAATTTAATGTGAAACTAATGGTGCCTTATGCCCATAGGGCACCTTTATTCCAGTAACACATGTAAATAACAAACAAAATTATTATAATGCAGCCTAAATATTAAGGACTTGTTATAAAAAAGCTGTTTTTTATTTCAAGAATACAACAACAGCAACTGCTACTATTTATAAAGCAACTCCTGTACAAAACATGAACAAAATTATATAACTAATTTTAGTTTACACTATACATAAATCCTTTTATTAATTTTTTTATTCTGCTATAAAGGGACATATGAAAATAAATTGCAACAAAAATTACAAGTGATGAGGGATAGGAGGTTAAAACCATAAGCCTGTGTGTTAAAAATTCTCCGAAATACCAATTTCACGATTAAAAAATCCCAATTCTGCAGAATGGGGGTCCCAAAACTGTATTGTCTGAATCATCCCTGGTTTATTCCCAGCCAGCCTGTCTATTGCCACTAACTTTCAAAAGGAGAATTGCCAGCAATTTGGTAAAAGTACACGTGTACTGAACTTCAGGGCTCAAATTGACAATGTGACTGAGAGTGAGTGCTGATAACTAAATATGTAGATTTCACAACCTAACTGGGGAGCAGATTTCAAAGTTGCATACACTAGTCACTTTAAGCTCTTCTGAGACTGATACTTAGACTGTTGAATACCATATATACCATATAAGACATTCTCATGAATTTTAATCAAAAAGTAGAGCTCAGTGGTACAAGGATGTGTTGGTAATGGTGTCCTCAGGGGTAGAAATTAGTAGTAGTCAGCTAGCCTGAAGCTATTGGATTTCCTGTTGGACTAGTAGTTTTCATGATTTAATCGTCTGATGGTTAATAAAGTTTTATTTTGTCGCAGTCGACATTTATTTACAGTATCATAAGTAATTTTTGAAAATTTTAAATTTGAATTATTGGACAATGTCCAAGCTCTCTCTGAGCTAATTGCTTAAATCCCTGAGATTCATAAGCTCCCCTAGAGGGTTAGAACAATTAGGATTTAACTTACCATATTTTGGAATGAGGCTCTATAAATTTCTACAGGTTTTTCTAGATTTATACAGTTAAGTTGCATGTCAAAGACTGTTAACCAGTCTTGCATACTTTTCAAACTGCCATTGTAGTACCATGGTCATCAAAATTCCCTATTATGATTAACCATTCCATTTTTAAAGGATTAGCAATCATGGAGACACATTCAGTTAAAAGGTTCATATATGTTGCGACAACCCGCACATGGGTGATACTGTCATAATGAGATATCTACTCACCCTGCTTTCACTGTAGCATGACAGGTACGGCTTTACATCGTCTTTCTGCGGAGTTATGGTATATGATGACCAGAGTGAATGAAGACTTTTCTCTTATAAATTATTTGTTTTTTTCTGGATGATGAGGCTCTAAAAAAAAAATATTTACTCAGTCATCTTTTTTACAGTTAATTTCTGGAGAATCGGGCATTGGGGTTTTTTTTGTGTGAACTTCTTGTGAATATTTTCAAGTAACCTTGGTGCTTTTCTAAAGCAAGATTTGTACTTTTTAATTATGAATGATGGTGATATTTAAGAATTAAAAAGTGTTGTTAATCAAGATATGTGTCTACCATTGTTTTATGGGAAGGACTAGTGAAGATTCAGCAGCACTAGTAAATTTCTCAATCAGCTAGTCTGGCTACAAGGAAATTTATGTTAAATTCTAGGCATATATATTCATTGCAATTAATGAATGTAAGTGGTAACATTATCAAAAGCTTGATTAAACAAGGAACTTTATTAGGCATCTTGTTTATGGTCTTGAATTAACAGATTATCAGATATCAGATGTGCATTTAATTAAGTCTTTACAAATTACATTTTCTCCATTTTATATATAGTCAGTGTTTGTCAGTATATCCATTTTATATATAGTCAGTGTTTGTCAGTATATCCATTTTATATATAGTCAGTGTTTGTCAGTATATCCATTTTATATATAGTCAGTGATGGTCAGTATATCCATTTTATATATAGTCAGTGTTTGTCAGTATATCCATTTTATATATAGTCAGTGTTTGTCAGTATATCCATTTTATATATAGTCAGTGTTTGTCAGTATATCCATTTTATATATAGTCAGTGTTTGTCAGTATATCCATTTTATATATAGTCAGTGTTTGTCAGTATATCCATTTTATATATAGTCAGTGTTTGTCAGTAAAGTGTCATTTTTAGTAGACCTTTGTACATACAAGACAATTAAATTTTTAGTTTGGTGTTCTTTTAAGGATACAAAAAATGTGAAGGTTTTCTGAATATTGTTGCAATATATTTAAAAAAATGAAAGAGATAAGCTGTCTTTTAGAAATTTGTAAAGTTTTAATTTTCTTTTGGTATGGTAATTGTATATATATATATATATATATATATATATATATATATATATATATATATATATATATATATATATATATATATATATGTATATATGGGCCAAGCTAGACTTGAATATTAGGGAGAAGTAACTTCTCCTTTTGGATATATATATATAAAGTATGTGTGTGAGCTCTAGTACTCTTATTTGAACTGTGTCTTCTATTTCTCATGCATATTTGCATTAAAAGTTGGTTTTAAGCAATACTTTATCTTCAAGTAGAAAATTCTGTGTTGTATGTATATTATAAACACATTTTGAAGGTGTATGAATGTATCATACTCATATGTAGTGTATTTGTACTTGAAAGTGTGTATGTTTAGATGGAGAGAAATATGCAATGTGAGCATTTTGGCCATATGACTTAAAAAGATTATAGCAGAAACTATAGATTGTAATTAATTTTAACTGACAGGAGTACCTATATTACAGTATTGTAATTACAAATAGGTATATAAAAAAAATACTTAACCAACTGCCACTTAAACAACAAATTTAATTTTTGTTATTTTCTAAACCTTCACTAGAAAATGGCAGTTGAAAACATTTCTAAACTAGTTTGAAACAACCCCTTTTAACATGCACATAAGAACAAATGTACAGGTGTCATCACACCATAATGTTCATCCATTCAAATCACAGTTGTTACTGTTGAGTAACATGAGCTTTACAACTACATGTTTAGGGAGTTAATTCTAAATTAAATGTGAATCTTTTCGACTCATTTTTTGGTGAAGTTTTTAAAAGTGGCAGTTAATTAACTGTTATACCTGTTTGTAATTACAACGCTGTAATCTAAGTACTACATTACTTTCATTATTCATCGACAATGAGCTGAAGCATTAAAGTAACTGAATCAGCACACAGCCAAGTACAAATATGGTAATATGGCACCATGCATGCCATGTGGGTGGATCTGTTGTTAGAAACAGATTTTCTTAGTATGACCACTCACTTTCTAGCTTCATTTCAACAATCCCTAGATACGATTGAAAATTTATGGTTTTAGTATTTGTCTGCATACTCCTAATAATGTTGTGTATTGTTTATATATTATTTGCTTTGCTGCTTTTTTTTGTATTTTCACAAAAATGAGTGATGTAAGAAAACAACTTTGACCTTACAGTGCTTCTTGAATTCCAAACAGCAGTGTCCCATACATTTCTGACCTAAATTTTTTTATTTTTAGACTAAATCTTTTATCACTTAATATTTAACCTTTGCTTTCTATTAATTGTATATTTTCCGTAATTTATATGCCCAATAAATTATGAAAACAGAGTCTAATGAAGAGATACTTACAAGACACAGTGATGTCTGCCATTATTACCCCTTGGCAGGTTCACTTACGGTTTCAAACTGATTTTATGAAGAAAATAATACAAGCACGGCAGTTGAATCTTCAAAATATATATTTAGAAAGTTCTTCCACCAATTCTATTCTTAAAATGCAAATTGTTATTTAGGCCTACATATAGATGTTTTAGTTTCTAGTTGGTATGTTTTCATCGTCAAATGATAACTTGAGGAAATCGGGCAGCAATATCTTGCGGGGGAAAGAGTTAATGGTCAAACAGCTATTGAAACACATACCTGTGAATGTGCAAGAGTTTGTTTTGTCACTGCAATTGATATAAACACCTGCAAAGACCACATGCAATACATTTTGCCTGGGTTTACAATAATAACTACTTGGCTGGGTTCAGGGAACATCTCAGAAGCCATAAACTACTGTCACTTGGTGTACATCTACCAAAAATTGACAGGGCAAAGTTCTTTTCGGTTTTCTATTAAAAGAAGGCGAAGTTTTAATTTTTGTGACTGAGTCACCCACTTTGCCTTGTAGTGTGACCCCTGATATATACATATATACCCTAATAAACAATATTCACCAGTGAATGCAGCAATTCATCCAGAACACTATGCTCCCAACTGCAATGGAGAGCATAACATACTGGAAAATGATACCTATTTTGCCTTGTGTTGATTTGGGGGAGGGAAAGAACTGTTTGCAATTTTACATATCCTAAACAGCAATTTTTTCATATCGTTAAACACGTATGCAAGTGCATGTATCATGTGTGTACTGACTGATATATTGCACGTGTATCTACTAAGCATTTTTCTGTACATTGGAGGGATACACTAGAACAACACAATACTGTGTGATGTCATGGGAATGATTTGCTTAGGGGCACATTTTGTGTTCTTTTCCTGTGCAAAGAAGGGGGCACATTTTGTGTTATTTACCTGTGCAAAGGATGTAGTTTTGCATTGCATGGAATATTAATTTCTTTGTTGAATATAGAAAATATATTTTAGAACATGAATTTGTATCAGGAATACATTTTATGTTCTCTGCCTTGATTTAAATGATCTGAATTTTCACTTCACAGCTGAAGTTCTCATAGGCAGTCATTCATTGGAAACTGGAAATAGAAACCATTAAACTAAGATATTTCACTTGGACCATTATGCATAAGATACACGGTACTACAAGAGCTTTTGCAAGCAATGCAAAATGCCAATCGAGCCATATGTGACATATAAAGTTAAAATTTCTGGAATTTTCTAATCACTCACCCAATCAAGTTGACGATTCAGAGCTAACTAGTGTTTCTCTTTATTGAAAAGGATATTGAGTCAAGAATATGGCTGACTTCATTGACAGTCCATACTTTCTCCTGGATGTTTGTTTTCCATATAATTTGATCAAGCTCATACAAGCGCTTTGTTTTCACTATTGAGTACTAATAGATACTTACCAGATTGAGAGCAGACTGGTCTCAATTTGTAATTAATTACAGCTGGTGTTAGAAGGGTCACAGAATAAGTTCTGAAAACAACCGTTCATACAATCAAATTTTAGTCATTAACATCATCAACTTATATATTTATATAATATCTGGTTGAGTAAGAGTTTATTCTAGGTGAGACATTTTTTTTAGTATTTACCTAACTTGGTGAGTGGTTTT
The DNA here is from genome assembly GCA_029931535.1 of Margaritifera margaritifera. Classification (NCBI taxonomy): domain Eukaryota; kingdom Metazoa; phylum Mollusca; class Bivalvia; order Unionida; family Margaritiferidae; genus Margaritifera; species Margaritifera margaritifera. The sequence goes on from JAQPZY010001656.1 coordinate 1,779,479, forward strand.
TTATAAAGTTTTCAACTGCTTATATATACTATTTGCCTGTGACAACTTTTTTTCTTCTGAACTTTCTTAGACTGTTAGTTCCTAATGCCCCATTTTGGGCCCCAAATGGTAAATTAAATTCTTGAATCTTGTAACTTGTATCTTACTTCATAGTTAATCCAATTCATTCAGATTTGCTTGTACTTTCTTTCACAATTGACTTCCATATGAGATGTGTTAGGGTTCAATATGCTACTGTCACAACCTTAGGTTTTAGGGCAGTCACTACTAAAATTTTAAGATTAGAATATATTTGTCGAGCAGTGCTGTCTCAAGCTTGTTTTATGAAGGCACTGGATCTTGCACTTCCTAGATGGCAACATGCCCTCTCTTGAGTACATCCTGCCCTCCTTGTGGACTGCCGTGTTTAAAGTCTCCTGAGTTTTCATACATATGGTAATATTCTACATGCGCATTTTGAGCATCAACTTGGCATCATTTAAAGCTTTTCCCTACAGTAATTTTGTTTCCATGGCAAAAGCAATGAAATCGTGTATGATGTCTCACCTCAAATGATTGAGTAAAATGCATAGCTTATAGTGAAATAGCATTTGAATTGGCAGAAATAAATTTTCGGGGCCATGTTAGTGGGGAGCAGTACATAGCAATCACTTGTCTTCTGGCAGCAACAGCATTGTCGTCATCAACAGTTTGTTAAGGGTATGGGTACAGGTTTTCATTTGCATATTTTTCCTAAACCCCTGGATAGATTCTTTTTATATTTGGCATGAATCATTATGAAGCTAAGAAAATTCATTCTGTACACTTACACCTTTGACCTTAGGGTCAGGGTCACAGTCATAAAAAAAATTGATGGGTTTTCTTCATTGCTTGGGATGAATCAATAATAAGCTAAGAGAATTGATTCTGTAACATGCTTGCTCACCCTTTTTGCCTTGGGGTTGATGTCACAGTAATAGAAAGTTTGTGTTAATGTTTTGGCTAAAGTTTTTGCATTTACTCATATTTCCTAAATCCCTTTATGGATTTTCTTCATGCTAGAGAATAATCATTATGAAACTTAGGCAACTTATTCTGTGACACACTCACTCACCCTTTTCCATGGGATCACAGTCAGAAAATTTGTGTTAAAATTTTGGTTAAAGTTTTTTCTTTTGTCTATATTTCCTAAACCCCTTGATGGATTTTCTTCATACTCTGGATGAATCAATATGAAACTATGACGATTCATTCTTTGACATGTTCACTCAACTTTTGTACCTTGGGTCAAGGTCATATTTTACAGCAATTCTTTGATTGTGTGTTCAATATGCAGACCTTGTTATAAGGGTAAGGGTGTTTAGTCTTTGGCTTTACAACAGTTGAAAATTGTTTTCTTATCTATCCACAAGTTGCTTGCACAGTGTGGGTTTTTAAAAATGCTAATTTGTATACATTTTCATTTTCAGTTCCCTTTGATGAGGATGATAAAGACAAGTCAGTTTGGTTTATGGATCATGACTACCTGGAAAATATGTCTTCAATGTTCAAGAAAGTGAATGGTAAAATTAAATGGACAGTACTGGTTAAACGCATCCCCATCACATTTGATTTTAGTAGTCTCTTGCATCAACCTGTGATTTTCAGTTCATACGGTTCAAAAAGTAGTCAGAGTTTGTCCTTAACCCATTATGAGAGTCCCTAGCTTTGGGAAAATCTCCTTTGTTTGAAGTCCTCACTTATAGAATTTGTTATGTAATGAACATTAGTGCTCTTGATAGGACTCGAGTTACATTTTCATTTCATTGTCTTTTCATTTCAGGGACAGTCATGCTTTTACTGCGGAATATAATTACACTATGGAACAGTGGATGATGTACTAATAATTTATTTACTCCTGTAGATGCATTTCTTTCTTTTTGTAAGACAACAAATAATTATGTGGTTCTGATGAAATACATTTATAATTTTGTTTAGACAATTTTCACCAAAAAATGCTTAAATTTACTTAAGAATGTCTTACAACCTTTAACTTTCTAAAGAGATGAAGATATAAATTGCACCCACAGAAGGCCATAATATCAGGGATCTCATTAGGATTTCAAAAGTTGGAGTCCATGACTCCCTGCCAGAAAAAGGTTGGAGTCCCAGATGAAAGGAGTTAAGAGTCCCAATTCTCATATAAGGATTACCAATCATGTCCTTTGGCACATGGCTTCAGATTCAGGAGACCTTGAATGAATTCAATTTCTAGCATTCCATGATGTCATTTACAGGAGTTATGACCCCTCATTGCTTGTCCAGCTGTGGTTTCCAATGCAATACTTTTGTAAGCTTTGTTGGATTTCAGCCAAATTGGGGGTATGCTGATTTATATTGTTGAGACGTTGAATGAGCTTGATTTACAGCATTATATACCATCATTACAGGACCTATGGACCCAGGTTTCCCATCCTCCTGATATTAGTTTCCACAGCATAACTTAACTAAGCTTTGTTAGCTTTCAACCAAATATTGCATAGAGCTTTATATTGATGAGACCGTGAATGGGTTAATTTCAAGTGTTTCACATTTTCATTTAGAAGAGTTATGGTCCCTGATTGCCTGTCCTCCTAACCTTGCTTTCACCAGAATAATTTTCTTAAAGAATGTTGGGTTTCAAGCAATGTTATCATGCACCTTTATATTGATAAGAGCTTAAATGAGTTGGACTTCCAGCATTCCACACTGTCATTTAGAAGGGCTATGGCAGTTTTTCTGTTTTAGGTCCTGCCAAGAAAATTGTAGTGCGTGGGGCTATTTATGATGCACCCATCACTAATAGCTCTATTATTTTATAATAGTAGCTAAACATACAAACTTTTTTTCAGCCCGAGAGAAGATTGTTGGATGGTATCACACAGGTCCCAAACTTCACCAGAATGATGTGTTAATAAATGAATTAATCAGGCGGTACTGCCCAAACTCGGTTGGTATTGTTTTGTTAAAAATTAACTAAAAAGAATAATTCATAATTCTTGGATCCAGTGAAAATGATTGTCATAAACTGTGCTCATTTTTGTTTCCCCTTAGTAACTTCTGAAGGACTTTACAGATTGAAATAAAATTTGGTATGATGCTTTACATTATGAAGATTTAGGTCAAGTTTGATTTTCACCATTTTCTGGCAACATTTTACAGTTGTCTCTCGTGTTTGACTTACAACTCTACCCTTCAATTTCATTTCCACTCAATTATATTCAAGGTCTTTATGTATCAAAATCAACTTTGGTATTAGTTTTTACATTATGAAGACCTATGTCAGGTTCAATTTTCACCATTTTCCTGCAAGATTTTAAGGATTCTTAGACCCAGTTTGAGTTAGAACTTGGCCCTTCAATTTTTTTTCCACCCAGTGACTTTTGAAGGGCTTCATGTTTTACATTTGGAAGCCCTTGGTCAAGTTTGATTTTCATCATTTCCAGGCAGAATTTCAAGAAGTTATGGCTCCTATTTGAATTAGAACTTGGCTGTTCAGTAATGTTTTAAGGGCTTTATGGTTTTCAGTTTTGGTATGAAGGTTTACATTAAAAACTCCTAGGTCTCGTTTAATTTTCACCATTTTGTGGCAGAATTTGATGCAGTTGTGGCTCCAGTTTAACTTTGAACTTTGTGCTTCAATTCATTTCTGCTCAGTAACTTTTGAAAGGCTTTATGGAGTGGAACCATATTTAGTATGAGACTTGATATTAAGAAGCTTTATGTATGGTTGAAGTTTACTGTTTTCAGACACCCTTTTACAAGTTGTGGCGCCTGTTTAACTTGAACCTTTGACGATGAATAGCATCATTTTTGCAGGGACATTTGTGGTTTATGGACACATTTCCTTTCTCACGTTACTACATATTCTTGCTAAGCAGTAATTTTCATTACTTAACAAAACTTTAAAAATTATTAATTAACACTTTGTAGTCTGCATTCCATCAGCATAAAGATGTGTTTTGTATGAGTTGAGTCATTAAAAGTTTATTTCATGCTACTCTACTGACTTAAGGGTAAAAAAAAAAAATTGAGATCTCACCATTTGTATGTCAAATGTAGTTTTATAAGCACAAAATTATTATTCTTCACAGAGAAAACGTGAATTTGTATCTTAAAATGTTCAAAAACAGTACCAAGAAGATTCTACAAATACTTTCGATTGCATTAATTAGGAAACAGTATCAGCTCATCTGTAAACAGGGTAATGAGTAAATAGAAAATTGCATCTTGAGACTTACTTGCATTTGGTTGTTTAAAAAATTAATTTCTTGAGGCCTGATATTTTTTTGTTGCTGTTCTCAAGGTTCTGGTTGTAATTGATGCCAAGCCAAAGAATCTGGGGTTACCAACAGAGGCATACATTGCTGTGGAGGAAGTTCATGATGTAAGGATGAATTTAACATTTTCATGTGTAAAATTTATATCCAATAATGTACATATTGATGGTCCAGTAACAGATCAAAAGCAAATTTGGAAAGGGCTTGAACTAAGGTTATGAAACAAAATTACAGAAGCTGCTCTTTCTCAGAAAATTTGCGTGTAGAAGAAGGGAAATTTATTCATTGGGATACTGTGAATGTGTTTATTTTCATTGGTATACATTTTTGTGGTTAGGCAAGAAATTACATTTTATCAGTAGCTAAATTTGTGGATTGGGGAAGGGGTCCTATTTAAACAGAAGTATCATTGTTTGTTGGATCTTTAAATTCTTGGTTTGTGACAAACTCAAAATCCTTGAAAATTTATACACAATGAAAAATGCTAAATTCACAGTGATTGTGCAACCAATTGATATTATTTAAATATCTTGGATATTTCAATACACTCCCAAAAAAAATATATGTTTAACATCTCTGGACATTTAGATAACTTGCAAAATCAAGTTAGAGATCAAAAACAAAATCCAGGATGCTACAGAATTATCAGAATCGGTGCAGATATGTGATTCATAAGCATTCCAGATATCTTGTAATTTTGTACATCATGGCTATATTGATTTGTGGCAATACAGAATCAGGGGGTGACAATTCCAATATTTACTCACAAGCCAGGCATCTTAAATTAGTTGTCCATATTGTAAAACTTTTCTAGCTTATGTCTGGCATCAATACTCAGGTTAGGGTTCACATTAGGTCCTTTTCACAAACACTGTTGTTTGTAAAGTCACATAAGTTTCTTTTTAAATGTGTCATGTAGGAGCAGTACACCTTTCATTGAAAATTAGATCACATCCAACTATATTTCATGGTCTAGTGATTTGGGTTAACCTTTGCCTTAGCTCATTTTTTCAGGCACTGGTGTCTATGGAGTCACGTAACTTGGAATGTAAATGTGTCGTGAAGAGTATTATAGCCATCAGTAAAAACTATGACATTGTGACCAATATTTCATGGTTCAGGGATTTATGGTTACCTTTGGGTTGAGCTCAGTTTCTCTATGTTAGGGTTTTACCTTTAAGTCATTTTCTCATTACTCATTACTCGTAGTGTCACATAATTTGGTATTTAGTTTTGTCCATTCATGGTTCAGTGGTATAAAAAGATCTACAGAGATTGGGACCCCATGAATACAAATGAATTGACCGTATTCTTTGTTTGCAATCTGGCCATACCATCATTGGCACTCCTCTTGCTACTCTTTATTCTATGCATTTAAAAAAAATGTTTACTGGACAAATGATTTTGTACTTGTTCAGGCTATAGTCTGGATCCTTTCCATTATGAATTGTACACCACCTCTGCTCTTCGAAAGTATTTACCTGGCACAGTTACTATCTAGCTAAGGATTATTTAATCCCTTTAAACTTTACAAATTTCAAACCAAACCTTCGTCTGCACAAACTTTTTAATTGAGAAAAATAAAGTTGTTAACGGCGAGTGCCATGTTTAAAAAATGCCATTTATAGTACAAGGACAGTCTAATACACATGGTTAGGTGCATGCTTGCGAAGGTAAAAAAAAAGTTGGTAATTTTTATTCTGTGTACAACATGCAAGATACCAACTACTATAACCGGTGAAATTAAAATAAAGGGTATGAAACTACAGTGGCAAAATTCTCTGAATGATAAAAATGTAATGTAAGTAAAATATAGACTTTATCATTTCTTTTTTAAATATATGCCAAACATTCCCACAAAATGCATTCTAAATTAAAATGGCTTTATAATATTTCTGTAAAAATCATAATTAAGTACATTTAAAATGACAAGTAATTTAGACATTATTATTATTATTATTATTATTATTATAGAAGACAGACATAACCATATACATATGCATGCAGAATTGTTTTGACTGTTTAACGTATAATATAAAAATGATATCGAATTATCTGACATATATTTATGATGTAGACAATGAATTACTTATGATTTAGAGAATTTTGTTACTGTTGTTTTGTATCCCTTTATTATAGTCATAGTCATTAAAGCAGTAGGCCATGCACCATGCACCTTACAGTAAAACTATCAACCATTTGATTTGACAATATTATTTCTATTTTTTTTTTTTTGTATTCATCACTGATTTGGTAAAAAAAAAAAGAGTATTAAAAATATTGTCATCTGAATATTGTAATTAGTACTTTAAATGTAGTCAAAGCACTAATATTTTAAATGATACTTAATTATGAATGTTACAAAAAATATTATAAAGCCATTTTTATTCTGACTGCATCATTTTGAAATGTGTGGCATTTAATTTTAAAAAAATGAGAAGTCTATATTCTACTTATATTACATTTTTATTATTCAGTTAATTTTTATCACTGTAGTTTCGTACCCTTTATTTCAATTTTCCTGCTTATAGCGGTTGGTATCTTGCACATTGTACACAGTATAAATGTACTGACTTTTATTGTTATTTTTACCTTCGCAAGAAACTGCATCGCAACCATGCATCTTAAGGCGTGTATTAGGCTGTCCTTATACTATAAATAGCATTTCTTTAACATTGCACTGGCCATTCACAATTTTATTTTTCCAAATTAAAAAAGTTTGCGCAGACAGAACAAGGTTTGGTTTGAAATTTGTCAGGTTTAAAGGGATTAAGTAATCCTCAGCTAGATAGTAACTGTGTCAGGTAAATACTTTCGAAGAGTGGAGGTGGTGTACGATTCATAATGGAATGGGTCCAGATTGTTGTTGGGCATAGTAAAACCTTAAGTAGCAGAATAAAAAAAATCATGAAAATATTTTATTTTGGTTCAAGAATAAATTTTGGAAATAGACTCTGGAACTTCTATAAGTCAAGGGTGTTGATGTAGACAGATGAGAATATGCCATAATTCTCACTCCAGAACTTTTTTTCCTGCAAGTAAGCTCGTCCTGTGTTTAATTTTAATTGTCATTTTGTAGCTCTACTGGTCATAGACCAGAAGAGCTTATGAGATGATCTGTTGTCCATCATCTGTCCGTCAGTTAGCACAAGTTTGTTATCGCTACTCCTCCTAAACTACTTGGATTGCTTTGAAACTTTATACACACATTCATCCTATGGTCTAGTTGGTCCTAAATGAAAACCGTGCCAAGCTGATGTCCAATATGGCCGCCATGACAGCCATCTTGAAAAATCTTGTTATCGCTACTTCTCCTCAATTGATGGTCATATCAACATGGAGTTTCACTAAAAGACTTCTTATGATGTCTAGTTGGTATTAAATGAAAATGGTGCCAATCTGATATTGAATATGGATGCCATCTTGAAAATCTTGTTATCACTACTTCTCCTGAATGGATGCTCTTATCAGCATGGGGTTTCCCCAGAAGACTTAATGTGATGTCCAGTTGGTTTTAAATAAAAATGGTGCCGATCTGATCTCCAGTATGGCTGCCTCAGCAGCCATCTTGAAAACCCTGTTATTGCTACTCCTCCTCAATGGAAAGTCGTATGTTGAAAATGTTGTTATATCTAGTCCTCTCCAAATGGATGGCTATATCAACATGGCGTTTTCACCAATAGACTTCTTATGACACTGGTTGGTCTTAAATGAAAATGATGCCAGTCATATATGAAATATGGCTGCCATGACAACTGTCTTTAAAATCATCTTGTCACTACTCCCCTTGAATGGATGATCATTATGATGGGGTTTTCATCAAATCCTAAATGAAAATGGTGCCAAGCTGACATCCAATATGCATACCACAGCAGATAATTTGAAAACGTTATCACTGAATAATATCAGAGATGGTTTCAACACTCGGCAATTAAAAGGAAGAAATGGTCTTATCTTGAATTCCTGGACATTCTTTGTGCCCAATAGAGTATCAGTCCCTTCGAGAGTCTCTTGTTTCTTCAATAGAATAATGTTCTTGATCATAAATTTGTGTTTATCAAGTACCATGGAGACAGATTGGTAAAGGAAGTAACTCTTACAGGTATCTTGGTTACCTTAATACATGAACCGGACAGTGGATCTAGAACCTGGATTTGTTTTACTCAAAAATTTTCATACCTGTGACCAATACTTGGTGGGGTGGGTAAGAAATCACACATTTTGTGCTATTTTCTTACCCATTTTTAACTGAAGAAAATTTGCCTTTGTTGTCATTAGGAACATAGTTAACAAAAGGTCTGGCAAGATTTACTGTGTACCTCTGACAAACACAAGGGGTTTTCAAACACTTTCTACATAAGCAAGGACAAGAGGTGGGTATACACTGAAGGAGGAAAGTCAATACAGGGAATCAAACCAGCTGCATATTTGTAAACCATATAAAGAGTGCTTCTTTGTAATTATGATAATGAAATAGTAGGAATTAATATGGAAATACATTTTACTAAGCACAATACATAATATGTATCACATGTTTGGTGTGACATCAGTAACAACAAATCAGTTTTAGTGGGAGGTACTTACCTTTGGACTGGACTCCACCAAAATTGGAATAAAAACTCTGGGACCGATTGATCAAGACACAAATTTCCAACCCCTTTTATTAAAGACTAATACAAAAATTTTATCCTTGCTGTCAGCACAATAATTTTACTGATATGTACATGCTTGATAATGGTGTACATAAAACTCAGAGCAATTCTCATTCATCTTAGGATGGCACACCAACAACAAAGACGTTTGACCATGTACCCAGTGAGATCGGGGCTGAGGAAGCGGAAGAGGTTGGTGTGGAACATCTACTCAGGTAACTTTCAGCAGAATATCACAAGTCCTTAGTTCTGATTTAGACAATGTTAGTATAGACACCATTTCCAAACATAAATGGGTTACAGCATCTGCTGGGAGGGCAAACCTGCTTTAAGTCTTATCAAGTCAGCATAATTGTAATTTACTGTCACAAAAAATGTAGAATCAGACTGCTCCAAATATACCCACATCAAAAATTGTGTTACTGGTAACTTTGCTGTGAACTAAGGTGCAGTTGTACATTTCATGTATCAACAGCAGTTAGTTTGAAACAGCTTTTGCAGTACATGGACCAATCATGGTTAAGCCTCTACACCACTGTGTACTTTCCCTATGTGGCTGCTTTCTCATAAGTGATGACATATAATGAAATATGCAATTCAGTTTCAAAATATAATGTGCAAACTCCTTTCTTCAAGTTGTATTTGAGTTCACTTTAAAAACATCATAACCAAAGAAACAACACCTCGTGACCAAAGGAACACAATATTATACATCATTTTCAAAGGATATTTTTTTTCTCCATACACTGTTATAACATATAATGTTATAATCCAAGCAATAAGCCAATATTTCTTGCCTGTTCTTGTTATTTTGGTCCATTTTTTTGTTAATTAACCAGGCGAAAAGGCCAAGTGAGCTTATGGTATGGCCCAGTATCCGTCTTGAGTCATCCATCCGTTAACAATTGCCTGTTACTGCCCAGAAAGCCATATTTCTGATCTTATTTTGATTAAACTAAACTTGGAATATAAGCTTATCTCATCAACACGAGGACAAGTTTGATAATTAGTGGCATCCATGCATATTAATAGGGTAATCAGATTGGCTGAGGTTGTTACCACTCTGGAAGCTATATGTCTAATCTGATTTTGATCAAACTTGGAAATAAGCTTATATCATCAAGATCTCGAAAGAGTTCGATAATGTAAGAGATATTAATGAATTGATCTTGTATCTGATTGGCTGAGCTTGTCGCCACTCTTGTGGCCATATTTCTGATCTGATTTTGATAAGACATGGAAAATAAGCTTATATCAACAAGATCTTGAATAATTTCATTAATGAGCAACAGTAACATATTTGGGTGATTTTGCATCTGCTTGGCTGAGCTTGTTACCACTCTGGAGGATATTTCTGTCCAATTTGTATTACACTTGGATTATCAGATTATCAAGTTCATGAATCAGTTTGATAATGAACAAGATCCACACATGTCAAGGAGGTTATCTTCCATATGATTGGCTACGTGCCTGAGCTTGTTATCACTCTTTAAACTGTATTTCTGATCCAATTTTGATCAGACTTGGAATATAGGCTTATCTTGTTAAGATCTTGGTAAGATAAATAATGAGTGACATCATGCATATTAATGAGGCACTCTTGTATCTGATTGGTTAAGCTTGTTACCACTCTGGAGACTATATTTTTGATCTGACTTTCTTTTTCAAATTTGGAATATATACTTACATTATCAAGATCTCATATGATTGAGATAATAAGCAAGATCTATCCAGCTGATTGACTAAGCTTGCTACCAGTATGGAGGTCATACTTTTGGTCCAATTTTGATCAAACTTGGAACATAAGCTTATATCATCAGGTCTGGAAAATTTTTATAATGAGCAAATTCGAGGTGATCATGCATCTGATTTGCTGAGCTTGTTACTTGGTCTAGGTGTTTATATGCTACAAGCTTTTCCTGGATGACCTTGTGGATTTCCTGTCCACTTAACCTCACCCCCCTCAGCCAATGACGCAGCAACATACATAAGTTGAGATAGGTACTCCATGTCGGACTTGGCCAAATACGCGAGGTTGAACCATTGGACGTAGTCATCGATAATCCATTCCTTGCATGGTTTTTTTTTATGACAAGTCCCTGGGAGCTGTGCACAGTAATTGCATAGCCAAAATGTTCATGTGTGCTCTTTGCAGAAAGGGCAGCATGCTCTGTGGCTGCAACAGGCACCTCAATGATATAGTTTAGCACAAGCTTAGGCTGCTTGTTTCTCCCTGGAAAGGTAACAAAGATATTTTGGTGCTGGCTGCCCTGTGGATGGTACAAGAGAAGGACCGGTGTTTGGAAAACACAGGAGACCACAAGGATGTCAGTAGGCTTTCACTACTCCAGAAAGAAACTCCAGCTGTTACAGGCAGGAGGGCCTTGTGCATCTCCTGGCATCGGACACTCTCAGATTTGAGGCACATCCTCATTTTTAGTTTTTTAAGGGTCTCGTCCATGACATGGTAGTTTTCCTCAGCCTATTTGTATTGGTTGACATACTCGTGCAGCCAGTCATGCGACATAAAGTAAAACCCCGCTATAACGCGATATTTGGGGTCCATAAAATTCGATCACGGAAAAAGCGGGGTCGCGTTATTGCGGGGTTTTACTATATTTTACTTTTTTCAGAGAACAACGTATACACGTCTAATGTATAGCATGAATAGGGTATCAACACTGTTTACTATCTGATATCGATCCGTCTTTGTTTTCCCACATGACAACCCTTTGATTGAGCCACGAGTTTGATACAGCTGTACTTGTTCAGTGCTAAGTAACAGAGAGTGGTTATTTGAACTCCCTGTGATCTTACCGCCCAAGCTCAGTCTCTACATAAGCACCCACATATGACAATCTTTGATCTTGCTGCCCAAGCTCAGTCTCTACATAAGCACCCACATATGACAATCTTTGATCAACCACCGCATTGTCTGGTGCTTGGTTGTGTATGCAGTTAAAGAAGAAACATAAGTCGGCTATTGTTTGTGCAATGATTGTATACAGGATGAATTGAAGTCCAGCGCACGTGTTGGCGGCTTACGTTTTTTGATGTTTATTAAATAATGAGAATCTTTAATCAACCACCACATTGTCTGATGCTCGGTTGTGTATGCAGTTAAAGAAGAAAAACATGTCGGCTACTGTTTGAGCAATGATTGTATACATAATGAATTGAAGACAAACACAGAGAAGACTTACTGGCTTTACTCATGGATCAGTAATAAGTAACATTTCCGAAAATGTTTATTTTGGCATAACACTTCAAGAAATTGGTGAAATTGTTAAATTTCAGAAGCCACGCCACAATCGAATTCATACATGATCTCTTCCCCAAAATGATAATAAACTTTTTATACACTATTTCTCGTACTTAAAAAAAAAAATTTTTTTTCCGTGTACGAGAAAAATACATGTATATGTATATAAAATTTCAGGAACCACGCCACGCCACAAACGTATTATACTCGAATTCATACGCGATCTCTTCCCCAAAATGATACTGTAATATACACATTTTATACACTATTTCTCGTACTTTGCACACAAAAAAATGTTAATGTGCGAATGAATATACGAAATTTTGGGAGCCACGCCACGATCGCGTTATATCCGAATTCGCGTTATAGCGGGGTTTCACTGTACCTCCGGCTTTGGGTGGAGGTCGGCCTTGGTCACCACAGCAGACAAATTGCACTTGAGAAAGGTCTCGAGAATGTGGCAGGGTATTGTGCAAATCTAGTCCCATAAAATAAGGTGCAGAATGTATTTCTGACCGATACAAAGCTGTGGTGGGTTTGTGCGTGAATATTGCCACCGTACCAACACTGCTTTTGCAAGTCAGTGGGTCGGGGTAAGAACAAGTGTGTTGCTGTTGCAAAAGCTGCTAATTGCCCATGTCATCTTGCCAAAGCCTCCTTCACCATTGAGATAGTAAAGGCACTGCATTGCCAGCAGATCATTAACCCCGGGAGCTGTTGAGTCTGGCAACATGGAATCTGTTTAGAGTGACATCCAATATTCTGGTTTGGGCATGTAGGCTCAACTGTAATTGGGAGCCAGGAGCTTTTCATCCTTAACAAGCCACTGTTCCCAGGAGCAAACTGTTGTGTTGCTCTCAGACAGAACATAACATTTGTTCTTGCATATAAGGGTGACACATTTATAGCAGATGGGCTCAGCATTTGCATTGGTGAAATTGCAACACAAAGCACATCCATCTAGTTGGGCCAGGTACTTTGGCTTGATGTAAATAGAGTCAGTTGCAACCCATTTGGCCTGAGTAGGAAACCTTTGCAGCATGTTAAAAAGGGTAATACCCACATAATCCAGCATGGAAGCCATCGTACTATATACTGTCCCTGAGGGGCACCTTGTCATAACCAACTAGCATGTTGGTCTCGCAGCAGGTGCACATGAGTTAGTCCAGTTTGCCATGGTCAGTAACCAGCCAGCATATCATGCACTTGCAGTTGTTTGCACTACCAACTGTAAAAATATACCGATGATATTGTGACCCATTTCCTTGTCCTCTAGCAACCAGACTTTGGTCTCTTTCATGTAGAAAATAATGGCCTCAGTCACCTCAAGGTGTGTGAGCATGCCCTTCTTGACCATAAACTGCAACAACACGATGGAACCCCAGTCATGGTTGTTGCGGGCAGGCCTCAATTTCTTTAGGCTTGCTAAATTGATGGATAACGAGGTGTCAGTTGGGAACATAGGCCCAAAAGTGCAGCTGTGCAAATCCAGCAAAGTCTTGTGTGAGTGGTCTGTTAATAGACACTCGGATCATCCCGTTGCATGGTTGGCCAAACTGTTTACAGTATGGGGCACATTCTCCCATACCCAAGAAGCTGCCTACATAGCAAGCGGTCATGTAAAGACTCGCAATCTCTGACACATTGACACACTCTCAGGGTAACACTAGCAGTGACTGAGGCCTTGCTAAAGAGTTTGGTAGCCAACTCGTCAAGGTTGTCTGTGTACTTGCTGCAGGCCACAATCATCTGCCTGTGCTTCTCCCAGGTTCTAAAACACTGACCGTTGGCCAGCACAAACTGCTCTACAAACTTGGGGTCCAGTTTTTTGCCATCTCAACCTCCAAGAACCCAAACTTCATTTGGCTTGCCTTCCGTAATCCTCTGAATGGCATCCTAGATATAGCCCTCATAGTATTCAGCGCTGCCACAAAGTGGAGGTTTCTTTGCCATGCATGGCAGTTGTGGACAATGAGCTTGACTACCTGCCCTCTTGAGAGTGGTAGTTATAGATGTCACTGACAGCAATGTCCTTAAAGATAATTGCATGCTTGAGAATATTTCCAGATCAACCACATCTTTGATGCTTGCACCTGTCTCATGGACTTCCTTCTCCCACATCAATATTTTTAGGCATTGAGCCACTGTTAGGCCTTGTCCTCTAAGGGCGTTTTCAAAGTGTTCTACCACACTCTTCGCCATGCAGTTCAGGTCACCGTACCTCAAAGGGGCCAGGTTGTCAGGGTCAAACTCTCAAATTAGGTAGATGCCATACACTACTTCCATCACCAGGTAACCATTTTCATAGTAAGACTTGTCAATACCAGTAAGAAGTCCAGACTTCATATTATACAAACTCTTAACCACCTTTCTGCCATTGCAGTGTTCTGTCTTCACTTGGTCATGCTTGTCTACTACTTTCCACTCATCCTTCTCATCAAAGCTTTATGCAAATGAAAAATTTAAAGCCTGTCGGAAAGACAGGGCAGGCCGCAAAAATAGCGGCTGCACGTGCATCGCTACTTTGGCTATTCAAGATTAGGTGGTTGCCTTGAACTTGGTACACAAGCATAATGTCAAGGTCACCTAGTATGAGTGGGTTGTCCAGTTTAATGCAAAATGTGTATAAAACTGTGCAGCTCCGTTGAATTCAAACTCTTTCTTGGCATCACAAAGACAATACTAATCAAGGTCTAGGTTCTGGTAATAGGTGTAGGGTGCAGCACTACCTTGTCAAGATCAAAGGGGACTTCAGGTTTCTTGATTTCATTGGTAGCCAAATTTCTGATGCAGGTCATCCTCTACACACACGCCCCTCCTAAGCCAATTTAAGCAATACATTGGCTGCTCGTTGGCGGTTGAGTTTATCATGGAGCTGCTGCAGTGCTGTGTGGTTCCTGGGGTAAGGGGGTTGAACCCCTGTCAGTGCTTTGAGCTCATCATGCAGTACACATGCTTGTTGTGCATGTGCCATTATGAATGGGTATATCTTGGCAGATACATTTTTTTAATAAATTTTTTAATATTATTAGCAGTAAGCTGCAGAAATTCTTATTTGTTTTGTCATTCTTTCTTTTAACTTTAATTACATATTAGGGACAATCATTACAACATAATATGGTAGAATTCTGTCCCAGAGTCAGTTTTGCAGAAAAATAATTTATTTTTTGAATGATAATATCCCCATAATCTCCATGCAATGAACATAATGCAAATAACCATAAATGAAGTCAATACCAATAGTTACAATAGATTATATACAAATCAAATATATGATTGCCCTCACTTTTGGATCAATTAAACTGGATGGGAATATTTACATACAATGACTTCATTTTTACTCACTTGTGTCTTGAACTTGTGCACATTTGAATGTATACTGGTATCCAACCAGTTCTTGTAAAAAAAAAAATAACCATTATTTAACTTTTAAAAATCAGCTTTCGGTATATTTTCATCACCAAAGTGACCAAATTATTTTACATATTTATCTATCATAAACTACCATCAGAGCCATTCTTTTGGAAGTAATCAGCTGTTTGAGTCTTTTCTAAAATTATCCCACATTTGAAGCAGATTTCCTCTGATACCTCTTGGAACAGTTCTTGTCATCTAACATTATGTAATGTTTCACAATTTTTAATTCTTTATTGCAAATATTTCTTCAGTCATACACAACATGTGCATATAATGAAATAATTACACTTTATAATTTACATTACTAATATTGAGCATGTGTGAATCTGGTGTGTGCTTCCCCCAGCAAAGCAATGTGTATGGAAGACCAATGCACTTCAAAATATGCACACAATTTGAATAAATACATTCTCAAATAAAAAAAAATGTTGGAGTTTATAAAATTAATTTTACAGGCTCTGCAGATGTAGAAAATGCAGAAGTTTATGTCATTTCAAAATACAGTGAAAACCCTCAAAACCAAAAACATGTGGGACCCCGAAAAATGTTTTGTTTTGAGAAGTTTTCGGTTTACTGAGGTTTTTACAGATGTGAAAAAAAGTCTTTTTCTAAGCGCTTATGTGATGAGAGAGAGAGAGGGAGAAAATGTAATTACGAGAGCATCAGTGTCTGTGTGTAAGAGTGCACAAAATTAAGAAAGTTGTTTTTTCTTTTATATACATGTATTTAATGAAGAATTAGCTGAACAATATACATTCCTTCCAAAAATCACATCCTGTTACATGAATAAATACAGTTGTTCCACATACAGTCCTCGTTACAAGAAACATCTGAGGAATGAGATACTTTTATAACTTCACTATTAAGTCCATTGGAATTATGAATGATACTACACAATGTTTAAATACTCCGTGTAATTCATAATGTTCACAGTTCAAGGCTTGAAGAAGGCATGGAGCGTTGTCGTTCTTTCTTACATCTTTCTTTAACTAATGTGGCTTGTGTTAATGACTCCATTCATGGGCCATAGCCAAATAACACTCATCCTTACCAATCTCAAAGTTTTGTAATCTCTCTATAAGATCTAAAATTTCAGGGTATGTCATTGAGTGAATCTGACTTTTAGAATACTGCTTTGTTGGTCTCCATCGGTAAAGCATCCAAAAATGAGACATGTCTGGCTAATAAAGCCCTGATATTTAATTAAAAAGACAAGCAAACAATGTTCTGTTGATCATGTATACAAATGAATAGCAGCAATCACAATTAGATAATAAGGAGATAAACATAGTCTTTCTTAAATGGCTTACCTACAAGCATTTAATTATTAATAATTCACCTTAACAGCTGGCTATTTTATACAGTGCAACAACTCCAGATTAGCCTATTGTCAGCCCTAATCTGTGTTGGCGTGAGTGTGAAGTATTGTTTTAACCTCGCATGTCCTTCAGACATTTTCCGAGTTTTTTTCTCCAAGATCAGCCAACTACAGTACATGCTAACCGTAATTAATCTGTTCCGGCGTGTCAGGAATTTAGCAGCTAAAATATATTTCCAAGTTTCAATTGAGTTTCGGTTTTATGGGTTTTTTTTAAGTGTACAATTGAAATTTGGGATCAAAATTTGTTTTGGTATTCGGATTCGAGGGGTTTCGGTTTACTGGGAAAAAAATGATGATATTAAAGAAGGAAAAATTTGGGACTAAAAAAAGATGTCAGTTTTGATGGGATTCCAGTATATGGAGTTTTCGGTTTTGAGGAGTTTCACTGTATATGCTTTTTAAGAACCAATGAAAACTAGTCACTAACAAGAACTGGTAGGATGCCAGTATAAGTGGTTTACCCCATAGTGGCTTTTGTAATCCCTGGTATATACAGGTATGAGAATTTTCAGGGAATTCCCAGATTTCAGGGATTTTACTCCTAAATAATGATTGAAAACAGTTCCCAAATGATCTAGAATGATCAAAATTGAAGGATTTTCTAGGGGGATACATAGTGTCAAGGGAATTCACCCACACTTAAGGGAATTTTTAAGTTTGTTATTCTCGTTCCTGTATATAATATGGGGTGATATAGCTATTGCTATATCCATCTGTTCATCTGTAAACATTTTCATCTCCAATGCATACTCTCAAATCATTGAAGGTATTTGAACCAAAACTGGGTACACATGTTAATCAACTTGTTTAGAGGGTCCTTTGATACTACGATTTTTCCACATTCAGTATTTTTCATGTTGCCATGAAAATTTGTGCGGTATAAATAATATGTAAATGGAGAGAACTGGACCATAGTGTACTAGAAGAAGTGAGAGTGCTGGACGTTAGGGTAGTTTTAATAGGAGTCTTTACACAAGCGGGGGGATACATCATCTCTAGATGACTCTTGTTTTCTTTTAGCTGCAGCTAGCATGTTTGTGACTTTGTTTCAGCCAAGACATTGTGTGGGTTGAAACTGTGCCCAGTTTCAGTTGTTGACCAATGAAAGTTGGTTTCACACATAGCAAGCTGTGGGAGCAGAATGAATGATAAATGGTTCACAAATACTTTTTGAAATTAACAGATATCTTGTGTCATTAGAAAATTAATGCTGTTTCTGCTACGGGTTTATGCATGACTGACAAGATATAATGCATCAGACATTGAGACTCTTAAATAATAAAAGATTTCAGAGTATGATCCACTTGTATTTTAATCAAGGTTATATTGTTTTTTACTTTTTTATCATTGATTTTGAAATAGTTCTTGTCAAATCGCATTTCAGACTGATAGTTACTCTATACAGGAAGCAGAAATATTTGTGCCTAATAGATGTTTGACTTTGCAAGTATTCTCTTTTTTCTTTCTAGAGATATTAAGGACACAACAGTTGGAACCCTGTCCCAGAGAATTACAAACCAGTTAATGGGTCTAAAGGGTTTACACACTCAAGTATCAGACATCAACTCATATCTTCAGAAGGTGACATCAGGACAGCTTCCTATAAATCATCAGATTATCTACCAGCTTCAAGATGTGTTCAACCTACTTCCTGATGTGAACCTGCAGCACTTTGTCAAAGCCATGTATGTCAAAACCAATGACCAGATGCTGGTGGTGTACCTCGCTTCACTTATAAGATCAATTATTGCCCTACATAACCTTATTAATAACAAAGTACAAAACAGGGATGCAGAGAAGAATGAAGGAAAAGAAAAGGACACTAAGAAAGATAAGGAAAAAAAAGATGAAAAGGAAAAAGACAAAGAAAAGTCCAAAGAAACTGATAAAAAGGAAACTGCTACCACTAGTAAAGCTAAGAAATTATAATAATAATAACATGAAAATACATTCATATTTGTTTTGTCAGAAAGCATCGACTCTTACATGTGGTTCTAAGATCAGGCTGTGCAATGGATTTGAAAAAGATACCATTCTCTCCCTGTGGAAAGTCTCTTAATATCTAATTTCTCTGCCAATCTGGGCACTAAATTCAGTATTTATGCAATCCTTAAAATGTTTAGTGCATTTGCGTTTTATATATATAAACAAAAGCATTATATGTTAAGATTTTGGTTTTAACAAAATATTTATACAAGGTTCTGAAAAACTGATGTGGAAAACTTGTATTATTTAATACAGAATTGAAACCTGCTAAATAGAAAATACATGCATTTAGAGTTTTCACTTAACAACATAGATTGTAAGATTTTTGTCTAAATAAATTGATCCAAGTTGTGAACGAGTTTGAAAATTGACTGTGATGATGAAATGTTATTAGTATGTAACAAAATCTGCACAGAATGCATTTTGCCATACAAAGTATATATATTTCTATGCCCTGATGGATTTTGGGGATGGAAGGTTAAAAAATAAGTGTTTATCTAAAAATTTCACCATTTTCACAAATCTCAAATTAATAAAAAAAAAAATTTTCATGTCATTGTAAAACTATTCATTGATTGTTTCTTACAATAAAATGTACTCATCAGGCAAGTTTTCTTTTCTGCACAAAAAAAAAACAACTAATTCCTCAGCAAATGAAATAATTTTGCAGAACATGTCAAAAGGTATCAGGGCTGAGTCCCGGACTAGCGACTTGGAAAGTTTTACTTGCCCGACTTAAAAAACTAATAGTCCGGGATGTCGGGCTATGGGATTTGCTCAGCCCTGAAGATGATAAAAAGAACCTGCAAGTCTTCCCTCCCATATTTCAACAGAGCTGCCCTTTCATGAGGAAAGTGCCTGTAGTCAAATGCTCTAAAGCATCTCCAAGGTTCTGCTTATGTCTCTTTGGAGAAATAACTACCGCACATTCAGTAGCAGTCTTACGTTTTATCCCTCCACTTTCACAAAAATGTTCCTTCTCCAAATCGCACTTATTACCTTCCTTGCGAAAATAATTTAGCAAACTCATTTTATCCACAGAGTAACTATCAGCTTGCTTGACAACTACTTCTAAAGTGATCATAACATACATTTTCTCTTTTAAATACGAACAGAGACAGCTCATTAATTAGCGTAATTGTTTTGCTTCAAACGCAATATTGCACGTGGAAGTTAATCATCTGTATAATCAATTAAAAATTAAAGAATCATTACTGTCATTTAATCAGTTCATAAAGGAAACCAACACTAATGTTGGTAAAGTACCTTTCATTAATTTAATTACTCTGACTCGCTGGATTAAAATCATAGTGAGCCGCTCGTGAGGATTTGGCTTGAGTAAACACAATGTAACACTGCTAATTGATCATACTGGCTTTCTTTTGTTTCACGTGTTTTGATTTGCCGATAATTTGGTCACTTAGCTCAATATGCAGTCAAGCGGTAACAGAACGTGCGCATATGCGAAAATTATCACTGACCACATTGAGGGGTATAATCAAGTATTCAGTACGACCGGAGGGCATGACTGGCCAAATAAAGATAGATGTAGTGATTAAAGCACGAAAATAAGGACTTGCCTGACTTTTTTAAAAAGCACTTGTCCCGGACTAACGACTTGGAAAATGTTACTTGCCCAACTTCAAAAATGAATAGTCAGGGACGTCAGGCTATGGGATTTGCCCTGGGTAGATACGTATGCCCTGGGTAGATACGTATGCCCTGGGTAGATACGTATGCCCTGGGTAGATACGTATGCCCTGGGTAGATACGTATGCCCTGGGTAGATATGTATGCCCTGGGTAGATACGTATGCCCTGGGTAGATACGTATGGGATTTGCCCTGGGTAGATACGTATGCCCTGGGTAGATACGTATGCTCTCTTTCTGTCTCAACTGCCATGCAAAGGCAAGACAGGGGCATATATACATTGTGTAGTATCAAAATTTTTCGTGGGGTACCAATTTTCGTGGATTTCATTGTTGCTCCAAACCACGAATTTAAAGACCAAATGAAACATTAGCCACATATGATGAAGAAGCCCCCCTCCCCCCCCCCGGATTTTCTGACTGTTTCATTCCTAGAGATCAACAAAGCGATTTGATAAATCCACATCATTACTGTAATCTGGTAATAAAATATTAGCTTTTACATGTGTATGTTTTATCTTAATCCTCTAAAAAAGACTTATAAAGCATTTTATATTTTTGCAGTCTACACATATCGATACAGCATCCAATTGCTGTAATTTCCACTCACTGCCTTAAATCGATATGTTGTGAGATAAGTAAGAATAGAGAGAAATGAGAAAAAGCATAAGGTATTCAAACACTAGTATTACTGAAAATGAAAGAGAAAATAATAAATTATACTATCATATGCAAATTTGATTTAATACTTGTTCAAATCAATCTTTCATTCGAGTACAACTGTTGATGAAAAATTTAAATTCTCCTGAAAACACATCTCATTTTATGCATGTCTTTAATCCAAAGAAACAAGACTCTAAATTGCTTGAAGCTCAGTTACTAATGAAACAATATGTATATACACTAATTACAGCAGATTACTGAAGCTCACACTTCACTGATTTGTGGACAAAACTACAGAATCAACATCGTGTAAATCAAATCTGCTGGTACACACAAATGTTTGTCAAATAAATAACCCTGAAATTGTTGAATTAACCAAGTCCTGCATTCTCAAAGCCATGGATAATTAGGTCCAATCTATCACACATTTTCGTATGAGCCACAATTATCCATTCACCATGACTTGACTTGATTGATGAGGTTTAAAGGTCCACTAATACAGTGCAGTGATCTTTACCAGTGAAGTCTTCCTTTTCCCTGATGGTCTCTATGACCTATGTAGCAATACCAGTTGTGGAAGTGTGATTTTAATTCTTCTTTGTAGTTTTTATTTATTGTAAAGTCTAGTGGTTAAAGTTGGTTTGTACATGAGGCAGGCTCAAAAAAAAGGTGTGATTCCATTGTTTTTCAATGTAGTTGGCATCTTTGCACAAATATTTGCACTGCTTGCTAATTGCACTGAAGCAAGGGGCAGCTGGTCACAGCTGTTTGATTCACATGTGGAATGATGACATTATCCAAACCAACAGAAATCTGTGTTGAATTTTACCACTCCTAAGCCACTATGTTAATATCATGGTCGTCAGAAAGTAATTGTGCAACTTTATGGACAGTGTTTTAAGGAAGAGATCATACACATTTTTGTAAATAACTGATTAGCTTATTGTTGGCTGCATCAGCTCCCTTTGAGATTCAGTGGAAGTGATTGATTTGTGTTCATACAGGTGGTAGTATTGTTTTAACCATTGAAGTGACTGTCATTTGTTGTCCGCATGGTTTTGTTCTTAAATTAAATTTATATTGGGTATTTGTTGAGGGTAATCCATGAAATTAAATACCTACAAATATGCAAACTTTGACAGGCCAAACCATGAATTTAAGTACTCTCAAAAATGTAATCTTTTTTCTTACAAAGTCACAAAAATTGAGACCCACAAAAATAAATAATACTACAATATTTGATAATTCTTTTGTGCAACTAGCCCATCAGATTTTGATAAATTCCCATGATACTTTGTAAACACTTTGTAGATGTTATTGACATTAGGGGAAGATGTGCATATCATTCTGTTTTGCCCCCTCCCCATATTCTATGTATAATAATGATAATAATAATATTAATAATAATAATGAGGACTTAGTACAGCACTTAATCTTTAGAAGCTCCAAGTGCTTTACAATATTAGTTAACACACAGGGACATATATATGGACATGATTACAAAAACATACACCATGAAATTACGAACAAAAAATACATCTTGAAAATAATTGCTAAATCTTAAGTCTGTTCTTGCAGTCAAAATGGGTGAGTTTTAAGATCACATTGTCATTGTGTACAAGTTCAACAGGCAATTCATCCCAGATAGCTGGGCCTTGGTACACAAAAGAACGTCTGTAGGACTTTGTTTTGATAGTAGGAATAATGAAAATACGAGTGTCGGAAGAGGAGCATAAGTATCTAGAAGGGGTGTACACGTGTGTGGGGGTCTGATAGGTATTTTGGACTGGCGGCAGTCGACAAACTGTAGCATAGAGAACAGATTTTGTGTTTGATTCTGGAGCGAACAGGTAACCAGTGGAGGGTACATAGCAAGGGGGAGGAGTGATCGGTTCTTACTCTAAGGATGATCCGAGCATTTGTATTTTGATCTTTTTGAAGTTTCTGTAGAAGATACCGAGATGAACCAGTTAAAAGAGAATTACAATAGTCCAGTCTAGAGAGTACTTAGGAACACACAAGTATTTTAGGGGCATCAACTGAAAGAAAATTGTGAATGGAGCTGATATGTCTCAGCTCCAGATATGCAGCCTTGCATATATTCATGACATGTTGGTGTAATGAAAGAGTGCCATCAAGAATGACACCTAGGTTTCGTACTGATTGTGTGAGTTTAATGTTGGTGTTGCTGATACTTTTTTTCAAGGTAAAGGATGGGAATGAGAAACTCTTTGTGTGGTGATCAGAATGGCTTCAGTTTTATCATCATCTGCAGCTTGTTACATGTCATCCATGACTTCACATCAGAAATGTATCTCTCTAAGCCTTGGATGGTAGCATCAACTTAGTTGGATGGCTAGATTTGTGTTTGGGTGTCCTCAGCATACAAATGATGAGACACTGGATGACAATCTATGACACTTGAGAGGGGCTGAGAACAGGTCAAAGAACAGACCCCTGTGGAACACTGAAACATAGATCAGCTGGGCTGGAATGTTTTCCATTTACTGACACAGTTTGTGTCTTTTTGACCAAGTATGACTTAAACCATAGTAAGGCTGTATCGTGAATGCCAAATACATGCTGGAAACGGTGAAGTAATATATCATGGTCTATTGTGTCAAATGCTGCAGACAAGTTAAGGACGGTGAGGACTGTAATCTCTCCACTGTCCAAAGTAGAGAGAAGGTTGTTAACTACTTTCAGAAGGGCAGTTTCGGTACTGTGGTGAGGGCAATATGCAGACTGTAAATTGTTAAAAAGACTATTTAAATTCAGATGAGATACCAGTTGGAACAGAACAATTTTTTCCAAGAATTTTGACATGAATGGGAGGTCTGAAACAGGGCAGTAGTTTTTTTAAATTGTTAGGGTCAAGCATTGGTTTCTTGAACAGAGGCTTTACAATAGCAGTTTTGAAAAATGATGGGAATTCACCAGATGAGAGAGAAGTATTAATAACATCAGTTGGTGAAATCAATATTGAATATAAGCACTCGAGCAACAGTGATGTTGGAATCGGATCAAATTCACATGACTTTGGGGCACCTTTTATCAGGATTGTATGCAAGAAATCTATAGAGGGGGGCTCAAAATGCCGTTAAAGGTTGCCCTTGAAATTCTAGATCACAACTGTGTGGTGATGTTGAGTCAATTGAAATTGTGTTGTCAAGGTGATCTCTAATGGTTTTGTCACAAGAAATTTGCAAACAGGTCTGGAAGTTCGACCCGGGAGAAGGTTGTAAGAAGTGGTTTACATTTGTTTCTTGACATTAGCTTGTTAGTAATATCGAAGAGCATTTTGCAGCTGGAGCTTTCAGTGATCTTAGTACTGAAATAGGTTGAATTTGCTGCATGAACTATGTTTGTGACATTCTTCTTAGCAGCTTCATAGATTTGCTTATGAATAGTGAGACTGGATGAAAGCCAAAGCCTCTCAGCCTAACGCATTCTCTTTTAGCAGTGTGAAGCTGGTCCCTAACACTACTATACCATGGAGAACACTTCTTAATGGATACTCTGCACTTGGTTGCTGGGGCATGTTTATCAAGCAATGAACACAAGCACTTGTCCAGTTGCTCTGCTGTAGGAGGTAACAAAGTTGTTAGGTTTGCTTGGATGTCATGCATTAGTTGGGTTCTATTAATCATAAGGAGGTTTCACTTAGTAGCAAACAAATATGGAGAATTAGGAAATGATACGTCAAGATGGCATATGACACAGAGGTGATCTGATGCAAGTTACATATGATAATTCTTTGTTGGGCAACTGTCTCTCAGCCTTTGATGAATTGTCCTGAAACTTTGCAGACATTATTGACATCAGATAAGCATGTGCATATGATTCTGCAGTGGTATGAGAATTCTGCATGATCGCAGATAAATTGCGATTGGAATTTGTAATTTTTTGCATCTTGGTCTTTTTTCCATGTTACAGATTTTCAGTGGTGCCACAGCATATTCCAGTCACAGATACAGTGCACTGACAGCTGCATCACACTTACAGTGCTTGTATGATATTGGCTTGCCAATTTAGGCTGGTACCAGCCAAACCATTTAGAATGCACTTTAGTCTGTGCCACCAAAATAGACCGTATACCCATCTGAAAGCCTAGTTTTGTTCTTGTAATCTGATAGCTTATTGGTCAACTTGACATCAAAGATTTACTCCCATTAGTTTCATTAGAAGATATTCAGTGTGTTGTACACAGTTGTTCTGTTTATTTTTTAAATGGTGCTGGTCACAAGTGCCTGTAACATACTTCATACACAATATAGTACGTCTTTATTACAAACACTATAATGGCTGTGTGAAGTATCTTACAAGAGATGGTGAGGGAGGATCATGTAGATAAGAAATACAACAATGTAGCAAAAATGGATGCTGAAAACGGGAATCCATAGCAATGAGAATGGCTAAAGAGTTGATAGCTACGATATCATAGCCTCATATGAAATTTTAGATATATTGAGACCCTGCTGACGAAGGAGGTAGCGGTACTATATTAGTACTAGTGTGAAATTGGGAGGCAGTGTTTGACAACATTGATCTGACAAAGCCTACTGCAAAATATGCTACAGAACAGAATCTGCATTTGCTACAGTCTTCTTTTATTGCATCGGTGAGTATAGGATTGTGCTGAAGGAAAACATTGTTGATGTCTTTTTATCTTACCTGGCCAGTGGTCAAGTGAGCTTATGGTATGGCCCTGCATCTGTCATATATCATCTGTCTGTCCATTAACACTTGTTTGCAAACACTCTTGAGGCTTAATTTCTGATCAGATTTAAGTCCGACCTTGTATGTATGTATATATCATCAAAATCTTAGATGAGTTTGATTATGAGCAACTTCCATGGATACTAATGAGGTGATCTTTCATTAGATTGGTTTGGAATGTAAGTTTATATCATCAAGACCTCAGGTAAATTCAGTTATGAGCAAAATCTACACATTAACGAGATGATCTAGCATTTGATTGGTCGTGCATGTGAACACTCTAAAGGTAATTTTTCTGTTCAGATTTTTGATCATTGGACAAGTTCGATTGAGTGCGCCAGTGTTGCACATAGAGTGCTGGCTCAGGGTCCTGCAATTCATGTCTTATGTCCCCAAATCATGATCACGTGCGCCGTCCTGGGCACGCTTTTTCATCAGAAAAAATTTAAAAATACACCTACAATTTTTCGTTAGTGGATGTCCACCCATGTCTCTCTTGGCGCTAGCAATGTCCAAAGTCACAAAAGGTGATAAAACTGTATGATGACAATGAATATCTATTTTAAAACGATGTATCTGGCAATGAAAACATTCAAAGTTTGTGATAATTGACCGAGTTGCAATGTAAAGTGTTTGACAGCCATTACTGTAACATATTTTTGAGGTTAAAGTCAGCCCTATAATGAGGAAGATTTAATTTATTTTGAAGTTGACAAAAGTGACAAATTTATGCAAATACACAATTTGTCATTTAATTCATGATTTGTAAGTTTGGAAAGAAAAGTATTTCAGAAAACAGCTATTTATTATAATAAATGCTGGTAATTAGTGTACACTAAAGTTAAATGAGAGAGCAAGATCTGGAATGGAAAATTCCATGGTGCAGCTCATTTAAGGTTAACCAGATAATGTTTTCATGAGTCACTTGAGCACATTATCAAACTTTTTAATTGCAGTAATACAAGTGTTCAAGGAAAGCATGATAGTACAGTGCAGAGAACAAAGTTAAAGTGGCAAAACTGTTGAAGCAGCCAAGATTATCTTATTATCACTATTAGTGCATTATGTACTATTCCTTTCATTTGTCCCTCTAAAATGGTGTGTGTCCCCCAGATTTGGAGGGAGGGGGACACTGTCCTGTGCCCTTGGGATCCTATGTGCAACACTGGCATCATGTATCATATTAATGAGGTGATCTTGCATCTGATTGGCCGAGCTTGTGAACACTCTAGAGGTCATATTTTTAATCCAATTTTTATCAGATATGGTATGTGAGCTTGTATCATCAAGATCTCGAGTTTGATTATGAGACATGTACACGTATTAATAAAATGGTCTTGCATTTGATTAGCTGATCTTGTGAATACTTAAGAGACCACATTTCAAAACAGATTTTTATCAGACTTACTATGAAAGCTTGTATCATCAAGGTCTCAGAAGAGTTCAATTATGAGTGAGATCCACACATATTAATGAGGATCCAGGATGATCAGATGGTAGGAATCAAACCTGCAACCTTCTGGTCACAAGTCCAGTTTCTTAACCTCTGAGCCACATTAGCTCCCTTGGGTGGGGATCTCGATGGTTTCCAATTTTTTTCATATATTTTAAGGATTTTTATATTTTTTGTCAATACATTGTATTGTAAATACTTTTTACACAATTTTAATACCGTAACCTTTCTTCTTTCATAGTGTAGTAATTCGTGTTTACATTGTTTCAGAAGGGTTTATGTTCCTAAAGTTTTTGTGCTATTTTTGAGTTTAACATATTTAGAACTTTACATTTTATTGGTACCATATAGCTGTTATTGTGCTGAGGTACTGTTAAACACTAATATGTACATACTCCAAGTTATGATTTATGTGGGGGGTGTAAGGACAGACCCAGGAATCTATGCTGACTGCACAGATTAACTCCCCTTGTAATACCAAATAAGACGTACACTTTAAGAATGGGGTTATGAATGGTATCAAAGTTATGAATCGGGGGCCCAGTCCCCAGGGGCAGGGAGAAATCCAGAGACAATATTGGCTGTATAAATGTCTTGTCCTTTTTTATGGTAAGAAAGTGATCTTATATACATGGTCTAGGCAAAAAGATAAATGACTCCAACATTAATGGACAAGGTCTCAACTATGTGCTCCAAGCTTTCAATCCCCTCTAGTTTTAGTACAAGTGCGATTTATATTCACAAGCTGATGTGTAAACTCCCCAGGTTAGCGATATCAGGCCCACTAGGGCCTCGTTTTATTTTATTTTCCTTTTATTCAGTATATATCATACTTTTCCTACTTAAGAGATTAAAATGAGCATTAAACAGTCATTAATGTCTTAAGATTTGAGTGTCCATTTGTTGTAATTTGTGAGAAAAGAATTGAAAACTATTAGGAAAAAAGTATTTTATGTAGTTGATAAAAGAAATTTAGTTTTGGTGCTTCCCCTAGACCCCACAACCCCAGCCTACTTTATGTGCTTTTGCAACTTTTACACTAACCTCACTGGTTCTGTTCTCATGCTCCAATGAATATATTTTTTTTTAAAACAATGCATTTTTTGTTTTTTATATCCATGTGAATGTTCTTTTGAATGTTCATACATATATACATACATTCTGCCAGATTATATTGCTCTTTGCTGCTTGCACCACTCATTCCAACAGAAAAGGGATGGGGTATTAGTGGCGTATGAACATATTTATAGTTTATGTATAACACACACCCAGCTGAGAACAGTATAGACCCAGATCTGCCAACCAGGGTAGAACAAGCAGCATAGACCCATATCTGCCAGTCTTTTATTGACTAGCACATCAGGGTAGAACAAGCAGCATAGCAACAGATCTACCAGCCCTTTATCCACTAACCGAACAGGGTAGAACAATGTTTTTGTTTTTGTTGGTTTTAATG
The DNA here is from genome assembly GCA_029931535.1 of Margaritifera margaritifera. Taxonomy (NCBI): domain Eukaryota; kingdom Metazoa; phylum Mollusca; class Bivalvia; order Unionida; family Margaritiferidae; genus Margaritifera; species Margaritifera margaritifera. The sequence continues at coordinate 1,808,395 of JAQPZY010001656.1, forward strand.
GCATATTTAACAGATTATCAGCTATATCATGCCAAGGAAATAGAAGCTAAGTGCCTTTCCCAAAAACACACCAAAACAACCGACCAGGGTTGGCCTAAACGGGGATCGAACCCACAACCCTTGGATTATGAGTCCAACAGTCTACCAACTGAGCTAACACGGTTCCCTGGGGTACAACAAGTGACATACACCCAGATCTACCATCCCTTTATCCATTAGTCAATCAGGTTAGAACAAACAGCTTATACACCCAGATCTGTCATTTCTTCATCCACTAGCTCATCAAGGTAAAACAAAGGACATAGAACCAGATCTGACATCCCTTCATCTATTAGTCAACCAGGGTAGAGAAACAACATAAACCCAAATCTGCCATCCCTTTATCCACTAGTCCATCATGGTAGAACAAGCAGCATACACCCAAATCTGTCATCCCATTATCCATTAGCCAATCTGGGTATAACAAACAGCACAGACCTAGGTATGCCATCCCCATTTCCATTAGACAATCAGTGTTGAACAATCTGCATAGACCTAGATTTTCCATCCCTTTATCCAAGAGCCAATCAAGGTAGATGAAACAGCATAATTGTGATGTATGCTGTATTGCACCAAGAGCATTGCAAGTCAAGTGCAACCGTGTTGTAAACACAGTACATTAATATGAATATGTTAATGAAGTATTGGATAGTGATCCGAAGTACACAAGATCTATGCTTGAGAAAATAACAACAAAAAACATTATATAGAATTGAGATATTATCACATTTAATGTCCTGTGAAAATAGCAACAAATAATTAATTTTGTTTATAAGAATAACTTTTAACTTTTGAAACAGTTGTTTATAAGGGTAACTTTTTACTTTTGAAAAAGTAGCTCCTACAAGTGCTTTAGCTAGTGCATAGACACTATGACCGAGACAAACAGATTGAGACAACCAGACCAACATAAAAAAAGTATGGTTAGTAAATTAGCTAGATTTCTCTGTCGCATGGGTGAGAAAATGAGAAGGGTGCATTTCAGGTAGTTTCCAATAGAATATGTGTAGCTATGACAGTTATCTTGTGACCAATAATTCATTAGCAAATTATTTTCAGAATTCAGTGAAATTATGAAAAACAAGAGTCCCTCGAAAGGACTGACACTCTACTGCACGAGAAGAATTTCCAGGTACCATCTCTGATATTCTTGATCGATAAGATATTACAATTAGCCAATGTGGCAGCTATATTGGATGTAAGATCAACATCTTTTTCATTTAGGTCAAAATTAGACACCATTAGAAGACTTTTGGTGAAAACCCCATTCCAATATGACCATTCAGGAGAAATGGAGACAAAATTTTCAATATGTTCATTGTGGCAGCTGTATTGGATATCTGTGGGGCACCAATTTCATTTAGGACCAACTAGATATCAAAAGAAGTCTTTTGGTGAAACCCTATGTCGATATGACCATCAATTCTGAATGAGTTGCGTAAACATGATTTTCAAGATGGCTACCATGGTGGTCATATTGGATATCATATGGGCATAATTTTCATTCAGGACCCACTAGACACCATAAGAAGTCTTCTGGTGAAAACCCCATGTCAATATGACTTTCCATAGTGCTCTGGTGAGAACCACATGTTGATGTGATTTTCCATTGAGAAGTAGTAGGAGGAGTAGCAATAACAAGATTTTGATGGTGTCAGATCAGCACCAATGTTGATAGGACTTTCCATCTAGGAGGAGTAGGGATAGTTTTCAAGATGGCCATTGTGCCAGCCATATTGGATATCAGATCGGCACAGCTTTTATTTAAGACCAACCAGACATCACATGAAGTTTTCCCGTTAAAACCCCATTCTGATATGACATTCCAATCAGACCAACCAGACATCATAGGAAGTCTTCCAGTTAAAACCCCATGCTGATATGACATTCCAGTCAGACCAATCAGACATCATAGGAAGTCTTCCAGTTAAAACCCCATGCTGATATGACATTCCAATCAGAGGGAGTAGCAAAAACAAAATTTTCAAGAGGACTGCTGTAGTGGTGGTCAGATTGGATGTCGGATTATTTTCTCATTTATGACCAACTGGACATAATTAGAAGACTTTTAGCAGAAAACCCCATGTTGATATAGGAGTAACAATAACAAGATTTCTAAGATGGCTGTTGTGATGGCTATACTGCATGTCAGATTGGCACCATTTTCATTTAGGGCCAAATATACATAATAAGAAGTCCTTTAGTGAAAACCCCACGATGATATGACCAGCCATTCAGGTGGAGTAGTGATAACAAGATTTTCATGATGGCCACTGTGGTGGTCATACTGGATGTCTAGGCAGCACCATTTTCATTTAGGACCAACAAGACATTATTAGAAGTCTTCTGGTGAAAACTCCATGTCAGTATGACTTTCTTTTAAGGTGGGGTAGTGATAACAAGATTTTCAAGATGGCTGCTGTGGTAGCCATATTGGACATTGTATCGACACCATTTTCATTTGGAACCAACTAGACATCATAAGAAGTCTTGGTGAAAACACTATGATGAAACAACCATCCATTCAGTAGGAGTTGTGATAACATTTTCAAGATGGTTGCTGTGGAGGCTATATTAGATGTCTGAGCAGCTGCATTTTCATTTAGGACCAACTAGACCTTGGGGTAAAAGTGTGTGTAAAGTTCCATGGTAATCCTCCAAGTAGTTTAGAAAGAGCAGCAATAACAAACTTGTACTAATGGATGGGCAGACACTGGATGAGAGACAACAGCCCATCCCACAAGTTCTTCTATCTTTGACCTGTAGACTTTTGCAGCGGGATACGACTCCAGTCGTACTTTACCTTTGCCAGCGGGATACGACTCCGGTCGTATGTTCACTGTATTCCATTACCAACTTTGCAGAAACGTATTTTTAGCTGTATAAAACATCATCAATTTACGTGTACTCTTTTGAAAAGAAGGAAATAAAGGTAGAAGGTACACATAACATTACTAGATTGTTTAAAAGACGCCAAAACTGGCAAAATTTTGATTTCAAAAAAGAGTTTTAACGTGTGGAGATTTTTTTAAAAAAAATGGCAGTCATATTCTGAAGAAGGAAGTGAAGACAGTTATGTGCTTGCTGAATTAGTTGAAAATAAAGACCATTTCGTGTGGAAAATTGACATTCTAGGCAGTGGGAATCGCCATCTTTACTTCTTCAAAATGAACGGAGCTGATGATAACTGGTTATTTGAAATTTGATTTCAAACACGACATTTAATGTGTACAGTAGAGATCAACATGGTGGACAGCTGAAACAGCAAGTTACGGCAGTGATGTGGATGCTGATTTTGATGAAAATATAGATCATTTTGTGGGGAAAATGTATGTTTAAGCAGTGCAGATCGTGAGCTTGACTTTAACAAAATGAACCGAGATGATGATAACTGGTTAGTAGAAAATTTTATTTCAAAACTGAATTTTAACGCGTGTAATTCAAAATGGTGGACAGTACTGAAGCGACCATGATGTTGATACCGATTTTGATGGAAAATATAGACAAAATTTGTGGGAAAAATTTATATTTTAGGCAGTGGTGATCGTGGGTTCATGATCTTGTTTGCATCAAATGAACTGAGCAGATTATTAATAGTTAATTGGTATTTCTGACTCGGATATTGACAATGACGAAGACGTGGATGCTTTTCAAGCTAACTGGACATTTTGAGAACTTCACTTCTCATAAAGTTCGCACATATACTGATGTTGGGTGTGTGCATAAAATTATGAAATTTTACTGCATCCCTGGAAATGGACCAAAATACACCCAACATAACTCTGATATTATTACATTAAAATTTATTGTGGAATAAAAACACTGAAGAACCAAAATGAAAAGCTTTGTCGACTTACCAGTAAGGATTATTCTGTTTGTTCTCCAATTCTCATGCGAGTAAATTTAATAAAATTGTAATAGCTTTCGATATACTTGATGGATTTTTACTATTTTGTCACCTTCTTAAATGGCATAAAATTCTCATTTCATACATTTACATATCGGAGGTAAAATGAATATTGCAGATTGGAAAATTGCATTGAAAGTAAGTTATTAAAAAAAATGTAAAGCATGTTTTTTTGGTTACATAACTTTACTTTCAACTGAAGTTTTACGTCTCAAAATTTTCAGTCAAAAAATATATGACCTTAAGGAAAATATTATGCTTTTTAAAATGGTATACAACATTGAAAAATAATTTCAAAAAATTGTATTGTAAAGCCAGATTGATCAACGTCACTGCATTCTCTCATGCTGCTACACCACTGACTGAAAAAATTTCCAGTTCTACACAACTGCCTGTCTGATTGGGCTTCAGTATGAAAAGGATTAATAAGATTGAGAATTTTTCAACTCAATTTGCCCCACATATATAATAAACACTGTATAAATATTCTAAAGAGTTTTGAAACTGACATGTTTCCTGTTTGCCTACCTGGATTTTCATCAGATATAACACACAGGGCCAAGGAAGACAAATTGATTGTTGGTAAAAAAAAAAAAAAGGTCAAACCTACAAGTAAAGGTCACAGTGATGGGGTTTGAAACATTTCTTGTGAGATTTGAAATCTCTGGACATTAACAACTCTGCTTTACAGATTTTGTTGATTAAAGAGTTTGTGATTGGTGTCAGTTCAAAAGTTGTTGGTATTATTATAAAAGAACATAAAAGATGGCTGTAGTCTTTGGGTAGAACATATATTTTTTGATTGCTAACTTGACAAGTATCTGCTAAAACTGGTCATGGATAGTTGCAAAAAAACACTGAAAGTTTTTTTAAAAAAAGAATTCTTCCAGAGTTAAGTACAAAACTGTGTTTCTATGTTTCCTGAACCATATTATTTTAAATCACAGAAGGATGGCAAGCTTGGGTTTCTTTTGATGTCCTTATATGGTGGAAAACGCAAATACCATATAAAAAAAAATTATAAACATTTTTAAGCTATAAACAATTAATTTGCTGAAATGTTAGTAATGCCAGTGTTTAGAAATAAGAATCTTGTATAAAGGTCTAAACTGAACAAGGGCCATTTTCTGTCCCCTCTCAAATTTTTTTGGTGTGTACATGTATAAGGTGGTGTAATTGAACTTATGACACAAGTTTGATGTTCACATGCTGGTTGCCATAGAAACAGCATGTTGAAATAGGAAAAAAAAAGACCTTAAAATTCTCCAAACTTTCGATGTATTTCTCATTGAATGGTCTATCCAGAAATTATTCACTAAATTTTGAAGGACATAGTTTTTATTTGCCATTAATATTAAGATTTAATGAAAAAAGGATATAAATTTGCTCCAAGGCGTATGCAATGAATATTCCCAGCTTACAAGTTTGTTTAAAAATGGTTTAAGTTTAATTGCTAATTAAAGCTGTCAAAATTATGCATTATGCATTAACAGTAAACAAATAAAAATGTAAAAAGAAAAGAATGCTCCCAATGTGGGAATGAAACTGCATTTTCCTGCAAAGTAGGAACTGCCTTATAAACCAAAGATACTGAAACTCTTGTTTCATTGAAAACTATATATACAGTAAAATGTCAATTATTCGGACCCAGCAGGGGATATACCATATTACTCGCGTATTAGCCGATACCAACTGCAAACTGCATAGACCCAGATCTGCTGTCGCATATTGTGCTGGCAGATCTGGGTCTATGCAGTTTGTAAGGACTAATCAGTAGAACAAACAACATAGACCCTTATTTGCTAACGCATTATGCGATGGCAGATCAGGGTCTATGTTGTTTGCATTTGGACTCGATTTTATGTGAGTATATATGGTAGATTTTGTCCAGATTATCAAATTTGGGTCAAAAAGTAGATATGTGAATGAAAGTATTAAGACAATCCATGATGGAATGACAACATAGGTATGATGGACAGTCATTTTATGTGTGGTCTTGTGAAGACCAGTGTCGAAGGGCTGATAAGGATTCACTGACACCTGTGCCAGTAGGTGATTAACTTTTATCATCTATTGATCACTACTTGACAGTTAAATGGGCTTGGACTACAGAATGTCTTTAATCAGACTGTTACAAGTCTTTAATTGTGCTTGATTATCATGGGATTTATGACATATAGTCATATTGATACTCGCTTAGCGACAATCAGTGTAAGAATAAACTTCCTCTTTTTATATCACCCTCTCTCTTTCGCTCTCCTAATTACATTTATGTTTACTTTAAAAAGATAATTCAGTTAAATCACAATACCTTTATAAATATAATTGAGTTTATATCTGATTATGTTTGTTTCTAATTTCTGCTACTTTGTTTTATGTTGGCATTGTGATTGGTAAATTGGTTTCATTTATAATGTACATTGTAAAAAGTGGTAGTAGTCCATATGAGCATATAATCCATATAATTGGCATCTGGATAATAGAAGTTTTACCGTAGTGTGTATACAATGTAGCTTAACATTGAGGATACTCAGCTGCACTGTATTTAACACTTCTAAAGTTAATGTTGTTAACAAGATGAAGAAAATCGAGTCAATTAAACTTTCTTAAAGATACCTCAGGCTTACCAAATGCTCTTTAGATATTTAGAAGTTTTATTTCAGGAGTTGTGAGTATCCCCCATGGATACTGATAGAGGACACTGATAACAGATTTAATTATAAAATGTTTCAATCTTTTGTTGATATTCTATTTGGAAACTAATCTGATATCTACTCATCTTATGGCCTAATCAAGATATCTACTTGTTTTATGGCCTAATCAAGATATCTACTTGTCTTATGGCCTAATCAAGATATCTACTTGTCTTATGGCCTAATCAGATATCTACTCGTCTTATGACCTAATCAAGATATCTACTCGTCTTATGGCCTAATCAGATATCTACTCATCTTATGGCCTAATCACATATCTATTCGTCTTATGGCCTAATCAAGATATCTACTCATATTATGGCCTAAAGTCTGATAAGATAGCAATATTCTGATTTGTAAAAGAACAAAATATGACTTTAAAGAATGCCTTTCAGTCCCTTTTAAATCCCTGCTGACACCCCTCCAATAAATCAAGCCACACATGCAAGAGGGAAAAAAGGAAACAAAAAGGTTGTTTCAAACAATATGAATTTACTTGCTTTTCTTTACTTTTGAAAGTATAATACTGCCTGGAATAAATATAAAGATATGTCAAGCAACTGCAGTTCAATTTCTTGACAAGAAGTGGAATGATGAAATACTTTAGGTTTTAAATACCAGCACAACCTTGCTCCAGGATAATATTCTGAACGTATATTTTTTGTCCGTAATAGATACACAAGCTGTCAAAATTTCTTTATAGTGCAAACCTGTGCATATATTTTGAGTTTGAAGATGCTGAACTAAGTACATATTCTTTTCAATATACCAGCACCTGTTTGACAGTTGATTTTTTTAATATGAAATAGCAATCTGTAAACAAAATGACTATAAAATAGTTTGATTTGTATAATGAATGACACGTTAAAACAATCTTGACATTTATAAAAATTAATTTTTTTATTTTAAATGTGCTGAAAACGGCACAATACTAATATCAATACTAAAAATCTAAAGATACAGAACATTACATATACATTGTGATAGAGTACAGTACATTACATATTTACATATACATTGTACTGGGTAGACTTTACAAATGATGCCTTTCAGTAATGTCTGCAGACACAGATCTTACTGTTTAGTATCATTAAAGGTTAAAATTGTTCAGTGTCACATACAACTTAAACATTTTTAATATATAAAATTTTTAATATATAAAATAGATGTCTTAGTGTTGTAAAGTATGTGATGTCTTTGTGCCATAAAAATTATAAAAATAATTTGATATTTGACTAGGTATGACACTAAAATCTCTAAAATATATCCTGAGATGCCAAGCTTTACATATTTTGCAGAATTATTGTGAATCGTTAGTGAAAATTTCACATTTTGAAATATACAGTCAAAATTCTAGAAAATAAAAATTTTGAGGGATACAATTTTGAAGAGAGCTTTCTGTGTGGACTCGAATAGGGAGAAAATTATTTCAACACCAATATGAAAGACTAGTACATAGAATATAATTTCTCGATGTAGAAAAACAAAATGTAGAAACCAGTGGACCAAAATGTTGGTGAAAAATAACAGCAGAGATGAACAGCAAAGGAAGATGCATATAATCTGTGTGGAGAACATCTTTATATGGTTAGTGTTTTGGCCAAAAATATTTATGGAATTCAAGGTTCTGGAATTGGAAGAATGAACACATCATTATTTCTCATTGCACCTTACCTGTTCCTGACTGTACAGGATTGTATTGGCTGAAAGGATGATGCAATATTATTGTATATAAGTTTCTTGCTTTTAATAAATGTGGCATCCATTCTGGGCAGGCTGCCTAGATTCCCAAAAATTTCCACATTATGATTCCTGATAAGTCTGTTCATAGGTTGGCATCTCTATGTCCAAAGAGTGACACTGTTCCAAATTACCCACTGTTACTCCCTTGACTAAGAAATGAAATAACAGTAAAGAAACCAGTTCTTCCAAGGGATTGGTATTTTACTGGCTGAAAGAATTTATAGGAATCAATGAGAACTTTGTTTCTTCACTCCTATTCTTTTTAGCTGCCGAGTACTAAAAACATCTCAGATCCTCTTGAGAAACCCTACCATACTAAATTGGGAAAAAATATTTTCTTATATGATTGGGTTAACATGTTCACAAGGAAACTGCATATCAAAAGAAGTGTTTCAGTGAAACACCCATGTCAATATGATCATCTATTCAGGAGGAGTAGTGATAAAATGTTCAAGATGGCCACCATGGTGGCCATGTTGAAGCTCAGATCTGCACCATTTTCACTTAGGACCAACTACTAACCATAATAAGTATTTTCATGCAAGTCACGTCAATATGACCATTCAAAGAAGAAACAGTGATAAGAAGATTTTCAAGATGGCTGCTGTGGTAACATGTGGGTCACCATTTTCATTTAGGACTATCTAGACCTTGAAATAGAACTCTCTGATAAGTTTCATGGTTTTCCTCCAAGTAGTTAAGGAAGAGTAGCGATGACCCCTATAACTGCTACCAGATGCCAGAGGGGCTAAGAAGGATGGACACATGACCATCACTGACATAAGCTCTTCTGGTCTTTGACCAGTAGAACTAAAAATAAGTTGTCACATTCAATAAGGGTAAAGAAATGAAAAATGGAAGCACACTGCTTCATAATGACTGAGACTTTCACCTTACCTACTAAGGAAGGAGAGACAGAAGCAGTAAACATCAAAAGGAACATGGCAGAAAATAATTAAAAGAAATTTACTATATTAGATTGGAAGTGATATTTCAAGACTTTCCCTGTTTGCTGTTTACTGTAGTTTATTTCGAAAGAGTCACTATCAACAATTTTGAAAAAAATAGGTAATTTATGTGCTTATTTTCTCTTTGTGGCTTGAATGATTGGTAGAATATATGCTCTATCTATGATGAAGGTAATGATGATGCACCTTACTGACAGTACATGTTGATGATGTGTGGATTTTTCGGCACTATACAGACCTTTTGCCATTGCTGCCAAAGTGGATTTTTCATGTTAGAAATTACATTGTTTAACTCGCCATTTCCTTCTAAGTATTTAAAAGTTTTTTCAAAACATATGATTAATGGCTGTATATTCTGTAGGTTGGCTAGATGCCGAAGCATTAATCATTTCAATTTCTTGAATTTCTTCAAAATCTCTGTTTATTGTTTTCTTATTAGACTTATAAAAACCATGACCTTTGACCTTCTGACCTAAAGATTTAAAGGTTTCATTATTTTCCTAAATGCAAGCCATCCAGTTTGGTCTAGGAATTTACTTCTAGAACAAAAGTTACTGTGCAAATCAATTTTTCTTTCAATCACAAAGATGCTGATCTTTAACCTTTTGACTCCAAAATCAATAGGCTTTATCCTTACCTAAATTGCAAGCCCTCTGCAAAATGTTCAAGGTATGTGGTCTAGAACAATAGATATTATGTAAAAAATATTTGTTTCAGTCAGTGACCATGATCTTTGACCTTTTGACCCAAAAATCAATAGCATTCTTAGTCAAAGCGTAAGCCATCACTCTGGTGAAGGCAAATGGTTGAGAACTGACATTTTTGTGTAGCAACCATTTTCATTTTTCAGACACAGTGACCTTAATCTTTAACCTTTTAACCCCTAAATCAATAGGCTTCTACCTTATTCCAAATACAAACTACCCACAAAGTTTAATTCAGGTCTGTGATGTAGAACTTGAGTTTCTGTGCAGAAACCATTTTTCTTCTTGCAGTCAGTGACCTTGACCTTTGTCCTTTTGACCCCCTAACTGATAGGTTTCTTCCTATTTCATAGTGAAAGCCATCCACAAAGTTTGGTCCAGGTATGTGACGTAGAACTAATGTTATTGTGCAGAAATCATTTTTCTTCTTTCTGCCAGTTATCTTTACCTTGAAGCTTTGGCACCCAAAATCATTAGGCTTCTTCCTTATCTCAAGTGTAAGTCATCCACACAGTTCAGTTCAGGTCAGTGATGTATTAGTAATGTTATGGTGCAGAAACCATTTTTCTTCTTTCAGAAACTGTGACCTTTTGACATGGAAATCAACACAGTTTTTCCTTACCCCAAATGCAAGCTATTTACAAAGTTTGGTAACAGTAGATGGTGGAGTTGTTGTGTTGGTTGCATCTTGAGTGAGCCCTGGGCACATTTTTCCACCCCAAACTGCCAGTGTCCCCCTAAAGTTAACAAACTCACAAATCTTTATCATTATAGGGGGACAGAGGGACATAAAATGTGCCCTTGATAGCTTAACCAAGGTGCAACACTGAGAGTGGACAGGAAATAGAGAGCAGATAGATGGATGGATGTCATAATGTTGTACAATCATTAAAAATTATTTTTATTAATTTATTTAAGTCTCACCATTGTTAGGCAATTAACAACGGCCTGGGAAGAGTCACATAACTTGTGTCACCAAGACTGCATTTCAATGTGGCAGTAAGGGTGACATCTGATACAATACTATGGCAGTGTTCTCATTTTACATAAATTCATTTGAATGTGGCAGTAAGTGTGACAATTTGATACAATACTATTCACTAGCACCTTACTTTATGGCAGTGTTCTAATTTTAACATAAATGATGACAGTTATCACAGATCCACCATGCACAGGAAACTGTTTTGTGAACACATTCAATGACATCCAGTGACATGAAAAAATGACTGAATTCTGATACTTCCAGTGTTACTGATGGCATTACATCTACACCTCCATCACCTTTAAGAATCAGTCTGCATTAATTATCTATGTGAAACACCCACCCACCCAAATGGGAATAGCATGGACCCAGATCTACCATGGCCTGAAATCATACAGAGAATCAACAGCATAGATCTTCATTATATGTACAAGTTCTATCACTGGAAAACTTTCCCTAGGTTAGCCAGGTATCACACCTGTTTGGGCTTATGGAATACTATGTAATACTCCCTTGAATGACCCACCTATACTGTGGCAGGTTACAGGTGGGGATTATTTTCTTGAAGAGACAGATATCATGTAATGATGGCAAGTCTTGGGACAGGAAAAAATAATTATTTTTGGTGTCCCAACACTTATAGGCAAGTGAAAAATGAAACATTTTCGGTGTCCCAACACTTGTTGACACAAAAATGTCAAGACAAAATTGGCAAGATCGCCATATGTAACACTGCAGTAGTCTTGTTCAATTACCATGTCAAGAAACTGTTATAAACTACTATGATTGTTGTTACATTATTTATTTTGTATGTGCATATTTTCTGAGTTCTCCACCATGAAATAAAATAAAGGTAAATAAAAACTGAATTCACAGGCTACTTAAATTTTACCAGAAGACCTGTATTATAACAAACAGTAGGCCTACTTACACAGTGCATATCATGATTAGCGTCACTTATATCCTCATTTATTGCTAAATATATTAGATGCAGATTTTGCTGTAATCATTCTTTTTCACTAAATCTCATTCACCCTGATCACATTTTAGCTATACGTCCATATCTGTTTAATTTACTTTGATTCATGTGCTCAATGTTTACCGTTTATCAGTGATATAAGAGACCCTACAAGGTGATGTAATCAATATGAAAAGACACATGTTCAATGAATATTAATGAATATATTAGGCACATAAATAGCATATATTCACATAACTGTCACATATTCATTAAAGAATGACTATAATATAGGTTAAAATTCTGAATATAGACTTATTAAATCATCATTGATCCATTTTAGTTTTGTTTTCATGCCACTTTTGATTTTGGCATGCTGGTGGTTGTTTTCTGCCAGTGCATTATGTGATGGCAGATCAGTGTCTATGTTGTTTGCAGTTGGACTTGGCTTATAAGCAAGTACAGTATATAGAGTTGATAATGATATCAGCCTTTTCTAACCCAATCTGGCTTTAGACAGCCATTCACACCTTAGTATAAAGAGAGGTAAAATCCAAGCAAGCTGAAAAAGTGGCTATTTTTGTAGGGTTACTTGAGTACAATAAGGTAAGACGATATACACAACATGTGTTCTACTTGCACAATACATGGCATGTACAGCCCAGTAGAGGTTTTTTAAAGGAATTTTCAAGGACTTTTGAAAGTTTGTAAGGAGTATTCTTTCTAAAAGAAAGTGTGTCTCTAAATTCTAAACACAGCTCATTTCTAGTTGGCTCATATTCCTTACTAAATTGGTCGTCCATTGGTAAATGTGATTAACATGCCATAACAGCAAAGTAACACTATGTCATTTGATCCATCCAATTTTATCCCATTTTATTTCTTTATTAATTATTTTTTTTAAATATGTAAATAACAGAAATCTTGAATTAAAAAGTGACACATTTTTTCAGTTTAACACTTGGTACTCCCTCTGATAAATTCCAAGAGTTTTTGGCAAAATTAAGGGAATTTTTGAACAAATTCAAGGATTTTTCAAAGATAAAACCAGCTTTTTTCAATTCAAGGAGTTTTCAAGGTAACCTCTCAAATTCAAGGATTTTTCAAGGTTGTACAAACCATGCAATATACCACAGAAGATCTAGGACTATGCTATTTGCAGTTGCTTGAGTGTTGAAAATTGAAAAACAATTTTAAAAATATATAATCTTTTTATCTCGTTCAGTGGCATCTTCATACTGTAATGTCTACATCTCATCTCTATCTTCTCCATGTCTTTTGTTGTATCTTTGGAAATCAATCCTCTTGCTTCCAATCGCTGAGCCTCGATTACCTATTCAACTTGACCTCTATCCTATCTGTTTCTCCAGTGCCTTCTAGAAAATTCTTCCTGAAAATATCACATTTTGCTCTATATTTATACAGGATTTTCCAAATGAGTCTACCATAAGAGTCATGAAATTAAATCACAAGCCTCCTCCTATGAAAATCCCACTCAAAAAATTCAAAGATTCTATACTGACCATTCTAATTCATGATAAAATCTTAGACCTTATTTCACACAGATATGCATAAAAATAAGTTCAGTTTTGCAATGAACTGGGAATATGCATAATACAAAATATTTCTGAAAACAAGCAAACAACATAAACAAGAGTCCCTCGAAGGGGCTGATGCTCTACCAGTGGCAAGGAATTTATAGGAATTCATAAGGCATCCATTTCTTCTATCGTTACTTTTTTGCCTTTTCTGAGAAAAATGCAAAGCATAGCGAGCATGATGTCATCCAATGTCAACAGCAGCTGCGGTAGTAGCAACTCAATATTGAACATTTTGCAAGCCTAACTCTGCGAAAATGACTCCAAAAAATGTGAGAACCCATGTCTTTTTTAATTGCTGAGTATTGAGATTGTCTTGAGAACTCCAACATACCAAATTTGATATAAAAAGTGAAAAGGTAAAACCTGAGCAACCTGAAAAAGAGGCTACTTTTTTTTTTCTCAGGTTAATCAGGTACAATAAGATAATATATGTTTGAGTTAACAAGAAAAGTGCAGTACCAAAATCTTTATCAAACCCTTGAACCTGATATTAATAAACCTGTCTCAGATGCTGTCAAGATATAATGCTAAATATGTTTTAATCCATTATTAATATGTTTTGGAAAAAAAAGAGACAGTTATTGAACTGGCATCATTCAAGGTATTCTTCAGATATATCCACAAACTGGGTTTGATAAAAATCCATTCATTCTTGTTTGTGTTATCATGCTCACAAGCTGTCACTGATAAAATCAATGTCAAAGTGCATAAAATTGTTTATTGAAAAACAATGAAAAACAAAGTCTGATCAAAATACATCTGCATATGTACAAGTCAGAGTGTCTATATGCTCAGTAGGTACAAACATGCAAGCAGTGACCTTTGACAAGGTCAAGTAAGTTTGGTTTTCAAATTTGTTCACAGTTGTGCAGGTGTGATGGTGGTCAGGTCTGCACCATTTTTATTCACGACCAATTACATTCTTCAATAGGGAGTTTAGTGAAAAACATAATATCAATGCCACCATTCTTTCAAAAGGAATAGTGATAAAAAAAATTTGAGATGGCATTTATGGCTGTCATGCTGGAGGTCAGATCAGATCTATATTCATTTAGAACCTGTTTCATACTGTTATAGTGTTTGATACAAAAGTACCATGAATTGAACATTATACACCCACTCCTTGTTTAATAGTCCTCTTTGTAGGCACTAGTTTGGTATGGTTGACTCTGGACATTATTGATGAACAGATCTCATTGACCAGAACCTTTGGTCAAGGTATGCAGTCTTGACCTAAACATACTGTGATGAAACCTATTATTTTTTTTATTAGACTTACCATGACCATGACCTCTGACCATTACATCCCAGAATCTGAAGGCTTCTTCATCACCCAAAATGCAAGCCCTCCACAAGCTTTGTCAAGTAACTTGCTCTAGAACAAAAGTTATTCTGTAAAACAAATTTTTCTTTGACACAGTGACCTTGACCTTTGACATTTGACCTTTTGACCCTAAAGTTTTAATCTTATCCAATATACAAGTCATCCACAAACTTTGGTGAAGGTACGTGGTCGAGAACTGAAATCTTTGTGCAGAAACCATTTTTCTTCTCTCAGTCACAGTGACTTTGACCGTTTGACCCCCAAATCAAAAGGTTTCTTCCTTACCTCAAGTGCAAGTCAGCCACAATGTTTGGTCCTCATCTGTGATGTAGAACTATCGTTATTGTGTGGAAACTATTTTTCATCTTTCGGTCAAAATGAGCTTGACCTCTGAACATTTGACCCCAAAATGTATAGGCTTTTTCCTTACCCAAGTGCAAGCCATTCACAAAGTTTGGTAACTGTAGATATTGGAGAACTCAAGTTATTGTACAGAAACAAAACTGGCAACTGACGGATAACATAATAACATATCACACTCAAATGTGCACTTTCCAAAATGGCCGACTATTATCGGTACGAAACGGAGCAAAATTATTAAGATTCTGAAATGTATTATATTACATGTGCATTATATGTCAGAACTACGTTTTCCTCCCTCAAAATGGGTCAAAATTCGGGGTGCGCATTATACACCAGAGCGTGTTATACACACCAAAATACGGTAGCTAAAGATTACTCTTCTTTACAGTCTATTCTCTCTAATGCAGGATAGATCATTGGTAATAATATCCATCTTTTATATAAACTGGGTAAATTCTGAAGAACCTCAAATAAGTTGTTCCTATTATTTCCCTATTATTTCATCCAACCAAAGTGATAACTGGAAAATGGAAGCTCAGATTAACATGATTAGATATTCTCTATCTGTGTGCAAAGTTAAACTGTAATCGACTTCAAGGAAGAAAGGTGTTTGAGACAAAAAAACACATGTATGAACAGCAGTATTGGATAGGTCTATTTCATATCCACTTCATGTTAGATGGAACATTTACCACAAAACAGGGAATTTGTTTTGAAGATCTTCCTGAGTTATCTCCCCTTGATTTAACTGCTCGAATGTCCACTTGATGGCCTTGACTGCTAGATCCTGGGTAGAACAAAAAATAAATGCTTGACTAACTGCACAACTCAGAGTGATAGAGGTTATGAGTATGCTATATCACTGTCAAGTCTTAAACTGCCAACAATAATCAGTTGGATTAAAAGTTTAAAATCTTCCAGGCAGGATTTATAACTGACAGTAATCAATGTCTTTATTCTCAACTTCCTCCTTTCACCTTCCTTTAAATGAGAATATTCAACAAAAGAATCAATAAGATTAACATGAAACTATGATCATAGTATTTAAACAAAAAGCAGATTTATCACAAATGGCACGCTCTTTCTACATCTTCAAACAAAAATAAAATTTCTTGCAAAAGTAGGTTTTCAAGCTTTGTTCTGAAATGAGATTCTTGCATGTTTACCTGACAAAGCAAACATGCTGTCATTCAAAGTCTGCAAAAAGAATTCCTAAGCTAACATTTTCTGTAATAAATGCACAGTGTTGGGTCACTTGTAGCCAGATGCGATGACAGCAAACAACATGAAATAATCAGAACATAAAAACTCATGAATACTGTGAATCCATTATTTTTCAAGCTATACCAATTTTTGTGGATTTTGTGGTTTCTACAAACCAAAAATTTAAAGACCCAATGAACAATGATCCTTCTGTGGAAAAAACTTCACCCATTCCCAAGTTCACACATTTAAGTACAGATACTTGTGTCATTTTTTGCAAAACCATAAAAATTTACATCCATGAAAACAAATTAACTCAATGTAGACTATTTGAGAATCATTCTAATTACAATTGATTTCTAAATAAAAACAATAGTTTGAGTTGAGAAATCAAACATGAAAATATTACTGAATACTTTCATCTGACAAGATATTTCTCTTCAAATCTTTTCACATCTACTAGTTACAATGCAACAAATAATATACCATACATTTCTTATTGTGCGTCTGTTGTGAGCAATAAAACTGATATGCTCATAGTTTACTGATTCTTTTAACTAAAGAATCAATTTGAGAAAACTTTACACTTTTATGGTATTAATTCATACATGTCCGATTATTATTAAATAATGATTGAATGTTTCCTTGTGTAAATCCATGTCTGCAAAGGAGAACATGACTCTATGCACCACTTACCTTCCAAGAAGCAGTTGTCTCAGGAGCCAAGTCCAACCATTTCTGAATGTCATTGATCCGCATCTCCATCTAAAAAAAATAAATATGCAGCACATTGATAGATATACTGTATGAAGATGTTCAAAAAATCAATAGCAATTTTGTATCACATTTCAATTTTCCTGCTATATTTTAATTGGAAATTTTTAATTAATTTAAAGTTCTTCAACCTATTTGACTGATAAAAATAATTTATTAATATGCTATGAAATACCAAGATCTCATTAATTCAAAGCTGCATATTCAATTTGGTTCAATTACAAATGGGGGAAAAAAGAATTAGGGTATAGAAATGAAATTAAGTCTTACAATAAGGGGCCATAAATCCACCAATGATGAATTAGAATGCCAAAAATAAAACTTCTCAGAGATCTTGTCAATATACTGAATATGCAGACTAAATTTTGTTGAAATGTAACAAATTTTTAAATCATTGTGTGGAACACAAGTGGGTTTGTCAGACAATCATGGGCCATAACTCTACAAAATGATGATGTAAAATGCTAAAAACCCAACTCATTTGAGATCTCATCAATACAAACCTGTATACTAAATTTGTTGAAAATCTATATAAAAATATAAGTGTTATGTAGGAAATAGAGTGGGTCCTTTGAACAATCAAGGGCCATAACTTAGCTGATGCTGACAAAGAGTGTTCACAATTCATCTCATCTGAGACCTGACAACCATAAAACAGCATACCAAATCAAAAGTGAATAAAGAGAGTTCTTGTGTTAAATCAAAAGTGGGGCAGATGTACAGATAGATGGAAGATGGATAAATGTATAGGCCCAATTTAATATCCCATGTTTTTCTCTGAAAATAGAGACAAATAAATTCAAAATATGATATCAATTTGACAAAAGGTTGCTACAGAGACAACAGAAGAAGAGAACTTGAAGTTACAAGATGCTAATACAAGTTCCCCAATGCAACTTTCTTACTTCATGCGAATGGAACAGGTGATGTCTAAAGGAGTTGCCCAGACCTGATGTTGAGACCAAAAGGAAAAATAAATGTCATGTATTCATTTCATGGGGATGTCGAGTTTGTTCAAAATAATGGCTATCCAGCACAGATAATAACAACGGATAATGATAACACACCAGAGTATCTAATGCAATTTCTAGACAGTAAAATCCATGATAAACTGACAGCAATTTTGAAGCTACTGTGACTCTCCCTGTGATGTGGTGTTTTGGAGAATTATATATTTTGCCATTTTTTTTATTACAATTTTCAATTGTGTATATGTATCACTGGTAAATTTGAATTTGTAACAGTACAACCCAAATTAACATCATCAAATCCTCAAATACAAGACTTGTATCCCCATTCTAACACACTTTCAAAATTGTATTTGAAAAACAATCAAAAATGTAATTATCGATGGCATTACATCACAGGGAAACTCATGCGGTCACAAAATGGTACCAACATTTTAAAACAAACATGTGACTGTACTTATTAAATTCAGAATTAAGTTTTTTTTTGACATATATTATGCTTATAGTACATTGCATTACTCCTGATGTTTTCTTTACTTGGTCCTAATTTTAAGAAATGGATTCCAGAGCTGAAAATAAAAATTACCTTTAGATACAATAAATACATAGGGGGTACAAAAATGTTAAGAGCAGATGTAACTAAGATATCTATCCAGTTTTATGTTTCATCTGCTTTTTTATTTTTATAGACACATACCTTATCCAGTACCGTGGACAAAGAAAATGATTCTGGTTTACGCGATGAAATACTGGCTCCTGTCTTTAATTTTTCCCTGATAGCTCTACACATTATGTACCTGAAATAACGACAGAAAATTGCCCTAAATGTATTTTTGTGTACTTGTATGTGTCTGATATGACACATGAATTGTTGAAAAATAAACAAAGCTGTGGACTGCATCATTTCTTAAATAAGATGTTGAAACAACTGCCTAGAAAAAATTTATTTTTTCCCAAGATTGTTTCTTAAAATTCTAACTGCCACCTCCCATTTTCAATGTTTTCAATTATGCAAATTTTGTCCACTAAATCATCCTTCAAATGCATTTTGTTAAAAAAACATATACAAACTTAAAACATGTCTGCCTTTCATAATAGTGTCTCTATTCAGATGCAGGATAATGGGCCCATGTCACAACATAGGGAAAAGCAGGTCATACACCTATACCATATTCAATACAATAATTACAATGTGCACTTCAAAAATTATTTGTACAAATTTCATGAGGTTAATCCTCATCATGATAAGTGCACACTGATGAAGTTATCAACAATGTCCCTATCACACAAATGAACATGCTAGAAGAGTCAGTTCCCTTTAATTATGTTAAAGGATCTCCACTGAGGAGGTTAATTTCTCTCTTCCAATATGGCTACCCTAAATAAAGCACACATCAGATCCTATTTCAAAGACTAATTTAACCCAAAAAGTTAAGTGGTAACAAGAAACTAGACATGCAAGGTAATAATAATAATAATGAAGAAGAAATAGGCAAAGCCTAAGACAAGCACAGTTGACTTCTCATGATGTCGACTGACATTGTGCATGACACTATGGAGATGCATCGCAATGCAAGATATGAGCATTCTTAACCTCAGCAAAGGAAACTATATTACACTGCATGGTATATATTCGGTTGTTTATCATCAATTATTGTCCATTTTTGTACATACAAAATAATGTTTGTTTATTAGAAACTATTTGATTGCTTTGTCACTAGTTACACAGTATTGCTTTGCTAAAAAGGAGATATCAAAATCAGTCTAAATTATCAGAATTACATGTATTTCCAACTCTGTTCCAATTTCATGATAAACTTGCAGTTAATGAAAAATTTTCAAAGCATACACTTTGGAAAATCTCTATACTAATACATGTGTTATCATAAGAATTTGCTTTGCAT
This sequence comes from Margaritifera margaritifera, assembly GCA_029931535.1. NCBI lineage: Eukaryota > Metazoa > Mollusca > Bivalvia > Unionida > Margaritiferidae > Margaritifera > Margaritifera margaritifera. The sequence goes on from JAQPZY010001656.1 coordinate 1,828,526, forward strand.
GTGGCACTTCTGCAATTGCTAATAACAATAAAAATGTCTTCAATCTATTTAATGAGAGTAACCCAATTAGTTTATAATAACTAATCTCCATAAATGCCCTATATTATATACAAATATTTACAGGCTGACATTTTGCAAAAGTATGTAAAGTATGTCAAAATTTATATATGATATATCATTATAAAAAAAAAAAACAATTAAAAGGTGAAGGAAAATCTAGTAGATATGTGGTCATGTATTTTCATTATGTAGCAATTTCTACTACTCTTACATTCACTGATATGATCTCCTTGACAACATACACTCCAAAGACTTTGTCATGTGCGACAACTTGCAACGAAGTATGCTTGTAAAAGAGATAGAGCGCTATGTCGGTGATTTGAACCATGAAAATTAGAATGTTAAAAAAAGATTTTAACAGCTACTTTTTATTCACAGGGCATATTGGAATAAAACGAACATGCATTGCAACTGGATAACTGGAGATATATATATATATATATATATATATATATATATATATATATATATATATATATATATATATATATATATATATATATATATATATATATAATTAGGCATCAGTTTATCACCTGTACACAAATCTTGTGACAATATTTACCCAATATATATATATATATATATATATATATATATATATGTTGAACACCTGTACACAAATGTTACAATATTTATCCAATTAAATATGCCTTAGCTTTTTACATTATTACTATTATTATTATAATTATTGTTGTTATCTCATGTTCAGTATGCCACTACAACATTCTCATGACACATTTCCTTTACTACCTCCTCCATGCATAACTTGATTGGGATATAATATCTGTAGTACATATAGATGTATCTGTTGTTAGTCAGCTTTGATTTTCACCATGCATGGTTTCCTGGAATTAGGTCAGAGCAACTTGGTTCTCCATATAATAAATATGTAAATACACAGATCACCCTATCTTTGATTATTCTTATAAAATGTTGCTATTCTAACAACACAAAATAGACATGTAGTTTACTCATTTTAAGACTGTTTTTCAACAGTTTCTTCTTTCTTTTTCCACTATTTAACTCTTGTTTATAGATTCCCCGTGTCATTCAAGCATGTAATAGTCCGGATTTTCTCTCAGCTTTTGTGTTCAGTGTTTGTTTTGTTGATGTTAAGTTGTTTCTTCCCCTGACAAAGAGCTTGTTAGCTCAAAATGTTGGGAAACTGTTTTGTAATTGTTGTGTCAATACATATATATTCTAAATAGATTTTTTTTCTGTGCTAAAATGCAAATATTTATTGTTCTACATGTTTCCCTCTTTGTGTTTGTGTCTTTGTGTGTGTATTTTATTGTCCCATTGAGGAAGACATTACTTTAAGTCTAAACATAGGGAAATATTTATGTACACAGAAACTTGTATCCACAGTGGATATCTCCTGTAAAGAACACTTGCTTATACACAACATAGTTTAACAGTTCATTGTCTATCATTTTCACAAAGGTTTTTACTGATAGCGTCTCTAATGATGGACTATTATTATGAGTTATATGACTGTAACATTAGTTGTACAAAAGCATACATGCACCCAGGATTTTCTCACCCTCTTTGGTTGAAACAATGATTGTGATGTTTTGTTTGGTTTTTTCAAGTCACCGAGATATTAATAAAACACAACATTTGAATTTAACTGGCAGGAGAGTTAACGATAAACATGATAAAAAGCAACACTTTCATGCTTTTTAGATTAAACTGCAACTGTCTTTTGTGCCTACCCACAAAAAAGCTGACCATTCAATGCAGCTTTCTTGTAGTTTTGTCTATGCAAATATAGTGTTTCAGTTTTGGGTGGATGGGTGATCACGCTTATTTTTCTGTGAAAAAAAAATAGAAACTGCTTTTTTTCAGTCTCTGTTGTGACACTAGCACAGGTTTTTTTTTACTGCAATTTGACTGCACTGATGTTTTTCATACAGCCAGAAGAAATATTCTGCACACTTAAATTCTCTGCATGCCTGTAGGAATTAAATTCTTTGTGCATCATTCGGAAATAGATGTTGATGCATAAAAAAACGGAAATAGATGTTGATGCATAAAAAAAAGTGATTATCACATACATTTACTCACCACGTTGTTTTCTTTTTTAGTATTCCAATCACTCCACCTTGTTTATCAAGAAAATACAGGACCTCACCTTCGAGATCATACACCTGTCGTATCTAAGGAAGAGAAAAATATGACACTATAAAATTTGTTCCTAAGAATCATAAAAGTATCAGAAATCTGCATTTGTAAACCTCAGAGATTTACATTTTAGTTTCTCCATTTTGCTAATGATAACAAATAAAAAGCCATAAGTGTTCAAATATTTTTTTAAACTCAAAGAAGAAAAAGGAATATATAGTCATACCAGTATGTGATGACCACTCAGATCAGCTAAAAGTGGTCTTTATAGACAGGTGCTCACTATATACAGGTAAGGGATAAACACTACTTACAGTCCTCATTCTTTCCTGACTTTTCTGCATGTCAACTACCTCATATTTGACTCTTGGAAGGCCCAGAGCTCGAGCAATCTGTAAACAGAGTCAGACTTTGCATGTTAAAGATGATGGACGGTAATGCAATTGATTATAATCTAATGCACAGAAAAGAAAGTGATGTACAGTAATACAGTAATAGTAATTTTTCCCAAACACTTTTCTGCAAGATCTCTTCTTCAGGAAAGGAGGAAGCTGTATAATTTTCTTATATAATTGGTACACGGGACTTTTCAGATACAAGTCACATGGTGTGAGATACAATTCTATGGACAGAGGGAATAATATATAAAAAAACGTTGTGGGTGTGACAAAATCACTACATTATTTCAGCTTTAAGTACTTCTAAGAAGATTTCAACCTGCAAAAATGTACTAAAATGTACAAGGACTTATTTTTCTTCTCCTCGTTGCAGTTCATAAAGCATTGATCAACATTAAACAATTTCACACCGATACAGATGAGTTTCACAATTGCAGATAATCAAAAATCAATGATTATTGTGTTATCTCATTGATCAAAAGTGAGGCTTGAGGTGTATGCCTCATGTATGTGTACTGAAGACAGTGCTGTACTATTATAACTGAACAGCCTATTTAGCTCTATTATTGGACAATAATGGTTCTACTTTGAAAGAGAGCCTTTAAAATTTAATGAAAAATAAGAACAAAAAAAAAGGTCTGATAAGAAATACATTCTAATAACTAAATATTAACTTTAATCCCATCCCTTAGGCCAGCAACTCAAGCAAGCGTGACATGCATCATCAAAACAAATGCACAAGCCAGATGGATTTTACAAAATTAAATTACCTGTAATGACCTTTCAAGGTTAAAAATATCAGCATTTCAGGTCTAAATAACATAATAATAATTTTGCTGGCATTTCTTAAGTGAATGCATACATATAATCAGTATTAGGGCATTTAGTACAATGATAAATTTTATCAATGAAACATTAGATGTTTAAAGTTACTTTAACCAAGTAAAACTAGAGTAACTTTTATTGTTTGCAATTCCAAATCCCTATACTTTTCCCATATTGCCTAATTTGAAATGGTACCATTTAAGACATCTAGTCCCCCCAATGCCCAATCCATCCTGGACAAAGACACAGGGGTAATAACCTACACATTTTTTACATATACTATTTGTCCTCATGATATAATTGCATAGGGAAAGTTTAGTCAAAAAAAGAGAAACAGTTGCTGAAATTTAAATTTTAGTACATTTGATTCTATGCCCCCCATTCTGAGGCACATGAGGAGTGGGGGCCCAAGATAATGGTCCTCTAATATATGGTTACCATATGAACAAGCATACAAGCATGTATAGTAGTGAATTCCAGTTCAGAGGTATACAACTTAATGGACAGATGGATAGAATAATGGATGGGTAAAGAGACAGATGGATGACTGGGGGGTGGGGATAATCATAATATCCCAGGACCTTTTATCTAAAGAAATAATGTCTGCAAAAAATAATGATGGAAAGAAACTTTCATGACTCCATTTCCATGAAGCTGCAGTTTAGGAACAGACAACTGAATGAACAGATGGATAGCCCAATATATGGACAGATAGATGGATTAATATAGGGGTATCATAGTATCCCAGGCCCTTTTCGTACAAAAATGCTGGGATTAAAAATAAAAAGAAGAAACTTTTTCAACTCCATTCACAAGAGGATATGGTTAAACTGATCTCTATTCCTACATGTGAAGGGATGTGGTTAAACTGATCTCTATTCCTACATGTGGAGGGATGTGGTTAAACTGACCTCTATTCCTACATGTGGAGGGATGATATTCAGATGCTCTGGTTTCTTCCCTGTTAGTTCCAACTCACACACTGTCCAAGTGATGAACTGCAGCTCTGAACTACATGTTACAAAAAGTGCTCAGACATTATTTTTACAAATATTTCTGTATTTCTGGGAACAGCTTAGTGGCCATCCAGGATACATGGCTACATTCAAATTTTCTACCATGGTTACCTCTATATATCAGCCACATGTAAATTTCAGTAAGGTAAATTAAGTCCCATTTACACAAAACTGTACATTAAGTCTTGTTTATACAAAACAGTTAGGTACATTAAGTCTCATTTATAAAAAAACATTTAGATACATTAAGTCTCATTTATACAAAACAGTTAGGTACATTATGTCTCATTTATACAAAACAGTTAGGTACATCAAGTCTAATTTGTACAAAACAGTTAGGTAAGTCGCATTTATACAAAACAGATACATTAAGTCTCATTTATACAAAACAGTAAGGTACATTAAGTCTAATTTGTACAAAACAGTTAGATACATTAAGTCTCATTTATACAAAACAGTTAGATACATTAAGTCTCATTTATACAAAAGTTAGATACATTAAGTCTCATTTATACAAAACAGTTAGATACATTAAGTCTCATTTATACAAAACAGTTAGGTACATTAAGTCTAATTTGTACAAAACAGTTAGATACATTAAGTCTCATTTATACAAAATAGATACATTAAGTCTCATTTGTACAGAACAGTTCAGTACATTTAGTCTCATTTGTACAGAACAGTTCAGTACATCAAGTCCCATTTATACATCACAGTTAGGTACATTAAGTCTAATTTGTACAAAACAGTTAGGTACATTAAGTCTCATTTATACATCACAGTTAGGTACATTAAGTCTCATTTATACATCACAGTTAGGTACATGAAGTTCCATTTATACATCACAGTTAGGTACATTAAGTCCCATTTATACATCACAGGTAGGTACATTAATTTGCATTTATACATCACAGTTAGGTACATTAAGTCCCATTTATACATCACAGTTAGGTACATTAAGTCCCATGTATACATCACAGTAAGGTACATTAAGTCCCATTTATACATCACAGTTAGGTACATTAAGTCCCATTTATACATCACAGTTAGGTACATTTAAGTCCCATTTATACATCACAGTTAGGTACATGAAGTCCCATTTATACATCACAGTTAGGTACATTAAGTCCCATTTATATGTCACAGTTAGGTACATTAAGTCCCATTTATACATCACAGTTAGGTACATTAAGTTGCATTTATATGTCACAGTTAGGTACATTAAGTCCCATTTATACATCACAGTTTGATACATTAAGTTGCATTTATACACAAGTTAGAACATTTACCTGTATACAAGGGCCACCTGCTCATAAAGGCTCATTACTACAAGTTTTCAACGATAAAATGAGCGATATATCCAAGTTTCATTTACCAGTTTTCATGATGATTTTCTTCACATTAAAAAAATAAGGGCGAATTCTTTTGGTACTTTCTAAAAAAGAAATGGGATCCATGCCTGACCCCGCATTATAAGCAGGTTGGTGAGATATCTGGGCGCAAGTTATCAAGGGAGAGGTGTATGTCAAAAGTAACGATTTTGATTTATCATTAATTACTCTATTAGCAGACTCAAGTCAAATTTGCTTAAGTAACATGAATCATCCCGATATGACACCCCCCCCCCCATCCCCTGCATATGTAAAGACTCCTACTGAAAGTATCCAATGATCCACCACTCTCAATTTATATACTACTTATGATGTACTTTGTTTCCACGGTAACATTAAAAATACTCAATGCTGAAAATTCAAAGTATCAAATGGCACCTCAACATATCTTTCTTGATAGGTGCACAAAGTTTGGTTGAAATAATTTGAATGATATGAGAGCTATGCTCCAGAACAAAAGACTGACAATTGGAAATAGCAACAGCTATATCAATCCTGTATTGAATATGGTGGGGGGGGGGGGGCAATAAAAAGGAGTGTGGGTAAGGTCAAAACAAAATGTAGGCACTGGGAGACCAAGATGAAACAATCTTGCTCTATTTGGCTCATACCTCTTAAGTTGTGACAAGTTGACTACATGCTGATGATCTGGGACGAGGATTTCAAATACTGCTGTGTATCCACTGTGGACCAGGAACTGTAATAAGCTGCATTAAAAAAAGGGAAAATATAAATTTCAATACAGAACTATAAGCAAAGATACATCACATATTCAATGTACATTGTTATTAACTGTTCCTGTATCTGTCTAGACTCCCCACAATTACAAAAAAAATTCACAACATCTGTCAGCTAATCCGTAAACTATTTCACACATATCTACTACTCATAATAATTAATAATCAAGTATACAAACTGTTCTTTGTCCTGTGGCTTCATCTTGTCCAAATAAGTCAAAACAGCTTCGCAAACTTCCTGTGCTACCCGGTACCTTGGCTGACAATACTTCTTAATGTCCTCTGGAATGACATCAAATATTATGAAAAAGACAACAATATAACTCACCATAATGTGATAATTTTTTGTACAAAAAGAATCTTTTAGATGTGCGAAACTCAGAGACAAAGAAAATAATTTCCAATGAACTGTCCAAAAAACTTAAGGTTCAGGTGGGGGTTGGCCAAGATTTACCGCTATTTATCTTTCTGGAGTTGACCAATTAACTCATTAACCCCTGCACCACAATAACTCATCGCACTTTATTTCCCTCATCTCCTGTGTGCCACAATAACGTGGCGCAGTTTTTAGTCTAGGCCTGTATCCCACACGATGAATTAAAGCAGCACAAATCATTGGTTGATGTCAGACTATTTCCTAATTATGCAAGCAGTTTCACCAATCAAATTTAAGCTTACACAGACAGAGGAAACATTGCAGCACAAAAGAAAAAATTTGACTTCGATAGCGCCAGAAGTAGTGGAGTTATTTAGATTTGAAAATGATGCAAAATGACGAGAATCAGCCACTGGAAGTAGAAACATACCTGACAGACTCTGATGGAGAATTTTCGGGATTTTCATCAGATGAGATTGATAGTGACGTCGAAATACCAACTGAAGATGACAGCATGAGTGATGAAAATGAGAAGGTTGAAGAAAATGAAGATGAAGAAGAAAATGAAATAAGAGATGATCAATGGATCACAAATGATAGAACACACATTGACAAGAGACCATTCGCGGGACCAACACCAGGGCCAACAACGACTTTAGACCCGGATGCAAATGAATTGGGTTTTTCTGAGCTTTTTTCCCCAGCATTTTTGATTGAGCTGATTGTAGCTTATACCAATCTCTATTCAAGATGAGAGCAGGAGGAAAAAGAAGACCCAAAATGGAGAGATGTTACAAAAAGAGAAATGAAAGCATGGTTAGGAATGAGAGTTTTTATGAGTATTCTTCAGCTTCCCGAGACAGCCATGTACTGGTCAACAGATGCCCTATTTGGAAACCTGAGTGTGAGGAGGATAAGAGATAGGTTTGATAAAATATCACAATATTTTCATCTAAATGATAGTTGCCATAGTCCCCCCAGACATCAACCAGGTCATGGCAAGTTGCATCACGTAAGGCCTGTGTATGATGCCATTCAAAACAGCTGCTTAGGAAACTACAACCCCCATCAAAATGTAAGTGTAGATGAAGCCATGATAAAATTCCGAGGCTGGTTAGCTTTTTGCCATTATCTACCAACCAAGCCAACAAAGTATGAAATCAAGGTCTGGATGAGGGCTGACCGAGTGAATGGCTACACAAATGAATTTCAGGTTTACACAGGTAAGGATGCAGTACCAGAGAAGTGGGATTAGCAGCATGTGTCGTTATGGACCCAACACAGAAGATTTGGAGAAGAATCCACATTGTAAATGTAGACAATTATTTTACCAGTCCAGATTTATTTGAGAGGCTTATACAGAAAGGTACGTATGCGTGTGGAACTGTAAGATCAAACAGAAGAGGATATCCTATACAGCATCTTCAGAAGAGAGACGTGAGGGTTCAAGGGGAATTCAAGACAGTACAGCGAAGGGAATTAACAGTCTGTGTTTGGAAGGACAAGCAGCACATCTACACCCTATCAACAGCAGAAGATCCAGCAGCCAATGAGAAGACAGTGCAGCACAAGTCCAGAAATGGAGAGGAAGTCAGGGAAATCAGAGCACCATCTATTGTGCCCAAGTACAACAACAACATGAATGGAGTGGACACTGAAGACCAGCTGAGGACACAATATAGCACATACAGGGCAGCCAAAAAATGGTGGTTGTACCTTTTTTGGTTTTTGTTTGATGTCGCCGTCACCAATGGATTCATACTAATGAGAGAATCAGAACAACATGTCAACCGAAGCAAGAACAGACAGATAAAAGCACACAGAATGGTCGATTTCAAGATGAATCTGGCAAAACTGCTTAATATTGGAGACTACCAGGAAAATGATAGGGCTGCGCTAGCTACAATCACATCAGGACACCATCCTAAGAATGGCGAAATGAGGGGAAGATGTCAACAATGCAGCAAACAGAAGTGACACTGGGAAGTTATGAATATGTGTATTCAGTGTAATATTCATTTACGTGTGGATTGTTTTAAACCATATAATGTAGTGTTACGACTCTATGGTCTAAGAAAAATGTAACAGAAAGAAAGTGAAACCAACAAATCAAGTAAAAAATCAACAAGCAATTTATTACTAGATAATTAAAATGAAAAATCAAAAAGTCACTTACAGTAATGTGTTTTGAAATCCTAATAATCCAATAAGAATGATTGTTCTAATCACAAGTCCTAAATATAGAATGTTCCGAATTCACGGCTGTGTCCTTGAATGTTATGATGTGCTAATGGTCTCCAAAGTCCTGATGTACTAGAAATCTTGATGTGCTGATATCAAAATGAAGTATTCCAAAATCTCTGAATAAGTTCAGTTAAATTCCAAAATCATTAATTAAGAATCCAAAATCCAAAAGTTTGTGAGCACTGTTATAATCCAATGAATATTTAAAATAATTCCTCTCTTAGAATTTGGAATGAATTTTCACAACTGTAATAGCTCTTTACAAGACTGATGGTGATGTCAAAACTGAAAAAATGTCCACCAAACATGGTATATATAAAGATTGGTCACTTGACAGAATGTTCTAGAATATGAGTCATCTTAATGGAATTCTAACTGTAAACAAAATTCAACCTTGACCTTCAAATTGAGAAAACATATTGATCAAAACAACCTAATTCAAGGACACTAGTTAAACATGTTTTTCCTGATAAACATAAAGATTTAAGCAAATATTAAAGTGAAGAAACATTTATAATTTCCTAAAATATTTATAATATTATATAAACATCATACATAACACCTCCCCTCATAAAGAAAAAGAAAGATTTATATAATAAAGCTTTCTTTTGAATATACATCTAATACTATAATAACCAAAATTACATAAGAACATGTTTTATGATACTGGACTTAATTACATCAAGCAATATTACATTTCTAGGCATGTGAGAGTGCATCTGCAATCACATTGTCTTTTCCCCTGATGTGTTTGATGTCAATGTTATATTCCTGCAATATCAAACTCCATCTCAACAATCTCCGATTTTTATCTTTCATTTTGTTGATGAAAGTAAGGGGATTGTGATCACTGTACACAATAATTGGAGAAAGAGCTGAGGTAACATACACTTCAAAATGCTGTAAAACCAATATCAAAGCCAAACATTCCTTCTCAATTGTGGAATAATTTTTCTGGCGCTTGTTTAGTTTTTTAGAAAAATAACACACAGGGTGATCCACACCACTTTTGTCTTCCTGAATCAATACTCCACCAACCCCTACATCACTTGCATCAACAGATAATTTAAATGATTGGCTAAAATTTGGTGCAGACAGAACTGGTGCATTCTTAAGCATGGCCTTTAACTTGTCAAAAGATTCCTGACACTTGTCAGACCAATGAAATTTGGTTTTCTTACTCAATAAACTTGTCAAAGGTTCAGCAATTTTGGAAAAATTGGAACCAAATTTCCGATAATATCCAGCCATACCTAGAAATCGCATCAGTTGCTTTTTACAAATTGGAACTTGAAATTCAGAAATAGCTTTGACCTTAGCTTCTATAGGTTTAACTTGACCTTGTCCCACAGTATGTCCTAAAAATGTGACACAAGCATGGCAAAACTCACTTTTGCTCAAATTAATTGTCAGATTCGCATCGCTGAGTCGATCGAAGAATTTTCTAATGGTTTCCAAATGATCTTCCCAGGTGTTGTTGTAGATAATGATGTCATCAATATAAGCGTCACAATTATCAAGACCAAATGTTATCATGTTCATCAGACGTTGAAACGTTGCAGGCGAATTTTTCATTCCAAACGGCATAACTTTATATTGATAAAGTCCATCTGGAGTTACAAATGTTGAAATTTCTTTTGCCCTTTCCGTCAGTGGAATTTGCCAGAATCCTTTTAAAAGGTCAAACTTGGTGACATATTCCGCATTTCCAATTTTATCAATGCAATCGTCCATTCTTGGGATTGGAAATGAATCAGTTTTGGTGACACTGTTGACTTTTCTATAGTCAGTACACATACGGAATGTATTATCTGGCTTGGGAACAAGAATACATGGTGAACTCCAGTTACTTTTACTTGGTTCTATGAAATCATTCTCCAGTAAATACTGAATTTCTTTCTTCAGATAGTTCTGTTTGAGAGGATTCATCCTATAAGGATGCTGTTTCACAGGCGCAGAATCTACAATGTCAACGTCATGATAAATTTTACTTGTTCGTGTTGGAACATCAGGAAACAAGTGCTCATAGTCATGTAATAGCTGTTTTAGTACATTTCTTTCCTGTTGTTGTAGATGTGAAAGTTTCTGGTCTAGGTTGTTCAATATTTCTGAATTCCGAAGATTGGTTATACCAGAGTCACTATAGTCTGATCGTACTCCATCGTTGATATCTTCACTGTGTGGGACAGGTACAACCAAACCAACAGAATAATTAGCTGGGGTATCTCTGTCAAAATATTCCTTTAACATATTTATATGACAAAGTTGTTTCTGTTTCCGTCTCCCAGGAGTGTTAATGATATAATTTAAGTCATTTACTTTCTTTTCAACGGTATAAGGACCATAAAATTTAGCCTGAAGAGGATTCTGGGGTATGGGAAAGAGAGCCAGAACTTTGTCACCAGGTTTAAAACTCCTTTCCTGTGTATTTCTGTCATACCTTAATTTCATTTTTGACTGAGTAGTGTGAAGATTAGTTCTTGCTACTTCACAGGCCTTTGACAACTTGTATTTGAAATCAGAAACATAATCAAGAAGATTAATCTTTGAATCTTCATTTGAAAGAAGTTTCTCTTTCAATAATTTCAGTGGTCCACGGACAGTATGACCAAAAACTAGTTCAAAGGGACTAAAACCCAACGACTCTTGAACTGATTCCCTAACAGCAAACAACAACAAATGAACACCCTCATCCCAATCCTTTTCTGTATCAAAGCAATATGATCGAATCATATTCTTCAAAGTTTGATGAAATCTTTCCAAAGCACCTTGACTTTCAGGGTGATAGGCAGAAGATTTAAACTGTTGGATGCCTAATTCATGCATAACTTGTTGGAAAATTCCAGACATAAAATTTGACCCTTGATCTGACTGGACAGATTTGGGAAGGCCAACAAGTGTAAAAAACTTCACCAAAGCTTTCACAATAGTTTTAGTTTTTATATTTCTCAGAGGAATTGCCTCTGGAAATCTTGTAGACGCACACATGATGGTCAACAAGTATTGGTTGTATGACTTGGTTTTAGGTAAAGGACCAACACAGTCTACCATTATTCTACTAAATGGTTCATCAAATGCAGGAATAGGTTGTAAATGAGCCTTAGGTATTTTCTGATTGGGTTTTCCTACCATTTGACAAGTGTGACAAGATCTGCAGTATTTAGAAACATCACTTTTGAGTTTCGGCCAATAAAAATGATTCAAGATCTTGTGATAAGTCTTACGGACTCCTAAATGACCAGCTAAAGGAGTTTCATGGGCTAAATTAAGAATTTCCTGTCGATATGACTTAGGAACAACAATTTGATAGCTCACTGACCACTCGTCACCAGCGGGTACATCAGGTGGTCTCCATTTCCTCATAAGGACCCCATTTTTCACAAAGTAACACACTGGAACTTGTGTGGCTTCAGTTTCACTAATAGCCCTCTGAAACAAACAAGATATCTCGGGATCTTGCTCCTGTTCAACGACAAGGGATTGTCGTTTGTCATCCTGATTAGAACAAAGAGAATGAGTTGCCAAAAGAGGATCACTGTGATCAATACCATTTGATTGATCAATACCTGAGGAAAAAGTGACCTCATCAAAAGACTGACCAATACATGTGTCAGCTAAACGAATAATATCCTGATCAACATCACTCTCAAGAGCTCTTTTTGCCATAGCTCTAGTAACTGCACAAGCAGGGTACAAATCAGGGATTTCAGTTTCGACAGGATCAACTTTCTGATCCAAACAAGGCTTGTCAGTTACAAGTGGATTAACCACAACCTTATCTCCAGCTAGGTCATTGCCTAGTAATAAATGAACACCCTCTATGGGTAAAGAAGTCACTGCCCCAACAGTCACAGGTCCAGAAACTAAGTCTGATGCCAAATTTACACAATGGAGAGGAACATTTACAAAGCCGCACTCTACTCCCTGAACAAGAACACTTTCACTTGAAGAAGACTCCTCAGACAAAGGCAAAGTACCTGATAATAAAAGACTCTGAGAAGCTCCAGTGTCCCTTAATATTTTAATTGGGATAGGTTTGGCAGAATCACCAATAAGTGATATAGAACCTTCTGACATGAATGGTTCATAAGCCTCCAAAATAGAATCAGACTGGGGTTTGTTTGACCCAACAAATGTATTGCTTTCAATACAAGACCGTGGCCTTGACCTCGTAGAAATAAGAGCATTTGGAAAAGCTCTGTCTTTTCTCTGTTGCTTATTTTTCAACTTGAAGCAATCAGAAATAACGTGCCCTTTCGTTTTACAATAAGTGCACGTAGGAAGAGATAAGGATTTCTGATCAGTCTTATCAGATGTTTGATTCCTAACAGTTGTGCTGTTGTGAAATTTGGAAGTACTCGAATGAGATTGAAATGGTTTTTTACCAGAAAACTGCTGAGAGGACAATTTATTACCAAATGAAATTTTGTGAGTCAAGGAATAATCATCAGCCATACGAGCAGCATTTTCCAAAGTTTCCACATTCTGCTCGTCAAGATAGGTTTTAACATCACTATGGATACACCTCTTGAACTCTTCAATTAATACGAGCTGTCGGAGGTTATCATAACCTTGATCAACTTTCTTGGCTGAGCACCACCTATCAAATAGTTGTTCTTTATCCCTTGCAAATTCGACATGAGTTTGTCCAGTTTCTTTTCTACAATTCCTAAACCTTTGTCGATATGCCTCTGGTACCAACTCATAAGCTTTCAAGATGTACTCCTTAACCACATCATAATCAGTGCTTTGTTGTACTGACATTGAAATGTAGACTTCACGAGCTTTGCCAATAAGTACACTTTGTAATAACAAAGTCCAATGCTCTCTGGGCCATTTCAAGTTTTCAGCCATTTTCTCGAAATGAAGAAAGTATTTATCTACTTCTTTTTCCTGAAAAGGGGGTACTAACCTAATATATCTAGTAACATCAAAACCTGAACTTGTTTTTAAAGGAGTGGAGTGTGCTCTGTTTGCCAGTTCTAATTCTCTTAACTTAAATTGCATTTCCCTTTCTTCTCTTTGCATCTGCATCTGCATTTGTATTTGCCTCTCTTCCTTCTGCATTTGTAGCTGCCTCTCTTCTTTCTCTCTCTCTCTCTGAATCTGAAGCTTTGCCAATTCTAAATCCATCTGGTTCTTTAACTCTAATTCCCTTAATTTCCTGTCAGAACCAGATACAGGCTTTCTCTTTGAACTTAAAGCACTACTATCAAAATTTCCCTTTCCTACTAAATACTGAATTAAAATAATCTTTATCTCCTGTTTTGTCAATGATACTTTTGCCTCAGATAGACTGTATTTTCTGGCAAGCTCGAGCAACTCATCCTTTCTCATGCACTCTAACCCCTCCTGGATAGGTTTTGAAATGAAATTCTGAACATTAGATGCCATTGTAAATGCTTGTTGGTTTCACACAAAAAAAAATTCTCTATTAAAAATCTTTGCCAAAGACAAAAAAAAATTCTCCGAGACAAAATCAATATGAATTTCAAAAATAACTTTAATATCTCTAAAATGCTTTAAAGAAATTCAGATCCCGGACGAGCCCCCAATTTCTGTTACGACTCTATGGTCTAAGAAAAATGTAACAGAAAGAAAGTGAAACCAACAAATCAAGTAAAAAATCAACAAGCAATTTATTATAGATAATTAAAATGAAAAATCAAAAAGTCACTTACAGCAATGTGTTTTGAAATCCTAATAATCCAATAAGAATGATTGTTCTAATCACAAGTCCTAAATATAGAATGTTCCGATTTCACGGCTGTGTCCTTGAATGTTATGATGTGCAAATGGTCTCCAAAGTCCTGATGTACTAGAAATCTTGATGTGCTGATGTCAAAATGAAGTATTCCAAAATCTCTGAATAAGTTCAGTTAAATTCCAAAATCATTAATTAAGAATCCAAAATCCAAAAGTTTGTGAGCACTGTTATAATCCAATGAATATTTAAAATAATTCCTCTCTTAGAATTTGGAATGAATTTTCACAACTGTAATAGCTCTTTACAAGACTGATGGTGATGTCAAAACTGAAAAAATGTCCACCAAACATGGTATATATAAAGATTGGTCACATGACAGAATGTTCTAGAATATGAGTCATCTTAATGGAATTCTAACTGTAAACAAAATTCAACCTTGACCTTCAAATTGAGAAAACATATTGATCAAAACAACCTAATTCAAGGACACTAGTTAAACATGTTTTTCCTGATAAACATAAAGATTTAAGCAAATATTAAAGTGAAGAAACATTTATAATTTCCTAAAATATTTATAATATTATATAAACATCATACATAACAGTAGATCTTTTGAAGAATTGGTAAAAAAAGACATGCTTGTGTTTGGGAAAATGAAATTACTTAGCATGAGTGTACATAATTCAGAGTTTGTTCAAAGTGCTTCATTAGTTTTTAAATGTTTAGTGGAGAATTCTAAGGAAGAAAGATAAGTAAAGTGTAAGGAAAATATGCCTGTCTGCTTGCAGTTTTCACATGAGGTTAAAGTTTGCAAGAGAGATGACAAACTGAATTTCTGCGAATTATTTCATGTGTTGAAGGTTTTAATTATTCAGTGTGAATTCATAATGGATTTTATGGATTATTAATGACAAGAGAAGCAAATTGGTAAGTATATCATTTTTACCTTTATGGATGAGTTTTATTTCTGCATGCTGCATGAAATTTATACCATTATGTACATAATTTTACTGAGAACAGCTGTGCCAAATTTTAGCTTAATTGAAGGAATACAAAGCAAAAGATAACTAATTTATTTCAAGTAACCCCCACTGTAAAAATCAGCAAGTCAAGTACTGTCAGTGAGTCTCAGGAATACAGCTACTGGTGAGGCTAACACTACCCTAGGTGATCCCTCTGCAAATATTCTGTAGGGGAATACCTAGCTGTTTGGCTCTGGGGTTAATGAGTTAACAATTGTGTTGCAATGCAGATGCAACAAAATCAAAATATTTGTAATCTATGTATCAACTGCTTTAACAGCAACTGCTCAACATCAGTGAAGTCTGAGTTGTCAAAACTGCCATGCATGATTATCTGTGTATCAGATTAAACTGTTTCTGCTTAAAGACTACTGAACTCATAGAATGCAATAAATATTGATTCCTTTATTCACATTTTGTCAGTGATAGCCCCTAGTATGTCCACTGTGATGTGTGCTGCCATTTTCATACAGACTGAACAAATACTCAATTAGAGCTAGCACTGTAATGGACCATTGACAAAGTGGCACAAAGTATAAAAATTAGGTGCGAGTATTATTGCCATGTATTATTGTTTCACCTGTTTCACCTTAATGTGATGTCATCACCAAATCACCAGTTCATCATGCAAGGTGCATTAGTTTTTCTCATGAGGGAGATATTACATTAGCAGGAACCTACTATATTCAATAATGAAAGAGGTACCACATATATTTGCGTATAAGTCGATACCAACTGCAAACTGCATAGACCCAGATCTGCCGTCACATAATGTGCAATCAGATCTGGGTCTATGCGGTTTGTAAGGACTAATTAGTAGAACAAACAATATAGACCCTGATCTGCCAGTGCATTATGCGATGGCAGATCAGGGTTTATGTTGTTTGCATTTGGACCTGCCTTATACGCGAGTATATACGGTAGTTCATATTTAGCAGAGTCAACATTAATCATGTGTGATCATCATGGTCAATCTCTCTCTCTCTCTCTCTCTTGCTTGAATGTTAAAAAAAAAACAGCTTTCAATGACAAATATTTGTATATAAGACTAATGTCATTTACCTAAATGGAGAAGTAATATTTAATTTGATCAATTAGAATGGGATAATGAAATTCCAAATGGCAGGAGTATGTAAAGGTAAATGTTATGAGTTTTTCAATCTATAAAACCAAGATATTTTTGTTGATTGATTCACAATATCTATTAGATAACTTGGAAAATAAACTGAATGTGTAAAATTAGGTGTACATTAGAATCTGTCTTGAAAGACCACCACTTTTGCATACAAATCATGGTCTCTCAAGACAAGTGGCCCATCGTGACAGGTCATAACACTATATAATCAATAAATCTGTGTGGTCTCTCAAGGCAGGTGGTCTCTCAAGCCAGGTTTTACTGTACAACTAGGATTTCACATGCACTCTTTACATTTTTGCAAGGTTACTCAAAGTAAATGACAGTTCAAATTTTTCATATTATTTACAACCACAAAAAGTACACAGTCTTGCTTGAAGATACTGAACTCTATTCTCACTTAGGGCTGTTCCATTTAAACATACATGGCACCCAGGGAAGGCATTTTTAAAAAAAAGATATTGCTGGGTATTCTGATTACTCAAAGAGTCTGTATACAAATAATACAAATTCAAAATTGTATCTATGGGTGACTACTCCATGTTAAAAGTGCCTTCCCTGGGTCCCAAGCATGTTTTACTCTAACAGCCCATACTAGGTTCTCAATCTAACTTTGCATTGTGATGTAGATATCCGTGATATTGATTTCTGAAAGCTCACTTCCACCATTTGTTTTTTAAAGTGGCATGAGGTCTACTTCTATTTTTAAATGGGATAAGAACAGTTTATTAGTAATGCTAACATTTCAAGACTCTGAAGGTTTCACACAAAAACAAAAGTAACTTACAAATCCAAGGCTGTAAGTCAGTCAAATGTGCTAGGCTACAATCTGCTGTCATATTTTAACAACATGGACTGATCCTCTATACACCTGATACATATAAAAAGATGCCATTTTGTGCCATTCAAGAACATAATCTGATAACCAGTCAAAGGTTCATGGTATCTTTAGTGCTTTTACTAATACACCTGCAAATGTAACACATTTTCTGATTGGTCAAACATAAAAACTTGCAGCAATAAAATCAATGATATACTAAAAGATATACTGGCAACATCAGTGGCTATACACAAGCCACAAAAGTATATAATTGTACACTGGATAATTACCTTCATTCATGAACAAGAGATGAACATTTTTAGATCCCCCACATAGTATCTTCTTTCCCTCAATTTCAATACAGCTCAAATGTGCAGCTTCCCCATTGACCTTCTCTGTTACTATGAGAATATCAACCTCGCTGTCATCCTGAAGCATATAAAAGTTCTTAAAACATTCTGACGAATAATTATCAACAACACTTTGGTGATCAAGATTACACTTCAACAAATTGAATAATATATTGTCTACAATTTTTCATACACCTTTTATTTATTATTTTTTTAGGTGTAAAAACAGTTATAGATTTAAAAAGAGCCCAAGAAGGCTTGATATCACTCATGTGGTTTACACAACTTAACAGTTGACCATTTCACTATGCTGACTTATGTAGTACTGTAAGAATACAACCTAAGCAAACTATTTCCCAAACATTATATCATGTTGATTTACCTATTTTGCTATATTATGATAAAAAAAATTCTAAAGATAAAAGCATAATTAATATGCACAGTCTCTAGCATATAACTGAAGTCATCCAAGATCTTGATGAAAAAAAACACAACACAATTACCAAGTTTTATTGAAATTGGACGAGAAATATTGTCTCTAGATCTAGAGAGGTAACAAACCCAGCTGATCAGATGCAACATTAATATAGCCTATATTTGAAATCTGATAAAAATCAGATTAAAAATGTGGCTTCAAGTATGGCAACAAAACTCATTCTATCAAAAGCAAGATCAGCTCATTAGTATAAGTGGATCCTGATCACTTTTGATATATTCCAAGATCTTGATATTATAAGCCCTTATTTCAAATGCTGATCCAAATGTGATTAGAATCATGGCTTCTAAAATGGTAATAAGCTCAGCCAATCAGATGCAAGATCGATCATCTCATTAATATGCATGGATCTTGCTCATTATCAGAGCAAAACTAATTTTAATCATGTAATATTTACCTGCTGCAATTGCATTGCTTTCCTTTTCTGGGACTCTTAGTCACCAGTCCAAGCTAATTATTCCCTCCTCCAATTAGTAGTGGAGGGCCAGAATTGAAAAGAACATGATCCCAGTGTGACAATATTGAAAGTATATCTTTCCGATTTTATGGTTGGCCCTTAAAAGGGCCATTTTAAGGTTCACTTTGTTCATGGAGTTCAGTATATTGCATCAAATCCCTCTTCGTCATCATCACTCTCAAAAAGTCGCTGCATGTCCTCATCTGTCATCATTCCTGGCATTGCTGCATAATAACTCTTGTCTTCATCTCGCTCTCTGGGGGGTATTCATGCTTAGTATTGTCCCAAGACATCATCCTCTGTGCCATCCATTTTATTTGAGATGCAGCACTTTTGAAGGCATGGATGATGATGCTTGCATCAACTACCCACTGGCAGATGTCAGTCAGCTCAGATTTCCTCATGTTTCCAGATAGTGTAAATGTGCGTTGGTCGCCAGCATACCACTCATCCCATTTTCTTCTGAGTGTGTTTTTCTTGGGCTTGTTGATGCTGACTTCTAAGGACTGGAGCATCGATGTCATACCACCAGGAATTATGCCCAGAGTGGTCCGGTAGTCAGTCTTTAGTAGGTACTTGGCTCTTGTCCCTCTGTCTGCCTGTTTTGTTCTTGGCATTTTCTTCAGTCTTTCTTTCATTCTTCTCCACTCCCTAACAGATGACTCCCCTACATTGAACTCCCTCCCAGCAGCAGCTGTTACAATGTGCTTCTGCATAGGCAATGATGGTAAGCTTGTCTTTTGCAGTGTACAAGTTTCTTACACAGCCCATGTTGACACTCTGACTATATTTACTTGTATTCAAGATCAAACACAAGATGCTATGTGAAAGATCAAGTCCATTATTTATACTTATTTGAAATATATCTCCATGTCCAAGCTAGAACTTACCAAGAAAATGCATTGTAATTATGTTTGGCACATCAAAGCTTTAGCCGTACTGATAACCTTTAGAAACACTACGTTGAGTCAATTAAACACTGCTCACTGTGTAACAAAGAAGTATCAAATACTGTGGTTTAAGATGAGAAATAAAACAAAGAACCACGTTTATTTTCTGAAGAAAAGTAAATAAATTGCAAATTTAACTAGACAAAGCAATGTAACTATTTTAGCACCTTAAAGTTTTAACCAGCGCCGATTACCTTCAGAAACACCACAATGAGTCTATTATACATTGCTCACAATTTTGTAACAAAGAAGTATGAAAAACTATGATTTTAGCTGGTGCCAATTACCATGAAAAGACCACACTGAGTCAATGAAGCATTGATCACTGTATAGTCACAAAGAAATATCAATGATTTCAGATGAGAAAAAAAACTAAGAACCAAGTTTATTTTCCAAAGAAAAAAGTGTTTGCCAATTTCATACATTAATTTATTATTTTGTTCTATGATATGTGCAAATGTTACCATAGTCACGAAAAAGATGTCCCCTAAATGTGCCTCTGATGAGAACATTAGCACTGCTTGAATTCTAAATATTATATTTCAATTCAAGCAATAAAGAAATTAAGAAATGAAGAAAACATTTATAAGATCTACAGTTATTGAATACTGAATATTTACAGGTACGGTAATCATACATTTGTTTTGCTGCAATCATACATTTGTTTTGCTGCACAGTTTTAGAACAAGAAGTTACCAGTCGTTAAGTACATATATTTCTGGTAGAGTCACAGAACAAAACACTACAGTGATGTGAAATGAAATGAGTTTATTAACATAAGCAATCAAAAAACTAGGACTTTCGACATTTGTAAGCATTATTTAATTCTTTAATAAGGCTTGTACTGGTAAACAAATTAGTTACAATGCAATGTGCAATGGATTTAATATTTCACAAGGAGTGAATGTGACACATGTAGGCAGCCATAGTGCCTCCATCCTTTCAACAGATCGACCTGGAAAAAAGTGGTCTTTTCTAGTTCTTCTATAAAATGCGTACCCCCACCTGAACATAAGAGAATTATGTAAAAAAAAGTGTGCATTATACACACCAAAATATGGTAGTGGACACAGAACATTTCCTTTCATCAAAAAGGAAGAGAAGAAAATCCGCAATTGCATTTAAAGGGGGAGAGCTAGGATCAATGCATTTCCTACTGCACAGATCACAGAAGATTTCCACTTGTGTCATAAACCCTGAAAGAAGATTGCCTTATAGCCTGGATGATGCAGTTGGCAACCTTGCTCAAAAACTGGTCTTATCAAATTGATCGCTTGAGATGACTTAAGCGTTAAGATGGAGAATCTTCAAACTGCTGAGAAGAGACCCCCTGTGCTGCAACAGAAACTCCCTACTCTATAGTAATTATCTGGACTCACATACTAACAGGTCAAACAGGTTGTTGAACAATAACAGTTGGAGCCAGAGGGGGGTTACCAGGATTAGCCAAGCAGTGGAGATCCTTACTTGGTAGAGCAAAATTATTTTCGACGGTGGGAAGGAGTATGTGTACAGATGATCCCTCTTTGCACTGAAAGCATCCACTACCCAGGTTTTCTGACCTGGTACTGGAGAGACATAAAAGGGAGCTTGTTGTTCAGTCTTGCACCGAACAAGTCCGCCATCGATCTCCCCTCATAGTTGGAAAAGTCTGCATCCAAGTTCAGAATTCCCAGGAGACAGAGGCGAGCTGATGAGGTCTTGGCCAGAAGAGCTGTTATGAGGAAAGGATTTGGTTGATCCAGAAGAACACAAACCCTCCCTAGGCCGATGAGGTAATTCATCCCCACATATGGACCCACACATTGTCTGTCATGCCCGACTAAACCCCTGAGAAAAGGGCTAGATGAGCACCTACAGGGTGCTGAGAAGAGTAAGCCACTGCAGGAGAGGGTGCAACTCACTTGAGCTGACCCATTTCCTCCATGGGTAAGGGAGAGGAGTTTGAAGACTTATTTCTTGACCCCTCCAACTGCATGGCCAAATAAAGAACAAGCAGGAGGAAGCTTAAACTAAGGCTTCTTGTGAGACTGTTCAGGCTACACCTGCTTGAAGAACTTGGGAGAAGGTCCCATAGGGTGGTCAGTATGGTGTGCTTCTTGGCCCATTTCAAGGGGTCTGGAGCTACCTCCAGGGACCTGTGTTGCAGGTCCTTCAAATCCTGTAATGCTAGAAAAGGGATTAGGCCTCTGATGAGCATTTCCATCTCAAGAGATGCAGACCTTAAAAGGTTCTTGCTTTGGTCCAGCAAGACCTTCAACGTCTCCAAGGTGGCATCCATGCAGAGGTGAAGAAGATACAGAGTGTGCCATAGACCTGGAGAGTGCATGACATGATGTCTTTTGTACAACCTCCAGCTAGTACTGAAGCGCCACTGGAGACAATGATTCTCTGCCAAAAAGAGATTGATATGTGAAGTGATCGTCACTAGAGTGCAGGCCTTAAACTTCAATGCCTCCTAGGTTTTAACTGGAAGGCGAGCCCAGACCCCAGCCAATATCCCCACTTCTGGAACCCCAGAGTTGGGGGTGGGGGGTGGGGAAGGGGGTACTTAAAGGGTCAAGCCAGATAATGAACTCGATAGCTGGAGGCTGAAACCAGTGGCCAAAGAACAGAAAAGGGAGCAGACCTCTTCTGTTGCCAGGTCCCAGGAAAACTTCTATGTAAGCTCTCAGACTATTGCAGAGTACACAAGCAATAAAAGATCTGGAAAAGATGAGACCCCAGAAAGTGTCTTCAGACTGGAGATAATTTTCTTGTCCACAGTGCCAGAAGGCTTAGGACACAAGTCTGGAGGAAGGAGGTGGTAAACATTTTGTTCAACGTCATATTGAATGTCCAAACTTCTTCCTCCTCCAACACCTGATCAGACAGGTGGGAAGGAGGAGGGTACCCCAATGGAGAGGGAGCAACCATCACTAACGGTTCCTCTGAGAACTCATTTGAGCCCATTATTATGGCAATTACATCATTGTGTTGAACTTGCTCCCAAGGCGAGACAGGACTGTCTTTCCCAGTATCTCGCTCTTGTTATGTATAGTGAATTTATAATACGTGTCCATGATTGTAAGTTGTACATTTGTCAGATTATGGTCATTTTGTAAACAACATGCTTACACAGCATTTGAGTTCAAGGGCATTTTGTTAGCAGCTGGACTATTATTTCCATGTCTTGTTGTGACAAAAGTCAGGTACACAAAGTAATTTTCCATAAAAATTACTCATACTCTGATGTGAGAATTGTCAAGTCAACCTATATATATATATATATATATGGGTTTAATAAACAAGAGATCATTCGGGTTCAAAAAGTCTTGTTCTAAACATCAGCCTGTAAAGAAGCTATTTTAATAATTAGATGTTACATTTGTGAAAACCAGATATAATTCAGAGGGAGGAATTATTTATTTAAAATATTCATTGGAAACACTAAAGCTCTCAGAGAGTTTAGGACTTTTGGGATTTATGTGAATTCATTCAAAACATTCCACCGTACATCATTGTGGTACATCAGGACATTCAAGACATGTGGTACATCAGGACATTCAAGGCTACTGGAATTCATTCGGAACAGTCTATATTTTTGGACTTGTGATTAGGACACCTAGGATTATTTGGACTTAAATTCACGTTATTGTAAGTGTCTTCTGAATTTTCACTTGAATTGTTTAGAAATAAATTGCTGGTTGATTTTACATTATTTTGTTGGTTTCACTTTCTTTCTGTTACATATTTTTAGGTCACAGAGTCATAACAGAAATTGGGGACTCATCCAGGATGTGAATTTCTTTAAATTACAATTTAAACTGACTTTGTTTTGGAATTTTCATTGTCCCTGATAAAGATTTTTTTAGTTCACCCATTTGAGAAATCTTTAGTGAAACCAGCAAGCATTCACAATGTCATCTAAGGTTGAGAACTTTGTTTAAAGTCCTATCCAGTAGACTTTGTTTCAAGTCCTATCCAGTAGGGTTAGAGTCTATGAAAAAGGACTAGTTGCTTGAGCTTGCAAAACATTATGATCTTTCTGAAGCGAAAGTGTCTTTGACAAAACAAGAGATAAAGAATATTTTAATTCCATATTTGGTGGGAAAGGAAATTTTGGATAATAGTGCTTTGGGTTTAATTGATAAGTCCGTATCTGATTTTGATAGGATATTAAGGGAATTACAGCTAAAAAACCAGATGGAATTAGAATTAAGAAAGCTTCAGCTTCAGAAAGAAATGATGGATCTACAAATTCAGAAAGAGAAGAAGGAGAGGTAAATACAAATGCAGAGAGAGAGAGAAGAGGGAAATGCAGAGAGAGGAGGAGAGATAGTTACAGAGAGAGAGAGAGAGAGAGAGAGAGAGAGAGAGAGAGAGAGAGAGAGAGAGAGAGAGAGAGAGAAGGGAAATGCAATATAAATTTAAAGAATTAGAAGTGAAAAGCAGAGCACTCTCCCCCCCCCCCACCCACTTTAAACACAAGTTCAGGTTTTGATGTTACCATATATATTTGGTTAGTACCCCCTTTTCAGGAAAGAGAAGTAGATAAATACTTTCTTAACTTCGAGAAAATTGCTGAAAACTTGAAATGGCCAAGAGAGCATTGGACTTTGTTATTACAAAGTGTACTTATTGGCAAAGCTCTTGAAGTCTACAAGTCAAGGCCTATCTTGATGAGCAGAAAGTGGAAACTTTGGAAAATGCTGCTCATATGGCTGATGATTATTCCTTGACTCACAAAATTTCATTGGCAATAAGTCTTCCTCTCAGCAGTTTTCTGGTAAAAAAAACATTTCAGTCTCAAATGAGTACTTCTAAATTTCAAAATGGCACAACTGTTAGAAATCAAACATCTGATAAGACTGATCAGAAATCCTTATCTCTTCCTACATGCACTTATTGTAAAAAGAAAGGGCATGTCATTTCTGATTCTTTCAGGTTAAAAAATAAGCAACAGAATAAAGACAGAGCTATTTCATATGCTCTTATTTCAAAGAGGTCAAGGTCATGGTTTTGTATTGAAAGCAACACCCCAGTCTGATTCTATTTTGGAGACTTATGAACCAATCATGTCAGAAGGTTATATGTAACATATTGGTGATTCTGCCAAGCCTATCCCTATTAAAATATTAAGGGACACCGGAGCTTCTCAGAGTCTTTTGTTTTCAGGTACTTTGCCTTTGTTTGAGAAGTCTTCTTCTAGTGAAAGTGTACTTATTTAGGGAATAGAGTGTGGCTATGTAAATGTTCTTCTCCATTGGGTCAATTTGGCATCAGACTTAGTTTCCGGACCTGTGACTGTTGGAGCAGTGACTTCTTAACCTATAGAAGGTATCCATTTGTTATAGGCAATGACCTAGCTGGAGATATGGTCGTGGTTAATCCACATGTAACTGACAAGCCTTGTTTGGATCAAAAAGTTTATCCTGTTGAGATTTAAATCTATGATTTGTATCCTGCTTGTGTAGTTACCAGAGCTATGGCAAAAGAGCTCTTGAGAATGATGTTGATCAGGAAATTATTCCTTTAGCTGACACATTTATTGGTCAGTTGTTTCATGAGGTTACTTTCTCTCCTGATATTGATCAATCAGAAGGTATTAGTTTACAATTCATTCTCTCTATCAGTGGTGTACTAAGGGTAAAGGGTGCCCGGGGCAATGATGATGGTCCAAAGGGCCAGAATACGAGGCCCGAATTTTTATCAGCTGTTTTGGCACCCCAAGACCTCTTGTGCCTGGGGCACCCTCCCCATCTGCCCCCCCCCCCACCCCGTTAGTATGCTACAGCTCTCTATTCTAATCAGGCTGACAAAAGACAATCACTCATTGTCTTACAGGAACAAGATCCTGAGATCTCGTTTGTTTCAGAGGGCTATTAGCGAAACTGAAGCCACACAAGTCTCAGTGTGCTACTTTGTGCAAAATGGGGTCCTTATGAGAAAATGGAGACCACCTGAGGTACCCGCTGGTGACAAGTGGTCAGTAAGCTATCAAATTGTCGCTCCTAAGTCATATCAACACGAAATTCTTAGTCTAGTCCATGAAACTCCCTTGGCTGGTCATTTAGGAGCCAATAAGACTTATCACAAGATCTTGAATCATTTTTATTGGCTGAAACTCAAAA
Source organism: Margaritifera margaritifera (assembly GCA_029931535.1). Classification (NCBI taxonomy): domain Eukaryota; kingdom Metazoa; phylum Mollusca; class Bivalvia; order Unionida; family Margaritiferidae; genus Margaritifera; species Margaritifera margaritifera. Next base: position 1,854,750 of record JAQPZY010001656.1, read on the forward strand.
GTGATGTTCTAAATACTGTAGATCTTATCACACTTGTCAAATGATAGGAAAACCCAATCAGAAGATACCTAAGGCTCATCTGCAACCTTTGCCTGCTTTTGATGAATCATTTAGTAGAATAATGGTAGACTGTGTCGGTCCCTTACCTAAGACCAAGTCATACAAACAATACTTGTTGACCATAATGTGTGCGTCAACAAGATTTCCAAATGCAATTTCTTTGAGAAATATTAAAACCAAAACCATTGTAAAAGCTTTGGTGAAGTTTTTTACACTTGTTGGCCTTCAAAAATCTCTCCAGTCTTATCAAGGGTCCAATTTTATGTGTGTAATTTCTGAACAAGTTATGCATGAATTAGGCATTCAATAGTTTAAATCTTCTGCCTATCATCCTGAAAGTCAAGGAGCTTTGAAAGATTTCATGAAACTTTGAAGAATATGATTCAATCATATTGCTTTGAGTCAGGAAAGGATTGGGATGAGGGTGTTCATTTGCTGCTGTTTGCTGTTATTGAATCAGTTCAATAGTCATTGGGTTTTAGTCCCTTTGAACTGGTTTTTGGACATACTGTCTGTGGACCATTGAAAGTATTGAAAGAGAAACTTCTTTCAAATGAAGATTCAAAGATTAATCTTCTTGATTATGTCTCAGATTTCAAAAATAAGTTGTCAAAGGCTTTTGAAGCAGCAAGAACTAATCTTCACTCTACTCAGTCAAAAATAAAATTAAGGTATGACAGAAATACACAGGAAAGGAATTTTAAGCCTGTTGAGAAAGTTCTGGCTCTCTTTCCGATACCTCAAAATCCTCTTCGGACTAAATTGTATGGTCCTTATACCATTGAAAAGAAAGTAATGACTTAAATTATATCATTAAAACTCCTGGGATGCGGAGACAGAAACAACTTTCTCACATAAATATGTTAAAAGAGTATTTTGACAGAGATAGCCCCGTTAATTATGCAATTAATTTAGTTGTACCTGTCCCACACAGTGAGGATGTAAATGATGGAATACAATCCGACTCTAATGATTCTGGTTTAAACAACCTTCGGAATTCAGAAATATTGAACAATCTGGACCAGAAACTTTCACATCTACAACAACAGGAAAGAAATGAACTAAAACAACTATACATGAGTATGAGCACTTGCTTCTTGATGTTCCTACACAAACAAATAAAATCTATCATGATGCTGACATTGTTGATTCAACACCTGTAAAACAGCATCCTTACAGGATGAATCCTCTCAAACAGGAATATTTGAAGAAAGAAATTCAATATTTACTGGAGAATGATCTTATAGAACCAAGTAAAAGTAATTAGTTCACCATGTATTCTTGTGCAAAAGCCAGATAATACATTCCGCATGTGAACAGTCAACAGCGTCACCAAAACAGATTAATTTCCAATGCCAAGAATGAATGATTGCATTGATAAAATTGGAAATGCAAACTATGTCACCAATTTTGATTAACCATAGTTTGCCGATTATTTTTCTCTATAAAATAAAATGTAAAGATCAAATGTTTTATTTCAAGTGCATTTATGAAGTAATGGGTAAGACTGAAACCAAGATGTTTGTTCTCCACTATTTAAAAACCCATACAGCTGCGGGTAGCAGTTTGACTGTTTTACACAAAGAAATTTCAGATTTTGGAAGGGTATCAATTGCAAACTTAAATATATGAACTGGCATTTGCATCGAGACAGAAAATCTAATCCTTCTTCTATCAATCCATTGCATCACCTTGCTTTTTCAAATACTCCTGATTAAATAGCAATCTGTCTCAGAATAGACCACTTATCTAAACATCAAAACTCTAAATCAGTCTTGCAGCCATACAGTTATTCTCCACCACCAGTCAGTGTCCTTAAAAACAAAAGAAAAAAAAATTGCAGATATGATTATAACTGATGGATAAAGCTAATGTTTACTGCGACAAAAAAAACCTTCAAGTGATTCCAAAATGTTGGTGCCATATTTTTTCAATGTTGCCTGCCAAATTTCATATTACCGTTCTGAGATGGGGTGTGTGAAATGACCTTCCTGGGTGATTAGCCAATCAAACTTTGAGATTTTTCTATGAATGCGGATAAAATATTATCCTCCAGGATCATCGACCCATGGAGTACCATATCCCATCAAAGTTCCATGGCAACCAAACTGTATGTGCATTAATTTGGTTTGTTGGGTAAAAGGTGAGTTATATACTTCACTGTCTCAAACAATGAGTTGTCCTGTATAATTTGCCTATTGTTATACCTTTGTAAAATATCTCTTCCAGACTGATTCATCGCCTGATGCCCTGTCATCGTCATCTCCCATGCCCCCTGTAAATTTTTTCATGGCTTGGAGAACACAGGTCACACCAACATGTGGGCCATCGGTAATACGAAGGAAACAGTTGCCTCGTGCTACCTGAGGGGTAGAATTTCATTTGTTTTACTACATTTTCTATTTCAAATGCGTACATATACAGATTTGTTATTGGATACTGCACTTTCTAATCTTTATTTACAACTGGCATATAACCATAGCCCATTTTGCAGCAGAAAACCTGGGCCTTCCTTATCAGGGTAGCAATTTCACATCTTTTTAAAAGTTAACTGAACAGGAAATTCATACAATTTTAACCTAGCAGGTTCTCTTCACAGCTAAGATGTTGGCATAGTGTGATCTATGAAGTGAAGGAAACCTGAAACCATCAACTTAAACTGGCAAACAACCACACATACATGTTATCAGCTGTCAAATGAAGAGCTAGAGATCAGCTTTAAAATGCTGAAATATTTTCCCAAAACCAATGTCAATGATAATCATTTCCTATAACTAATATCATTATACACTTTATAAATATTCAAACACAACAATAAGAAATTTTAAACTTCAAATAATGAATCCATGACATATAAGTGTGGGTGTTTCTGATATTAAAAACATATATTTTTCTTCCAAAAGTAAAACAAAATGTAATATGACATTGATTTTTGTATATATAATAACATTCTTTATCAGATGGTACAAATTGTTGATGATTTTTCTTTTTCATGCAGGAGTACTGGAAAATAGTCAAAATTAGTAAAACAATTGGTCAAACAATGGTGAAGGCTCCAGCAAATATTTAATATATAAAGAGTTAACAGATCAGTTACTCTTGATGATTTCAGAATCCAGCATGGTATGTTACCACTGGGCTATTTAAGCCCTGCAACCAAGCTTGGTTGGTCATATCAATGGTAACATCAGAGGTGGGTACAGTTAAGTCTCACCCTGTGATTGTCCAATTTATCTATCCATCTATCTATCTATCTATCTATCTATCTATCTATCTATCTATCTATCTATCTATCTATCTATCCCTCCCTCCCTCCATCAGCTAGTAGCTTCCATCTTAATAAGATCCATTCCTGTGTTGTCCCTTGTAAGAAATGGCAGGAAGATGTACCCTGTCTTCCTTGCAACGCACCCTTCTGCCCTGATGTACCATGCCCTCCTTGCAACACACCCTATTGCCCTGATGTACAATGCTCTCCTTGCATGAACCCTATTGCCCTGATGTACCGTGCCCTCATTGCAATGCACCCTATTGCCCTGACAATAAAACTATTCTTTGCAAGTTCAACCATAATCTTAAAGTTGATTTTCTTCAAACAAAAATCAAAATTTCACTGACATGAATTGCATTTCTTACCACGTAATAATAATAATAATAATAATAATAATAAAGTCCTTATTTTCAGAGGATAACCCAATTACTGTAGTATCATTTATTTTCGTGGGGCTCAATTTTCGTGGTTTTGTAAAAAAAAGACATTTTCGTGGCTACTTAAATTTGTGGTTTTTCCTGTCAAAGTTTGCATATTACTAAGTGTTTAATTTCGTGATTTAACCCATACAAATACCCAAAATAAAGAATAAAAAAGAATAAAACTTTGCCGATGCAAACGGCGCTTACTTGAATGTTTATCACAATACATGTATGAGCACAAATCAAAAACCTGACAAGTTCAATACTGACACTGTGTTTTTGTCCAAGTGAATAACATCAATGGAAGCTGACACAGCCAACAACACTAAAACAATACTACCGCCTCTATGATCACAAATAACACTCATGTCAAGGTCAATCACTTACACCGTGTTTTCGTCTGAGTGCTCAACATCAAAGGAAGCCGACACAGACTAGAACACTAAGTCAATCGGTTATTAAAGTAAATTGTATAATCTCTACCTTAAACCACTATCCATAAAGGAAACAAAACACGTGACCAGCTGCCCTTTGCTCAATGCAATCAGCAGACAGTGTCAATATTTGATGTGTCTAGAGCCCATATATGTAAGAAGATGCTAACTAAATTGAAAGACAGTGGAATCATGCGTTTGTTTGTGCCTGCCTCATGTACAGACCAACTTCAACCACTAGACTTGAAAATAAATAAAGAGTACAAAGAATAATTAAAATCACACTTCCACAACTGGTATGCTAAACAGGTCATGGAGGCCATCACGAAAAAAAGGAAGATGCTACTGTTGATGATCACTGATTGCAACATCATTAATCAAGCCAATTCGGGCTGAATGGATAATTGCAGCTCAAGCGACAATGAGTGAAAGATGGGACCTAATTATCAGTGGTTTGGAGAAAGCTGGACTTATTTAATTCTGCAATTTGGGGATTATTTACCTGACAAGCATTTGTGTGTACACCGAGACTTGTTTGACACGATGTTGATACAGTGGCTTTGTCCGAAAATCAGTGAAGTGTGAGCTTTAATACTCTGCTGTAATTAGTGTATATACGTAGTGTTTCATTAATAATAGTGCTTCAAGCAATAGTTCTAGTATTTTACAGGCTTGTTGTTCTTTTGGATTAAAAATGCATAGATAAAATGAAATGTGGTTTCAGGAGGATTTGAATTGTTCAACAACAGTTGTACTCGAGTGAAGGATCGATTTGAATAAGTATTTAATTTAATTTTCATATACTATTATTTTTTATTATTCTTTCTTTCATTTTCAACATTCAACATTACTAGTGTTTGAATACCTTGTGCTTTTTCTCGTTTCTCTCAATCCTTATTTATCTCGCATATCGATTTAAGGCACTGAGTGGAAATTACAGCTATCGGCTATCTTATCGACACATGTGCATTGAAACAATATAAAATGCTTTATAATTCTTTTTTCAAAGGTTTAAAATAAAACAAACACGTGTAAAAGCTAATATTTTATTTCCAAATTACAGTATTGAGATTGATTTATGAAATACTAGTAGGTTCCTTAATCTCTAGGAACGACACACAGTAAGAAAAATAAAATGAGCGGGGGTGGGGTGGGGGCGCGTCATCATTATACATGGCTAATTGTTTTGTTGGGTATTTAAATTCGTGGTTCGGGGCAACATCAAAAACCACGAAAATTGGTCCCCCACGAAAACTGATGATACTACAGTAGTTTACAAAAACTAATCTTCCTTAGGGTTCTCTATTATATACAAGTATTTATAGGTAAAAGTTCAAAGATGCTAAGTACAGGTATTTACAAATATTATCCCATGCATTCAAGCTTGAAAAACAAAAAATGCGAAAGAAAATGTGCAGGAGTAAGAGGATATACTTATTAATCATACTGATGGAACATGAACCCAAATTGTTATTCTTGGATGAAAAATGTACAATGATGTTGCTTCTTTCACTGATTTTCTGTAAACATTTCCAGATCAGTGGGCCAGAATATGCAAAACTTTTCTTAAATAATTCTTACTGGAGTTTTGGAATTTTTTAAATTTTTAGTAGAAACAGGCCATAATAAGGCCAAATTATGATTTGCTTGCAGTGGATAGAGAATATTTTGGAGATGATCAGGACCTCCTCGATTTAAAATCTTGTACATAAGTTTCAATTTTCTCATAAATATCCTTTCCTTAATTGATGGTATTTCTAGTTGATCCATTGCTTCAATGGCATCTGTACAATTTTCACCAAGGATACAGTTCTGCCTTGAAAATGGATGAAATTTATGCATTTTTAATTGTTCTATGGCAAATAGCAAGAAATACTAACAGCAGTGTGTTGCAATTACTACTTAACCACTGAACAGTTTGCCCTTTAAAGTGGTATTGACCTGCTTAAAGTGCCCTCATAGGGAAACTGCACTATGCCCTCATTGGATGGTCAAGGGACAACATTGAATTCCATCACAGTTACTATAGACAAGCTGAAAAAACATGAGCTTAGATATGAAAATAATTAATCATTTCAAAAGAAGGAGCAAAGTTGCTTAATTTTAGGAAATTTACTGCTCCACCAGTCAAAATGTATTTAGCTGCAAATGTATTTGTACAATCCTCTTACCCACTTATGTGTAATGAACTCTCTATAGAATTTTTAAAATGGAAGTCCAGGACTATATTTCTCCAAAAACTGAGAGTCCAATATATGGAAAACCAAAGACAAAATTGTAACAATAGTACCATGAATGGCACATTATATACCCACCTAATGTATAATAGTCCTCTAAGTAGACAACCATCATTTTTGTGCAGGACATTTTTACGCCAAAATTGATAGGCTTCTTCCTTATCATAGTGCAAGCAACCCACAATGTTTGGTCCAGGTCTGTGATGTAGAACTAATGTTATTGTGCAGAAACCATTTTTCTTCTTTCTGTCACAGTGACCATGACCTTTGACCTTTTGACCCCAAAATCAACAGTTTTCTTCCTTACCTCCAAGTGCAAGCCATCCACAAAGTGTGGCTGAGGTATGTGATGCAAAAATGAGTTACTGTGTGGAAATCATATTTTTCTTTAGTCAGTGACCTCGAACTTTGGTCTTTCAACTCCAAAATTAATATAGTTCTTCCCCATCCCAAGCACAAGATGATGGAGAACTCAAGTTATTGTGGGGAAACAATTTTTCTTCTTTCAGTCACACTGACCTTGACCTTTTTCAGCCCAAATCAATATGGTCCTTCCTTATCCCAGTGCAAGCCATTAACTGTAGATTGTGGAGAACTCAAATTATTGTGCAGAAATCCTTATTTTCTTCCTTCAGTCACAGTGACCATGATCATTTACTTTTCAAGCCATAAATCAATAGGGTTTCTCTTTAACCCAAGTGCAATATATCCACAAAATTTGGTAATTGTAGATGGTGGGGAACTGAAGTTAATGTGCAGAAACTCTTTTTTCCCTTCAGTCTCAGTGACCTTTTCACCTACAAATCAATATGGTTCTTCCTTACCCCAAGTGCAAGCTATACATAATGTTTGGTAAACTGAAGATGGTGGAGAACTCAAGTTTACTGTGCGGAAAGCATTTGTCTTCTTTCAATCAGTGACCTTGACCTTTGAGCCAGAAAATTGATGGAGTTCTTCTTTACCCAAGTGCAAGCTGTCCACAAAGTTTTGTAACTGTAGATGGTGGAAAACTCAAGTTATTGTGCAGAAACCAATTTGGTAACAGACAGATGGACAACATGACATCATAATATAATATCTTCCACCTCATGGCAGGCATATAAAATCTGAGGGTCTAGGACCAGAAACTGCATGTCCTTCAAGCAGTAACTCTCACCACCAAGAGATCTTACTGTTCACAAATAATACAGCACTCCCTCAATATTGCACCCTTCAATATAAAAAATGTCTAGTTATAAGGTAGGTATGGTCATGAATCCAACTGTATTATGTAATACTAAAATTGTATGTATAATATACTTCATTATAAGGCAGTATACTTCATGCCTCCCATGGACAGGATGATACTGAGGGAGTGCCGTATACTACTTGCTGGAACACATTTCCTTCCATATACTTCACTCTAGGGTAACATTAAACAAATAAATTTATATTAAAACTAGACATCTTTATAAAGGCATTTGCACTGATTTCTTTTCTTGCTTGTCCAAGAAACAGTAAAGTAATAGAAACCTTTATGTGCATGAAAAGCATCTGATTAAATTTAAATATCTCTCAATTCTAAAATATGTTGATCCAATATGGAAGTTTTCAACTGTTAATGATCTGTACAGACTATTAATGTCAGATTATATTGACTATATTAGTAATACAGTGAAACTTTCCTAAACAGACAGGCCATATATTTCTGTCCTAGTACGATGGTTACAATAGAAATCTAACCTCTAAACTCGGATAATCTCCATAAAACAGCCAACGCTTTTTGTCCCATCAGTGTCCTGTTTAGGGATGTATCTTTGAAATGATAGTAATTTCCGGGCGTTACTATGGTAGGGTGATCCAATTACCATACTGTCCGTATTATTTCATGTACTTTTATAAAATTATTTTTCTAGATGTACAAAGAGTAAAAGTCATCCTTCCTTAGTAAGATCAAAAATGCTCTTTGTACATAACATACAAGTACCAAAAAATTTAATACAATTTCTCTATATTGATGGTATATTAAAATTAGAGTATATGAATAACTACAGACAAAAATGGTAGCTTACAACACTATAATGTTCTGTATATAGGGCATTTGTCAAAAACAAACATTTTTTCTCATCCTTAAAAAGATTATCTTACCCTATCTCTGATTGTCTCATCGTTGTCATAGATTTGATCATCTGGCCCAAACCTTGCAAACACCTTGACATCAATCAGCTGACCACTGCACCCATCTGGCAGGATACCTTCAGGGATATCAGCTCCTATCACCTTCAATTTCTTCTCCATCTCTGCCCACTGTAGCCATCTATTGAAATAAAGGCTCTTACCAATATAAAGTAATATGACTTATTCATAGTTCATTTACATATATCTGATAAATGGCAGCAATACCTCTGAAAGATTATGAAGATACTGCTTAATAATACAACTGCATAAAAGACTAATTCAAACAAAAAATTCCTTTTATGTTAACAAGTAACAAAATAGGCTTGAACCTTGGTAGTTTGCTTTGTCCATATGGTAAACATTTGCAAGGATAATCGTTTTTGGCTCCATCTTCTGGAGCCCCTAAGAGAAAGTCAAAGGTAAAATAAAAATATCATTAACATTTTGTGACCATACCTTATATATGCATGCAGTCACAGGAGGAAGATGAAATTGAAAGCAGGTTCTGATCAATGACCAGGTAATGTGGTGGAGTCATGAGTTTTTGTGTGTGTTGGCGAGGGGGGGGGGGGGGGGCGAAAATATGTACTAAAACTCATAGGAATCTGCAACAGAGCAATTGAAGTTTCTCTAGTCAAAACCTCGTTAATTAATGTGCACATACAAATTCTCCAAATGCCCAACCATATGCAAAATAAATCATTTATTTCACATAATAATAAGAAGAAGAAAAAGAAGAGGGCACAGGTGGGCCTGAGATTGCTCACCTGGCTGACATCTGCCTAACAGCCAAATGGAAGAACAGTTGGCTAATAAATCTGAGTCAGTTCGATGCTTTCTGTTGCAATTTCTGCAAAACTGTTGACTACATATGTTATCAAACAACTGTTTCAAGGTTACTCTTATTTGTGTATCTTCATCCACAGGTGATCGCACACATCTATATCATGTATCCAGTACTGATAGACCCCTATGCCAGGTCACCTTGTGTCAAATTCTGTTCAATGTTTTTTCAATAAAGTGGTGTACATATTTTTCTACATATATAAATAGCTGTCATATTTGAAGGCAAATGCTATCATCATTTGTACAAACTTAAAAGTGCTTCATGCCAGAATGCTTTCTGTAAAATTTGGTTGAATTCTGTTATGTAGTTTTTGAAAAGTCATTTAAAGGATTTTCCATTTTTAGTAATGACTATATTTGCTGATGAATCGACATCATTTGCATAAATTTGAAAGCCCTCAATTACGAATAATTTCTGTAACATTTGGACCAATCTGATAAGCAGTTTCTGAGAAGTCATTTAAAGTTCTTTCTATTTTCAGTGATGGCAGCCATACCTGATGACAGATTGGCATCATTTGTATAAATCTTAAAGACATCATTTGTATAAATCTGAAAGACCTTTATGCCAGGATGCTTTCTGTAAAGTTTAGTCAAATTCTATCAAGCAATTTTTCAGAACATGTCATTTAAATATTTTTCTATTTTTGTTGTAAAAGCAGCCTAATTTAATGATGAATTAGCATCATTTTGTACAAATATGAAAGCCCTCTATGCCAGAATGCTGTCATATGCGGCCCAATTCTGTTCATTGATTTTTTTAGAAGAAGCTGTTTAAAGATTTTCTCATTTTAGTAATGGTGGCCATATTTGAAGGTGTATTGACATCATTTGTACAAAATTAAAGATCTTCATGCCAGGATGCTTTCTGTTAAATTTGATCAATTAAGCACGTTTTGAGAAGTTGTTTAAAGGTTTTTCTATTTTTAGAAATGGCAGCCATAATTGAAGGCAGATTGGCATTATTTGTGAAACTTTGAAAAAGATGGCTTTAAGCCAGGATGTTCTATGCCATATATGATTGAAATTGGTCTAGCAGTTTTTTAGAAGAAGTTGAAAATAGTAATTGTTGATGGATGAAAGACTACTTTTCTAGTTTTAGCAATGGTGGGAAATATTTGTTGGTGGATTGGCATCATTTGTATAAATTTGGAAGGTCTTTATGCCGGATTCCATTAAAAAGTCCAAGATTTTTTTGGGTGGTATGTTATCGTACAGTTTCAAGCAGTTCATGTCAAAATACTTCTGTCTCACAGGGAGGAAATTGACACACTTGACAAGAATGTGTTCCACTGTCAGTGGACACTGGCAGGGTACATATTCTGATCGAGGTTCACCCTTCAGGATGTATGCTTGAGTCAGGTATGCGTGTCCGATATGCAATTGGTACAATACCATCTCATCTCTCCAATTTGTTCTTCACGAGGGATGCCTCTCTCCCATAGCTTTGTGATGTTCTCAAGTTTGTTTGTGGACTTTTCATTCCACATATTTTGCCAAGTATGACAAACATGCTGATTTATACAATATTTAAAGTCAGCATATGGAATCTTCCATTCAGAAATGGGTGACTGCAGGGCAGCTTTGGCTGCTTTATGTACCCATTTGTTGCTGTTTATGCCAATGTGGCTAGGCAGCGAACACTACAGAATATGTTTCCCAGATTCTATGAGAACATCGTGTTTCTGTAATATCTGGAATATTATTGGGTTGTCAGATTTAATATTCTGCAAGGTTTTCAATTTGGAAAGGGAAGCTAAACTGATGATGTAATTTGTTTTCTGAGAGGTTTCAACGTAGTTCATAGCTCTGAGTATGGCTGTAATATCTGCAGTAAAAATTAGGGCTTTATCTGGTAATAGGCTCGAGATGGTGTCATGGGGTGTTGAAATGGCAGCTCCAACATTGTCTCCATCTTTCAAACCATCTGTATACAGGGATGTATGGCTATGATAGAAAGCTCTGATTTGATTGAATTTACTTTTAAAAAAAGGCGAATATTTATTGAGGTCATTTTGAATTTGCAAAGGCCATATATTATTTTGGGAGTTTTTCATAACCACGGTGGTGATTTGGAAATACAGAATTTTGCAATATTTACGTGATTTTTGCTGTTTCGAAGTGGGGACAAATTCATATGACAAAAGGTGGAATGAAGTTTGGTTTCTGAATATACAAGATTTGGTATTTGGGCCCAAACACTACATCATATGTGGGGTATATGGATTAGTTGGTCTAAGATAAAGTGATGGTTCATTTGCCTCAACAGAGAGGCTTTCGGAAGGGGAAGTTATAAATGCACCCAAACAGAGTATAAGTCCCTGATTGTGCATTGAATCAAGCATCTGCAGGTAAGTTTTACAAGCTGATCCATACACCATCAAGCCATAGTCAAGTTTCAATCTTACTAATGACCTGTATAACTTAAGCAAGACCTTTTGATCTGCTCCCTAATCTGTTTGCCATGACTCATATTAAATTCAGGGATTTTTGACATTTGTCCTTGATGTATCATATCATGTTTTAGCATAATGTGCATGCATCATGCCATTTCCACCATCTTAAATTTGGAATCAAGCAAGGCAACAGCACACAAATTTGCAGGATAACTTTTTCCAACAAGAGTCTCTAGAAGGGACTGACACTCTACTGGGCTGAAAGAATTTCCAGGAAATCAAGATAAGACCTTTTTTTTTCTTCCTTTTAACTATGTCTACAATTTTGAATGATGAAAACACATGGTTTCACATCATTTCATTCATGCTGCAAGAGGGTGGCCAGGTAAACAATTGCTTATAAGTACTTTGTCAAAATCAGTGAATATCACATCATTATTCATTCATCTAGGATTTATTCATCATGGATATTGTTCATCTAAGTACTTAAATGCTTTTGGTAAATTCTCATTGTGACTGATGCCGTTAAAATTTGTAATATTTTTAAAAAATACTTACCAGAGTTCTGCATACAAATAACATCGTGGTAAACCTAACAATGTCCATACTGTCGAAAATTTTCAATGGATCCGGTCTATATGAGTTCTCTGAATTCATCCGAGAAGATATACAAGATGTGGAAGTAAATTCATACAAAAAAGGTAATCCCAGATTTAATCCACATCAAAGAAAATCAAGACAGTATTCCTATCCATGTCAGGAACAACTCATCAATGAAGCAGATGAATGAACCTAGGACTAATTTCCAACTCATAGCAACATGGGTATGTGTCCAAAATCACTACTTCACATGAAAATAAAGTTATATGTACTGTATTCCCATCAACAAATAACATTGTATTTCAGGGCAGTGGATGCTTGGCTTGGACTTATAATGGATTTCTTGAACTATGTTAAAAAAAAAACAATAGATCTAACACCAGCAGAGTGTCACCACAACCTTCCTCAACTTGGCCTATAACCTCCACTCCTATCAGTGCCTGCCAAGCAAGGCCATAATTAACTACAAACTCACTTGCTCAAGTAGACACAAGCTACACAGGGCCTAATTACTTAACACCCACTCTTCCCTAGTCCTGGTATACCCAGATCCACTTCATCAAAGTGTAGAAGACTGTACCACTAATCAAGATAATGAAAATTCAAGTACATGTAGTGCTAACCAGGCAAGACGCCACTTCTTTAGACCTTCATCTGCAGAGGCAGGTGTCACGGAATTGTATGATTTATATCAATATGTATATGTGATCAAAAATGTATTCGGGTTTCGTTTCCGACTAGAGCGTTACTCGAGGGTTGTTTATTTTTTCGGCTCTAGTTATTTTGAAATACTGAGCGCGATTCACCCCATGCTGCACGTGCAAATTGCCTGCAGTGAAAACCTAAGTACCTAGCTGCTGCGCATATCTGTCACAGCTAGGGTACATATAGAGAAAATTCTCTATAAACAAATTACACTACGACGAGTCTTGTCAGAAAGCTTACCTCTTTACAGGAGCAAATCTTCAGCTGTAGAGGTATGTTAAATTTAATATAGTATTCTTTATCACTATTCGTTTTATATGACATAATTGTTTCATATATTAGATGTTTTAGAATTTATTCTAAATTCTACAGAGAGTCAATACCTAGGTCATACAACGCCATGATATTAGAAATAATATAGTCTGCTTCAAGTTAGCTATTTGTTGTAACTGAACAGACGGATTTTATTTAATTATACGCAGCATGCTTTGAATGATTAATGTAATGTGTAACGAGATGTAATTCATGTGCGCGCATGCGCAACATATATCAATGCAAAAGTACTAACCGTGTCATATGTACCACACGGTTTAGTTGTTATACTTTTAGCTGCCTTATATATGGTTTGGTGTTGTGGAGTCGCAGAACTGTGTGGTTTCTTGTGACGTATACGCAGTGTCTGGTGACGTTGGTTCGGAAGAGTGTACTGGTTTTCTCGATGCGAGGGATCAAGGCTTCTCGACCAGCGGGTCTGTGTTAAATGTGAAGACTCTCGAGGGATCCTTCAACAGACTGGGAGGGGTGGACCATGCTTGGTGGCTCCTTGACCATTGACTAGAGCGGGTGGAACCGGAGATACATCTTGGTCGTCAAATGGGCGCCACGATAGTTATACATATTACGTGTTCCATTTTATTGTTATTTTCAATATTGCTCTCTGTGCAAAATTACATGTATTCACATTTCAATATTGCCATATGTGTGATAGTTTCATAATTTCATGCATTCCCATTTCAATATCGTTATATGAACGACAGATTCATAAATCCATCATATTCCAATATCGCTTGATGAATTGATAAATTGATGAGTTAACAGATTGATGAATAAGTGAGTATCATATTGATAAGTGCATAAATCACATGCTTTGGTCACCCTTGGTACTTAATAAGACCTTGGTTATATTAGGGTGTAGATCATATACTCTTATTTGTTGATTGGTGATGGGATGTTATTCACGTTTGTTTAAAATCCCATTCGTTAAATTCATCTTTGATTTTTCTCGTTGAGTTACTTGTTGTTGATAGTTCCATGTTAGGAACTTTATAATTTTCCTTATCTTTTTGTTATAATGGTGTCAGATTTGTTCATTACAAAATTGCGTTTATAAATAAACATCTTATTAACGCAGTTGCTTTCAGTGTCTTCACTAATCCAGTCCCAACCCGGCTTCATCCTGTGACAGCAGGCACAAGCCACATAGTGCCTAAATATATAACATCTCTAACCCCATCCTCTCTCCAAGCCCAGGTATACCCAGATATACTTCATCAAAGTGTAGAAGACAATGACACTAATCATGATGAGACTTATTTCAAACACAATGCAAGTCATGGTTCACAGTGCCATGTAAAATTAAGTTCTAAGTGACTTGATAGTTATGATCAGGGATCTTAATCTATATGTGCATGTGTATGTATGTGACTGTGTGTGTGTGTATATATATATATATATATATATATATATATATATATATATATAGTTTTAAGGCAATCCTGAAAGTAGTTTAGGAGGAATAGTGATAATAAACTTGTTATAATGGACAGACTGACAACGGACGACGGATAACAGATTAGCACCATTTTCATTTAGGACCGAGTGATAAGGTGTCTTTTGGTGAAAACCCAATGTTGATATGTCCATCCATTCAGGAGGAGTAGCGATAACAAGATTTTCATGATGGCTACCATGGCGGCAATATTGGATGTCCGAGCGGCACCATTGTCATTTAGGACCAAGTAGACATCATAAGAAGTTTTTTAGTGAAAATCCCACATCAATATAACATTCTATTCTGGAAGAGTTGCAATAAGATTTACAAGATGGCTGCCATGGCAGCCATATAGGACTTCAGATTGGCACCATTTTTATTTAGGACCAACTAGACATTTTATTAAGTCCTTCCATGAAAACCCCATGTTGATATGAATATCCATTCAGGAGGAGTCGCAATAACATTTTCAAGATGGCTGCCTTGGCAGCCAGATTGGCACCATTTTCATTTAGGGCTAACTAGACATCGTAAGAAGTCTTTTAGTGAAAACCCCATGTTGATATGACCATACAATCAGGAGGCTTAGCAATAACAAGATTTTCAAGATGGCTACCATTGTGGGCATGTTGGATGTCAAATCTGCACCATTTTCATTTAGGACCAACTAAACATCATAAGAAGTCTTTTAGTGAAAACCTCATGTTGATATGACCAACCATGTAGGAGGAGTAGCAATAACAAGATTTTCAAGATGGCTGCCATGGTGGCCATATTTGACTCCAGATCAGCACCATTTTCATTTAGGACTAAACTATACATGATAATAAGTTTTTTCAGTGAAAACCCCATGTTGATATGACCATCCATTCAGGAGTAGTAGCAATAACAAGATTTCCAATATGGCAGCCATATTGGATGTCAGATCGGCACCATTTTCATTTAGGACCAAGAAGACTGTAAAAAATCCTTCAGTGAAAACCCAATGTTTATATGACCATCCATTCAGGCGTAGTAGCGATAACAAAATTTCAAGATGGCTGCCATGGCAGAGATGCTGCCAGGATTTTATCTGAAAGGGGGAGCTCCCCCTTCTCACTAAAATAAGGGGCGAGGAGGAAACGGCCATAGTTCAATATTTATCTAAAACATAAATATATCCATCTCTTTCTTTCTTCCTGCTCTATTGAAATCAAAATCCTCAAAAGATGTCTCTTCAAGTTGTATAAGAATTAATCTGTTGATCATTTTTGAGCTTAATTTGTTCCTTATCTGTGTATGAATATTGTTCTGTGATGAGAACCCCCTTTCACATATGCATAGCTAGCTAAGCCTGTTTGAACAAGTTGGAAAACTGTTCGTTATGGTTCTTATGTACAATTTTCAACAGCTCATAGGTATTGTATCTTGGATATCTCTGCTCCAAATAATATTTTAATTTTTTCACTAACAAGAGCTCTGCCAAAGTTTCACATTTTTTAATCAGTGCATTGCTGACTACTATGCCAGATTTCGTATCTGTTCGACAATGTTGTATTAGGGTTTTAAGTCCATCAATGCCATAGTCAGCTTGTTCAGACAGAGGTTTTTTGATCAAAATAAATAGCCTAACTTTTTAATTTCTTTTTAGATTCTTATTTATTAAATTTATCTTAACCCGTAGAGTGGTATATATTTTTGTAGCACAAGATATCTCAAGGCAGAATTGATTGAGAAAAGAAGTGAAAATTGCTGTCTACTTTTAAATTGCCTGTATTTTAATTAGGCTTAGATTTCTGCCTTATTGACATTTAATTTCGAAATACCGCTTAATAGGGGCTTGACCGGCATGCCGTCTGTTTTTGTCCATCTAGACCAACAAGTTGTTCTCCACCTTTTTTTCCCCCTTTCTACCTTACAAATTCAATTTCAGTGAAAAAATTATCTGAATCATAAAAATGTAATGTATGTAGAATGTAGACTTTATCATTTCTTTCTTAATTATATGCCACACATTCCAAAATAATGCATTCTGAATAAAAATTGCATTATAATATTTTTGCAAAAATTACAATTAAGTACATTTAAAATAACAAATAATTTAGATATTATTATTATTATAGAAAAAAAATAAAACATACACATGCATGCAGAATTTGTAGTTTTGTAGCCTTTTTTTTAATTTAATAATGATAAAAAAAATATCAGCATTATTATACAATATGATTTATATTTTTTTTGTATTTATTTTTGATCTGGGAAAAAAGTATTGTCATCTGAATATTTTAATTATTTCTTATTTCATATTTAAATTTTATTTTTATTATTTCAAAAATATGGAGACGCTATAAACTAATAATATTCATACCTTGACCTAAGTGGCACATTCCTGTCATATGCCACGTGACTTTTTAATCAGTGTCACGAACCATGGATGCCACTTCCGGAAATAAGTAAACTTACACATGCTCGGAAAAACGGTAATTCTGAATTAATGTACATGAATGCCAATTTTTTTTTAAACTATGATTAAATGAAGTAGATATAGTTGAACACTTTCTATGGTTATCTGAATATATTATCACAATATTATAACAAACGCGTTAAAATTCACGTTAATTGCACAAAAAGTGGTTGTTCGAGGATACTTTATTTATCTTCACCATTTCTAGACTGGTTCCCCTTCTTCCATACATTTAGCACCGCAAGTCCTAAATTATTTATACACCATTTGCACGTCTCACTCACATAGCCACAGGGGCTCAACAATACGAGCCCCTGTGCACATAGTAATCTTACCCTTCTGCTGTCTCCTGATCAGTTTTTAATTTAGATGGAATTATGTTACTCAGATGTTTCTTTACATCGCCTTGGAAAGAACAGATTCCTAATATGTCAAGAATAAATTGGTCTATTCGATAATTTCGTATTTATACACCATGTGCACGTCTCACTCACATAGCAATCTTACCCTTCTGCTGTCTCCTGATCAGTTTTTAATTTAGCTGGAATTATGTTACTCAAATGTTTCTTTACATCGCCTTCGAAAGAACAGCTTCCTAATCTGTCAAGAATAAATCGGTCTATTTCGGTAATTTCGTCTGCATCCTGCACTACATCAATGGGCGCTGACATATTCCAGGAAGTGCCTACAACAAACATTACGGACAAGTTTGTACCGGAAAATATGTTTACATGAACCAACTTGAAATCACTGGGGCTCGTGTTGTTGTTTACAATTTACCAAAAAAATCATGCATGTACTATATGTATGATTTGTAGGTAAATTGTAAGCAACGGTACGAGCCCATGTGCTTGAAATATGCGCATGCACGTTGTTATGGCAATCACATCGTCGCAACCCCCGCCAAACATCCGGTACGCTCTCTTTTTTTTGACAACGGATTTTCGCCCGTGCTGCCCATCATCACAAGCCACGGACGAGAATCCGCTACACTCTCTTTTTCTGATGAGAGAACGTAACCGATTTTCTCCCGTGGCTTACAACGATTGGATAGTCTATTCAAGGCTTTCAACTTGGGTTTATTCCACGAGGGTGAACAGTACAAATTCAATTTTTAAAAAAAAAAGCCCGTGTCAAAATTCTTGAAAGGATTAGTTGCTAGGGGTGCCGTCTATAGGATAAATTATTATGTTAAATATACAATTTTAAAGGATATGAGCAAATCAGTAAAACACACCATTTATTCTAACTATATGTTTGATAATTATTATTATTGCTTTCAACGTTTTATCCGCTACAAGGAAAATATATTTCTGGGCTCCAATTAACATTTTTTTTAAAAAACTTTTTCAGTACTAGCAGCATTTTGATAGTTGTCATATTTTCCACTAGCAAAAATCTGGCTCTTTTCACTAGCATATTTCGTATTGTGAATATAAAATATCACTAGCAAGAAACTTAAAGTTATTTTTTTTTTAAACTAGCAATTTACTGGCGTGTCTTAATTATAATTAGCAAAATGCTAGCTTGCTGGCGTCAATTTCTGGCCCTGAAATTGTTACATTTCAAAGTCAACAAAATCTGAGGATACCCACATATCTAAGTTTTATTTCTTTATCATTTTTCCCCCAGAGACCTGTAACGTACTTCACACACAGCCATGGTATAGTTGTATATGTACAGAAAGGACATACATACACTGTACTGTAGCTGTATGTGAAGTATGTAGCAGGACTGTGTAAGTTTTCATGCATAGATCTCTCCATCATACGCTTGCATCTCAGACAAACAACGCTTTTAATAGTCTCAATGATTTTGCACACACAGCTCTACTTAAAAACAGTTGCCAATGTTAGAACATATATGTATTGGTAAGCGAACTATAATGAAGGAACTTGCCATATAGTTCCGTAACTAAGCATAAATAACAATTCCATCAATATAGATAAAACCATTATTTAAATAGTACCATTTATTTAATGTCTTCTGTACTTTTCTGTCAATCAAGAGCAGCAACAAGTAACCGTCCAGGATTCTTTTTCTTATCCCCAGCGCAAATATCCCAAAACATGTAATATTTTAACTTTGTTGAAAAATTATTCCACGAAAATTCTTGGTGTTTTTCATAGTTAGAAAATAGACAAATGCTTTAATTTCATGTCTGTATGATATATTCTTTTTTCTATAATTGTATTGTATTAAGCACAATTAATACTATAAACCAGCTACAAACCAGAATGGTACCAACACTTGACTTTCTCGACAATTCTCTCCCCTACCCCTCTCCACAGCCGCACCTCCTAAAGAGTGACTCATAAACTAAGACCATTTTTCACATTAAAAACCAACCCGGCCATTTCCTAACGTTTAAAATCTCCGTCTGAAATGTTTTGTTAGAGTTACGTTACTTTACGCTATATCCACTGACGCAGGGAAGCAAGGACAAAAAGGAACATATTGTCACTTTGTTTTCCTAGGGGAGAACTGTGACAATGGCATAGTCATGTAAAAAGGGCAATTATGTTTGTAATAACGTTTAAAGTGAACAACAGAACCATATAGGATGAGGAGACAGTTTTCTCTACCCCCCCCCCCCTCAACTTACTGAACCCAAAACAAGAGTTAATCCACTACCCCAAATCCGTCAGAAAACTCTACCTACCACCTCAGGTCAGTTGCATTTGTTATAAATATACATATATAAGAATGTGACGTTAATTTTCCAGAAAACCACTGTTTTGTCAGTTTGTTTATTTTTAAAGATATGTATTTCACTAAATTCAAAGACAATGAAATATTAATAAAGGTTGCACCACTGTGTGTATGTATGTATGTAGGTAGGTATTTGGTGCTGCAAAGCAGTTAATCTGTAACTGATATATTACCTCTGAACGAACGAAGGAACTTGCACAAAATTCGACGAAGGATCTATAAAGAGTGATTGCATGCATGTTATTAATATATTTAACCAGTGTCGTGGTGGAACTGTAATATATATTTGTTCTGCATTCCATTTGTAGATGATATTCAAGTATGAAAATAAATGCAAACATAGTATCATCAAAACTTTTCTGCGATAACATTTTTACTTTTTCTCAATATAAAAAGACTAAAATACATAACTCGGTATCTGGTAAGACTAAGAATCACAATCATTTAGGGCATAGTTATGCTGAAATGGGTCTGTCGAAAAGTATACACAAACAAAAAACATCTTTATGTATTTATATCTTCCAACATTAAATCTCAGTGGTTTTAAATATATTTTCCAGCTTTTGGGGGGACGTAAAAGTAAGGCTGTACACGGTAAACAATAACCGAAACGATGCCGTTTAATCGAAACGATTCTAAACGCAACCCTTCTCCCAGTCTGCACATTAGGTTTACAGCTGACAGCTATTTATATGTAAACCATTGACAATGGGCATGTCAAACCTCGCTCAGCTTGCAATTGTTTCATTTTGAGTGTTCCCTCAGCTTGGTTTCGTGAATCGCGATTTGAGGGCACGCTCAAGTATTTGAGGGAAAACTCAGATTTGAGTGTGAGTGTGGACTTGAGGAGTTTCGTGAATACGGACCCTGATATGTAATGTTGGGTAATTTTCGTCGACGTTTTCTTAGCGATGCCGCATTCGATATAAATATCATACATACTTTAAGGAAATAATTAATGTATAAAATCTTACTAAACAGTCGTCATAAGCAGAGATGTAGAAATGTATCATATAATTGCAACGGGAAGTTTATTGGTCACTGACAGCTACATACAGGTTCGATTACATGGTTACCGATTTTATAAACGATTACAGGCAGTACACTATATATTTGTACATAAGACACCTATGAGCTTTTATGTCTCAAAATACTTCTATATTTAATATTTTATTTTATTGTATATTTCAATTTAGATGTATGGACCATGCAGTCTGAAATAAAGAATTCTTGTCTTATCTTATAAGCCGTTCACACGAGTATCCGTTGCAGCCTAACGTACAAGAAAATGGTGTATATCAAAACAATGTTTCTGTATATCTAAATACGTTTAAAAGAGTACCACTGTCATTATGCATATCCATACTAAATAATTTGAGATCGGTCGCATACCCCTCTGTGATGGAAAATATCCCTCCTGTTTGACTGAATATTTTGTCAAGTAGATGGTGTGCACGCCATGATATAGCCGAGGGGGATTTCCAAATTTGAGCTATTTATATCACGCTGTATTAGCTTACACAAAGGGGCTCGTATCGTCGTTTACAATTTACCTGTCAATCATACATGTACTATATAACCTACACTTGTAGGTTTACATAGTACATGTATAATTTGAAAGGTAAATTGTAAGCAACGATACGAACCCTGTGTGTGTACAATGGCAATAGCGCGATATAAATAGACTGGGAATCATTTCCTTCTGAATACTGTTTCAAATCTATGTGGGTTAAACACGAAAAATGCAACAGTGTACTTTAGATACTGTAAGGGATTGTATATATATGACCTACCAAACGATTTCTCTCCACCTCCCCGACTTGGAACAAAACATTACGTGTTGCATACCCTTTCTTCTAAAGTATTTCTTATTTCAGACCCCTTCATTTACGCTTTCCAAATATTAATGTAATAATATCCATTGTCTACAATACCTTGGCGTATTTAAGCTGTCCCTCCGATCCTCTGTTTCGATAGCTTCTACCAAAAACAGCTATTTAAACTGAGAAGTATTGCACAAGTTGTTGTAAATAGTAGGATTATGGATTGTAAGTAGTAGGATTATTATCGAACGATTTTGGCTAGCCTGGGTTACAGCCCGTTTCAGATATCCAAGTTAACGGCCTGGGCACACGCGAAAAATTAAGCGCAATGCCTCTGCATTACCCCTAGATTCAATGTGCTAATTTCACGTTCGATAACTCTGATCAAGTTATATAGCGATATCCTCTAATAGCCATATTTCGTGCCCTTACGGTGAATTTTAACGCGTTCGTTATAATATTGTGAAAATCTATTCAAATAACCATAGAAAGTGTTCAACTATATCTACTTCATTTAATCATCGTTAACAAAATTTTGGCATTCATGTACATTAGTTCAGAATTACCGTTTTTCCGAGCGTGTGTAAGTTTACTAATTTCCGGAAGTGGCATCCATGGTTCATGACACTGATTAAAAAGTCACGTGGCATATAACCGGAATGTGCCACTTAGGCCAAGGTATGGATATTATTAGTTTATAGCGTCTCCGTGTTTTGAAATTAATTTTTTTTTTTTTTAAATTAATTTTTTTTCCGTTAATTCTATATGCAGTTCGTGCACTTACATTACTACTTGCTTGTTCGTTACCATATAAATACATGACTCAGTAGACGGAGAGAGAGAGAGATATTTTAAAATAGACACTGGTGAATGGATACACATTTAATTATAATAGATTCAATGTCTTTTGATGTAGAATATATGTTTATTATGAAATAATACTGAAACGAAAAATTCCATAGTGAATATATATTTCCAGTGTAAATTTTTCTTACGTTGTAAAAGAATCGCACATGATTAAAACCAAATATTTACATTGGCTTTGCCGTTGTATAAATTCCCAAAGTGGGTTTACCTGTTCAAGATATGTAAACAAAGCCAACATGTGATCAGCTATCTTTAGCATATAATAGAAAATTCAAGGCCAAAATGTCGGACACAAATAAGGCATTAGTGAAAATAAAGATTTTCATTATGATTTTTTTTTTTAAATTACATAAAATTACCTGTTTAAATCTCATCTTGTCTGATCTTACTTATTAAATTCTTGCTGTCACTCTTGAAGAACGCTGGTGACACAGTTGATGACGTCATTATCTCGAAACAAGCGCGTTAGGTCGCGAGAAACATGGCGCACGATTCAAGGATATTTTGGAAATCAGGAGGTTGGACGATATCTGCATTGTATTCTTTAAAGAATTAGTCCAGTCCAAATAGGGGTTTAAATGGCGAATCTGCCACATGGGAGTACTTTTATTCAGGCGGATTTTCGTCACCGTCGGAAGTCACGGGAAAAATTTGCGCTCCAATAAGCGTAGACGATTTTCGCCGTGGCATGCGACGATGGTTTTTATGAGTCAAAAGTTCATTCTTTCTCTTACGAGGACCACTTGCATTTGGTGCTGTGAAAGACCCGGTCTTGACTGGTATAAGCAAAAATTCATAATAAGTTCAAGTCACTATACTTAAGTAATCGCCATGAGCGTGTTTACAGTTTTGAATGAAATACCATCAATAATACATTTTCAACATTATTTGAGTGTACAATACGGTCAGTACTGCAAAATAAGGTCTTAAACTTGATAAAGGACAAAGATCAAATTGTCACCTCAACTGAATAAGGGATCGCTTCCAAGTACCTGGATGTAAAACTCCCATATTTAACGAACCATTATCATTATTATTAGAAGAAAAAGAAGGAGGAGAAAAGAAAAGCTAAACATAAACAACCAAGGAAAGAATATAAGGTTAAAATACATTTTTTTTTTTTTTTTTTTTTTTTTTACGACTCGCGATTTTAAGGTTATAAATAGGAAAGAAAGAAATACGAAATACCGTTAACGAAAGGATAATAGGTGTATGTTATAAATGCATACAATTAGTTATTAGTAAAAACAAAACATAATGTCTAATTAACAAAAACGTCTAAGTTCTTGTGAGATTAAAATGTTTTGCAAGAGCTAAGAAAGAAAACGAAAAGAATAGTGCCGATAATACGCATATGAACCGATCCTATTGACATTTTGTTATAAACAGCGTAAATGGAATGCATACTAAGCCAAAACAAAGACATGCCCTTCCTGTTCTTGGTCCTACTGTGCACAATTACTGCTCTGTGTTCCCTATTAGAGACATGTGCTGTATATAGTTTGTATTAAAGGAAACAAACCGTGAAATCAAGTTGGTTACTTATTTCTTACTCCGTATTCCCGATTCAATAAGGAATAAGTAACCATTGACTTATTCCCGATTGAAAAATATTGACACAGAGTTGGTTACTTATTCCCGATTCTATAAGGAATAGGTTACCACTTACTTATTGCCATTTTAAAAAATGCTACATCAAAATTTAGCACTCTTCAGGGCATTCATAGCTAGTGGTCCACATCGACCCCTATAATATGTTGAGACGAAACAATTAGTTTAGCCCAATCGGAGAAATACTAGTGTTCTTATTGGTACCAGCTATACAAAAGCTGGATACAGAAAGATGACAAATTATATTAAAATTTTCAGCGACGTGAACCTTTTCTTAAAGTATTTTCATCTGAACCCCTCTTTGACAGTTTCTAGTTTTTACGGATCTGCTCCAACAGAAGGAAAAGTTAAGAAAAAAATCGTCGAGCCGATTGCGAGATATAGCTATATAAATGTACGGGAGCTATATTAAGATAGTCCACAAGGAAAATACCTCTGAAGTCCACATATGGAACATCCCATCCTTAAATGATTTTGGCATGGACCCATCTTTAAGATTTTACCTCTAGGTTTATTTTCGACCCACAAAACAAGTCTTCACGAAATTCACGTAGACTGAGTAATCAGAGAAATAGGATGGTCTTTATAGGTGCCGGTTATGAACTGATTCTATCAACAATTTGCACCAACTGAACCCCTACTTATAGAATTTTTATTTCAACCACCCTTTGACATTTTCTAGTTAGGGATCTGCTCCAATCGTAGGAAAAGTTTATAGAAATTGGTCTAGCCGATTTCGAGAAATACGCGGCTAAATATATGGTAGTTACAACAAAGCCCGTAAGGAGATTACCTCTTAAGTCTATATATGGACATTACAATCCCCTCCTAAACAGATTCTGACATGGATCATTCTTCGCTATTTATATATAGGAATATTTCGATCCCGAGAAGAATTATTGACGTTATTCATTGAGAGGAATCAGAGAAACAGCAGGGTCCTTGTGGATACCGGCAACATAAAACATGTACAGTGAGGGCCGATTGTATCAAGCTTTTACAATACGCGTACCTCTACACAGAGAATTTTGATCTTAACCCCTGGACGTTATAAATCTGCTTGAACAGTAGGAAAAGTTTAGAGAAAATTACAAGAGCCGATTTCGACATATAAGGCGCTAAATATATAGAAGCCATGCATACTCCCGTATGGATCCTAATATCCTGAAATAGTTTTGACATGGTCCCGTCTTTGAGATTTGATATCTAGGGATATTTTTGATCCCAAAGAAGTCTGGACGAAATTAGTCTAGAGAAAGCATAGAATTAAGAGGGTCGTTATTGATACCTTCTATATCAAACCGGTACGGAGTGGACCATTGCACTACATGAACCCCTTCTAAGAAAATTTTTATGTCAACGCCTCTTTGAATATTTCTGGTTAGGGATCTGAGTAGTAGACGGGGACACTCGAGATTCGAAAGGGGCACTGTGTTAAACAGTTTTTTTTTATAAAAAAAAACATTCGAGGGCTCTACGGGAATTTAACATAGGCTCTATCTTGGTTCATATAGTTTGTAACAGTGTAGCATGAGATGACAGTCTGCACTTGAAAACGGAAAAATCCTATGAAGTCAGGTGAGTCTGCCTGTTTTGTAACAGTATCGTGTGTGTTTGGAAGAGAAATACGAGTTTGGTTTATCCTATAAATGAAATGTCGCTGTGCTAAATAGGCTTGAAAGTTTATAGGGGCAAACGGAAAATTAACATGTTAAAATGAATGATCGAACGTTTACAGGGAAGGGTCGAAAATGTATGGGAACAAACGGGAAATTCACATGAAGCAGCCATGTTGAAAGGTATGTTTTTTAACAGTGTATTGAAGTTGTGTATCTTAACAGAAATTCTGAACGATGACGGTCATCTGTATGGATGACAGAAGCTCCAACGTCTTCAAGTTTTTTATGTCTAGGGTTCATATTTAGTTGTTATTTAAAACAATAACAGGGTAGGATGTAAAAGAAGGGGTATAAAATGGAATCGAAACCCGTCCAAAATAAAACTAACAACCCTAATCTCTATATAAAGCTAAAATCTCTACCCCAATCTTTAATACGTCTATCCCTCCCCTACCCTCCTTTTTAAAAACAAAACTACCATCCTCTTAATCTTGACATATCAAAGCCCAGTTATCTACTATTCACCAAGCAGTGATTTACTATCCAGCACTCATGGACTTACTATCCACCAAGCAGGGATCTACTATCCAACAACCAGGGATCTACTATCCAACAACGAGATATTTACTTCCAACAACCACCTATCTACTATCCAACAACTAGGGATCGACTATCGAACAAATAGGGACCTACTATCCAATAACCAGGGATCTACTATCCAACAAACAGGGACCTATTATCCAATAACCAGGGATCAACTATCCACTAACGCCAAATACCACTCTATTATCCCTCTTATAAATTAAGTAAAAGACATCTAGCCCCTTCTATAAGACCCTTAGTTACCTCACTTTATAATATACATACTCTACCCTAATTCAGTATCTCCGCTATAACCCTATAGAGTAAACCTTACTCAACAGACTACAGACCCTATAATGCCTCTTATAAATAAAGTAAAAATCTCTATTTCCATCTATAATGTTCCTACCTACCTATTTTTAACAAAACTACCACCCCATTCACACACGGTAGGATTTTAAAGAAGGGGCATAAATAAAAATCATTAACCCCCAACCCCCCTACAAACCCTCTTATAAATAAAGTAAAAATCTCTATTCTTATCTATAATATTCCTAATCGCAACTACTCTCCTAGGATCCCCCTTATAAAGTTCAAATCTCTACTACCTCCAATAATATCCTCACCCAACATATAACTTCCTTTTTTTACAAACAAAACCATCATCCTCATAATCCTCACATATCAACACCCACTCATCTAATGACCCCACACCTTTAGATGTAAAAGAAGCAGTAAAAAATACAATTTAAATCCCTTATCAACAAAACAAGCTTGATTATTTTCCTTACTACACTATAGTCCCTATTATAAAATAGAAATTTCTACCCGCCATCGATAATGTCCCTATTGCCAGCTACTATCCTATTTAAACAAAACTACCATTCCACTCGAGTCTGTCTATTTTCAGTTTGTTAGTTGCAAAAATCTGAGTTTATCTGCAATCTGAACATATGTTACAACAGGGATCTACTATCCAACAACAAGATATCTACAATCTAACAACCAGGGATCAACATCCAACAACCAGTTATCCACTATCCAACAACCATGGACCTGCTATCCAACAACCAGTGACCTACTATCCACCAACCAAGGATCTACTATCTACCACCCAGTTATATATCCCTTCTAAATAAAACTAAAGTCACTAACCCCACATACCGCTCTATGATCCCTTTGATAAATTAATTAAAAAACATCTAACCCTTTCTCGAAGACCCCTTTGTTACCTCACTTTATAATATACCTACTCAACCTCCTACAACCCTATAAAGTAAACTTTACTCAACAGGCTACATACCATATAAAGCCCTTCTAAATAAAATTAACAACATTTAAAAGAGGAGGGTATAAAGAAAAATAATCAACCCCCAATCCCCAACCTCTCCCCCTACAAGCACTCTTATAAATTAAGTAATAAAAATAAAAACATCTAGTCTCTCCTATATGACCCTTAGTTACCTCCCTTTATAATATTCATAACCGAAGCTAATGTTCTATTTTAAACAAAACGACAATCTCTTTCGCGTCTGTCTATTTGTTATATTTTGGTTGCAAATAAATCAAGACTACACTCTAAATTATATTATCACGAGCTGACTTGTGTCAAAAAGGATTCTTAAATATTCAAGCAAATTCTCTCTGTTTGTGTTCCAGATCTTAAATATGTTACAATTCTGTTAGCGTACTGGGAGGCCAAAGTTTCATTCATCAAAATTAATACAAAGTTACAATTTTACGTCTTCACTAGCTGTGGTAGATTGATAAATACAAGAACTGGCTTTTGTAATCACCAAGGTCTGGAACATGTATGTTTCGTGGGAGTACAGATCGAGATAGTGTTCCACCCAGCGAAACATCTGCTTGCCCCTGTCGGTGATCACCTCGCTATTCAGCGTCTTCAAGGGGTCAACTTTTGTGATAGTGGGGCCAAGGGCGTTCTTGATCCCGTCATACATGGCGCGGATGTTTCCTGCGTCTGATGCGTCTGTATTTCCTAGGATAAATCGGTCCACTACTGATTTGCGCAGTGCCTGGCGTGCTTCTGCACCGCACTCTTCGCCGACTTGAAAGTCCGAAGTGTTTCTGGTGTTGGATGTAGGTTGTGTTCTACGTAGGCAGCATTCTTGGCCTCTATCACTGGCACCATTTTGTCTGCGTGAGTCTCAAACCAGTCTTTGTTTTGAGTCCTGTTTTTACCAAATGTGGTGATAGCTGACTCGTAGATAGCTGAGCCCACGGCGCTCCAGACTTCTTAAGCATTTCCTTTAAGGCTTTCTTCAGATATAACCTGCTCAATGGTCTTTGAGAATTGCAGGAATTTCACGTTGTCTATCATGCTGCATGTGTTGATGCGTGGCAAGCCTTCATGTTTGGATCCATGGAGCTTTCGGGGCTGCACTCGTACTCTGCTGCTCACAAGTGAGTGGTCGGTGTCACAGTCTGCACTTTGATAGGATATGACAATATTTATGTTAAATTACATTTGTCTACTTTAGTTGGTTTTGTTCAGAAACACTTAAAGAACCTCTAGAGGTGGACGGCCATACAGGAGGATGGACCGGATACAATTTAGACAAGCAGTGGGGGTACAAAAATGAAATTCACTAAATTGCATATAGATTTCAGATCATCTAATTATGAAGGGCCACATGCCTTCCGAACTTGTTTGCCGAGATCAAGCAGTTTATGGGTAGTTGTTTTAGCATCGTTTGCACGCAAATATTGTTTGCTGTTGATGACACGAAAATCTGTTCAGGTACTCTGCATAAGCAAAGAAAATTACTTGTAAAATATAATTTTGTCAATACATAGAGGATATTTGCTTGTACCGAGTGAATAATGGATATATTTCATCGAGTGGGTGAAAACTCTCTACTCGTGAAAGACTGAGTTTTTCAACCCACTCGATGAAATATATCCGTTATTCACTCATAACAAGCAATTTTTTAAAATTATTTTATGCTCAAACGTATTGGTTATGTTCTGATGTGTTTTGTGTATATTGCACAGAACATATCAGTAGTAACATAATTTTCCTTCCTAATTCAAGGAAAAACTTAACATAAACAAAACGATTTAAGAAAAAAATAACCATATCGTGAAATTTTAACCTAGTTCTCCGTCATGATAGGTGGCCATACCATTAGACGAAGCTAATGTCAATATGGTGAATCAAATTTTTAGGTCATACTTTTATCGATGTCTATCGACCGCAGTGAAAAATTATTTTTGGTAATTCACTCAAGTGAATTATCAAATTGATTTCTCTTGGAAAATCCAGCAATTCACGGCCTAGCATAAAATATAAATATTTTATCATGTAGTTTTGCTAACAGCTGTGCAGGCTTTACAGGCCCAAAGTATAAACATTTGTAAATAAGAAGAGATAACGAGGTAAAAAAAAATAATTTTAAAAAAAACATATTTTCGAGTGTGACTTAATTTTTTTGTTTGTATTCTCTTTTCATTTTCTGGATTTTAATAAAATTGTGTGCTAGAATTTACATCCTGGACAGCAAGGTGAATATGGGTCTTCTTTATGTTCTGCCTGGGGCTCCTGCAGATTGAAAACTAATTGTAATGCTTGAACAAAGTCATATATCTTAGCACTACGTACATACGAGGGGGTATTTGCAAATGTCTGAATATTTGGTTATACTATTTTTTTGTTTTTTTGTTTTAACCTGTCAATAAATTTAACACCGATGGATAGACAGCCTGTAGCTGCACGTACAGCACACCGGACAGTTGCATATATATGTGTGTGACGTAACATAGGTCAATGACAGTGACTTCTAAATGTCGGAGATAGAGAACAATTCTGCTACTTAGATAAGAGCATACTGTAAAATCCGGGCGCTCTTAGGATACTCTCCGACTTATATCAAGGTCAACATGGATAAAGTATACGGATGTTATTCTCTGTCATATTCTGCAATTATCAGGTGGTTTCCTCGTTTTAAAGATGGGTTGCGAAACCATGGAAGATGTCCTACGTTCTTTAAGACCTTTGTCTGCACTCGCTGAGCAGGAAGTGGCTGCTGTGAAGGGATCAGTTGATGAAAATGCTCGATACACAGTGGAAGATATTTCTCTTACTACGGACGTTAATTCATTGGCTGTTTTTGAAATAGTGAAGAATCACTTGAAGCGCAGAAAGGTTTGTGCAAGATGGGTCCCGCATTTGTTGACGGCTGATCAAAAGTTGAATCGGGTTGAATTCGACAAACATCCACTAGCCAAATATGAAAAGAGTGACCGGATACGTTCGAATGAGATTATCACAGGTGATGAAAAAAACTTTTTAAACCAGACTCGAGAGAGAAAATGATACAGTTTGGATCGGAGAAAATGAGAAGAGGCCACAAATCGTTCTGTCAAGAGAGTTTTATACGCATTATTTTTAAAATCAAAAGGCCCGGTCGTCCAGGTACCTGCGCCTGACTCTGCTAGTGTCACTGGACATTTTTATTCCTTCAAAGTTGTTGAACACTACCGAACCACCCGTCTATGTACAGGTACCCGAGGCATCCATCTACTCCATGACAACGCACGGGCCCATAATTCCGCTGTTATGACAGACTTCCTGAAGGAGCAGAGCATCCAAACTCTGCCACATCCGCCATACAACCCTGATTCAGCTCCAAGTAATTTTTGACTGAATCCTGTTATCAAAGATTCGCTTAGGGACAGACGATTTGAAAGCAGCCATGCGGTTGGTTGTGCAGTTTTCAGTGTATCAAGAATAGACCAAAAAGTTAATACAAATGGCATTTAATAATTGGATAATCAGATAGATGAAACTGTAGAGGTGCATGGGGGTACTTTGAGGGAATGCACTGACGCACTGTTCACTAATAAGGAACTTTGTTGTACAGCTCACTAATATTCTCAACTTTTAAATACCCTTGCGTCTAAAACTATAGCTAACAAGTGTAATGAAACTTTCTTCACTGTATTTGTGCTTCCATTAAAATATATCAGCAGGGCTGGGCATTAACTTTGAGAAGTACTTGTCTATTCGGGCAAGTGGATGGTGAAAGTCATTTGCTCCAAAGTAGATTCGACTTATCCTAATAATTCACCTTCAATAAAAATCCAAGTGGAAACACAAATTATTGTTGTCCAAACTGAAGTTGTGTGTGTTCCGGGCAATAGGACAACCCTCAGTGTTATCTGTAATTAGAAACGCAAATATTTTCGAAATATAATGCATATAAAGACAAACTCAAACCAAATGTTCACAAAGGAAGAACTTAAACGGCTAACCTTGTATTTTTCCCTCCAGGTTGTGTTGGGGCATACTTGAGAGTCTTAAATATTGTCTCCTCAGCTTCCTTGGCCTTGCCATTGCTTCCTTGGCCTTGCCGTTGCTTCCATGGCATTGCCATTGCTTCTCAGGTAGGCGCATGCAAGAGTCACAAATACGTTTCAAAAAAAAGTTTCACTACAATGGAGAAATCGAATTTGTCTAACTTTCATTAATATTTAGTGGAGTATTTGTCAAAGACGTTCTTTGAAATTTAGTCTGAAGTTATTTTACACATGGTTGCAGTATGTGAAGAGAAACTTGGTGCATTTTCCATTCATTTAAAATAGCTGTGGTTAGTAATATGAAAAATGAAAACTGTAATCATATCATACTTTCTTATCAAAAACCCTGCTGATCTTAAGTGGGTGAAAGGAACCCTTCCCATAATAGTCCTTGAGACTATTCCGACCAGAGTTTTCATCATTTTGTGGATACTATCCCCGATACAATAACTACCGAGGTAACTCAAGTGGTAAATGTGAAATAATAATAATAATAATATCCTTTCTTTATCCAGGCTGTCAATAAATGTTTGAAAATATGTTTTCGCTATGGTTCTGCATGTAAATATATTTTTACAAACTTTTATAAAATTTAACAACATTAAAATCTGTAAGACAACATACCAGGGTATATTCTAAAACTGACAATTTAGAGGGACCCCCCCCCCACCCCACCCCCCCACCCCCCCCACCCACCCACTCCCGCCTGCTATTTGAAAAGGGGTAATTTGCTGAACGAAGGAGAGATTTAATGAAAAAATAAAGGTAGGACTTGAAAATATAATGAACGATTTTTAGGCATCCAGTTGATATTTCGGCACAATTGTTAGCTCTACTGTTCAAATACCAGAAGAGCTTATGGGAGTGTCGCCTGAAATTGCACGCATGTAAATTATTGACATGGAAAATGAATGACATGAAAATGATAGGCATGGAAAATGGCAGACATGAAAAATGCACGCACATGAAAATAACAGACAGAATTAAATCAATAACCGCGGTGGAAAATGCCTGTACTGGAAAATTAAGACACATACATCTGTGGAAATTTCACGCACTGGAAAATAACAGATACATCTCTGTAGACCAGCACTGAAATATGCACGAGCTGGAAAATGACAGACAAGTACCACAAAAGAAAATGCACACAATGAAAAATAAATGACAGACACCACATTGGAAAATGCACGCGCTAGAAAATAACAGACACCACAACTAACGGAAAATGCAAGCACTGGAATGAAAGACGCGCAGAGTGAAATAAGTTTGATTGATCTAAGTTAAAAGATTACAGTAATAACTATCACACTAATGTGATGATTATAGAGAGAAGGAACAATAATAATAATAATAATTAATAATAATAATAATAATAATAATAATAATAATAATAATAAATTATATAGTGGTTAGGTAATATTCTCAACGAAAATATATTGATACATATGCAGGAACATGTGTTGGTGTCGTTGTGTTGGTCACTTCCATATGAATCAAAGCACTTTAGAAAAACGAACGTCTCATTTAGTCAGGCTGGGACATAATATTGATCATACTCTTAATTTTGATTAGAATATGACATTTCTCCCATTATTGTGTTATTAGCCATATAGACGATGCTAAGGCTTTGCATGCCAAAAATATGGGCAGCTAGTTGACTAAGTGCAACCAGTACTCCATTTGCATAAATGTGCACTTGTCCCTTTCTGAAAGTTTGGTTCTACCTAGGCCTAACATCACACCAGGGGTATTGTTTACTATATTTTGATCACCAGGGTCAACTGTTTCGTCGATTGATCTAAAGCCTAATAAGTAAAAGAGATCTGTTAGGGATACTATTTCGTATACTAGATGTAAGCTGTATAATGGAAGTTTTAATGTTGCTTAACAACATATGACCCTTTGATGATCAGCATATGATCGCTTGAAGGAAGTAAATGAGTACATGTCCTGTCCCCTTGTGTAAATACAAGTTTGTACACGTGGACGAAAATTGCGGTGTTTCTTGTCATCGCAATATACATATATATACATACACTGAAACAAACATATATGTACCACTATGAAATGCAAATGGAACGATAAACGAACGGAAAATGATTGGTAATCGAACCAAGAACGAACGATAAGCGCTATGTGGGAAACGTTGCAGAGCGCAAAATAATAAACGCTAAGCGGTCGGCCATAAATGAAAAAAGATAAACAATGGACGATGAAAGAATCGGATAAAATCGTTGATAAAATATGATCATTTGCTTCCTATATATTGTTTATTTATCGCAGTTAGGACAGTTGTAATTGTAGTTGCATATTTGGGGTACATAAATACTTCAGGGTCTGTAGATAGATCAGTGACGGCGCGAGGGTTCGAGGCTTCCGCGGGCAATGTTCTTTAGTGGCGCCCCTACTTTGCCACAGAGAACAGTTTTTATGACAGTTGCCAACCTTCGCCGCCCCCCCCCCCCCCCCCCCCCCCCCCCCCCCCGATATAAGTTTCGTGAAGAATTGCCCTCGTTACACTAAGGTGAGGTGAAATAGTATGAAAACTTCACCTGCAAAAAAAAAGCTCCTGACGGCGCCCCCCTTTGCCTGGCGCCGGAGGGCAATTGTTCACCAAAATATGATTTGAAGAACACGGATCATCGAATGAAATTTGTAGTATTTAATAAGTACTTATTACGTCTATACATAATACGTAAGATTTTGCAAGGAAGACTGCGATATCAGGTTGTCAATCCAGTGGTGCCATTCGAGTCAAGCAGTTTTTAAGTTATCAGAGACATTTTACTTCTTTTTCACTGATAAAGTTTTCTTAGCTCACATCCTGGGATCAATTTTTGCATCCAACATTGAAATAGTATCTGATGTACTGAAAGAAAAAAAAACATTTACAGAAAAAGACATACTGATAAAACTTTACTCTAATATTTACCATATTATATTTATGGGAATACGGGTATTCAAATCAAATTTCTAACGTTTGTTAAATAGTTATTGCGTCTCTGCATACTACATAACAATGATTTAGCATTTTGCAACAAAGACTGCAGTATCGGGTTGATTTGACTTCTTTTTCACGGATAATATTCTAGTAACCCAGATCATGGGATCAGGTTTTGTATCCATCCTTGAAATGTTATGTGATTAAAAAACAAGACAAAAACTGATAAAGGAAAACGACTTAACAACGAAACTTTACCCTAACATTTGTTATAATATACTTATGGGAAGACGGTTATTTAAATTAAGTTTCTATCATTTGTTAAATATTTATTGCGTCTCTGCATGTTACGTAACACTGTTTATTGCAACAAAGACTGCGGTATCGGGTTTCCATTCCAGTGAGTATTACAGTTTCGTTGGAAGCATGCTAAAATAATGTACCTGTCCTTTATCTAGTATATCACTGTTACCGTATTATTCCCGATAATGTTGTCAAAGATCAATTAAACTCATGTACCTTTACAGATTACCTGTATTTAAATTTGATTTGTACGAGCAAATCAATAATCGCATGATACAATTAGAGCCAATGCAACTATGTAAACATAGATCGTTTTACAATGGTCTTCCTCTTTAAAATCTAAATCAAACAAGTTGCAAATATATGAAACAAAAAATTATGCAACTTTACTTTTTTAGGACGGGGAGGGTGTGCGTGGAGATGATTGCATAAGTTTTACTTGAGCTGTCAGTATGCCAAGTAAGTTAAATGAATCTTAGTATGTATTTTGTAGACTGACTTTCTTTATTTGTATACAGACTATTACAGTTAGGGCCTTTATGCTGCGAGCAGTTATGTATACAATTGCACATTTAACTGAAGGAATACGTAGCATTGTTGTGTTTCCGTTATTTATAGCAAATAGTTGTAATAGTAAACCTGACATACCTTCGCAAACACAGGGAAATAAAATCTATTTGTGTTGATTATACATGTTATTACCAGACAACATGTATATAAAATATATGTGGGTAAGGAAATCATTAATCATCAAGCCATCAAGCACATTTTTGTTCCCATACAAATTATTACCTAAAGACATCAGAACATTCATGACATGATTCAAAGAAGACTGCATGTTGAAGAAGTAAAATGTGCACATTATTTTGTTGTACTAGATAAGAAATGTATATGACATAACAAGTATACTACGACGAATTCAAAAGAATAACAAAAGCTCGCACATACAGTCATCATAAAAAATTATCCACCATATGCAGCAAGAAATAAATGTCAGTCTTGATATGAAAAGCAAAAGTTACAATTAGAAAAGAGTAAATTAATTTGTACAAACAACGTAAAGAACAGTAAGTGCTTACACACAAAGAGTAGCACTTCAAATGATAATCCATAATCACTGGTCAATTATAATCACAAGACTAATAATATTAATAGAGGCTAAATAAATATCAATCATCTATGATATTAGTAAAGTCGATTGGCTGTCCCCCTGGAACTGGCCAAATGTCTCTATATATTTATCTGTACAATGTATGCATTGTTTTCAGACCCTTCCATATAACTTCATTTTAACAAAAAGGAAAGAAATCAAAAGAAAATCTAGTTTTCTGCAATCACCCAACCAGAGATATGAACCGTTTCTACTTGCCACCAGACGATACCAAAGATATTACACTAAATGTCATCTTTTTTCCAAACTTGTTTACCGTATTACAGCTTTAGTCATATATGCACTTAGACTCATGCAAAATATAGTCAATCTTTGCATTTTATGAATGTTTCAGTGATTTTTAATGGCATATGAGCAGCAACATTTATTTTTACTTTGTGTACATTAATTATTGTGTCGCCATGCGAGTGTATCTGCTACGCAATAATGCATATACCCACGACTGAGGGTTTGGGAGTTGGTGCGTACAGGCAAGGCCATTGGTGCCGTAACCCGCGGACCCGGGTTCGAATCTCAGTATGGAACGAATACAAAATTCTCTAACCTGTATGATAATATTCTTTCTCCATATATAATTTCACTTATTATCACGCATCCTGCTATAGTATATAGAGTTAGCACTTTCCGCTCTGTCGGTTATATATTTTTCACTATCTATCTTAACTGGTATATGCCGCGATTTCTGTCTTATGAGTCAAGAGTGACCGTGTATTAGATGAGAGTTATTTACTGGGTCGCATGCGAGTGTATCTGCTACACACGAATGCCTTTATCCTCGACTATGTTCCGTCCTTTTTTGGGTATGTGCATTTAGTCGAGAGGCTATGGGGATTGGTTCGAGCAGTGATGGCGATTTTTTCCGATACCTGCGAACCGGGGTTCGAATCTCAGTAGGGGATTACAAAGTCTGTAACCTGTATAATACTCTTTCTGCACATATAGTTTCGCTTCATATTGTTACTCATCATCCTGTAGGATCCAGGGATAACACTTTCTGCTCTTTCGAGCTGTCGAGTGTATACGTGTGTGTGTGTGTGTGCATATATATATATATATATATATATATATATATATATATATATATATATATATATATATATATATATATATATATATATATATGCATGCCGTCTTTCTAGTTTACTACTGTGAACTTACATTAAAAGGTTTCTGTCTAGTTAGGTGCCGATCAGACCTCCAATATAGCTGAAAATCGTATTATAGCCATTCCTCCTGAACGAAAAGTCATGTTGACATGGGATTTTCACCAGAAGATGTCTTTTGATAACTAGTTGGTCCTAAAAGAAAATGGTGCCGCTCAAACATCCAATATGGCCGCCGTCTTGAAAATCTTATTATTGCTAGTCCTCCGAAATGGAAAGTCAGATCGACACCGGGCTTTCACCAGAAGACTTCCTATGGTGTTTAGTTAGTCCTGAATGAAAATGATGTCGATCTGAATTCCAATATGGCAACCATGGTGGCCATCTTGAAAATATTATCGCTACTACTCCAGAATTTATGGTCATACCAACAGAAGGCTTTCACCTATCTGACATACAGAAAAAAAAAACAAAAAAAAAAAAAAACAGAAAACAACAACACCAAATAAGCTCTAGATTTTATCCAATAAATAAAATTTACCCTATTAATAAAAACTGTTCTACAATTTTTCGAACAGATCCCTAACTAGGAAGTGTAAAACGGGTTGAAATCAAAATTCTCTCGGCAGGGGTGATATAATCGACCCACATTGCGCATGCTTTTCATACCCGGTACCCATAAGTCCCCCCCCCCCTTATTTTGCTGATTCCTCTCGACGAAATTCGTTAAGACTTTTGTTGTTGTGGGTCGAAAATATCCATAGACGTAAAATCTCAAAGAAAGGTTAATGTAAACATTCTTTAAGGAGGGGATGTTCGGGCCCCTATGTAAAATTTAAGCCCCTAACGGCCTGTGTTATAGCTGCCCCTCCATATATATATATATATATATATATATATATATATATATATATATATATATATATATATATATATATATATATATATATCCCTATTTCTCGAAATAAGCTAGACGAATTTTGACTAAACTTTTGTTACTGTTTGAGCTGATCCCTAACTAGGAAGTGTCAAACAGGGGTTTAAATCAAAATTCTCTAAGTAGGGGTGTAGGAGTTCACGCATTGCAACATTTGGATATTATTGGTCCACACTGTAGCAGTTCAATATTGTTGGTGTCTATAAGGACCCTCCTATTTCTCTGATTGCTCTAGACGAACTTTGTCAAGACTTTTTTGGGTGGTCAAACATATCCCTAAGTACAAAATATCAAATAACTATCCATATCAAAATCTTTTTTAGAAGTGGACCGTATGGTCTATATATGGACTTAAGAGGTAATCTCCCTAAGGGTTTTGTTATATCTACCACATATTTAGCTCTCTATTTCTCGAAACTTTTCCTACTCTTGGACGTTTCTGAACAAAGAAACTAAAATGCATTTTATTGGTGCAGTATGATGACCCTTATTGTCTTGTCGATTTCCCCACTTCCAGCTCTGAATCGACAATTGTGCAGTCGTAATTAGGTCACATTTAATGCTCGAGTAAAGCAATTTTATTAACGTTTTACACAACTCCGTTATTTTAATAATATTTGTTACTTCCTTAGGAGACATATATTTTATGTTTTGTAATACAATTTTTATATTTTTTAATTCAGAATCATTGTTTTCTAAACAAAGTTTCAAAAGCTCCAAAATTTCTAAATCCGGTCTACGAGGGTTTGGGTTCGACTTAAAACAGTTCAACACCGCCTTCAGTCAATCCTTGTTATCAGTATTAGTGTACATACTTTCTACATCTAATGTAACCAGTAAGCTGATAGAAGGAATTTGAATATGTTTAATTTTTTAAAAAAGGTAATACGTATCTCTGAGATAAGACGACTGTTTTTGCGGCCAATGGTGCTAAAAATGAGTCTGTATATTCCGAAATATGATATGATTCCACATCAGATACTATTGGTCTTCCTGGTGGAATTTTAAATGGAATCGACCAAGATTCGGGCTTTTATGAATTTTCGGTAAAGTATAAATATGCCTTGGCCTCGGGTTTTCTGCTGGTGTCAAGTATTGAAATTGTTTCATAATAATGTGCTTATTGTTGGCCAATCGATGTACGAGTTTTGTTATGTGTTTGCTTGTGGCCAATCGATGTACGAGTTTTGCTATGTGTTTGCTTGTAGCCAATCGATGTACGAGTTTTGATATGTGCTTACTTGTGCCCAATCGATGTACGAGTTTTGTTATGTGCTTACTTGTGGCCAATCGATGTACGAGTTTTGTTATGTGCTTACTTGTGGCCAATCGATGTACGAGTTTTGTTATGTGTTTACTTGTGGCCAATCGTTGTACGAGTTTTGTTATGTGTTTACTTGTGGCCAATCGATGTGTGAGTTTTGTTATGTGTTTACTTGTGGCCAATCGATGTACGAGTTTTGTTATGTGTTTACTTGTGGCCAATCGATGTACGAGTTTTGTTATGTGTTTACTTGTGGCCAATCGATATGTGAGTTTTGTTATGTGTTTACTTGTGGCCAATCGATGTACGAGTTTTATTATGTGTTTACTTGTGGCCAATCGATGTGTGAGTTTTGTTATGAGTTTACTTGCAGTTTGATATACTGGGTGATCTAATTTCCTGTAATGTTTTGAGTTAGCAAGTTGTCGTTCTATTTCACAAATGTAATTAATCCTTTTTATCTAAAATGACCTTTGCTGAACCTTTGTCTGCTTTTTTAAAATAATAATTTGAGAATTATTGCGAAGGGATTTGATGGCAGCCAATTCATTATCCAGAAGATTCGGTTTTTCTCTTCCAAATTTCATCTTAGAAGCATTCTTAAAGTTTCGGTCAGTTATCTCTTTAGTTGTGAGTGTAAGGGATGAAATTGCTTTTATCTGTAAACGGGGTATGAACCATAGTGTTTTTGGAAGGAAAGAATTTTGTTATCATTAGTTTTCTTGTAAATTCCTTTACTGGCTGAATAATTGAGGAGTATTCATTATATTTTGGTGTATGATTGAATTTTAATCCCTTTTCCAAAAAGAACTTCTCTGACTCGGTCAGTCTCCTAGAGCTTAAGTTTACTACTGTGTTGCCTAATTGGTTTTGATTTGACGCGCTTTGTCCTTCCGGATTGGCCGAAAATCCTGTTTATATAGGTTGATTTGCTCAACCCATTTATCCACGATGTTATTGGCTGTTTTGGGGCTCCAATGAATTCCATCGTTGTGGAAAAACCACCCCCCTCTGACATTGCTATCTAGGATTCTCACTCCTTCTCCAGAGACTCTACTCAGATTTTCCTTCAGTTTCCTAACATTAAAATCGTCGTTCGGTTTATGTAGCTCCGTGGTATCGTATATCAGGGTTTTAGCCAGGAAGATTTCTGAGTCTGAGAAATTTTCCCGGGCGATTTTCGTCAAATCCTTCATGCTTTGAGTAACCATGTTCGTGTTTTTGTTTTCCCAGTCACTTATTCCTACATTTATGATTACCTCTTGATGTTTCTAATGTCTGAAAATAGCCTGAAGACGCGTTATTTTCGCTCCTGGGTAAGATTCAGTTGGAATAGCTTTATTGGTTGGATTCTTGATTCTGGATAGGTTAGAATCTCCAGTGATTAGAGTTGCTTGAGTTATTCTAGGTTGTTTCCATTCAGCTGTGTAACCCTTGAGTCGATTAATCAGTGCTTGTTTCTGTGGGGATGTGACCACGGCGGCACATGTCTGTATCAAGAAACACGGGGATAAGAAAATCAATCTGTTTGGATGGGTTCGATCGTCAGGACCATATTTCTGACCAGATCTGGTCAAGATTTGGCATGTGCGCATACATCGTCAGGACCATATTTCTGACCAGATCCGGACAAGATTTGGCATGTACGCATACATCGTCAGGACCATATTTCTGACCAGATCCGGACAAGATGTGAGCTTACATCATCAAGACCATATTTCTGAACAGCTCTGGACAAGATTTGATATGTGAGCTTTGGTCATGAAGACCATGTTCCTGATCTGATCCGGGGTATAGTTGGCATATAAGCTTACATCATTAGGACCATATTCATGATCAGGTCTGGAGCAGATTTGGCATGTAAGCGTAGATCATCAAGACCATGTTTCTGATCCGATCCGAACTAGGGTTAGCCTAGGGGAAGGGGGGGGGGATCGGGGAAGGGGGGTAGGGTTTACTGTTAGGTTTTGGGTTATACGATTTGTACGAAAAGTGTCCATCTTCTAGAAATAGACAGAAGAAGAGACAACTCAGTATTGTTTTGATTTTTTTTTTAAAGAGAAAATATCTAATAACAATTATAGATTTCGGAATATTTTTAGTCTAATTGATTGGTAGTATTGATCTCATGGTAGGGAATGATATTATTTTAAATATAAATGCTACTGTTGTATGTTTTATTTGTGTATATGTGTTTTTGTTATCATTAAAGTGTTTGTCACCTTGAAATGTTTTCTTTCTTCATGTACATGTTTATTTCGGGGAGAATTTTTCTAACGTGAATATTTTCAAAGCGTCTCAATAGAATTTGAATATCTATATCAATTCATGTAGATCATTGTTTATATTTTAAATTTTGTACAAAAAAAAGAAAAAGCCAATATCTCTGCTACGTAAATAATATTGTTTGACGCCTAAGATACGCAATATTCACACTATTTTCATTAAGCACGCAGTTCAGTTCGCCGATTAAACAGACCAATCGATTTCAGAAATAAAGAGATATGTCTGCACCTCTTCGTTTACAAAAATAAAAATATAGCAGTTTTATTACAAGGCGCTTACAGAAAGCTGATCTATTTATAATCACTACTTATAATCTTTTCATATGAAAGTAATGTATAAAAGTAGTATTTTAACTCATTTTCCCCTTAGAGATTGTTTTCATTTTCGTCTGAAATGGGTGTAGGAAACTGGTTTTTTTTTTTTTTTTTTTTTTTTTGTTTGCTTCTGATTGCAGCCAAAAACATCTGTTTCCGAGATAATTTCGTTTTGCCGGATGCTTAAATTTATAAAGACGTTGTTTTGGATTGGATAATTCGGTCGAGCATGTGCAGTAGGGTAAAAAAAGGACTAGGTACTACAAGGGTCAAATTTGGCCCAACCACCACAAGGCTCTAAGTTTTGTACAAAGACTCTTTAGGATGCATTTTGTGCAGAATAATAAACATTTTGTTGAATTCAATCAAATTATGTATGCTGGAGGCACCAAAAGTTTACCTACATAAAATGACGTTACTTCTGGTTCCATTACGTTATCGTGATTTTAATGACGTCATGCATGCAAATTTTAATTTTTAAAGACTTGTTGATTATATATATATATATATATATATATATATATATATATATATATATATATATATATATATATATATATATATATATATGCAAATCACGGGGACTAAAGGACTTTGACAAAAGACTTCTGCAAATATCAACAAAACATCAAAACATCCAATAGAGATGGATAAAATTATGAGTTAGAAATTTCAGCCCTTTATGTAAGATCCTTGCCTGGTGTATAGGTTAAGGTGACTGCTTTGCATCCAAGCGAACCGAGTTCAAATCCAAGAAGGGATAAAAAAAAATTTATTTCTTTTTTATCTGCTGTTATACCTTCAGTTGGGAAGGAGCATTATGTAACTACTGATATCTACTGATATTTTATGTGCAAATATACAAAAAACAGAGCAGAACATAAACGGTAAACCGCTGACATTATCGCGCGGGATGCAGCAAGAAATCAGCTACTTCAGTGTGTTATACAAATTGCTAGACAATACGCTTGAGTATAAACAAAAAAGAATATTTGCTTGCTCCGAGTGAAAAACGGATATATTCCATCTCGTGGTTTAAAAAACTTAAGTATTTTACCCACTCGATAAAATATATCCGTTATTCACTCGTTTCAAGCAAATATCCTCTCTATATTCAACTTCACTGCGTTAATTTATTTATTTATTTTCATCCAGAATGCCAGTACTTACCCTAAAAGCAAACATATGCTGTGACATTTACATGCATAATGTATGGTAAGAAGAATATTGATATCAAGTCCCTTGTCGATAACAATTCCAATACAAATGAGCTAACAACATAGCAAATACATGAGTATTTCGCCATACAATTATCGTCACAAAAAATCTAAATGTTGTAAATCGTCACTGTATGCTTAAATGAAATAATTATGTACACATGTATAACTAGAACACATACAGTATATAACTTGACTGGAATGTACAAGGCAATACTATTATATTACCGTTTGGTTATTATTCTAAGTTTTAATAAAAATATTAAGCAAGCAAATACAAGCTCTCGTAATGACCTATTCACAAAGAATTTTGTGTCAAATTTACACAGTCCAAAACAGTATGTACTTAGATCTTTCAAAATTATATATATTATTAAAACTACAGAGAAATCTGACATAAAAATATTGACTGGGTTTTTTTTACCTGGACTAATTACTTCACAAGCACCTTGTAACTTATTTTTAATGATTTATTACTCTTCGATGTCAGCTGTATCATCATCATCATCACCACCGTTATCATCATCATCATCATCATTATTCAACTGAGGTTCAGGAAGGTATTGCGCATCATTCAAATAAGAACTCCAGTCAGACATCAAATTAAAAGGTGCATTTTGATGACGTGCATATCCAAGGTACCAGATGACGGCTGCTGTGTACGCACACGTACCAACAACACGGGCTCCGGCTCGACATTGGCAGTACCAACCTCTGACTAAATATTGATCATAATCAAGCCAGAGTTTGTAGGCTCTACTGGACACATGCCAGCTCTGAATTTTTGCCATTAGAAGTCCATTCTGGTCTTTATGCACTAATAAATCATAACCTCCATCCTCACTAAGGTGCTCACGGGTGTAAGATTTTGCTAACTTCAGTTGATATACTCCAAAAGTAATATTTCGCAAGTCTTCCTCATCAAACCTTGGAAAGTCAGGAATT
Source organism: Margaritifera margaritifera (assembly GCA_029931535.1). NCBI lineage: Eukaryota > Metazoa > Mollusca > Bivalvia > Unionida > Margaritiferidae > Margaritifera > Margaritifera margaritifera. Next base: position 1,899,106 of record JAQPZY010001656.1, read on the forward strand.
ATGGTATCTGAGGCATATATCTTTTCCCAAGGATTTCTCATCTTGTCTAGACCCTCACGTTCCACCTTCTGCATGAGCTCATCAATGTGGAAAATAAAGTTATTACGGATTACTATCTGTACTAAGTGGAACGAAAAAGAAAAAATAAATTTCTACTTTCCTGGGAATCGTACCCAGGTCGGCTCTACATGTAAGGGGACATTTTACCATTGGACCACGAAACTATTTATACGTGATTTGCATTTATATGAGCTATATAAAGTTTTTTGTATTCTGTAGCAGCCACAAGGATTATCTTTCTATTAAATATTTATGGTGTTTAGCAGACTGTTTATATAAGATATGGTTTTATGCATGTTTGCAAATCAGTATAAATACTCTTTTCATAGTGCGTTTCCTCACTAACCCTTCCAGTTATAAACATAGTGAGTTTGGAACTAGAGTCCCCTAGAGAATCTGGCACCATTTACCGCACTGTCGTTAATTCGCATGGATTATCGTTATTATCGATGAGACAAAATGTACCTTATATTGAATGTTAATTATTTATTCTGCCATTTCAAATTGTACTACATTGAGTCTTCAATAATTGATGAACGTGAGGTAGGCCTGACTGGTTCCGTACGGAAACTGCATAGACCCTCAATCGCTTTCTATGATTGGAATTTTTTTTTACCAAAAAATTCAAAACGAATTAACAAAAGTTTCACAGTATTGCATACCACTGTATATAATGCTCTGATAAAGAAAGATTTGTCCAAAATACCAGTCTGATACAAATATTTTATAAACCAAGCTGGATTTGCTTATTTCTTCATAAAACTCTTCGTCTGCAAATCAACACCGCCTGGAAATATTTCAACTGTGAAGATTTTCCTTAATTTCTAAAGAATATGTGTGTCTGATAAAGTAAAACTGCATTTAATTTCATACTTTACTCATTTATTGTAACATAATATTTGTAAAATGAAAGTTACATACCTTGTAAACTGCTGCTGCGATAAAAACGTCACTGTTGCCTGCCATATTATCTAACCATTTTCTTAAAATTACCGTATCCCACATGAGTGAAACAACATAAACTTTTCTGAGATTACAACTTATCTAATAAGAGAAACGTCTTGAAAGTTTCCCGTTGTTTCATGACTGCGGGAATAGTTTAATATATATAAATACATTATAGTCAGATGAATTTTTCACATTTTCCGCTTACTACGCCTCACACGCGGATGCAGATGACGTCATGGCACGCGATAAATATGAAAAATAAAACGTATTATTAAAGACAAAGTTATGTCTATACAAAATAAATAAAACAGCTTTTAAAATAAAGAAAATACATTTTGGACATTTTCTGAGGCCATTACAGTGATCTAGAGTCCCTAGTCCAAATTTGCAGTTCTTTTTTTTCTTCTATTTTCTTTTTACATCATCAAGACCGTATTTCTGATCAGATCCGGACAAGATTTGGCATATAAGCTTACATCGTCAGGACCATATTTCATGCAAGAATACATAGTCAGGACCAAATTTATGAGCAGTTCCGGAGTAGATTGGGCATGCGAGCATACATTGTCAGGACCATATTTCTCACCACATCCGGAAAATATTGGTTATGTGAGCATACATCGTCAGGACCATATTTCTGACCAGATCCGAACAGGATTGGGCTGCGAGCATTCATCGTCAGGACCATATTTCTGACCGGATCCAGACAAGATTTGGCATGCGAGCATACATCGTCAGGATCATACTTCTGACCAGATCCGGACAAGATTTGGCATGCGAACATACATCGTCAGGATCATATTTCTGACCAGATCCTGACAAGATTGGGCATACGAGCATACATCGTCAGGAGCATATTTCTGTCCAGGTCCGGACAAGATTTGGCATGTTAGAATTCATCATCAGGAGTATATTTCTGACCAGATCCGGACAATATTGCGCATGCAAGCATACATCGTCAGGACTATATTTCTGATCAGATCCGGACAATATTTGGCATGCGAGCATAGATAGTCAGGACGATATTTCTGACCAGATCCGGACAAGGTTTGTACGAGATTACATCGTCAGGACCATATTTATGACCAGATCCGGACAAGATTTGATATGTGCGCATACATCGTCAGGACCACATCTCTGACCAGATCCGGACAAGATGTGGCATGTGAGCTTACATCATCAGGACCATATTTCTGAACAGATCCGGACAAGATTTGGCATGCGAGCATACATCGTCAGGAGCATATATCTGATCAGATCCGGACAAGATTGCGCATGCGAGCATACATCGGTAGGACTATATTTCTGACCAGATCCGGACAAGGTTTGCACGAGCATACATCGTCAGAACCATATTTCTGACCAGATCCGGACAAGATTTGGCATGTGAGCATAGATAGTCAGGACGATATTTCTGACCAGATCCGGACAAGATTTGTACGAAATTACATCGTCAGGACCATATTTATGACCAGATCCGAACAAGATTTTATATGTGTGCATACATCGTCACTACCATATGTATGACCAGAGCCGGACAAGATGTGGCATGTGAGTTTACATCATCAGGACCATATTTCTGAACAGATCCGGACAAGATTTGGCATGCGAGTATACATCGTCAGGAGCATATATCTGATCAGATCCGGACAAGATTGCGCATGCGAGCATACATCGTTAGGACTATATTTCTGACCATATCCGGACAAGGTTTGTACGAACATACATAGTCAGAACCATATTTTTATGACCATATCCAGACAAGATTGTGCATACGAGCATACATCATCAGGACCTTAGTTTTAGCCAGATCCGGACAAGATTGGGCATGCGAGCATACATCGTTAAGGACCATATTTCAGACCAGATCCGGACAAGATTGTGCATGTGCGCATACATCGTCAGGACCATATTTCTGACCAGATCCGGACAAAATTTGGCATGCAATCATATATCGTCAGGAGCATATTTCTGGCCAGGTCCGGAATAGATTTGGCATGTGAGCATACATCATCAGGAGCAGATTTCTGACAAGATCCGGACAAGCATACATCGTCAGGACCATATTTCTGACTAGATCTGGACAAGATTTGGCATGTGAGCATATATCATAAGGACCATGTTCTGACCAGATGCGGACAAGATTTGGCAGGTGAGCATACATTGTCAGGACCATATTTCTGATTACATGCCAAATCTTGTCCGGATCTGGTCAGAAATATGGTCCCGGCTTTCCATTAGTATTATATATATATATATATATATATATATATATATATATATATATATATATATATATATATATATATATATATATATATATATTCCTATTTTGGACGTATCTGTTTTTTTCATTATGGGTGAAAACCTTCATAGCATAATTACATAAATGCATCGAAAAAACATTTGGTAAGTATATTGATATGCCTATGTAAATGACTTTGTTGGAATTTGGGAGCGAATTTGTTTCAATCTATCAGTTTTTCCAGGTGTTTTGACTTGTTATGAGATTGGATTACATGGCGAGAAGGGAAACAGGGCATATACGTGTTGCACAAACTCTACTCTAGTTCTTTAATTGAAATGGTAATTTGGGGATCTCTGTGTTTTTAGCCTTACTCGGCAAATGGAAAGTTGTCGTTTGTACAAACCTAGGCGTCGGTGTCTGGGTTCAAACTTAGAAAAGCCTTTATTGGTACATACAGGTTGCACTTCAACTGTCTTTGCCTTTTAGATTGCAATGAAAGCTTTTGTAGGTTTCATCAGATTCAACCCCCCAGTGTGTTGTGTCTGTATGAATTTGACACGTTTGAACGAAACTTTGCTCACATATTTATATCATTATTAGATGATACATCATGTACAGATTTAGGGTCCTATCTTTATGTGGTAAAAGACAGGAGCACATGTTATCCGTTATGTCATCATATGTGTGTGCGTTATATATATATATATATAAATATATATATATATATATATATATATATATATATATATATATATATATATAATGTATTTGTATCATAATTATAATGAAATATTTACAAGAGTCGAATAAAATAAAATCATATTGTTCATGTTGAATTCAACCATTAACACACTACTTCTGGTAACAAACTTCTGGTTACAATACGTCAAAAGTGGAGTCCCTCAAAGGCTCTATTCTTGTCCCTTTGCTCTTTCTCCTTTTCATTAATGATTAACCAGTTCATATGAATGCCACTAAACTGATCTTTTTGCAGATGACAACCTTACATGCAAAAAGAAACAAAATTTACAACAGGACGTTGATGCTGTTATACTGTGGTGCAAAACCAACAGAATGCAATTAAACACAGAAAAAAATAATTGTATGACAATTGAATCAAGGCAAAGAATACAGAAATTAGAGGATATCAATATATGTGTTCAGAGAACTAAATTAAAAAACATAGAAAATCATAAACTTGTAGGTGTGAGTATTGACAATCATTTATTGTGGGGAAAATCAAAAAAAGCGCGTGTGTTTTGCAATATCCTCCAGAATAGCCTTATTGAACAGACTGTCTTAGTATATACCAGTATCTATGATGAAATAAATTTGTATAATGGATATATATTGTCTTTATTTAATTATGGTAGCAGCATATGGGGGAACTGCAGTGCTATTAATCTTAATCAGCTGGAATAATTACAAGAAAAGACTATCCATCCTCACATTTATTTGTAAATTTACAGTGGTTACCTTTCAGTTATAGAGTAAAATACCTTAAAGCTATATTGACATACTAGTATAAATCTTTTCATAACATGGCTCCACAATATATCAATGATCTCCTAATTCCAGCTTCCAATATCCAGTCACATAATCTGCGGTCTATTTCGTACTCTAATCTTCATTGTTCTAAATTCAAAAGGACTCTCTACAAAACACCTTTTACATATTCGGCAGCAATAGTGTGGAATATCTTTCCCAATGATATTAAACATCTTTCCCAATGATATTAAACATCTTTCCCAATGATATTAAACAAGCACAAACACTCTATTATTTTAAGAAGGTGCTAATAGTGCCATAGTACAAAGAAACTGAGATACCTAAATTGGTTTCCCACTACCACCTTCCCATCTCCAAAACCTACATGTATATCTTATATATGTTTGAATCTAATGTGTGTCACTGTAGTAAGTAAGAGTTTTACTTGTACATATATGTTGCATTTATAGTTTTAATATTGTATTATTGAGGACCACATGTATGATTTGTTGATTGATTATTATTATTATTATAACTTCTTAGTTCAGATATCTACATGTGCCATGCAGTTACTAATATGCATATATCCAACGGTCAGATGAGAGATATCAGGTCCATTAGCACGGGACTCGTTTTTTTCTGTTACACATTTATTTTTGGGCCGCACAGATTAATGAAAGTTGGTAAAGGGTGCATCTTTGTGAACACCGAATGACTATGACTTATATTACTTAACCAGATTGTGGTACTGGTTCTCTTTAAGCTAATTTCCTGGGTTCATTGCACTTTTATAAAACTGAATGATCTGATGCATCTCAATGAGTATTATAAACATACAATAAAAACAGGTCAGTGTGACCTATAGGCTTGCACAAAATTATAGAATGTTAATGGATTAATTATTTAAAAAATTACTCATATTAACTGTCACGGTCTATAAGCTTGCACAAAAAAATATAACATGTTAATTGATTGGTTAGATAAAAAGTTAATGAGTTTTTTCCGCCGTTGCTCACGAAATGTATTCCGTGGGACATACGGAACTATGGAAGAGAGGTCATATAAAGGTGAGTGATCTCGTCTTAACTGTCACGGCCTGTATGCGTGCACAAAAAGAATTTGTCCACAATAACCCGTGAAGTGAACTCTGCTGGACGCGAGGATTGTCTAGTTGTAAACACAGTTTCTAGTTTATCGGATTATCACACTGCTTCTATAATGAATTTGTAGCAGACATGGCACAGAAGCTTGCTGAAATATGTGTAGGAATGTATTGACCCCTGGGTCTAGCCTCACCACGCAGGGTATTGTCTTCAGGGACATACTTACGGACACTAAAAGAGGAACTTACATGTATATATGACATACTAGTATGCCCTGGGGTCTTACTACCCTCCCCCAGGACTCTTGTAGGAATAATAATAATAATATCCTCGATCTGCTATGGCTCGTGCCCGCAACGTGAATTTTAACTCTTATAGTATAATATTGCGAAAACCATTACAATCGCCATAGAAAGTGTTCAACTATATCTACTTAATTTTTTTTAAATCGTTGAAATTTTTTTTTATAAACTCTAACAATTCTTTGTGAGCTACCTTTTTCCGAGCGTGTCAAAATTTGTCTCTTTCCAAAAGTAAATCCATGGTTCGTGCCCCTGAAATAAATGGCACGTGACGTAAGATTGGAATGTGACAATTAGACAAAGTTGTAGAAATCGATCGTTTATGATGTCCCTAATTTATAAACATGTGCATATGTAATATATTTCATTTCTTTCAAACGCATATTAACTGCAATCAAACACTTATAAATAATGATGAAAAAAAAATATTAATTTTGTTGTTGTTGAGCTTCGTATCAAATTATCATATTTAAAGATGTAGTGAATTTATCCAAGATTTTTCTTTCATGCTATTTCATAACAAAGATTTTTTCCTTTCAAATATTTCAATGAAAAATTCATACTGTATAGTTTTTCATTACATTAAATTTTCCTAACATGACATATGAAGTGCATGTTATAGTAACCAAGTTTTTACATTGCTTTTGCCATCTCAGAAATCTCTGTCGTGGGTTTCCTGCTAATAAAAAGGTAAAGAAAACCAACTTGTGAACAGCGGCCCTGACTTGAACAGCTAACACTCACGCCAGGGCCACAAACTTGTGGCAAATATTGCATTAGTTACATTGAACATTTTCATTGTGTTTTCTTGTATTTGAATTGTAGTACGTATTTAAATCTTTTTATTCGAATATTTCTTAATCAGCACTTACTGTCACTGTCGACGATTTGTATTGACCCAGCTGATGACATCAAGATCTCAAAACAAGCGAGTAAGGTCGCGAGAACGAAGTTAGCATGATCAATGACAATGCAGACTTAATTTTATGAGGGTATCTCAGTTAGTATAATATACTATTCTACCCTGAGTCCCTCAGGATACATTAAGCATAAAAGCACAAAGTGTATATGATATGAATTAACAGAGTAAATTGGAGAGCATGTATTTCAGTATTTTAAAATGACAACTGCTTTTCAAGATAATGGTTACACAATTTTGTCTTTAACACGTTTAGAATCTGTTTCTGATATAATAGTAATGGGGAGTCGGAGTCGTTGTCGATGTTTAATCGGTCTTAATTTAAATTAAACAATCCAAATTCTGTTTCTCTTTCTTCTTTTTTTTTTCTTTCTTTTCTTTCTTTTTTTTTTCTCTCTACATTCTTGTTGTTTTAATTATTCCTACGAAAGAGTTCTTCCAAGGGAGGTCACTAAGTATGGTTGAATCATGACTATGAAGTCGAGCTATTTCACTTTACCTCTAACCCTTTCCTAATGAGACAAACTAAATGTTATAATATCCCGCCACAAAAATTTAAATAGTTCATAAAATGTTACCTATTTCTCATGAGGAAAGTTCACAAAAGACCTAAATCTTTTAGCTTATAACTATGAACAAGACAGTAAATTGCAGATATTATGTTTGCAAATCAATCAATGACAATTATGTGATACAAGTACATATGGAAAATTTACATTAGAATAAAAATCCTTGACTGTTACCAAATGTCAACATACACATGCACTGACATAATTATTTATCTCTGGCCAGGAGATAATATGTACATGTTTGTAATTGTATATATTGATGTAACCAAGTTACACCAACGTCTTACTTAGTAAATACAAATCGAGGTGAATACCGAAGAAATCGGAAAGACCTATTATTAGTGCCAAATAATTCCATGCTGGGGAAAATGATGACCAATATGAATCATCATGCAATGAAGAGGTAGAAGACGAATCAAGTGCCTCAGATTTAACAGTGATTCGCAACGAAATGAATTTACGACACAGAACCCGAAGTGGAAAAATTATACGGAAACCAGAAAGACTGATAGAACAGTGTTAAAGATCCGCGAGATTGACATTATCTAAACAGTTTGATTCAAATAGAATAGTGCCGCAATAATTAAGGTACTTATTTAAAAATGGATAAAATATTTAAATTTAGAAGGATTTAACATCTATAATGTTAAGTAATTTTATTCTATTATATTCTGGATAATGGTAAGTTTAAATTCTATATATGTTTTAGAAATTTAGATAATCTGGTTCTAAGCTGTAAAGTTTGGTCTCTACACTGTAACGCATTCTCCGGCCATCGATAGGGTGGAATTTTCATTGAAGAAAAATGACTATCTTTAAATGATACATAACGTAAACATTAAGATAATAGATTTTCCTCTTTTAAAAAAACGGAGAAGAAATTGTACATGTACGGTACTCCTGCCTCACTAGTCTGTTTAATGTTAAAATAGACAATTTACAGGTAGGACTGGGGCTCCCGCGGTTATCAAATTACCGACACACATATTGTAGTGCATCTTTAAGTGAGGAGGCTTAGAGGTCGGTTCCATTATGTAAAAACCTATCTAATAGAATCTTTACTTATTAAACTCTATAGTATTTAAAACAGACTTATATAAATCATGACAGTGTTCAGCTCGCATACAAATTAATGTAAATTCCCAACTATGAGGCAAATACAATCATTGTAATTGTAATTGCGAAAAGGTACAAGTAACAGCAATGACGTCAAGATAATGTGAATTCCGAATTTTCCACTGAAATAGTACTACATAAATCATAAAACATTATCATTGCTTTTATATGAAGAGAATATCTAAACTAAACTTTAAAAAAAACACAACAACAACAAAAATTACAACGAATAATGCAAACTCTAGCAGATACTGCTGTACATAATATGGCCATCTTTACATCATCATCAAGAAGACAATCATTAATACCGATTTAACTGACATTTTTTTTTTTGCCTGAAAGAAAAGGTGATAGCTGTGTCTAACTTTACAAAGTACAACTAATAAACAATTACTAAATATTTGCAAACCAAAACATATGGTGCATAATTACAATCATGTGAAGAATGCAAGTTTGACTACATCATAACCATATCTTGAACATCACTGGGTAACCTTATACCATAATTCAAGATTCTATTCTATATAAATGTCAATAGCTGAACTATGAATAAATGGAATATACATCGCATTCCTTGTTAGCACATGATATCAACAGTTAACACGTATAACTGAAAATACTTAACTCATTCCAAATATTCAAAGAATTTCAATATGTATGAAATAATCTGGCAATTATATGAATGTTTTTGAATATCCATGATATAATAGGGCTATATTATGCTTATGTAATAACATTTAATATCACTTATCACTCTGCCATAACTTACCATCTTAAATTATTAGGTAGAATATTGGAGGCATGTTGATCTTTGTCATTTGATGAACAAACCTAGATCAAAGGTATATAAGAAATCTAGATCAAAGTTATTTCATTATCGTAGTGAACTTATCATTGAACAAAAGTAAACTGCAAGAAACGTTCTCAATACAACAATGCATGTGTACAACGCGCTGTTGAGCAGAAATCACATGTTTTGATGATTGCAATCAATATACCACGACATTTTAAAACATTCATTATTGCATTCATGTGTGTGAAGAATGGCTATGGTGCTAAACTACTATATAACACTTACCACTGAAGCAAAGTTATATTAGTCTTGTCAAGTTAATTGTAGATTTTATAACTAAAACTGACAGAAAATGTATTTGTAACACAGGTGTTATATTGTATTTGTAACACAGGTGTTATATTGTATTTGTAACACAGGTGTTATATTGTATTTGTAACACAGGTGTTATATTGTATTTGTAACACAGGTAAAGTATACGCAGGAACAACTTATCTTCTAACATCTACCTGAGACAACTAAAAGTACATCATGATAAAATTCCATAAAGGTAGTTTATATTGCTTAGAGAGGGAAGTTAAAGCAGCAAAATAAAACTTTGACAATGTGTTTAACAAGACGTTGGACGAGACCAACGACTTTTGATGAAGTTCGAATAGATAATAATATTTTATTTTTAGAACTGATACAGTGCTTAGAATTATTGATGTAGTTCCCTTACAAAAGTGATTACGAAGCCCTTTGTATTAGATTAGAATATAGATACATTAAAAAAAAAATAAATAAAAAAAAAAAAAAAAAAACAACAGCCAGGCGGCCATGCGACTTCTTCATCCTGTGCTATTTTATTTTATGAGTTTTATAAATAGGTATTTGGAGTTTGCTGGGAGTCTTTCTGACACTGATCTGCAATTCAAGTAACTTGAATATTCTAAGTTCAGTCCCATTCATAGTAACACATTGAAATCAATACAAGATAGCATGATTTAAATGGAGTCGGATAATGAACAGATCGTCAGTATCCCATTATATATATATATATATATATATATATATATATATATATATATATATATATATATATATATATATATATATATATATATATATATATATATGAGAGAGAGAGAGAGAGAGAGAGATTGCGGAAAACGAACGGTTAACGGACAGACTAACATAGTGGGTCATGGAATAATACGTTCCGTGAAAAAAAAAAAAAAAGTAGGGTCAGAACCTTACTTGGTAATTTGACAACACTTAGACGACCAAAGGGTGTTTCACGCCCACTTCTGATAACATCTGAAGGGAAGTGATAATCCTGAGAACAACGATTTGGAGGCAAATCATTGAACTAGTTCCAAATTAGCGTGTTTACAACAGAATTCGATTGTATCAGTCAGAATGTACTGATGGGTCTGATTTCAAGCAAAAGGTGTTGTGGGTAGAATTTGAATTGGTTGTAGGCTGCTTGCGTGTTTCATATTAATATGGACGATGCGTTGCAAATGCGTGCATACTTGAACATTTAGAATTAATGATTAAAATATTTCGGTGAAATTGGGCCCAACGTCCATGTTGCATGTGGGATAGATGTATGCAAGTGTCATTAAACAGTTTAATTTTTCGTTATTGGTTTAGGAATTATATTGCTAGAAATAGTCTGGATGCAGATTGATTTTACATTATTAGGTGCTTCCAAGCCGGATATAAATTCGACGGATACGAAGAACCGCGCGGGAGTTTTCACAAACATTTCCGCTTATATACAGTCTTAATTAAAGATCACTATCAATATTTCCATGTGCCTTCCATCACCTGATCATATTAAGAATTTTATTTTTATTTTCAATTTAATTGATTTCCTTATCATCGCCTATAGGTACTCAGTGCAGCACCTAGGAAACCTATTAATAAAACATCGCGTTGCTAGGGTCGATGCGTGACAACAGATGATTCAGAAGAAAAAAACAACCTGTTTTAAATTTTAATTTAAGTTACAGCCATAAAAAAAGGTGAACAAATACGAATAAAGTGGGTGCGATTTTTTTATTTTCTCTCTCTCTCTCTCTCTCTCTCTCCTATATATATAAAGAGAGAGAGAGAGAGAGAGAGAGAGAGAGAGAGAGAGAGAGAGAGAGAGAGAGAGAGAGAAGACAACAAGAAACCTGGTAAGAAAATACTTACAGGTACTACATAAGAACAACCTACAGTCGACTGGTATTATTATCAATTAGCATTAGGTATTTCCTTCATACATATTCGTTCACGAAAACGGATATCCCACATATGATGAAAATGTCAGTAGGTCAGACATTCTTGAAGTTACGTTGCAAAAATAATATTTACGTACGGTTCATCACAAGAGTATATTTTCTACGCACCAGTTTCGTTTAAACATACAGTTGACCCGTGTTGTAATTATTGTTACTGTTATTTTTGTTCTATCTTTATAGTACTATTTTAAAAGTATAGTATACTATTTTAAAAGTATATTTTACAGCGCATACTAGGTCACCAGCATTAGGTCTTAGGAACATGTATTTGCGACAATAAATATTTATTACGTCTGACAAAGATATTCCAAAGTCATGCAATGAAGGTATTATAATCAGTCCACTGTGTTTCATACTCATTTGATCTAAAATATGTTAACAATGCTAACGGGTTGGTCACGCCCATTATTCACGCCTTGAAAAGATGATTGGCGGCAATCGTTATTCATTATATATAGCCGTTATACATCGAAAAGCAGAAGATTAAAGTAATGTTAATCACACAGCACAGGCTTATCACCTACAAAGTTTAAATTGCTAAAAAGGATCTATATTAAATGGCAACTTTTTTTTACATGCTTTCCCATGCAGAGTGCCGATTACTTGAAATTTAAACATATTTTTTGTACAATGTGCGAAGCTTACAACCATTTAATAAGGAACAGAGGTTGTCTTTTTGAATGTGTGTGCGTGTGTGTGTGTGTTTGTGTGTGTGCGCGCGCGTGCGTTTCATTTGGAAATCAATAACGTTACTGACTCGGGCATACCTTGAGTAATATGGAAGAATCTTTAGTGCAAATAGTAATGTGTAATTTATTCGTATAAAGTAGTCTATAATATTAGTTTGTTATCTTCACGTCTCTCATAAATGTCCTGATGAGTTCGTGAATATGAGTGCTGGATCTTGTAATACCAATCCCTTAAACCTGGATTGATTTGAAGATATTTTGTTTGCAAGATATTGATGCGAATGTTTCTTCATCTTATTAGAAGACAAAAAAATTGATCTGGCTACATGCATTCATGCTAGCACACTGTTAGGGTCATGCTAGCACACTATTAGGGTCATGCTAGCACACTGTTAGGGTTGCTGTGTCATCAGGGAGACAAATTTCAACACTACCTCGAAAGAGCATAAAGAACAGATACATCGAAAGAGGATAATGAACAGAGAGACATTTTAAAATGTGCATGATATGTAGTCGATTCCGATGTACCAAACTGCACTATTTGACCAAAACAAAACAGACACGGCAGATACATTTATGAATATGCAACACAAAATGATGCAAGCTAAAGTCATATAATTTACAAATCAAGACATTCACGAGGGACAGGGTAAATTAACTTTACAGTCAGAACATATTCATATGGCAAGCCAAATTACAATTTATTCCCAAAACGGGATATCTCATAAACTATATAAGATAGTTTATACACTTTATAAGATAGCTTATATACGTAATACGATATCTTATATACTTTAAAATATATCATATATATAATTTATTAATTTTTGTTAAAGTTTATAAGATATCTTTTATAATTTACAAAATATCTGTAAATGTGTAAAATTTACAACATGGATTATAACTGTATTAGTTATCTTATAAACTATATAAAATATCTAATAAATTTTTTGATATGATCTCGTATACAATTTAAACGATATCTTATTTACTTTATACGATATCTGATAACTTGATAAGATATCTTTTTAATTGTATAAGATATAAAATAAATAAGATCACTTGTAAATGGAACCAATTCAGATATCATAGGTTTTATACGATATCTCATAACTTTATAACATGTCTTATAAATTATGTAAGAGATCTTAAGAACATTAAAATATATATTATTTAAAACTGGATGTAACATATTTTATAAAGTATATAAGATATCTTATAAAGTTATTAGATATCTGATTAAGTATATAAATTTCTTATAAAACAGACAAGATGTCTTATATAATAAACAACTGTACAAGATATCTCATGAAGTGTATACATCTTATACAGTTTATGAGATATCTAGTTTGTCAAATAAATACCAGTTTGGTTTGCCATAGTTCCAATCAAAACAACCCAACAGTAGCCGCTAGACGGCATACTACTACTACTAATAAGAAGAAGAATACAGATGATGATAATTAGTAAACAATAATAGAAACGTAGAACTAGCAGACCTAGAATTACAATTTATATCCTTTATTCACAAATTTTGAAAGAGTATTTATTCGATTTCTTGCCTCTTCTGTATCTCATAATATCTTCTAAGTGCAGTTTGTTTGATATACTTTACAAAGTGACACTCAAAAGATTTATGGTATGTATGTTTGTTACGGAAGAAAACCACGTGCATAATGTAGTACATGACAACTGACGAAGTCGTATGATTCAACAATCGGAAGTCCGTCCGACGCTATAGTTCCTGGGTTTTAAGTATTTTAAGAAGAAAACATGCTATACTGAAATAATTCATACCACAAAATAATTGTTAAATAAAAGTTCTGATTTTGAATGCATCGATCTTTGTGTTTTCTGCAGATCGAGAAATAGTTCCATAGATACTCGCGTGGCAACCTGTAGTGTTGCGCGACCGAATAACCGACCTTAACGACTGGGTATGTGAATCTACACACAAGTAAGACTTCACTTGACAACTAGAACACCGTGAGAGAAGGACCGTGCTTGGAGGTGGCGTGGAAGATAGAAATTTACTAACTTATCTTATAGTTTTTAAACGCAAGACATGTTTAAGAACACATTCCAGAGTGGCTTTTTATCAATACTTTATAGTATTGGTAGTAAACCGTTGCAGATTTGGGACAAAAAGGTGAGTTTTAACTTAGTATCAGATGCAGTTATATGGCTGATCGCCATAGTGACATGGCTGGCAACCGGAACAGCTTGTGGCCTCCCTCCCTCGTTACTTCTGTTATTTATCGTAACTCGTCTTTATTGTAACATCGTACATACCTTATTGAATGATTGAAATAATATATATTTCGTATGCAATCAGATTATGCTCACTAAATCCATTTTCAGTCGATATTTTTACGATTTGCAAACAGACGGTGATGAATTTTCTCTGTTTTGGAACGGAAGTCTTTGTTTAAATTTGTTTATCAGCATTTCCAAGGTAGTAGTAAAGTCTTTAAAAGGATCATTTACTTATACTTATTATTGCGGTAGAATTTTCTGATATATTTTATTGCAGTTTATGTTCATAGCGCCGTGTTAATGAAGAGATGTGATTGAAGTGATTGCATTGTTCATATTCAAAACGGCTATGTTGCATAATTTTAGCATTATTTAACAACACGTATATATATTTGGAAGTAATTTTACTGAGGTTGTCTACCAAATTCTCATTATTTTTTATCGCTTTGGTAGATTTAAATCACGGTTGCTAGGCGATCTCTTTGTTACACTGTTCTACTTCCGCCATTTTGTTTCTTTTTAGACTGATGCTGTTGTGGTTAGTGCCACCTGGCATTTAACATAGTTTTATTTATTTCAGGTCCGAAATGGTCATATAAAACGTATCACAGACAATGACATCCAGTCGCTAGTGTTAGAAATTGTTGGCACAAATGTTAGGTATGTAACATCCTATCCTACGTTTCATCACTTTTTCTTCTCTCATAGTGATATAAGGGTGATTCATACTTACGACAGTCAGGTGTGTTACACATTTTTGCCCACAATAAAATCAGTATTTGAGATAATTCATGTGAGTCATGATGATTGACTCTCCAGTTTTTGGAAAGATTAAGTTACAATAAGTCAGTAAATTAAAGCAGAGTCAGTGGAAGAAAATTTGAGGGTTCTAAGTTGAGAATAGTTTTCATCTAAGTTGGCAGGTCTACAATTTTGTGACACAAGGGGTAGAGAGGCATTTTGCAAGACATATAATTCAGATAAAGAAATAATTAGAAGATTCATCTGGGTGTCTTTTAAAAGAAATTGATTCATATATGTATCTTTTTTTAAAACTGCATTTGTTCACAGTTTATAGTTTTTAAGTTGTGACAATCTGTAACTTGTCATTTATTTCTAATTTCTCTTTGCATTTTTAAATTTTTTGTACAGCTAATTGGACATGGGGTCACCGTTTCTAATCATGTTGAAAAATATGTGCCAAAGAATGTTTAGTTGCATTTATTATTTAATACGCTCAACAGGGGTCAACATAATAGATTTTTTCATTGGTCAGCAGGGCCAGGTCATATGGAAATAAACTGGCCCTGCATAAAATCAACTGGCACTCCCAATGACTTGTTAAATCACAGTTTTCAGGAAAACATATTTGACAAAACTATGGAATGTTCTTGGCATTGGAAAATGCTGTCAGATGGAACTTCATGATTTAATAGAATTTATATAATAACAACTTTGGAAAATTTAAATGTCCCCATGGGCCTGTGGCTGTCATTATTACCTGGCCCTCCTCAAAACCCACAGGCCAGCGGCTAAATCAATCCTGTCTTGAGCACTTGCAGGTCACATTATTTTTATTACTAAACTTGCCACAGATTGAGCTTCTTCCTTGGTGTTATCTTTGAATATTGTTTTTTTTTTGCTTTTGAGTTTATCTCAGAGTTTATGACAATTTAGTTTATGATGTAATCTGTTGTTATTTTGTGCAAATGATGGACATTGGTTGTTTCCTTTGCAGCACAACGTACATCACATGTCCAGCAGATCCCAAAAAGACACTGGGTATCAAACTGCCCTTTCTGGTTATGATCATCAAGAACCTTAAGAAATATTTCACATTTGAAGTACAGGTAATGCTCTTTGAATATGTGTTTACAAAGTAAATTAAAGTGACTGTCTTGAAATTAATGTGGAATTATTTAATGGGAAATACTATAATTGCTAGCAACTGAGTTGGAATATTAATAATACCCTAGGTTACAAAGAGTGAAGTGGTATCTTAGCTCAAGTAGAAGAAATCAGTCAGCTTGTGGTAAAGATTTTCATGATAGGGATCACACATATTTGCAGTGTTTGAATGTTTGCCTGAGTTCAGGAGAGGTGTTTGAAGCTGAGGGATTATACACTATATCACTTGGATTGTTATGTCAAGACATCTGCACAAGGAGAGTGTTACAACACTTTTTCTGAACATTAGGTTCAGTTTGTTTCTTGAGTTTTCTGGCAAGAATTGTAACATTTCAAAACACTCATTATTGTTACTCTTACAAGATTAATCAAGTTTGTAATGCTTATATTAGAAAATAAAGCAATCTTTAGGTCCTGTGTGTAGTGTCCTGGGGTGGGTGTGAGGGTGGGTGTGTACTCCCAGAGTTTATTGCTACATTGGCTGGTCAGGAAACAACATTTTCTACCTCCACCAATCCTAACCCCCACAGAATTAGCTGAATGATACCCAGTACCAACAAAAAGACCTTTTTGGTCAATAAACACTGATGTAATAATACTCCAATCAACACACTCCTTTAGGAGATGCAAGAATTACATCTCTTTGCACTAGGTCAGAGTTCATTGGGAGAAAACAATGTATTGCTCTCAATGGGGTATTCATTCAGATAGATTATAAAACTTAGAAATACGTAAAATATGCAAGAATTTTGTCCAGTTTTACTTTAAACAGAAACGTGATACAGACAATAACAGCTATGGTGCAAACATTTAAAAGTTCTTGGGGCTCAGATTTTTGCACCAGTGTTATTGTCTGTATGCACAGGAATGTAATGCTTATGTCTCCAAGGGCAATGTGTTGATTGGTCTGTAGTTATGTCTGGCTCTATTAAGACTTGGACCACACCACTGCTAGATAGCTTCACCACCCAGTATGTGGTTCTGCTACATGGTAGATGATATCAGATTTTTCCACTGCTTAATAAATGTAGGCACTTGAAACTGATGTCACAACATTTACATATCTCACACCAGTTAAAAATGTATGGATTATGACAAATACCTCACACCAGTTTGGATTATGATAAAGTGTATACTGTACAGTCAATTGGTTCTCTATTACGATTGTCCTGAAAGGTTGGAAAGCCTGTTTGCAGCAAGTATGTCGTCATTAAAACTTGTAGGACAGATTGGATTTTTTCATTACAACCAAAATCATTTATTTCAAAGAAACTTTTGCTTCTCTCATATTTCTGTTCTTTGCAAAGAAGGTAAATTATATATAGCTCTCAGAGATAACCAATTGTAAAAGAATTCAATATATATGGAGTTGTGTATGACTGATTTCCGATACTAATTTAACTAAAGCTAATTCACTGCACATTCTGAACGGGCATGGATTTGGTTTCATCACATTTCATTGAAGTATAAAAAATTAAATACAGCTCTCCATCGTTATAGAGCTTTTCGTTATAGTGCAATTCCAGATACAATGTGGTCACACCATTTTGCCTGTAATTATTCATATGCTCCAATTTTAGTATACCATAAATTCAAAGAAATTGTAATTATTTTTTTAAAATTGAATGTTTGGTAAAAAGAGTTTTTTAGCTCTACTGGTCATAAATCAGAAGAGCTTATGAGATGGTCCGTTGTCCATTCTTCCACTGTTATTGCTTCTCCTCCTAAACTGCTTGGAGCATTGTTATGACACTTTACACACATTCATTCCCAGGTCGGGTTGGTCCTAAATGAAAATGGTACATATCTTACATCCAATATGGCCACCTCCATGGTCATCTTATGAATCATGGTATTGCTCAAGAATATCAGAGATGCATGCAGGTTACAACACTTGGCAGTTAAAAAGAAATGGTCTTATCTGGGATTTCTGGAAATTCTTTTTGCAGCTGAATGCAATGTATGACTATCTTTTGAACGCAAGTCACACATTCCAGTGGATTGCCATGAAACTTGTGAAATTCCATGAATCATGATCTTTTTCTTAAAGTTATTGTTCTTTACGAGCCTGATGTAGTGTATGACAGAATCTAAATTTTGTACATGCCATGGCTATCATCTGAAGATACACATTTTGATAAATCACTTTGCTCGCACAATTTAGTTATTGGCCTTTTTTTCCTGCAGCTGAATGCAGTGCAAGAGCAACTCTTGTGAATGCAACTAACCTTGCAGTGTTTTATGGATTACTGTGAAACTTGGTACATGTTATGCTCATCTGCAGATGCACATATTGTGAAATCTTTGTGTATCCATGATTTTTGTAAGAGTCAGTGTCCCTGTCATCTTTCAGCTGGATGCAGTGTATGACATAATTTTACAAATGCAACTACATTTGCAGTTTTTGGTGGATTGCTGTGAAACTTAGCAGATATGATGTCATCATATATGTTGGCCAACCATTGTACTCCCACTACATTCAGAAGAGTTATGTGTTTCTTTTAGCTATAGACTCGTCACCATCATAGGGCAGGGACGGAATGTGGGGGTAGATTGCTCACCATTCCTCTTGTTAATGCTGCCTTTGATATGGCCAGTGATCTAGTAAACTTTTTTTAAAAACAAAAACACAGTACATGTGAAATCACATCAGTAAAACATGACATTTTTAAGCCAACCTTCACAAGTGCTATGTTAGTACAGGCACTGGCACTGCCTGTATGCTAATTAATAGTAACACACTATTCGTAAAAAAATCGTAGTAAAGTCAACTCCAATCAGGATCTCTGCAGTACATAGGCACCTATACACAAGTGGAATTGTACACGATTATTGAAATCCCAGGCAGATCTTGTACAATATGAAAATACATGTGGTTCTCACATGTGTACTCCATAGCGTGATTTGTCATTTTTGGAGTGAATATAGATCATATAGGCCTTTTTGCAGCCAGTGTGAAAAATAGATTAGGAATGAGTACAGACCAAGGTATTTACGAAAACCAGTTGCCCTATTTCTTTTTAATGATCAACTGTGGGAAATGAACACATCAGAAGGCAGACTTATCGATTCAGAGAAAAATATTTTTAATTTTCTAAATGATATCAACATTTTCCATCAACGTAACTACGTGCTAAGCTTAACAATTTTCATTATCATGAAGTAAAAGTAAATATTATGAAATATTTTTAATGTTATTTGCACTTTACTCATAAGCACCTTATCTTCCACCAACCTCAGCCCACACTTCCAACAGATGCACATATTTATTCATGAGTTTTCATGTAGTTATTGACCCCAACTAGTGCTAGAGAGAGCTGTTGTTTCATGCTTTAGAAATTTAAAGGTTGCATTTTTTGTGTGATTTCCAGGTATTAGATGATAAGAATGTTCGGAGACGATTCAGGGCTAGCAATTACCAGAGCACAACACGAGTGAAGCCATTTATTTGTACAATGCCAATGAGGTTGGATGATGGCTGGAACCAGATCCAATTCAACTTGTCAGATTTCACAAGGAGAGCATACGGAACCAACTACATTGAAACACTCCGAGTACAAGTAAGTTCAGTTGGACAGTGGCTTTTTGTCTTGGGTTTATTAGCAGAGAGCAAGCGGGACAAATGGCGTGGTGTTATTGGCATCTTGAATATGGAGTTTTTTTTTAAAGTTTTGAAACTCATACAACATCATTGTGCATTTGTCAGGTTAAACATTGTTTTCTGTGGAACTTTTGTCTTTCTTACATTGTTGTAAATCTGAGTAAAAAGAAAATGAGTTTTACATTAATTTTTGCATCAGCTTGTCCAATACTGTACTACAACAAGTAATAATATTACAAGAATATTCCCATGCTCTAGCACAGACTAAGTCCTAAACTCATTTTTTTTATCAAATATTTGGTACATCTGTCCATAGGTCTGTCCACATCCCAGTTTAAGATGAATGTACAAGCTTTTAGATTAAGCTCAATGTTAAAGTTTTTTCTTTCATTTTATGCAAGACTTTTCCAGTTAAATAAAAAGGTGGGATCAACATAAGAAGGGGCTCTTGTGATCTCTTATTATCTGATGTCAGATCTCTGACCAATATTAGACATCAACAGTTTCAAGTTATTCTTATAAATGTCAAACTAGATAAACCACAGTTAGGTTAGGTAGCACAGTTTTCAGATATGGCCAGGGTTGGGAATGTACCCTCTGATCTCTGAAGCCACCCATTATCAAAATAACACTTCAAACCCATCCAACATTTATACATTTTTGAATTTTTCAGAGAATGCAGAAACCACACCAGTAAAAAGATTGGCATTGCAAAACTGATCGTTCTGTGATAACCCCCTTTAGAGTCTCACCGACCCACCTCCCCACAATGTGTGAAAATCCATAAAACTCAGGATTTTCAACCCCATGAAGAACCTATACTGAACAAAATGGGAGACATTTCATATAAAATCACTCATAATGAAATCTGTCATAAATGCATAATAACAGAGCTAGAAGAAAATGGGCACCACTCATATAGTGGTAGTATAATGTGTTTATGCACTGGAACCATCTCCTTGTGCATACAATATTAAATGAGGCATTGATGACACCACATTTATTTATGAGGGAGAAACATGGATATAAAATATGGATGTCTCTTTAATAAAAAGTAAGTTCTTGATTTCTTGCTGTTTGAAGAAACTTTCAGTATGAACTTTTTCTCTAAAATTGTTGCCTTGATATTTTTGTTTTTGTGGTAACATAATGTATATGTAGTGATATTCATATTATTTTTACTGTTATGTTTCTTTCAGATCCATGCAAACTGCCGCATCCGAAGAGTTTACTTCTCTGACAGACTGTATTCAGAAGATGAGTTGCCAGCAGAATTCAAGCTTTACTTACCTGTGCAAAACAAGGCGAAAGCATAACAGTGTCATAAACTTTAATTCATTAAAAACTTCATTGTACATACCCTCCGTACTTCTACTCAAGATGTGGGAAAGTTTGAGGAAAAACCAGTTGATTGTCTTAGTTGGGAAACATACTATGCCAAAATTACTGGATAGTTTATGCAATCGTTATGCATGGGATACAGTTAGTGAAAAACATTGAAAGCTCATTTCAGTTGTTATTGAAGGCTGATTATGTTAGTGTTCATTTGATGGTAAACAGGAAGACTGCCGGAAACCTGTATGGTTCATGTAAAGTGGTCTCAACTCCTTTCATCCATTGTACTATTTATAGCAATCATACTTGTTAGTCATATGACTCTTATACACAGTTTATCATTCATCATTTGCCATATGATGGATATTTTAATAAACATCAATAGCTTGTTAGACAATTATTCTTTTTCAAATGATCAAAAATGTCATACTTGTCTTTGCAAAGTAAAAGGACAACAATTTGTAAGGGGGGTTGGGGTTCAGAATCTGCAGTCAGTATCGGGGTTTTGTTCAAGTTGCAATAAAATATTTTGTCATGAATTTTTTCTGTGGAACTTGATCAAAAAGTGATATATGTAGTTTTTCTTAATTATTTTCTTTAGTTCATTGAATAAAATAATGTTACAGTTCTCATTGTATTACTCTAAGTTTGTAAATAAAAACATCATAAGGAATACTTGTATATGATGTAAATACAATATAAAACAAAAGCCTTCAATCTTTAGTTGTTTATTAATTATAGAGGTTGTGAATGTGATATATTTCAAGTTAGATTGCAGAACGATTTGATTCATGAAGTCTTGCTTGCATCAAAGTGCAGCTTACAACCAGGCAAGTAGGTCACAATATAATGTTATATTTTGCTAACATGTCCAACTAAAGTGCTTTTATTGGATGATTTCTTCACATGATTCAAAGTTTTGAGTTGGAAACATTCCTTTTGAAAAATGCCAAGGTCATGAATAACAATTGTTGAAGACCAGAGGTTTGTTCCCCAATGTCCTGACAAAAAAATTACATAAAACAAAAGCAAAACAAAAGTTAAAAACACACATACTATAATTGTTATTATTTGCCTATACATCAGATGAGTATAGGTTGCATCAGCATTAGTTTGGTTGCAAACCAGTTAACTTGCACTGTTAATATTACAGGAATGATTATTTATGCTAAAACCTTGTGAAAATGAAAGTACTTGGTTACTGTGAACCTGTATATTTTCATGAGTATCAGTTTTGGTGTTTTGCACAAAAAAAAATCAATTTTGTCTGTTTCAAATTGTGGTTTGGGGAAGGAATTCTATTGTGTACACAATGGATATTTGTTGAGTCTCTCAATTCAGATTCCGTTGTAACCATAAAATACACAAAAATTGGTACCTAAGGAACAAAAGTGGAATTTCCAGTATTTTTTGTTTAAAATCTCTGAAATTACTGTCAGTATACCAGTCACGTGATTCCAATAGTTCTTTAAAGAGTTATTTCCCTTATTAAAAGGTGTGTTAGGCATTTATAAAAGAAAACTTATAAAATTTATTTACAAATGCATTTACTTGAACAGTCTTGGGGGGAAAAAAACCTATAAAAATTTTTGTTGTTGTTTCAGACACCAAATATACTGTATAATTTTCTTGAGGAATTGCGATTCTTGGTATGCACCTCTACAATTTTGGATTTTTCCAAAAGATGAGTCCCAGAAAACTGCTGTTACATGACTGGATTATCCTTCACTGCACAAAATATATTCAACAAAAGCAAATATTTTGTTGAAAAAATATAAGGCAGCAATATTTTCAAACACAGTTAAGTTTCTTTATGAAAATAAAGTCATATTTTCTGTAATTGCTGTAAAACAACAACTGGTATTTTACTCGACACAATTTTGACGATAACTTCATGGCACATTTGTTGCTTTGTACTTCCCCACACCATATGGTCATATGTCTGTCCATCCTGAAAAGAACTGGCAAGATTACAGAAACATATGTCAATGACCTGATTAGATTTTCATGCTAATAAAGAAATTTCCCCATAAGTTATACATTTTAAAACTTTTTTTGACCTTTTTGGTTGTAGATAAAGAGGGCACAACAACGTTTGAGAAATACTTTGGATTAGTTTGTCCAGTGCCAGTACACACTACCTATGGAAAATGATTTATTCCAGTCAATTTATTTCATCTTCAGACTACTTCATACAGTCACCTGTGTGGTCTAGATTGTATCATACAAAGTGGGAGCTCTAAAAACAAAAATAAACTTTAATTGTTATACTCCATACCAGTCCTCAAGGTCATAAGAACCAGGCAACAAGATGGTTATCAACCAAAAGTCAACTCCTCCAAATAAAAAATACGAAATGATTTTTGTGCTGTTATATTTCTTAAAGAATGACCTTTCTTTGTGATATCCCCTATCAATCTTTTAGCTACCATGGTTACTGGTATTCTTTTCTTTCTTTCTTTAACTGTATTTCTGTCGGTTGTTTCCTGAACAGTGCCAGTTTCTGAATAAGAAATTATTAAATCTTGACCACTTAATGTTTTGAAGGTCCCCTATCTGCCATCTAGAATCGGATTCCAAATCTAGAAAGATCTGTACATCAAGTTACATGGCTGCTCAGCAACAGTTAGAAAAACAGAGCTTAAGGCAAAACTGAATGCAGATCATTGGAGCATTTGGTCACTGTGACCTAGTTTTGACTGAAGTGTGTAGTACTCCTAAAACATTTACATATCAAGTTGCATGACTTGGCAAGAAATAATGTTTAAGAAAGTTAGCTCAGTGCAAACAATAACAGGTGTCAATAGGTAATAAGTACAGCAAAAACTAATATAATACAATATATATTCAATTAAAGGGGGAGGAAAGAAATAGTGTAATATCAGTAATACATAACCTGTTGCTATTGTAGACAGAAAATACCCTCAACTGCATGATGAGAATTTGTCTTCCCATAAAGTGACTTTCTAGAAGATCTTGAGTCTAACCATGTCCCTGGCCCATGCACAGTAGTCCTCATTCTTTTTCGTCACAGCCATCATTATGGCTGCTTAATATACTTTGAAGAGAAAATTGCCTTCGCTTCATGTCATGCATGGCAAATTGATCATTTTCATTATGTGCATTTTTTGTGTTTGAGAATTATTTTATTCCTTGTTCTAGCTCGGGTAAGTATTTAGTTATTCCTATCCTTATTCCATTTAATCTGACAATTGCTGTTTTTATTACTCATCAGGAGGTCGCACACAAGTCCTTACTTTTATTAATGTGTGTTTGGTGATTGAACACCTTTCATTCTTAAAAGTCAGTTTAGGATAGTATTCCTTATCATTATTACCTTATTATTAGCATCTTACCAAGCTGACTTTTTTTGCTAATAGACAAACTTAAGAAGGGAGAAGGGCCTTCCTTTCTTAGAATTTTCTGGTTTCCATTGCTGAGTCCCTCCAGTAACAGCATAGGATTGGGAAAGTCTCTTTGGAGACATATAAGGCCACTAAATCACTTTGGGATGTGGGGCCTTCCATCACAGGAAAGTGATTGGTCCTTCCCCTACATGCAGCCATGGACTTCAGGGTTTTGGCCCCATGTTAGAGAGGTTGATGTTGTGGTCAGTTGAATGACATTGCCATCTTCCCCCAAACACCCCAGAAGGGTTGCTAGTCACCTGCTGAGTCTGCTACTAGGGACAGTCCTTTAGCTCTGCATGAGGAGTTACAGGTCGAGGTCCCTCTTACCCCCATGTCTCCCCTGCAACAGAGAGACATTAGGTTGCAAAGTCCTACCTCTCAGGAGTGAGAGCAGGACAAGGATGTTTTTTCAGTCCTTGTAGATTCTCATGAGTTTGATGTAGAACACACTGAGGTGGCACTTCCTCCCTTCAAGTCCCGTACCTCCTTCCAACCATTGATCAAGGTGGCAGAGGAGGATGAGATATGGTTCTTTGACAAAGCAGTTAATGCTCTTTTATCCCAGGATCTATGTCCCAAGCCTTCAGGCTCTGAAGACACTAAAATTCTCTTCAACTTGTAGAGACTCTCTGGGCCTACCTCCCACCCAGATCTCTTGTTGCACCCTCACTGGGATATGGTTAAGGGACTTTCTCAGAGGTTTAGTAAGGGTCTGGAGTTTGCTAGACAGTGTAAGGGGTGGTCTTTCCCCCTCACACACACACCTTGATGCCTTTGGTTTCTGCAGCTAGTTTTAAGGTTTCCATCCCTTTTTTCAGAGGTTTGGTCAGGTATGATGGATGATGGGTGGGTCTTCTCTATCATAAAAGGAGGATACCAACTTCGGTGTTGAGATCTTCCTTCTCTAGTAAGGTCCCCATGTGCATCCACCAGTTAAATATGGTGCAATTAAAGAGGTTCACTTCTTTTTCCAGATGGGTGCAGTAGAGAGGGTGTTCAATGACCAGTCCACTGCCTTCTACTCCTGGATATTCCTGGTACCAAATAAAAGGGGGAAGTTTGACTAATTATCGACCTTTCCTCCATAAATTTCTGCAGGAGAAATCTTTCAAGATGGAGACCACAGCCCCAGTCAGGAATCCCATATGACTTGGGGACTTGGGAGGGGGGGTCTCCATCAACCTTTAGGATGCATACCTTCACATCCCTATCTTTCCTCATAGGAAGTACCTCTGGTTTGCTTGGATGGGAGGTCTTCCAATTTCACGCTCTGCCATTTGGCCTAGCCTCCGCACCCAGAGCTTTTACCAGGGTTATGCACAAGATCCCTCAAGGCAGAATTGTTTGAGAAAAGAAATGAAAAATTGCACTCTACTTTTAAATTGCCTGTACTTTAATTAGGCTTTGTATTCTGCCTTTCTGACATTTAATTTTGAAGGACCGCTTAATAGGGGGTTGACCAGCATGCCGTCTGTTTTTGTCCATCCAGCAAGTACATCAGACAAGTACAGCAAGTACATCAGACTTGTATTCAACATCATTTTCAGGTTCAGAATTACTCACTGGTATTTCCAGTAACACTTTCCAGGCTCCAATAATCTCATATACTTCAAAACTCATTGCTATCATCGGCCAGTATTTGCCGAACAAAATCTGACGCTGAACCATATTGGGAGTCAGCCATTTTGGATTTTCTATGTGCCCTTACTTAAAACAAGCATTTGTAAAACTTCCTTTATAAATGCAAGGTTCAATGTTGACAATGCTTTTTCCAGGGCCCAATGTGCCAATAAAATTTAGTTTAACAGCCGTTCATGTCAAGCCGAAGTACTCAGATGTGTAAACAGTTTGCTAACGAAACAAGCGCTACGAGACCTCTACTGGCAGCGCGACTTATGTCGTGACAAGCACTTTAAGGGTTAACAGTTAAACAAAAATTGTATACTGAGCAGAGTACATTTTTATATGCACAACTTGAAACTAATTTGCTGGAGTTCTCGGACATCACTGCTTTCCAAGTGCGCAAATTCGTACAAATTTTGCGCGATTCGCGCGCCCTGGCATCATCTCTGGATTTGGTGGACAAATTGGAACTGATTTCTGGCTGGAGTCCCCATGTATGCCCCGAACCCCAATCCTGTCTGTTCAAAGACACATCAGATTCTGGGTGGGGCACTCATCTGTAGCCAGAAGGGCCAATTCTTCAGGGTTCATGGTATTGGGAAGAATGTACCCTCCACATCAACAATTTGTAAATGAAGGCAATGTTCTTAGCCCAAGGGAGTGGCGACAAAATAAGAAATCACTGCCTGATGGTCTCCTCTGACAACATGTCAGTGGTAGCATACCTAGTGTGACAAGGAGGCACACATGCCCCTTCTCTCTGCATGGAGGTTTGGATCATCCTTGGCTGGGCAACTTTGGTAGGGATCAACTGCCAGAGGGACTTTGTAACTACCTTTAGTATTGTTGCATAATAATTGGTTAAATTTATGTAGATATACAATAAATATAAATACTTGCATACCATATTAACATTTATTAGATACCCATTTCATATTACATGCTTGATCTGAGCTACTTGTGTGCCTTCTTTGATGTCCACGTATAGATATTTTTAGACGCAATCTATCGAACTGGTATAAATCCCAGTTCGTTTTGAATTTCATTCATACAGTAAAGCTAAAAATATTTAGAAAGCGTAAAAAAGGGGTTATGTAATAAATACAAAACTGCATTCTTGTTTTGTAATGAGTCAGGGGAAAGAACTCGTTTGATGTGGCTGATGAATATGTCTCGGCCCGACGGCCTTGACATATCCCTATGCCATTTCAAACATGTTCTTTCTGCTCAGAACAAAACATATGCAGTTTGGTGTATAAATATAGACTTTGCCTGTTATGCTGAAACTAACAAAGACTGAACACATCTTAAATGTCTCTTACAAAAGGTTTCTATTTAAATAGCTGAAGTAGCTAGAGTTCTAATTTTTAGTTTAATGCTTTGAAATATACATTTGTTATACACTAAATATTTAGCTAATTCAATAATTTTGTTATTGACATGATAATTAACATAACATTGCTCTGAGCTTCTAGCTATATCTGTTTTGGAAAAGTTTGATCTTAGATGTTTGGATCTTTGAGTTACTCATACAAAACAATCTAGGTCAAGTAAGAATACACCAAAAACCTGAAAAGCCAACTTGTCTTGGTATACATAAGAGAAGATGGACTATCATAGTGAACTGAGCAGATCCAGAGTAGACACAGATTAGCAAGCAAGGCCCATCAGAGTAGACAGATTAACATGGCCCATCAAAGTAGACACAGATTAACAGGGCACATCCAGAGTAGACAGATTAACGGGGTCCATCCAGAGTAGACACAGATTAACAGGGTCCATCCAGAGTAGACAGATTAATGGGGCCCATCCAGAGTAGACACAGAATAGCAGGGCCTATCAGAGTAGACATAGATTAACAGGGTCCATCCTGAGCAGACAGATTAACAGGGCCCATCCACAATAGACAGATTAACAGGGTCCATCCAGAGTAGCCAGATTAGATTAACAGGGCCTATCCAGAGTAGCCAGATTAACAGGACCCATCCTGAGAAGACAGATTAACAAGGCCCATCCAGAGTAGACAGATTAACAGGGCCCATATCAAGGAGACGGATTAACAGTGCATATCAGATCTGACTGATACAGGTTTGTATTGAGATCTACTGGATCCTGATTCAGAGATAGAGTTTGGTTCTAAATGACCATGGCTAAGATCTGCAAGGCCTTATTCACTGACATATATCATGAAACTCCATTATATTACACCTTGTTTCCAAGGAATCCAGATAAACTAATCACTTCAAGTAATAATGGGAACTCTGTTCACAGAAACTATCAATTGGATACCAAGTGACTGGGAAAACACTCGAGTTTGGATTTAGAAGGGTTCACTGTATAGGTCTACACTGGGTATGTATGTATGGATGCATGCATTTTTTATCTGTCTATCCAGTTGACAATATCATAAAGTTACCAGCATTTCGTATGAAATTAAGTTTGACAATGACTAACAAGTAGTAAAGAAATCAACCTATTATAGTTCTAGCTGTTTGAAAATTATTATTTATTACAAATATTATTAATTATAGATATATAAGCAATTAAAGTTAACAAAGTTTAGATATCATTACAGAATATGGCTTAACCTGAATAAAACATCTTTTAAAGAGTAAAATTTCAAAATTAGTGGAAAAACAGAACATAAATAATAATTACAAATTGCAATTCACAAGTGTTTATTTAAAAATTATTGTTTTCTTAGCTACTAATCATTGTTTAACAAGGGTAAATTATCCTGTCAATATTCGCTGGTCTTTAGCCAAAATATTTTTGTGCATCTCTGATGCACACCAAAACTTTACACACAGCCAAATATAGAAATTGTCACAGTAGTTGGCTTGTTCCCATGTTGAAAAGTCACTAACTAATTCCTTCACTATCATCCAATAGCACAACATTGACCACTGATTAGAGATAATTAGACTAATAATTATGACTGTGTGTTGAGAAAACACATGGCATGGTTAGCTGGGCCAGTGTTTTGAATATGATTTATGTGCCAAGTATCATGACTTGCAGCAATGCTTTCACTTATATAGTTTAAAAAAACTGTGGCAAATGATTTTTTACCTCATGTCAATGATATAAAGAATATTTGAAAATATCTTCCACCATTTATCTGATGAATGATATGACTCTACAAAGAAAAGTTGCAAGGACTGCTGTTTTTGTTTTGTTACTAATATGGTATGTTGAACATACTTGCTAGGAAAGTTTGAAGAGACACTTCATCAGTAAATTGACAATAAATTGCACCTGAATAATAATCTTCATAGATAACAAATACTGATTTTATTAATATCTTTTAAGAAAATCTGATGAATGAATTTGTCAAGCTGTCTTTTGGCCTTCTAAAACTTCCTAACTACTTCCTCAAAAATGTATCATTCTTTGCAAGAAATCATCTTTAGTTCTGAAAAAATGGTTATTTTTTTAGAGAAATCCATTTTTGGAATAAAATATGTTTCTTCGATAATACTTACCCGATCATAATACTTTAGAAGAACAACCACTACCTCACAAATCCAGCCCTCCACGGCAAAAATGTTTAGCTATAAGTTGCCTGCCCTGAGGCAAACAGTCCAACATAGAAGGAGGTATCACCACAAAGATGAATTGCCCATGAGTGGGAGCCTGTTCTTGGCAATGAAGGCATGGGCCGTCATGAGTGAAATTGAACCATCCCAAAGGAACTGTACATAGTTCAGGTTGATCAACAAGGCATGTATTCCGCTGGTCCTGCCTGCTGCAGCTAGGACAAATAGGAAGCAGGTCTTGTAGGCAATGAACCAAAGATACTCTAGAGATAGATTCAAAAAGATACTCTCGAGATAGATTCAAACAGTACCTTATTAAACCATGTCAATACCCATGGTAGATTCCATTCGCCAGAAGGTTGGAGAGGTCTTGTTTTTTCCTATATTCTCCCTTCTGTGGTGACACATGTCTGAGATTGTGGAACAGTACACTTTTATCATGATAGGTGCTAACTTCTTCACATCAAAAAGCCAAAGGAGAAAGTTAGCGATTTGGGGTAATGATGCCTTAAGCAGAGGAATATATCCTTGCTCGCACCACTGTCAGAAAATTTGCCACTTCCCCTCATACTCTTTCAAAGTTGTGGGCCTTCTCACCCGAGCAATTCTCTCCACCACTTGTTCTGACTACTGTTTGCCCCGGAGAGCTTGTTTGATATGATCTAGATGTGCAGGTTCAACAGATCTGGGTTCAGACAAAACTCCTGCCACAGAGGGGTCTGCTTAGTCAAAGGTCATCATTTTCCTTGGAATTTTCCACTGCTAGATTTAACATGTCGTTTATCTACGATTTTTACCGTTTGAAGGGAGCAATTAGGATAAGATGGCACTCAGATTCCCTTGCTTTTTCCAAAATCTTTTGGGATCAGAGGTGTCAAAGGATAAGTGTAGGCATCGAAACCATTCCAGTCTATGGAAAGATCATTGGCTGCCCAGGCCTTCAGATCCTGGATTGGAGACAAAGGTTGGGAGTTTTGCATTCCACCTTGTCACAAAGAGATCTACCAATGGTCAATCCCAGTGGGTACAGATTTGAGTGAATACTGCAAGATGAAGCAACCATTCTGTTTGTATTAGTTGATACCTTCTGGACAACTAGTCCACCAATACATTTAGTCTGCCTGGAATGTGATGCACTTGAACGTGGATTTGTTGTTGATGATACCACCTTAGAAAATCCCAAACCAGGAGGCAGAGGTCTGAGGATTTTTTACCCCCTTGCATTCTGAGATAATTTACCAGTGGAGTTGTCAAATAGAATGAATACACTCTTTCCAAAAAGCATCTCCTGCCATCAATGAAATGCTTTCACTATGGCCTTCATCTCTAGGATACTGATGTGCAATAGTCGCTCCTGAGGAGGCCAAGATCTGGAAAAGATGGCAGGAAGTGGGCATCCCAGTCTGCCATGCTGGCATCTGTACAAAACGTGATTCCCAGAGGAAGGGCATGCAAAGCAACACCCACTGTAAGCCAAGAGGGACTCCCTTTTACTGACAGGTAACCCCTTAATAATCAGAAAATAGTACTGTTTGTTCCCATGGGCAAAACTTAAGTCGCCACTGGGACAACAGAATCATTCGCAACTGACTCATAAAACGGCAACCCAGGATGAGACCCAATAGGCAAAGGAATTCTTGGGCTGAGATGTGATTCTAGAGGCATATACTTGAAAGAAAGAGACCCTGTTCACATGTGTTTTGAACTGTATATCCCCAATCTGGGTAAAAATCCCCGAGATGGTACTATAATGGATTTGTCCCTGTTGGCAAGGAATCCAAGGTGTCAGATCGGTACCATTTTCATTTAGTACCGACCAGACATCACATGAAGTCTTCTGGTGAAAACACAATATCAATATATCTTTCCTTCTAGGAGCAGTAGTGATAAAAAGATCTTCAAGATGGCCACTGTAGTGGCCATATTGGACGTGAGATTGGGACAATTTATTATGCAAGTCCAACCAGACACCATAAGAAGTCTTTTGGTGAAAACCTCATGTTGATATAACCATTGATTCTGGTGGAGAAGCAATAGCTAGACTTTAAAGATGGCTGCTGTAATGGCCATATTGGATGTCCAGGATGGCACAATTTTCAATCAGAACCAACTAGACATCATAAGGAGAAGTAGCGACAAGAAGATTTTCATGATGGCCACTATGTAGTGACAAGATTTTCAAGATGGCTGTCATGGTGGTCATACTGGACATACCTGCCATAACATGATGTGTCACATGAAAAACACGACTTTCAGTAATCTTAGGAAGAAAAAATACCCAGACATTTTTTTACCATTACTATACATGGCCAAAGTATGTAGTCTTTATAAACAGTAAACAGTCCTGCTTAAAACCCAAGTAAAACTATCCTTGGGGCAGTTTATACAGCTGACGGAGTCAATTAAAAGGTAAGGCGGTCCAAGATAAACAACCACCATTTCACGGGTTACATATTTGGCTGAGAATAGCTAGGATGATGCCATGTCAAGTCCTTTGAACACTGCTGTAGGAGAGCCCATTAGGCTAATTTGCATAGGTAAAGTACACTAAGTGGAATAACCCAATTCATTCGAGTTATGTACAATCCTTGAGATTACACATCATTGCCTTGAATGAAAATGTTTAAGCCATCATTATTAGAGATTGTGGGCAAGTCTGTGATCAGCAGCAACATTTCTTTGAATTCAGATTTTACTCCATATATAAAATGCAAAACACGATTATTTCGATAGTCAGAATAGTGTAGAAGTGTGGTTCATTTTTTAATGTCAAAATGTTGAAATGCAGATGTGATTTAGGAAAAGATGAGCCATCTGCAAAACAAGCAAAGCCCAGCAAAATGAAATTTTAGAACTCCTGGACAGAGTTTGACTTTGTGAAGCACAGCAGCAAGAGGGAGCATTTTAATTTTTGCAAACACCATATCGACATTAGTCATTCTCAAGTGTATGACATTCGTCAACATAGCAACACAACTCAGTATGTTTGCCACTCTCTCACAGCAATGCAGATGCAGAAAGATAATTTTCTATGCAGAGAAAAATTCAACAAGATCTTTGGGGAAGTCTGAACAACAGTACCATCCAGTCTCAAATGAGTGCCAAGATGAACAAGAATGACATCTGTATTACATTCAACCCACCCACCCCCAAACTACTGAGAGCAGCAAAGACTGCATCTAATTAAGAAAATAATCCACTGTCCAATGGATTTTAAAGACAGAAACTTGGTATATTTGTTTTTATTTACTGTCTGTGTGGTAGTGTGTATATGAGTGTAGGCACATGTGTGTGCATGTGTGTGATGATATTAGACAATGCTAAGTCTACCAACTATTTTTGGATTGTAAGTATAGTAAATGCTTCAAAGAAAACATAAAATATTTTCCTTTTTATCAAATTTTAATTTCCAGTAATTTTATATAGAATTATATGAAAAGATAAATTATTCTCAATTGGACATCGTTGTTTTTTTAGTTCACAGGCACTGACCCCCCTTGGGACCTCAAAGCACACTTTTGAGTCCCCCCTCCCCCCAACACTGCCTGGGAATATGGCCGGTATGACTGGATATCAGATCAGCACCATTTTCATTCAGTACCAACTAGACATCAGGAGGAGTAATGATAACAAGTGTTTCAAGATGGCTGCTGTGCTGTTTGAGCAGCACCCTTTTCATCTAGGACCAACTAGACCATGGGATGAACGTGTGTGTAATGTTTCATGGCAATTCTCCAAGTAGTTCAGGAGGAATAGCGATAACAAACTTGTGCTAATGGACAGATGGACATTGGGCGAATGACGGACAACTTCTGGTCTATGACCAGGAGAGTTTAAAATGATTTCCACACAGTCACTAGAGTTCTCCACATCTAGTTGCAAAACTCTGTGGGTGACTTGCACTTGGAGTAAAGGAGTACCCTGTCAATTTTGGGTTCAAAATGTCAAGGTCACTAATTGAAAAATGGTTTCTGCATAATAGCCCTAGTTCTCCACCATCTACAGTTACCAAACTTTGTGGATGACTTGCACTTGGTGCATCGAAGAACCCTATTGATTTTGAGACCAAATGGTAAAAGGTCATAGCCACTGCGAGTGAAAGAAGAAAATTTGTTGTGCACAAAAACTCAAATTCTCCACCATCCAAAGTTAGCAAACTCTGCAGATGGTCTGCACTTGAGGTAAGGAAGAACCCTACTGATTTTGGGGTCCTAAGGTCAAAGTCACTCTGACTAAAAGACAATGACTTGGTTCTACATCAAACATTTGGATCATACTTTGTGGATGGCTTGTACATAGGGTAAGGAAGAAGCCCATTGATTTTGAGAAGAATGGTCATGGTCACTGTGACTGAAAGAAGAAAACTAATTTCTGCACAATAACATTCATTCTATATCACAGACCTAGATCAAACTTAGTGGATGGCTTGCACTTGTGGTAAAGAAGCCTATCGATTTTGCCGCAAAAAGGTCATAGATCAAGGTCACTGACTGAAAGGCGATAAATGGTTTATGCACAAAATTTCAGTTATCTACATAAAGGACTATTAAACATGGGGTGGGCATATAATGTGCTATTTATGGTACTCTTGTTCTGAATTTGTTAAATTTGGATTGCGATTAATGATCTAATTAATTCAATTTGTAATTTCACCAGTCATTCTTTCAATTAATATGAATTTAAAAAAGGAATGTGTAAACAAATAAATGAACAGACTAGTAAATTAATGTACAAGAAAAGAGACAATATCAGAAGTACAAAATATATGAATGCACAAACAAATGAAAATAAACAAGAGGATAAAGAAATCAACGTTACAAGTGTGTAATATTATACATGTAATATCAAATAGAAAACATACTTGTTTTCACTCACAAAGTGAAACTTAATTTTGCATATAGACATTTCAACTATAGTGAAACCACAAAAAACATTGGTTTGTTGCACAAGTGTGTTTCATGTTAACTGAATAAACAAGATGGATCTGAAGTTTCCAAACGGTGTGTTTAAGAAAAATAAAAATAAAACAGGAGTAAAGGGTGAAAGCATTAGTCTTCTATTTACAACTCATGTCCTGAAAATAAGTTGACATTAAGAGACATTATTACTGGTTGAGATAAACATTATCATTGCTAAATGAAGAGTGACACCACTGATGTCATGCTAAGAATGGTAACTCTCCTTGTTTTTACTGAAACTCTACTTGTCTTTACCTCCAGCTGCATCTTATTAATGAAATTTGCAAGGCATGGTAATTTGTTTTAAACTTAAATTTATACACAGGAAGTCAATTAATTCATTATAGCTATCCAAAAATATCAAAGAAACAAGTAAGCCTGAGATCATTCACCTGTCTGACATTTGTCTAATAGCCAAATGCAAGAGCAGTCAGCCCAGTGATCTGGGTTAGTAGGATGCTCTCTGTGGAGACTTTTTCCAATGCTTTTGCATACATTATGAAAACAAATGTTTCAAGGTTTCTCTATTTTTGTGTACCTTCATCCATATTTGATGGCATATCAGCATAATTTGTCCAATACTGAAACTTTATGCCAGGATACTTTCTGTCAATGTTGGTCAAATTCTGTTGAACAGTTTTTCAGATAAAGATGTTCAGATTTTATTTTCTATTTTTGGCAATATATGGTCATATGTTTTAGGGCACTGACATTTCAACAAACATTAAAGCCCTTCATGCAATAGTTCTCTCTGTCAAATTTGGTCAAATTCTGTTCAGCACTTTTTTGAGAAGAAGCCATTAATCATTAATATGTTCTCTATTTTTAGTAATGGTGGCCATATTTGATGGCAGATTGGCATCATCTGTACAAATCTAGATGCCCTTCATGCCAGGACACTTTCTGTACAATTTGATGAATTCTGTTGAGTGTTTTTTGGAGAAGTAGTGGTTTAAATGTTTATTTTTTATTTTTAGCAGTGCAACCATATTTGACGGTGGATTGGCATAATTTGAACAAATTTGAAAGTTCTGCATGCCAGTATGCTTTCTTGCAAATTTGCTCAAGTTCTGTTGAGTGGTTTTTGAGTCATTTAAATGTTTTTCTGTTTTTAGTAACAGTGGCCATATTTGATGGCAGATTGGCACCTTTTGTAAAAAATCTGAATGGTCTTTATGCCAGAATGCTTACTGTCAAATTTGATCAAATTCTGTTGAGCAGTTATTGACAAGAGTTTTTTCTATTTTTCTAGTGACAGTGGTTGTATTTGGTGACAGATCAGTATCATTTGTAATAATTTCAAAGCCATTTATGCCAGTATAAGTTCTGTCAAATTTGATCAAATTCTGTTTCGTGGTTTTAGAGAAGGTCATCTGAAGGTTTTTCTATTTTTAGTAATGGTGACCATATCTGATGTTGGATCAGATTCATTTATAGCAAACTGAAAGTCCCCCCATCCCGATGCTAACAAATTTTGACAAATTATGCTCAGTGGCTTTTTTAGAAGAAGTCTTTTAAATATTTGTACTATTTATTAGTAACAGTGGCCATATTTGATGGTAAGTCGGCACAATTTTTATAAATATGAGAGACACTCACACCAGGATACAACCTGTGAAATTCAGTTGAATTCTGTGGAACAGTTTTAGAAAAGATGATGAAAGTGTTGACAGATGTTGCATGGATGCACGACGGATGAAGGACCACACCATAAGCTCAATTGGCCTACAGCCAGATGAGCTAAAAATATTCATAAAATACCCAGAAAGATTGATCCAAATTTACAACTCTTTCAGAACTAATGATACTTCAAGAACTCTAATAAAGCTGGAGCCATGGTGGCTGAGTGGTTTGTGTGCTGGACTCAAAGCCAAAAGGGTCTGGGTTTGAATCCTACCATTGGATCAAATCCATCAAAAACTGCATAACCAGTTGCACTAAAGAAATCAAGTCATACACTGCCACAAGAAAAAATGGGCAATAACTCTAACAAAACTTGTGTGGGAGCAAAATTATTTTTCAATATGTGCATCTTCAGGTGATGACCATATTATTTACCAAGTTTTATGGCTATCCATCAAAAACTTAGGGACAAGTTGTGCTAATGAGTGCCAAATGGAAGAACAGATAGATGGACATGAGGATTACTACATAAAATGAGGAATGTATACCGATACTAAAAAACTGAAGTATCAAACATTTACATTTACTCATGATATAATAAATTTGTATTAAGTATTACAGAAATTAGGTCTGAAAATCTGTAAGACCAAAAGGATTTTGACAGCTGATCTAATAAAAAAATGTACACTGAAATCGACTATTAAAATAATATATAAAATGCAGCTCCATGCATGTGATTAGCAAAGGTAAAAGTCCCTGCTATTCTGGCAGTGCACACTATGAAACCAAACACTATTAAAAACTATGTACAACTAATCCTATGGAAATCACATACTGCTAAAATGAATGTCATCCTCACACACTGCTAAAATTAATGTCATCCATGGTGCAAATGAGATCTACAGTTATAGAAAGACTAGGATGCAACTAATGTACAAGAAACATTGAGACACTCTAAAACTCGATAACGTGTGTGTGTGTATGTGTATGTGTGGGTTGTAAGTGGTAAAAAGCAAAGTATCACTTTTTCATTCTAAACTATAAAGTGAGTAAAGAAAAACAAAATTTAAACTTTATATAACTGATATATGACTTATTTATATCTACATACACAGAACATTTTCTTGAACAATATGTGTATGTTATCTGCATAATGTATATTAAATCATCAGAATTTAAAGTTTCTATCATAATTCTTGTGGAACAACATGTAATTCAATTTACTGTAGCACCTAATGGTGATAGAAGATTGAACAAGATTTCCAGTTGGGGTTGATATCACTCACCTGGGTAGTTGACAAATGTCAGCTTGTGAATACAATTCCACACATATTGAACTGTAGAGGTGAAAGAAAACACTGGAGCCTATAGTTGCTACATTGTCCATTAATGTCGATGTCATTTATCTTTTTTCCTAGACCTCATATATTGGATCACTTTCTCTGCATAGAAAGGACATTTATACAACCAGCATTGTCCCCTGGATCTCTCCCTGCACCTGGGGACTAGGTCCTGATTCATAACCTTCAAACTGTTCATAGCCACACCTTAAAAGTACATACACTCGCTAGCATTACAAGGAGAGTTAATCTGTGCAGTTGGCATGGGTTTCTGTGTCTGTCCTTAACACCCAGGGGCCCTGCTCTTGGAATCATAACTTGGAAAGCATTGAGATCCACACTTAATGGAGCTGCAGTGGCTCAGTTGGTAATTTGTTGGACTCATGACCAGAAGGCTGCAGGTTCAATTCCCACCATCTGGTTAGCCAGAATTGACTACTGAATTTCTCAGGAATTTTGTTAAAGTCATGGGTTTCTTTGCTCCTTGTAATTAAATCTGGAAGTGTTTCAGGAGGAAATCATACTGGGTTATTTTTATATTTTTTATGTTAAAAGCTAAAAATACAAAAAAAGAAACATTTAAAATAATTGTGAGTAATGGCACTGAATATATGAAATGCCATACAATAATATACAATAAATGTGATAACATATAAATGACAAATGTTTCACGCACTTTAATATGGCAACACTAGCAACTGTCAAAACTCTAACCAATTATATCAAACTTCCTTCAAAATCAGTGAAGTGTGAGCTTCAATACTCTGTGATAATTAGTGTATGTACACAGTGTTTCATCAGTAATTGTGCTTCAAGCAATAGTTTTAGTATTTTACAGTCATGTTGTTCATTGGGATCAAGCTTGCATGGATAAAATGAGACATTAAATTAAATGTAATTTGTATTTATAGCATAAATTCTTATTCTTTCTGTCATTTTCAGCAATAAAAGTATTTGAATACCTTATGCTTTTTGTTATTTCTCTCTATCCTGACAGCATACCAATTTAAGGCAGTGAGTGGAAATTACAGCTACCAGATACCGTATAGATACATGTGCATTGAAGAAATATAAAATGCATTATAATTCTCTTTTATAAAGGGTTAAAATAAAACAAACACCTGTACAAGTTAATAACATAACTACATTACAGCAAAAAAAAAATGAGAGGGTGGGGGATTCTTTATCATATGTGGCTAACTTTTTGTTGTGTCTTTAAATTCAGGGTTCAAGGCAACAATGAAATCTACGAGAATTGGTGCCCCACGAAAATTAGTGATACAACAGTATATTATCCAATTATTATCAACTTAAAGTTACTTGCACAATTAAAAAAATATCTTTCTTCATTTTAAATTTTAATCATTCATTATAATCCCTAACATGTATTATTTTTTTTTTTTTTTTTAAAACTTGTTTTGAAATTTACACATCTTGTATTATAACATTAATTTTGCATGTTTTAAATTATTTCTGCATGGTGAAGAACTCTGCATAACACAAACCTTTGATACTAAATAGTCTTTATCATAAGTTACTTCCCTTATTTTCCTCTACAAAAACTGGCAAGTGATTTGCAGGCACAAAATCTGATTGAAAATATGGCCTCTAGAGTGTTCACAAGCTCAACCAGTCAATTCCTCGATTACCTTAATAATATACATGGCTGTTGCTCAGAATCAAACTCATCTAAGATTTTGACAATATAAACTTAAATACCAAGTCTGATCAAAAGCTGATCAGAAACAAAGACTCTAGAGTGTTCACAAACAAGTTTTGATGGATGATGCATGACACAGAACCATACCATAAGCTCACTTGGCCTTTCACCTTTGTAAGGTGATTAAATGTGCAAAATCATAGGGCAGGTAAAGAAAATATTATATGGTGGATTCAAGTTTATTTGTGGGGTACCAATTTTCATGGCTGTTACACGAGTTGTCCCAAGCATAAAGGTCATATCAGGTCTATGATGTCATTAACCAGGTGAGAATGTAAAACATGATATACAGATTTTATTTCTCAAGAAGTGTTTATGGAAAATGAAAATTATCAAAAACAAAGAATGAAATAGAAGAAAATGGTTTCAAAATCATAAAGAGAGCAAATAGTTTGAAAGGTATATAATAATTCTCAGAATATAAAATTTTGGTATTTCAATCAAAAAGGACTATTATGCTTGGGACAGATAAATTGAAAAAAATTCAACTATAAAAAAAACACTGGACCATGGCCCACATTAGAGGCATATTAACAAATTCAAGTACCAATTAATGCGCAATTTTTGCAAATCAAGAATTGTGATACCCACTAAGATAAATGAATAAAAAATAATTAAAACTTAACAAACTTAACTTTCGACAGTATCACAAAGCTGTGTCAAATTTTCCATCACCATCTATCTGTGAATCTATTTTCTTATCAATCTTCTCTGAATTATCACTCTCAATATTCCCTGAATCATCTCCCTTAGTATTCGCTGAGTTATCTTCTTTGTCATTAGAACCAGTCCCTTTATCTTCGCTTTCTTTATCTCTGTCTCTGGCATAAGCATTGTAAGGAAATGACAAAAGCTTGCTGTCATCTCTAATCATGCCATCATCCCCTCTCTCCCCATCATCCCTGAGCATGCCATCCTCCCCTCTCTCTCTGGAATCCCCATACAGCACAAATCTCTTGTAGCTCTCCAGGTTCTGTCTCAGCTCTCTTTCATCATCATATTCATAATTACTGTACTTCTGTCGAATTGCTTGTCTCTCCTGTAGCAAAGAAATATGATACAAGGTCATGTGAAGAATTTTCAGAT
This sequence comes from Margaritifera margaritifera, assembly GCA_029931535.1. Taxonomy (NCBI): domain Eukaryota; kingdom Metazoa; phylum Mollusca; class Bivalvia; order Unionida; family Margaritiferidae; genus Margaritifera; species Margaritifera margaritifera. The sequence goes on from JAQPZY010001656.1 coordinate 1,940,013, forward strand.
AAATCAAGAACAGCCTAAGTCACACTATGAGTGACTATTATATGTATTTTTAAAGTACTGCATATGTTTATGAAATAAACCTGTCAGTATACACAGCAATTTAGGTTATAAAAATACCAGCAAAACTTAGTCTTTTTTCCAAACTGATGTATTTGAATGTACATAGAAGTAGGCTTTTTTATAATTAGTTAAACATTTCTTGACTTTAAAGAAATAAGAAACTCTTCTTTGGAAACATTTTTTTTTCTCAATGAATCTTATTAATGAAAAAATAAATAAGCAATATAATAACCTGTTTACTCACAAACATAAATCCCCTTGCCAACAGGAGCACATTTGGAGTATACACACTGGTACAAAGGAATATGCCAGAGTCATTCAACCTGAACATTAGGTGACAGTGACCTAATTTTGGTATGGATGACTTACTCTCCTTGAGATGCATCCACACACCAGTTTTAATAAGTGTAGGGGAAAAAGGGTCAAAGATACTGACAGTGTAATGAACAGATAACTGAAAATACAAAAGTCACTCAAGTGTGCAAATTAGGTCATAATGATCTAATTTTGGTATAGTTTAGTTACTTTTATCAAGATGTATCAACATACCAATTTTTAGGAGTGTAGGTTACGTTAGGTCATAGATATTGAGAGTATAATGAAAATTCAAAGTCACTCAAGCAGGAAAAATAGATCATACTGACTTAGTTTTGGTATGTTGATTTACTTTCATCAAGATGCAATTGTGTACCAATTTCCATGAGTGTAGGTGAAATAGGGTCAAAGATATTTAGGGTGTAAAAAACAGATAGCTGAAAATACAAAAGTCACTTAAGCATGAAATTTGGTCACACTGATCTTGCTTTTGGCATGGTTGAGTTACTTCCATTGAGATGTATCCATATACCAATTTTCACGAGCATAGGTCAATACTGCCGGTGTATACACAGCTGAAAATACTCAATTGTGAAAATTGGGCCAAAATGACCTACTATACTTTTGGAATACTTTGGTTCCTATCTTTGAGATGTAACCACATACCAATTTATTTTCATGAATGTAGGTGAAACGGGGTCCAAGATATTGGGGGTGTAATGAACAAACAGCTGAAAACACAAGAGTCCCTCTAGCATGCAAATTAGCTAAAACCAAACTAGTTTTGATATTGTTCAGTCCCTTTCATTGAGATGTACAGTACAGCTGACATGAGTTTTTGTTTCTTCATGCATTTTATAGTGCAGTTAATCCCTTCCACATTGCATCCATGTTAAGCCACTTTGGTAGAGGTACAAATTAACAGATAACCACCATCATGACTCCACACTCACCAGTATGAATCTTTGTGCTGGACTTAGCATGGAAAGCTAATATGATGTTTATCTGATTGACAGTCGAGAAGCCAATACAACCTCAAATTTTATTTTCTTTAACAATTATTAGGCCTAAGATTACAATGATAAGGTTTGAAACAAGTCTGTCCTTTATAAGGGTCATGTATTAAATGGTCACCTGATTTCCATGGTCAACAGCTAAGTATTTCCTAACCAAACTATGTTTTTTTTTACTCTTTAAACCGTCACTAATGTATTGACAATGACCACTTTATGTATGGAAATGAAGCATTTGCTTCAAAAGCAAGGCATTGATCTTTTAAATAAAAACATGTCATGTGAATGTAAACCATTCTTATCTTGCATTTTATTCACTGTGCTTAAGACACTCAGTGTAACTTTCAAAAATTTGTCCAAAGGATGTTGTAATCTACCATACTGACCCAAATTATCACCCTGGGCATTTAGAAATTCATTTTCAGGGCAGAAACTTGAGCTGAACTGCCTTTCTTGTAGCCTCTCACCCCACCCCAACCATTTTAGCTGTGTTCTGACTGTAATAAATGCAATAATCAGAAAAGGTAAATACATAACTAATTTTATCAATTTACTTTACTTTATGACTTTGTCCTATTTAAAAAAAATTGCCTGTGTATATTGCAAAATAATAGTTTGGGAATCAATATTATGGTAAGCTCTTCCTATATTGTGCATGATGTGAAAAATCGAATTCAGCTTTTAAACACAGCTCATTCCTGTTGGATATGGACATTATTATTATTGTATGTAAAGAAACTGCAAAAAAGCTTTAAGTTTAAAAGTATGGAAAAGTCTGCAAGAATATGTATGTACAAATGCACTGAGCTGTTATCATGATAAAAATAAATGGATAGTCATAATGGCACATACAAGATTGTCATTAAACATTAATGTTTGAAATGAAGATTTTAAATGATTATATTTGTGTTTTTAATTTAGGAAAATATAATGGACCAACATTATAATCACTATTCCATCTAAGATATTCTGTTAGTGTACAATTTTAAAGTACTAATATGCCAAATTTTGCAAGAACATCAAAAAGAGGATGAAAACTCATGCACGTCTGATAGCAAATACATGATGGGACCAGTGTTTTCTGTACACACAACTTGAAAGGCATCACAAGTATTGAGCAAGTATGGCTTAAGAAATCTATGAATAACACTATTTTCTCTTAGAATATCTAAATGATAAATAAATCATCTGAGAACTAAATGATGCCATTTGCCTGAAGAATTTTTTAAAAAAAAGTGGTGGGTGGCGACGCTTGTGGGGCTATAAGAACTTATTAGGTGCAATATGATATCTCCAATAGAAAAAAAAACAATTTTATTTATTTAATATAGATCGAATCAATTTGTTTTTTAGCTTGAGATTGATTACAATACCAAGATGAATAATAATAATAATAATAATAATAATATAGTTATTTGGTGCATGGTATATCTATTCAAGAACCAAGTTTGAAAGGTGAACCTCCATACAGAGGTCACCTGTGTTAAGAAGACAGTTTGTCCTTTTCCCATAGGTGACTTATTAATAAAGTTTCATTGTAAAATTAATGTAATAACTAGAAATGAGTCCATAAAACATGGATATCCATGCCTCTACTTGAATGAGTGGGCAAGTAAACGAGAGCAATAATGCTAGCTGAATATGCTCATGTATGTATGAACATGGTAATGAACACTTTAAATGCTAGCTGAATATATGCATGTATGTATGAACATGATAAAGAACACTTTAAATGCTAGCTTAATGTATGCATGTATGTATGAACATGGTAATGAACACTTTAAATGCGAGCTGAATATATGCAAGTATGTATGAACATGGTAATGAACACTTTAAATGCTAGCTGAATGTATGCATGTATGTATGAACATGGTAATGAACATTTTAAATGCTAGCTGAATGTATGCATGTATGTATGAACATGCTAATGAACACTTTAAATGGAAACAAATGAAATGGGCATGACATTTAAAAACCATCAAAGCATGATATGAAAACATGTTTACATGATATCAATAATGTCTGCCAAGTTTCAGGGCATTCATCTAAAGCTAAGGGACTAGTTACACATAGGGATTATAATATATAATATATAAAATTAACACAAAAAGGGGCATAACTCTATAAATATGAAAAATGCATCTGAAGGCAACAATAGAATGATATGTGCATGTTGACTTCATGTCAATAAAGTCTGCCAAGTTTCACAGCAATTCATCAAAAGATGTGGGACTAGTTGCACACCAAAAAGGGGCATAATCTGAAAAAACATGTCAGAGCACAATGACTGAACAATAAATACATGTTTACACCATTTAAATAATATCTTCCAAGCTTCAAGACAGTCTACGGAAAGATGTGGGAGTAGTTGCATACACAATAATAGCAGAGCATACATATGCACATAAATACCAGACAGACAGGCAGACAGGCCTAATGCTATATGCCCCAGCCATATTCATGGCAGGGGCATAAACACTTGTTTCATGGTTCATTCGATTTAAAAAATGTTTAAATCTTCTGCTTTCCTTGGCATAAAAGCTGCAGTGGCTCACTGATTAGCATGCAGGACAAGCAATCAGAAAGGTCCAAGTTTGAATCCTGCCCAGACCAGGCTGGGTTGGCCACCATGGTGTGTCTCCAGGCAAGGCAATTTACTCCAATTGCCTTGGCATGATTTATCCTTATGTGTGTTGATGTGCCATTAAATATAAATCAAACAAACCCTTGGCATGACTACATGTATGCAAAAAGTGACTATTACCACTTCTAACATTTCATCCTGAAATCTCTGAAGTTGTCTCTGGAAGCCAAAGTTTGGATTGGCAACATTTCGAGCCCCTCTGATTGTATTCAGTGCATCCCTCCATCCTAAGTTACTGATTGTCATAATGTAGGCAGCTGTTACTGTTACACTTCTTGATACTCCAGCCAGACTGGAACACAGAATTTATAAACACTATGATAGATAGCAATATCGAGGACAAATCTCCTTGATGCTGATATCTTAAAAATGTCTTTATTTAATTAAGTGAGTCTAAATAATAAAGAGAAGTATTGTCATTAGAATGTGTAAAAATTGTCAGTCAGAAATTTAGAAAGTAAACTGCACTGTATTATATATTATATTCTTTATTGATTGGGCCACTACATAATGGTTTGTCATATACGTACAATTATACTCAAACATCAGAATTTCACATGCTGCTCGAGTACAGGCTTTTTGTGTTTACTAAAAAAATTTTTTAGTATTTGGTGCATAATTTATATACCTAGTAATTGATGATGTAAGAATTATGATAATACACATTTTGCTGTGTGCAAATATTAGAACACACAGGAAAGGCTTTAAACATGAAGGCAAAACTCTTACCTTGTGCTCCAGCAAATGGTAGCACACAAAAAACCATGTATTATCCATATTTTAATAACATTTTGACAAATTGGTGAATAAGCCATATTTAAAAAAAAAAAATTCTTCGTATTACTTACACCTCCATTATATACTTTTTTTTTAGTAATATAAACCACAATATCCCAAATTTAGTACAGATAAAAATGAAATTTTGTGAAAAATTATGAAAATTAATTTCACAAAAATAAATGAATTCACAGTAGTTTCATTTATATAAGTCAAAGGAAATTTGTCCTACTGAAAGAAAAATATCTCTCATAAAATGCTGATAAGAACCATAACTCTTGCAATCAGCAAATCACCTATTCAGAGTAATTTCAGGAAGATTTACAACATTACTAATGTGTTACAGTCTAATGTAATAAGGTAATCTCATCCCATAAAATTCGAAGCAATTCAATGGTATATTATCTGTAAGGGGGTGAAGGATGTGAATAAAATACCAGGAAAAACTCTTGCAGTTGTACGTTTAAAAGTGCATCCACAAATGATATGACAAGACAATATATACTTTCTGTTTATGAAATTTTTGTATTTCCAATGATGCATAACAACTGTCAAGAAAAGAGGGCACTTAAGAATGGCTATACACAATTTACAATCCACACAAAAATGTCCCCATATATATATATATATATATATATATATATATATATATATATATATATATATACATATATATGGGTATCATAGTTCATGTACCATTGTCTAGTCTAAGTGGAAGATTTATTGTCACACCTGTCTAAAAAAAACTACAACACCTCTTTACTGTCACTATTGCTCTCCCTGAAACCTCTACTAAAGTATCATAGTATTGCCAGTGCTGAGCAAATCCCATAGCCTGATGTCCTGGACTATTCATTTTCGAAGTCAAGCAAGTAAAATTTTCCAAGTCACTAGTCCAGGACAAGTGCTTTTTGCTTATTTAAAAAAAGTTGGCCAAGTGCCTATTTAAATGCCATATATCACTTTATCTACCTTTATCTGGCCGTTCATGCCCTCTGGGCATACTGAATTCTTGATTCTACCCCTCTCCATGTATTTATTTACATTCAGTATCACACCTACCGGTGGTCATTGATAACTCTTGCATGTGTGCATGTTATATTACTGCTCAACTGCATATTGGGCTAAGCAACTAAATTATTGGCCAATCAAAACATGTGAGACAAAACAAAGCCGGTATGATTCATTAGCAGTGTTTTAATTGGCTTTCATGTAATTTTGTCTACTAAAACCAGATCCTCATGAACGACTCACCCTATGATTTTAATCCAGTGAATCAATCCAATTAAATTAATGAAAGGTACTTTACCAACATTAGTGTTGGTTCCCTTTATTAACTGATTAAATGGCAGTGATAATTCTTTAATTTTTAATTGATTATACAGAGGATTAACTTCTACATCCGATATTGTGTTTGAAGTGAAACAATTATGCTAATTAAGAAGGTGTCTCTGTTCATAATTAAAGGACAAAATGTATGCTATGATCACTTTAGAAGTAGTTGTCAAGCAAGGTGATATTTACTGTGGATAAAATGAGTTTACTAAATTATGTTTTCAAGGAAGTTAATAAGGAAGAGTCGGAGAAGGAAATTTAATGTGAAAGTGGAGGGGAAAAACGTAAGACTGCCACGGAGTGTGAGGTAACTATTTCTCCAAATAGACATAAGCCAGACTCTGTGAAAACAAAAAATGTCAAATATGACACTACCAAGAGACTGAAAATTTTTCAGCCACATTGGGTTGATAGTTATCCCTGGCTTGAATTCATTGACTCAGAAGCAAAAATGTTTTGCCATTATTGCAAACAATATCCCTAACTGGCACAGGTTGGAAATTCAATCATCGTATTTGTCAATGGAACTGACAAATTTAGGATTAAACCAATCAAGTCTCATGACAGTTCTGGACCACACAAGGCCTGTGCAGTTAGAGAAAGTCTGAATTCCAGTAAATTTCTTTCCATTCTTGCTGATGGAAGTACTGATGCTAATGTATTGGAGCAAGAAATAGTGCATATAAAATACCTGGACAATGGAAAAATGAAAACCTCTGATGTAACAAAATGTATAATATCAACCTATGTTTTTGATAAAGTAAATTCTTTTAAGAAATAAATATGTTGTACATTATTTTGTTTGTTCTTTCTATGGATTAAAGTGCAAACATCTCATCAAATCTTGACAAGTGATTTAAATTTTGGACAAGTGAAAAGGTAACTGAAACAAGTGAATTTTCTGAAACAACTTGTCCTGGACAAGTGGATGAAAAAAATATTTGCTCATCCCTGACTGCATATAATACATTTTGATTACGGTTGAGGTTCAGTGACAAAAACATAAAAACATAATTAAATAAAACTTCTTATAAAACCTCTACAATCACAACATCCTGCCCCAATAAAAGCAAGAATAAAAATATAAACACCAAATAAATTGAAAAGAAAAACTGAAAAAATCTGTAACACACTGTCAATCAGGTTTTTAAACAATTTATATGAAAGGTGCTCTTGGTTAACAAACAGCTGTTCTTCTATAGTTGAGTTACTGACCAGTGTACTAGGACACCTTTATTCTGGACACGGGCTGAGTGTATGAACTCTATACACTCATGGAAGTACTGAGTTAGGTCCTGGTCAGGGCTGTCACTGGCCTTGATACATAAATACTCTTTGTCCTGAAACATAATACAATACAATATAATCTCATGAGAAGGCAAACAATAAATAGGCTACAAAATACAATGTAATGCAAATGCAATTCAATATCCCATACATTATTATTTTTTTCAATAGATTAACATTTTTGCAGAGTTTAGGAAGATAACTAAATGCAAAAAAGTTTCAAACAAAGTGCAACATAGTCATAAAATATGAACATTCCCAGTCAGCAAATTGTGAAACTTTTATGTTTCAAATATGCTAAATTTGCTGACTTTGTACAAATATGACAAAAAAAATATGATGATTGCTACTGATGTAATATGCTTAGAAATTTACAAGAATTATGTTACACTCTAATACAATAAGTTGCAATTTCAACGCAACATAGTGCATGACATAGTCAATGGTTGAGTGAGAACCTTGCATGATGTACAACCAGGTCAACATAATTCTATTATGTCAATAAGCCAAATTTTGTTTGTTTCCATATTAGAATCAAATTAATGAATTGTAAAGAGCTATCTATTTCAACAGACAAATACAAAATTTTTTCGCTGGTACACTTAGAGATTATTTAACAATGCAACAATGAAAATAAGTATGTATCTGTTTAAAAAGATACGTCTTTTCAAGTCATAACTTTTTAATTAATGAAGTACTGCCATATTTAATCATAACAGGAATAAACATGATTATATCCTACTTAGGTAATAAGCTTATAAATTTCAAATGGATTATCTGAGATAATTTATTTCACTGGCTTTTAATCTTTATCTAAGAGAGGTATTTGCAAATAGATCCTCTTTTCTTTGGTACCCCAACAGTATCATAGTAAGTATAGAGTACACCGGGTAAATAAAAAAGAACAAATGCAAGAAATAAACATTACCTCTTAGGCAGTTTGGACTATAAGGTAGGGGTCAAATGATATACTGTATTTAGCTGTGTATAACGCGCACTGATGTATAATGCTCACCCCGATTTTCGACCCAGAATGAGTGGAAAAAACGTAGTTCTGCCATATAACGCACACGTGATATAATACATTTCAAATTTGTGACTATTTCGCTCCATTTTCATTCTGCGACAACAGTCGGCCATTTTGGATAGTGAATGAAAAAAGTGGCAATATTGAATTTATATCTTTCCGATTTTACGGTTGGCCCTTAAAAGGGCCCTTTAAAGGTTCACCTAGTTGATGGAGTTCAATCTATTGCATCAAATCCCTCAAATTCCTCTTCGTTGTCATCACTCTCGAAAAGTCGCTGTATGTCCTCGTCTGTCATCATTCCTGGTGTTGCTGCATAATAGCTTTCATCTTCGTCTTCATCCTCGCTCTCTGAGTGGTCTTCATGCTTAGCATTGTCCTCCCACAAGATGTAATCCTCTGTGCCATCCATTTTATTTGAGATGCAGCACTTTTTGAAGGCATGGATGATGATGCTTGGCAATTTATGCCATCATAAAAATGCATAGGCCCAGCTCACAGACTCCTTGTAGTTGTCTATTTTTTTCTGCTTTGCAATCAATATTGCCTGAAAGCGAATCCCTGTCGTGGATACTGAGATTCCCTGTCTTCTTCTATCCATGACCCATTCAAGGACTCCACTCTCTACGTCCGGATACTTTGCACTTGTTCCTCTTTCTGCCTGTTTTATTCTCTGTATTTTCTTCAGTCCTTCCTTCATTCTTCTCTACTCCCTAATAGAAGACTCTCCTACATTAAACTCCCTCCCAGCAGCTCTGTTACCATGTGCTTCTGCATAGGCAATGATGGTTAGCTTGTCTTTCACAGTGTAAAAATTTCTTATATGACCCATGTCGATACTCTGACTATATTCGTTCAGATTCAAGATCAAACACAATATGCTATGTGAAAGTTTAGGTCCAGTATTTATACTTATTTGGATTATCATTACACCTCTAAAATATATCTCCATGTCCAAGCTAGAATTTACCAAGACAATGCATCGTACTTATTTTTGGCCCATCAAAGCTTTAGCCAGCACTGATTACCTTTAAAAACACCACGCTGAGTCAATTAAACACTGCTCACTGTATTGTAACAAAGAAGTACCATATCAAATACTGTTATTTAAAATGAGAAATAAAATAAAGAAACAAGTTTATTTTCATAAGATAAGTAAATACATTGCAAATTTACCTAGACAAAGCAACGTGACTATGTTTAGCACATCAAAGCTTTAGCCAGTGCCGATTACCTTGAAAAGTCCGCACTGAGTCAATGAAGCACTGATCACTGTTAAAAACACCATGCTGAATCAATTAAATATTGCTCACCGAGACAAAGCATTGTAACTATGTTGAGCGCATCAAAGCTTACCTGGCACCAATTACAGTGAAAAGGCCACACTGAGTCAATGAAGCATTAATCACTGTATAGTCGCAAAGATATCTCAAATACTATGATTTAAGATGAGAAATAAAACTAAGAAACAAGTTTATTTTCCAAAGGAAAAAAAAAAAAAATGTTTTCCAACTTCATACATTAATGCTGTGTAAGTGTTACCTTAACAGGCTAACCGTAGTCACGAAAAAAAAGAAAAGAACATTAACACTGCTTGAATTCTAAATATTATATTTCAATTCAAACACGAATAAATGAAGACAAAATTAATTAGATCCACAGTTATCGAATATTGAACATTTACAGGTACGGTAATCATATATTTGTTCCGCTGATAACCTTGAAAAGACAACACTTAGCCAATGAAACATTGATCACTCTATAGTCAGAAATAAATATAAAATACTATCATTTAAGATGAGAAATAAAAACTAAGAACCAAGTTTATTTTCCAAAGAAAAAAATATAGGAATGTTAATTTTTTGGATATACAGCACATCAAAGCATACATTTTCCCTTACAACCCAGAAATTGAGGTGAAATGGCCGACATTTGGCTGACAACTTAAGATTTTGTCCATGTATTAAATATTGGATGTCTTAACAGCAATCATAAACATCTTCATGCTTTGACAAACCACATGTCAAACTTGGTAGGATACTATCAGTCAAATATGATTAAATTCTGTCTATTGACTTTTGGGAAAGGTTGTTTAGAGGTTTCTCTATTTTGATGGAAGACCAGCATCATCTGTATGAATTTGACAGGCCTTGAAACTATAATATTTTCTATCATTTGCTGAAATTCTGTTTCAGGTTTATCAGGAGTCATTTCAAGGTTTTCCTACTTTCAGTAATAGCTGCAATATTTGATGGCAAATTGGCATACTTTTTTTAAAAAGTTTAAAGGGTTTGCAGCAGAGGCGACATCCATTAAATTTGTTCATATGCTATCAAGCAATTTTTAATGACGTGTCATTTTATAATTTTTCAGAAAGTAAAAGTCTCCAAAACTGATGGCAGATCAGCAACATTTATATAAATTTAAATGGCCTTGATGCAAGGATGCTCCTAACCAAATTTGATCAAATTTTGTTAAACACTTTTTGAGAACAAGTTGATTTTATTTTGAATAAAAATGGTGGCCTTATATTTGAAGGTGGATAGATATGAACTATTCAGCTCTGAAAGACTTTAATGCCAGTACGCTATCTTTTAATTTTGGTCAAATTCTGTTAAGTAGTTTGTGAAAAAAAAGTGTTTAATAGCTATTCTATTTTTAGTAATCGTGTCCTTGTTTGATTGCTAAGAGGCTTAATTGTCAAAATTCCAAATGTTTAAAAATCGAAAAACAAAACAATCATTTAAACATGTTGCATTTTGACAACCTTGGGAAAGTTAGTCTTGTCTTCAGAACTTCCACATCACTGAGCATAATCAGGGCATGACAAATCTACTTGCTCAATGCCTGGGACGAGATCAAATTCAGCTCAGGCAAGCTCAAGTTTGCAAGGTACTTGCCTGCAATAGGGATCAATTTAACTGCTGGCCTGCTGGCATGTGGCCTCTGGGTTTTGAGGAGGGCCAGTTAATACCGACAGCTGCAGGTCCATGGGGCCAGCTAAATTTTCCTACGTTGTTAGTTTTATTTTATTGGGAGGGCCAGTTAATTTTCTATAGGGCCAGTTGATTTCCATATGAACTAGTCCTGCTGGCCAATGGAAAAATGTATCCTAAGTCAACCCCTGCTGCAAGCAATTCCAAATAACTGAGATAAAGGTCATGTTCAGATCATAATGATTTATGTTCTGCAAGTTGCCACAGTGCATATAACAGTACTTTTATTTAGTATTTATATGTACCTCATGCTTCTGTTACATAAATGCATGTAGTTCAATTCATTTATTGATCCTTTATTTCAATACACTGTCACAATCTGTCACTTTCCTTTTGTAGTTAATTCCATGGTGCATCAACATCATTTGTAGAAATTTAAAAACCCTCTATACCAGGATGCTTTCTGTCAAATTTGGTAAAATTCTGTTTAGCAGTTTTTGTGAAGTTGTTTTAAAGGTATTTCTATTTCTAATAATGGTGGGCATATTGGATGGTGGATTGGCATTATTTGTACAAAATTTGAAGGAATTTCATGCCAGGATGCTCTGTCAACTTTGGTCATATTCTAATGGGCAGTTTTGAAGAAAAAGTTGTTTAAAGGTTTTCTATTCTTAGTAACAGTGGTTATATTTGATGGCAGATCAGCATTATTTGTATAAATTTGAATGGTTTTTCATGTCAGGATGTTTTCTGTCAAATTTGATAAAATTTTGTTCAGTGGTTTTAAAGAAGAAGCCATTTAAAGGTTTTTCTATTTTTAGTAATGGCTGCTATATCTGATAGTGGATTGGCATCATTTGTACAAATCTGAAAAGACTTTAAGCCCAGATGCTCTTTGCCAAGCTTTGTTGAATCTGGTCTGGCAGTTTCTGAGAAGTTGAAAATATAAATTGTTGAAGAATTTTACTATGGTTAGAAACAGCAGCCAAATTTCATTGTGGATAGGCTTCATCTGTAAAAAAAAAACTGAAAGGTCTGCATGCCATTATGCTTTCTGTCAAATCTGAATAAATTCTGTTAAGCAGTTCTGAAGCAAGAATATTGCATAAAGGTTTTTCTATTTTTAGTAATGGCAGCAATATCTGATTGCAGATCAGCATCATTTGTATAAATTTGAAAACCATTCATACCATGATGCTCCCTGCCACAATTGGTCAAAATTAATCCAGTATTGTTTTAGAAGAAGTTTAAAATAGACACCATTGATAAACACACAACATGAGACACATAATGGACATAGAGTCATACCATAAGCTCGATTGGCCTTATGGCCAGATGAGCTAAAAATACAGTAATTAATCTCAAGATGATAGTATGCTGTGCTAGATACAATACTTCAAGGAGTTTCTTGGCATCATCATGTACGGCCAAAATGTGTGTAATCTTATTCTCAGTGAGTTGTTTCTGGTCCCTTGCATCCCGGATGTTGCCAACATACAACCCTGTGATGATCTGAAATATAGTACATGTAATAAACTAACAATGCACATCTCAACAGTCAAATTTCAATTTTCTGGACTCATGAGGAGAAACTGATTTTCTATGGATAACTGATCTTCTGAGTAATGGATAATGGTAAAGGAAGCTGTAGATTCTGGGAACATTCCATTGATACATGATGGTAAAGAAACAAAATGAAGATTCTGGGAACAATCCATGGATATAAGATTGTAAAGGAACAAAATGTAGATTCTGGGAACACTCCTTGGATACAAGATATTAAAAGATCAAAATGTATATTCTAGTGACAATCCATGGATACAAGATTGTAAAGGAACAAAATGTAGATTCTAGGGACATTCGATTGATACAAGATTGTAAAGGAACAAAATGTAGATTCTGGGAACACTCCTTGGATATAAGTAATGGATAATGGTAAAGACTCAGAGCTAGAAAAATGAAAACAAAATTGTCTGCTTGCTTGAAATTGAGATTTTCAGAACAATATCAACTGATACTTCATATTCATCATAAAATGTTGGGAAAGTCATATAAAATCTTATTTGATCAATACAATTATCAACTTGTCATTGGGTCTGCCAGACAAGGAATTTTTCCAGCAATCTCTCCTTTGGAGCCCTATTCAGATAATGCTAGTCCATATAATTGAAAATTCTGAATAAACAGTGTGCTGATAATTTATACTTTCCTGTAATGGTACCTACCTTACTCATTCCACTTCCCATGTTGAAGGCTGGGTATGATCACTACATACTAAAGGTATAAAGCTGGTTTAACAGACACAGTTCCTACAAAATTGTACAAAGTTAATTTATAAAAAGAGCTATGATTATAAACTATAAATTATACATATTTATTGTCTTTGCTGTAATTCCCAGTTAGGCCTAAAAGAAAAAAGTTTTGTTTACCAGTTTCCTGACTGACTCTATTTTTTGCTTGCAGACCCTATACATTTTGTCAACCATAAAGAAAAGGATTCTGGATTTGCTATATGTTCTGACCAGTCTGGATTTCCATACATTTGTAGATAAGAGTATTAGAGTTTAGACAACATTCTCATTAAGATGCTTACTATTTCTCACAATATTTTAAAGTGCCTACTGGACATGGACAAGAAAGCATGATTCAGTAATGGCTACCTTTGCACGCTGTTCTCTAATAATGCTTCAAATTTACATCAAGTCGTCATACTAATGCAAATCATTTAAGTAATAATGTACAGAGTGCATATCTATCACATAAAATCATGCTGTTGAGTAATACTGACAAGGGTTTTTCTCAAAGGAATAAAAATTAAGTCATACAACCACGGTTCACTTTCTGAAATGGAGGGGGGGGGGAGAAAAAAAATTATTGAAAATTTTTTTTACTGACCAACTGACCCAATTTGTTCTTGAATTGAAACCAGAAACACACATATTATATTCTTAGGCCTTAGCAAAACATAAGCTTGTGTTTGCCATTGTATTTAATATGCATGTATTCCAAAGGTCTTCCTTTGATTTTAGTTTTAATCTGCACAATTCTTTTCTTGTGCTTTTTTGGTTGCCTTTTTAGATTTCGTTTCGATGGCTACAGCTCTGTTCTTATTTGCTTTGTATGTCTCCTCCCTTTACTCTTTTATTACTCTGTTATCTCTGCACATATGTGCTTTATCAGTCCTGTTAACAATTATAACCCTATAAACTATATGCTGTAAATGTGTGGATATGTTTATTAGTAGGTTTTAACAGCTCCAGTTTTTAAATCAACTATTTGGGGCTTTATTTTAACATATTTTTTTTCTGTTAATATTTTTATAGCCAAACCAGTATAAGCTTCAAGTTTGAAATGAGTTAAACCTTTTCGACCATCTCTTGAATGACCCCATTATTCATGATTCTGTACAGTGTGTTTGATGCTACCAGACAAAAAGTATTTATTTTACTTCAATGTTTACTTTTCAACAAAGATACTGTAATGAATCTGGGACAAGAATTACAATGGGACATGTCTCTCCTCTGCCTCACCAAATATTTTCTTTCGTGCCACCTGGGCTTCCAGGCTTGACACAATTATCTTGCAGTACCCAATTTTTACATCATATTGCATCTTTATTTTTTTACAAAAAGATTATACAAGTCTCTTTACTTTTTGTATAAAGATATGAAAATGTACAAATGTAATTTATTTTAACTTTGTGTGCTAGTTATAATGAAAAATTGCGATGAAAGTGAAACCTTTGAGTTGACTGGAAATTTTGCTTATCAGTCAACAGTATATACTTTTTGTAAACCACTTGCCTCCTTTTGTATCAGTAACAGAGGAATGAAACTTATACTGATATATTATATAGACATTAATAAATGTAATGATGTTACTTTTGTTTCAATACTTGTCACTTCATCCATTTTTTCCCCATTTTAAACAGTTGAGGATAATTCTGATGCCATTTGATTTCAAGTTATCGATTTATTTTCAAACACAAATGGTTAAAACATATATCAAGATGTAGGACAGCAAGGATTTGACATTCTATTATTGCAAAATTAAATGTAACTTTACAAATTTTATTTCACATTAAGAATGAGATAATAAAATAACAATTAAATTTCACCTCTGGAAACCTCTTCAACAAGTAATAAAGAGCCAGGTAAATAGTTGTAGGGAATAGATACCATGCTATTCCTTTCATAGTCCTTGATCTCAAGTCCTAAAGCAGTGACTGGGACCTTATTTGCATATCAACAGAGAGTCAGACAAAAGAGCCTACTTACCAATCCCTGTTTAATCCTAGTCCCACACTGAATTAAGAATAAATAGTCAGACAAAAGGGTTTAGATACCAATCCCTGTTTAATTCTATCCCCAGACTGAATTAAGAATAAATAACAATCATGCAACAACTGTTTCCATGTAGCAACTGTGAAACAAAGCTTTCCATGCAATGAGTACTCCTTTCGCTTGCTTCCCTAGCCTTCATTGATCACATTTGCGAATTAGTAGGATAAACCACTGATTATGTTAGATACTTTAATTATGTTACCTTTATAATATTTATAACAGTGTTTGATTGGTCAGTTGAAATTAGTTGACCTGACATGCTACCATGACCACTAGATCTTATGCAAGTAGGATTTGCATTTCTTGTAACTTTGTAAAATTCCACCCCCTCAATTTGATGCAAAAGACATAATTAATGTAATAATACAAAGCAGGTCTACTTTTAATTGATTGTAACAATACAACAAACACTTCAATATATCGAGGATCAAAACAGTCAACACTTAATTAGATTCTCACAGAAATGCTTGCAGACATACATGTAACTGTGACGGTAGATTTACACTGTTCACATTGGAATACAAGAGGGCATATCGCATTTATGATGGCTACACTGAAACTGAATTAAAAGATAGAACTAAAACATGAATTCCACTTGACAAAACTTAACTGGTATTTATTTCTTAAAGTGCTGCCACCAGTAGTCATTACTAAGATTTTCATGGATCAAAATTTTATCGAATATCGTTATTTATAGTGTACTGAGAATTTGTATTTGTAAAGAATTTAAATTTAATAAAATAATATGACTTCTTATTAAAAGTTGTGAATTTCACTATGTTGATTCAAATTTCCGGGCACTAAATGCTAAATGACGCAGCATTATAAGCGGGTTCACAAGTTATCCAGGTATCACTTATTGAGGGAGAGGTGTCTTTGTTTCAAGTTACTTCTGTGATTATTGAACTTGATTGTTGTCATGTGTGTAATGAAGTTATGTTATGTTCTATATGGTTAAGTACAGTTAACTATATTTTTAAATCGCAGGAACTTTTAACATAGCTGGGGCAGTGGGGCAGTCTTTTTTATTTGTTACTACAACTTCATTACTTTCTGTTGTGCCGTTAAACCCCAATACATATCGTCAACCCTCCTAACTTCATGCCCATCCTTGAATTGAGCGCCATGTTTCTCATGACCTCACGCGCTTGTTTTGAGATCCCGATGTCATCAATTGAGTCACTAGTGTTTGTTGACAATGACAGTAAGTGCTGATTGAGAAATATTAGATGGAATGAAATTTAAATACGTACTACAATTCAAATTGAAAAACACAATGAAAATGGCCAATTTTATTAATGCCATATTTGCCTCAAGTTTGTGGCCCTGGCATGAGTGTTAGCTATTCAAGCCATGGCAGCTGTTCACATGTTGGTTTTCTTTACCTTTTTATTAGTAGGAAATCTACGACATTGATTTCTCAGATGGCAAAAGCAATGTAAAAACTTCATTTCTATAACATGCACTTCTTATATCATGTTAGGAAAAATTAATTCAATGGAAGAGTATGCAGTATGAAATTCTTTATTGGATTATTGTAATGTAGTGGGAAAAAATCTTTGTTATGACATAGCGTGAAGAAAAAAAATCTTTTCAAAGTTCAGCATATTGTTAAATATGATAATTATATAAAAATAGCTTGAAAATAAAATAATTAAAAAATGCATTCTATTTTTAAATACTTTTTAAAAATTCTTTTGGCATAATTTTTTATATGTTTTATTGTAGTCAATATGCGTACGAAAGGAATTAAAATATATTACAAATGCAATTAACGAAAATACAGAGACATTATAAACGATCTATTTCCATACTTTGGCCTAATTGTCACATTCCAATCTTACGTCACTTGGCCTTTATTTCAGGAGCACGAACCACCGATAACCTTCCGGAAATAAGACAAATTTTTACACGCTCAGAAAAACGGTAGCTCGCAAAGGAAATATAGAGTGTATCAACATTTTTCAACGATGAATAAATTAAGTAGATATAGTTGAACACATTCTATGGTGATTTTAATAGTTTCTCACAATATTATAATGCAAGCGTTAAAATTCACGTTAGGAGCACGAAATATGGCTGTTCGAAGATACAGGAGTAGAAGTTTCAAACTTGGCAGGTGATATGCATAAAACTATTTTTTAAAACAATAATGTAAAGTGTTCTATTCGCTGAAGGTTGTTTTGCTAATCATTATGTTTTTATTTTAACAGTATATATCTACTTCTGTCTGCAGTAAAACTTTATTAGACTTAAATGACGAAAGCTGGAGGCAGCAATCGGAAATTGGGAGAATCATATCAAGTGAAAGAATTTTGCTGAAAATCCTTAGTTTCAATAAAAAATGAAATAAAAAAACTTCCATTACAGCTTCAATAACTACGACACTTGCACTTGCTTAAACTTTTGGTCTCAGTTTTTCAGTCTTTGAAACTAACCCAGGAAGTGGAAGAAAAAGAATATGCCTATTTACGGGAAGTCGTTAACCAAAAGTAAAAGTTGAAATTTGTTAGATAATCAATGATACAGTTTACATTAATGAAACATAAAATCTTTCTTTTAAAATTCATCCGAATTAGCATATAAATATTGGCTTATAAATGATAATTTTTTGTACGACGTGTTGTTTCTTACTGGTTTGGTTTATGGCTGTAAACAAATTGTTTAGGGGGCGCTCTACAGATAATACATGCTTCTGAGTGAGTGACAGGTGTAAGATGAAGTATTTTGGATTTGCAACATGCACAATGGAGAGAATGTTGGCACACCTCTATGTTACTTTCATGTACTGTGGCTGAAATTTCTTTACATATTGTACTTGTGGAAACTGGACATGATCTAAGCACACAGCGGACAAAATGGCCGCTCCAAGTACTCGAAAAATCAACCTGAATTAGTCAAAAGTGCACTATTTTCAGCAGTTATTAAAATAGGGAAACGAATTTTGCCAGAGCAGACAATACCAGCCTCTGAAAGTACTATGAATGAATTAAAAAATATCCAAAAAGTAAAAAAAGTTATCGGCTCTTTTTTTAAAAATTTACCTTTGAAGTCCAGGAAGTGAAAATGACCAAGCGGAGCTAGCAGTTTTTTGAGAGGTGCACATCTTAAGTAAGACCAAGCTGTATACTCTATAACCCAAATTTCACCCATCAATCATACACCAAAATAAAGGGAATTCAAAGTTCTTTTAACAATACCTAAGATATACAAGGTCTTTTTTAAATAGCCAGGACAGCCAGTGAGGAAAACCTGGGTAATTCTTTTTCTTTAAAAATCTAAGCCTATGCAAAGTACGAAACTGGAGAGCGCCACCTTAGGGGGCGCTCTACAGATAATACATGCTTCTGAGAGAGTGACAGGTGTAAGATGAAGTATTTTGCATTTGCAACATGCACAATGGAGAGAATGTTGGCATACCTCCATGTTACTTTCATGTACTGTGGCTGAAATTTCTTTACATATTGTACTTGTGGAAACTGGACATGATCTAAGCACACAGCAGACAAATTGGCCGCTCCAAAGTACTCGAAAAATCAGCCTGAATTAGTCAAAAGTGCACTATTTTCAGCAGTTATTGAAACAGGGAAACGAATTTGCCAGAGCAGACAATATCAGCCTCTGAAAATACTATGAATGAATTACAAAATATCTAAAAAGTAAAAAAAAGTTATCTGCCCTTTTTTTTATTATTTACCTTTGAAGTTGAGGAAGTGAAAATGACCAAGCGGAGCTAGCAGTTTTGTGAGAGGTGCACATCTTATGTAAGATCAAGCAGTATACTCGATAACCCAAATTTCACCCATCAATCATACACCAAAATAAAGGGAATTCAAAGTTTTTTTTAACAATATCTAATATATACAAAGTCTTTTTTAAATAGCCAAGACAGCCAGTGAAGAAACTGTGGGTAATTCTTTTTCTTTAAAAATCTAAACCTATGCAAAGTGCGAAACTGGAGAGTGCCACCTGGGCAATATAAAAATAGTCATTTTTCTGTAGCTATGAGTTTATGAGTTTTGCCTACATTTTTACCTTGGGAATTTCAACTGGGGGTGGGGGGTTGATCATTATTTGTGAACACACAAAAAAATCAGCAAAATAATAATAATAATAATAAATAATAATAACCCAGTGTTGAATTCACTGAAGGAATTATCCTCCTAGGAGTCTGGCCTATTTGTCATTGTACCACTATAGGGCGAAACCTGGTTATTTCTGATATTATTGGTGATAAATAATCAAACAGTGGCGTTTTTCCATTTTCTTCCCAAACAAGAATTATTGGCTTTTGATGATAATAGAAGAAATACAAATAACAGTATAAGCTCTTTTTGTGCGTGTTATAGAATCACAGGTGGTCATTGTAGAGGAGCTATTGTAACAAACATCAAGGTGACTGCAAGGCTTGTTGTTTTCAATTGGATTTCTATCATTCTAATGGGAGATTGTTTTAAAGCAGAAATTCCAATACTGTATGCAAAACAGTCATATTCAGACAACTGTAGGTCAAGTTTGGATTGTTTCACTGCAACTTTGGACAAGTGAGGGGTATATTGAAACATTTACAAGAACAAGAACTATAATAATAATAATAACAATGACAATAATTATGATGATGATGATTGTGTTGGTGGTGAATATATGGGTGATGATGATGAAGATGAAGCAGAGGAACAATTACAGGATATATGAATTCAGATTTAAATCCAGTAAATGATATTAGTAAGATGGTTTGAAAGAGAGTGGGAAGGAGAAAGAGAGTTTGCTTTTTTGGTGTTTTATGGTACTTCACCACATGAAGGTTATATTGTGTTAGGCGATGGGAGAAAAGAACCTTGCCTAAGGATACACAAAGGTAGCTCCCCCAGACTGGCCTGGGCAGGTATATTGAACCTGCGACCATTGTATTATGAGCCCAACACTCTTCCAACTGAGCTACTGAGAGATAGGCATTTTGATGTACCATATATACTCAATTATAAGTTGACTCGACTATAAGTCGACCCCCCCTTCCCCCCTTTTTAGAGCTACAAAAAGCCAATTTCTCTTTGACCCTTCGATAGTCGGGGTGTATTTTGCAAATCAGATCCATCTGAAGGGATGACTTGTCATCAGTTTGTCAGAATTGCACTTTGGAAAACTAAACAAGCCAAACAGGATAGATAGATTAGATTAGATAGATAGGAAAAATAAAGACAAAACCAGTGTAAAATACTATTAAATTAGTGAGTGGAATATGTCACAAATAAATTGACAACTAATTACAATTTGTCCATCTTTGTGTAATAAAATCCATTGAAATCCATAATGCTTGACATTTTAAATCCATTTATATGATAAATCCATTAATACAATTATAGGTCACATACCGGTATAAAAATAGTAGTTCATAATATCCCGTAATATGTTAATTCCACATGTCTTACAAATAAACAATGAAAGTTAAGTCCACATTTTTGTGATTCACAGTATCCTATAAATGTCACTATCTAATGTCATCTAGTACAAAGTCCAAGAATTCATCCTCATTGTCTGAAAATTTTTGAAATTCTCCATCGTCGTTTAGTCTTCGTAAATCGTCATTTAGTTTAGTCATCGTAAATATCGTCCGACTCCGATTCTTCGGTGAACTGTCATATGCGGGTGCTTATGTAGAGCCTGAGATTGGGGTCTGTAAGTAACTCTTTGATCATCAAGTTTGTGAAATCTATTGAAGGATGCAACTGAACATGTCAATTCTGCTGTAAGATCACAGGGAGTTCAAATAACCAACTTCTGTTACTTGGCACTAAACAAGTATCAAACTTGCGGCTCAATCAAAGGGTCATCACATGGGAAAACAAAGAGGGTGGTGCCTTTACAAGCTAAGGGATTAAGGTCAAACATGCACAGGAAGTTGTAAAACTCTGCTTGGCACTAAACAAATATTAAATTCGCAGCTCGATCAAAAGGATTGGTAATTTGAAAACAAAGTGAGTGCTGCCTTTACAAGCCAAGGGCTTATTGGCCCAGGTGCACTGGCAGATAACTTGGGAAATATCACTTGAGAATTTTATCCCAGGATCTATGTCCCAAGCCTTCAGGCTCTGAAGACACTAAAATTCTCTCCAGCTTGGAGATACTCTCTGGGGCTACCTCCTGCCCAGATCTCTTGTTGCACCCTCACTGGGTTATGGTTTAGTGGCTTTCTCAAAGGTTTAGTAAGGGCATGGAGTTTGCTAGACAGCATAAGGGGTGGCCTGCCCCTCATTCCACTGGTACCTTTGGTTTCTGCAGCTATTTATAAGGTTTACACCCCTTTTTTCAGAGGTTTGGTCAGGTATGATGGACAATGGGTGGGTCTTCTCTATCATAAAAGGAGGATACTAACTTCAGTGTTGAGATCTTCCTACTCTGGTAAGGTCCCCATGTGCTTCCACCAGTTGAATCTGGTGCGATTAAAGGAAGAGGTTCACTCCCTTTTCCAGAAGGGTGCAGTAGAGAGGGTGTTCAGTGACTTGTCTTCGGCCTTTTACTCCTGGATTTTCCTGGTACCAAATAAAAGGTGGAAGTTAAGACTAATTATCGACCTTTCCTCCTTAAGTTTCTGCAGGAGGAGCCTTTCAAGATGGAGACCACAGCCTCAGTCAAGAATGCCATAAGACTCAGCGACTCCATCTACCTTTAGGATGCATACCGTCACATCCCTATTTTTTTCCTCATAGGAAGTACCTCTGGTTTTGCTTGGATGGGGAGGTCTTCCAACTTCGCGCTCTGCCATTCGGCTTAGCCTCCACTCTCAGAGCTTTTACCAGGGTCATGTGACTAGTTGCCATCCACTTAAGGTCACGGGGATCCCAATATTTCAATGATTGGTTGATCCACAACAGCCAACTAGAATCCCTCAGACTTAATCTGTCTTGCTGTTGGTCCATCACGATCAGGATTTGTCTTTTAACCAACCTAGGGAAATTGCAGCTTACTCCATCTCAAGATTTCGTCTATGTGGGGATGAATTTCCTGACAAATAGAGGCTTAATCCCGTGTTTCACTGGATAGAGTAGATAAGATCCTGACCCTGTTGGAGGTGCTGAAAGCCAAGACCATGTTGTCGGTTTGTCTATTTCTATCTCTTCTGGGGACCTTGAGCTCCGCAATGGACCTGGTTCCCATAGGCAGACTGCACTTGCGCCCTCTCCAGTTCCTTCTCCTAGAAAACTAGAAACCACACAGGAACTGTATGACTACTCAGATTTCTCTAGGTCTGGATTTCCACCATCTGATTTGGTGGACAAATTGGAACCGGTTTCTGGCTGGAGTTCCCATGCATGCCCCGAACCCCACTCCTATCTGTTCTCAGATACATCAGATTCTGGGTGGGGCACTCATCTGTAGGCAAGGGTCAATTCTTCAGGGTTCATGGTACTGGGAAGAATCTGCCCTCTGCATCAACAATTTGGAAATGAAGGCAGTGTTCTTAGCATATCAAGTGTTTTGACAAAATAAGAAATCACTGCCTGATGGTCTCCTCTTACAACACATCAGTGGTAGTGTACCTAGAGTGACAAAGAGGCACACATGCCCCTTCTCTCTGCATGGAGGTTTGGAACATCCTTCGCTGGGCAACTTCGGTAGGGATCAACTGCCAGAGGGATTTTGTAACTACCTTTAGTATTGTTGCATAACAATTGGTTAAATTTAAGTAGATATACAACAATTATAAATATTGGCATACCATATTAAGATTTATTTCATACCAATTTAATCTTACATAATTGATCCAAGCTACTTAGGTGCCTTCTTTGACATCCACGCATAGATATTTTTAGACGCAGTGAATTGAATGAACATTTATAAATCCCAATTCGTTTTGAATTGCATTCATACAGTACAGCTAAAAATATCTAGAAAGCGTAAAAAAGGAGGTAAGTAATAAATACTAAACTGCATTCATGTTTTGTACTGAGTCAGGGGAAATAACTTGTTTGATGTGGCTTATGAATATGTCTTGTCCAGATGGCCTTGATGTATCCCTACACCATATCAATTTTTTTGTTTCTTCTGCCGACTCGGAACAAAACACGTATGCAGTTTTTTTATAAATATAGACTTTGCCTGTTATGCTGAAACTATCGTATATACTCGATTATAAGTCGACTCAACTATAAGTCCCCCCCCCCCCCTTTATTAGGGCTGCAAAAAGTCAATTTCTCTTTGACCCTCCTATAAGTCAGGGAGTATTTTGCAAGTCAGATCCGTCTAAAGGGGTGACTTTGTAGTGAGTCAGAAATGCACTTTGGAAATATAAACAAGCCAAACTGGATAGATAGATAAGAAAAATAAAGACAAAACCAGTGTAACATACAATTATATTATTGAGTGAAATATGTCACAAATAAATTGACAACTTACAATTTGTCCATCTTTGTGTAATAAAGTCCATTGAAATCCATAATGCTCGACATTATTTAATCCATTTATATGATAAATCCATGAATTCAATTATAGTCACATACCGGTATAAAAATAGTAGTTCAGAATGATCTGATTCACAATATCCCATAATATGTTAATTCCACACGTCGTACAAATAAACAATGAAAGTTAAGTCCACTTTTTTGTGATTCACGGTATCCTATAAATGTCACTATCTAATGTCATCTGGTACAAAGTCCAAGAATTAATCCTCATTGTCTGATAAAGTTCTGAAATCCTACATTGTCGTCTAGTCATTGTAAATTGTCGTCGTCTAGTCATCGTAAATCTTGCCCAACTCTGATTCCTCGGCTTTACTGTCATATGCGGGTGCTTATGCAGAGACTGAGCTTGGACTCTGTAAGTAACACTTTGATCATAAAGTCAGAAATCTATTAAAGGATGCAACCAAACACGTGTCAATTGTGCAGCAAGATCACAGGGAGTTCAAATAACCACCCTCTGTTACTTGGCAGAGAACAAGTATCAAACTCGCAGCTCGATCAAAGGGTTGTCACGTGGGAAATCAAAGAGTGTGGTGCCTTTACAAGCTAAGGGATTAAGGTCAAAGTATATGCACAGAAGCTGTAGAACTCTACTTGGCACTGAACAAGTATTAGATTCGTGGCTTGATCAAAATGATTGTCAACTTGAAAACAAAGTGAGTTCATTTACAAGCCAAAGGCTTATCGGCCCACATGCACTGGCAGATAACTTGGGAAATATCACTTGGGAATTAAATCTGACTTGTGGAAAAGGAAAATACAAATTAAATCAATTAGATACAAGTATTGTGTAATGAATACCGTCATGAAATGGATAAACACAGTGCATACCATATATGCATTATTGCATAGGAATAGTAGCATGAAAACGTAAAAATATATGAATTGACAGTATTTGTATGTACTGCAAACATCTAGAGTTTCCAACATTACCCCAAGATTTAAATTTTGTAAAAATGTCGCGCTTATCAGATGACCCCTACTCTGCGTGAATCGAATTTTAAGTAAACAATGTCGACTTATAAGCGAGTATATACGGTAACAAAGACTGAACACATCTTAAATGTCTCTTACAAAAGGTTTCTATTTAAATAGCTGAAGTAGCTAGAGTTCTAATTTTTAGTTTAATGCTTTGAAATATAAATTGTTATACACTAAAAATTTAGCTAATTCCATAATGTTTTATTGCCATGATCAATAACATACCAATGCTCTGAGCTTCTACCTATACCTGTTTTGGAAAATTTTGATCTTAGATGTTTGAATCTTTGAGTTACTCATACAAAAGAACATGGGTCAAGTAAGAATACACTAAAACCTTAAGTCCCAGCTTGTCAAGGTATATATAAGAGAAAATGGACTGAGCAGATCCAGAGTAGACAAGATTAACAAGGCCCATGCAGAGTAGACACAGATTAACAGTGCCCATCCAGAGTACACACAGATTAACAGGGCCCATCAGAGTAGACACAGATAAACAGGGCCCATCCAGAGTAGACAGATTAACAGGGCCAATCCAGAATACACAGATTAACAGGGCCATCAGATCTGACAGATACAGGTTTGTACTGAGATCTACTGGATCCTGATTCAGAGATAGAGTTTGGTTCTAAATGACCATGACCAAGATCAGCAAGGCCTTATTCGCTGACATATATCACGAAAATCCATTCATTCACACTTTGTTTCCAAGGAATCCAGATAAACTAATCACTGTAAGCAACAATGGGAAATCTGTTCACAGAAACTGTCAAATGGATACCAAGACACTGGGAAAACACTGGAGTATGGATTTACAAGGGCTCACTGTATAGGTCTACACTGGGTATGTATGGATGGATGGATGGTTGATGGATTGATGCATTAATGCATCCATCCACCTATCTTTCTATCTGGTTGACAATATTGTAAAGTTACCAGCATTACATCTGAAATTAAGTTTGACAATGATTAATAAGTGGGAAAGAAATCGACCTATTGTACGGTAGTTCTAGCTGCTTGAAAATTATTATTTATTGCCAATTTTAATAATTATAGATATTTAAGCAATTTAAGTTAAAAAAGGTTAGATATCATTACAGAATATGGCTTTACCTGAATAAAACATCTTTTAAAGAGTAAAATTTAAAATTAATTGCAAAAACAGAACATAAATAATGAATTAAAATTGCAATTTACTGGTGTTTATTTAAAAACATAAATTGTTGTTTTCTTAGCTACTACTCATTAACAAGAGTAAATTATTTATTTATTTTAATGAAATTGTTATTGTGCATCTCTGATGCACACCAAAACTTTACACACAGCCAAATATAGAAATTGTCACAGTAGTTGGCTTGTTCCCATGTTGAAAAGTCACTAATTCCTTCACTATCATCCAATAGCACAACACTGACCACTGATTAGAGATAATTAGACTAATAATTATGACTGTGTGTTGAGAAAACACATGGCATGGTTAGCTGGGCCAGTGTTTTGAATATGATTTATGTGCCAAGTATCATGACTTGCAGCAATGCTTTCACTTATATAGTTTAAATAAACT
The DNA here is from genome assembly GCA_029931535.1 of Margaritifera margaritifera. Taxonomy (NCBI): domain Eukaryota; kingdom Metazoa; phylum Mollusca; class Bivalvia; order Unionida; family Margaritiferidae; genus Margaritifera; species Margaritifera margaritifera. The sequence continues at coordinate 1,966,757 of JAQPZY010001656.1, forward strand.
GTGGCAAAAGTGATTTTTTTTACCTCGTGTCATATTTGGAAATATCTTAAACCATTTATCTGATGAATGATATGACTCTTCATACAGAAAAGTTGCAAGGATTGCTGTTTTTGTTTTGTTACTAATATTTTATGTCGAACATACTTGCTAGGAAAGTTTGAAGAGACACTTTATCAATAAATTGACAATAAATTGCACCAGAATAATAATCTTCGTAGAGAACAAATATTGATTTTATTAATCTCTTTTAAGAAAATCGATAGAATGAATTTGTCAAGCTGCCTTTTGGCCTTCTAAAACTTCTTAACTACTTCCTTAAAAATGTATCATTCTTTGTAAGAAATAATCTATAGTTGTGAAAAAATGGTTCTTTTTTTAGAAAAACTAATTTTTGGAGTAAAATACGTTTCTTTGATAATACTTACCCGATTGTAATACTTTAGGAGAATGACCACTACCTTGCAAATCCAGCCTTCCCGGCTAAAATGTTTAGCTTTAAAAGTTGCCCTGAGGCAGACAGCCCAACATAGAAAGAGGTTTCAACACAAAAGACCGATTGCCCATGAGTGGGAGCCTGTTCTTGGCAATGAAGACATGGGCCGTCATGATTGAAATTTGAACCATCCCAACGGAACTGTAGATCAGGTTGACCAACAAGACATGTATTCTGCTGATCCTGCCTGCTGTAGCTAGGACAAATAGGAAGCAGGTCTTGTAGGCAATGAACTAATGATGCTCCAGAGAGAGATTCAAACAGTACCTTATTCAACCATGTCAATACCCATGGTAGATTCCATTCACCTTCGGTTGTGACAGATCAAAGTTTGCCAGAAGGTTGGAAAGGTCTTGTTTTGTCCTATATCTGCCCTTCTGTGGTGACACATGTCTGAGATTGTGGAACAGTACACTTTTATCATGATAGGAGCTAACTTCTTCACTTCGAAAAGCCATAGGAGAAAGTTAGCTATTTCAACTCTTTCAAAGTGGTGGGCCTTCTCACCCGAGCAATTCTCTCCATCACTTGTTCTGACTCCCGAGGGCTTGTTTGATATGATCCAGATGTGCAAGTTCAACAGATCTGGGTTAGCATGAAACTCCTGCCATGGAGGGGTTTGCTTAGGCAAAGGTCATCATTTTCCTTGGAATTTCCACTGCCAGATTTAACAAGTCATTTATCTACGATTTTTTCCTTTTGGGATCAGAGGTGTTGAAGGATAAGCGTAGGCATCCAGACCATTCAAGCCTATGGAAAGATCATCGACTGCCCAGGCCTACGGATGCTGGATTGGAGAGACAAAGGTTGGGAGTTTTGCATTCCACCTCGTCACAAACAGATTCACCAATGGTCAATCCCAGTGGGTACAGATTTGAGTGAATACTGCAGGATGAAGCAACCATTCTATTTGTATCAATTGATTCCTTCAGGACAACTAGTCCACCAATATATTTAGTCTGCCTGGAATGTGATGCACTTGAACGTTGATTTGTTGTTGATGACACCACCTTAGAAAATACCAAACCAGGAGGCAGAGGTCTGGGGATTTATTCCCCCCTTGCATTCTGAGTTGTTGGATTGAATAAGTACACCCTGTCCAAAAAGCATCTCCTGCCATCAATGAAATGTTTTCACTATGGCCTTCATCTCTAGAATACTGATGTGCAATAGTCGCTCCTGAAGAGGCCACAATCTGGAAATGATAACAGGTGGGCATCCCAGCCTGCCATGCTGGTATCTGTACAAAATGCAATTTCTGGAGTATGGACCTGCAAGGGAACACCCACCGTAAGCCAAGTGGGACTCCCTTTTACCGAGAGGTAACCCCATAATAATTGGAAAATAGTAATGTTTGTTCCTATGGGCAAAACTTCAGTTGCTACTGGGACAACAGAATCATATGCAATTGTCTAATAAACCGGCAACCCAGGATGAGACCCAATAGGCAAAGGAATTATTGGGCTGAGATGTGATTCTAGAGGCATATACTTGAAAGAAAGAGACCCTGTTCACATGTGTTTTGAACTGTATAACGAATCTGGGTAAAAGTTGCCGAGATGGTACTATAATGGATTTGTCCCTGTTGCAAAGGAATCCAAGGTGTCTGATTGGCATCATTTTAATTTAGTACTGACTAGACATCATTAGAAGTCTTCTGGTGAAAACCCAATATCAATATAACTTTCCTTCTAGGAGGAGGAGTGATAAAAAGACTTTCAAGATGGCCACTAGTGGCCATATTGGATGTGAGATCAGCAGATTTTTTAATGCAAGACCAACTAGACACCATAAGAAGCCTTTTGGTGAAAACCCCATGTTGATATAACCATCCATTCAGGTGGAGTAGCAATAACTACATTTTCAAGATGGCTGCTGTAGTGGCCATATTGGATGCCCAGGTGGCACAATTTTCAATTAGGACCAACTAGACATCATAAGGAGAAGTAGCGACAACAAGATTTTCATGATGGCCATATTGGATGTCAGATCAACGTAAGTTTCATTCAGGACCAACTAGACACCATACAAATTTGCTGAAAACGCAATGTAGATATGTAGTGACAACAAGATTTTCAAGATGGGTGCCATAGTGGCCATACTGGACATACCTTCCATAACACGATGTGTTACGCAAAAAACACAACTTTTGACTCCCAAACCCCTCAACACGGTTGTGATTCAAAAACATGATTTTCACTAATGTTATGAAGAAAAAAAACACAGACATTCTTTTACCACCACTATACATTGCCAAAGTATGTAGTCTTTATAAACAGTGAACAGTCCTGCTTAGAACCCATGTAAAACTATCCTCAGGGTAGTTTATACAGCTGATGGAGTAAATTAAAAGGTAAAGCAGTAAGAGATAAACAACCACCATTTCACAGATTACGTATTTGGCGTAGAATAGCTAGGATGATGCCATGTCAAGTCCTTTGAACACTGCTGTGCGAGAGCCCATTAGGCTAATTTTCATAGGTAAAGTACACTAAGTGGAACAACTCAATTCGTTTAGTTTGGTACAATCATAGAGATGCGTGTTGAAGAACAAAAGTTATTGCACATCATTGCATTGAATGAGAATGTTTAAGCCATCATTATTAAAGATTATTGGCAAGTTTGTGATCAGTGGCAACATTTCTTTGAAGTCGGATTTTTCTCCATATATAAAATGCAAAACACGATTATTTTGGTAGTCAGAATGGTGTACAAGTGTGGTTCATTTTTTTCATGTCAAAATGTTGAAATACAGCTGTGATTTAGGAAAAGATAAGCCATGTGCAAAACAAGCAAAGTCCAGCAAAACAAAATTTCAGAACTCCTGGATGGAGTTTGACTTTGTGAAGCACAGCAGCAAGGGGGAGCATTTTAATTTTTGCACAAACTACAAACACCATATCGTCATTAGTCATTCTGGAGTGTATGACATCCATCAACATAGCAACACAACCCAGCATGTTTGCCACTCTCTCACAGCAATGCAGAAAGATCATTTTCTATGCTGAGAAAAATTCGACAAAATTTTCTGGGAAGTTTGAAGTACAGTACTATCCAGTCTCAAATGAGTGCCATTTGTATTACCTCCATCCCACCCCAACCCCAAACTATTGAGAGCAGCAAAGACTGCATCTAATTAAAAAAATATTCCAATGTCCAATGGATTTTAAAGACAGAAACTTGGTATATTTGTTTTTATTTACTGTCTGTGTGGTTGTGTGTATACGAGTGTAGGCACATGTGTGTGCATGTGTGTGGAGATGATATTGGACAATGCTAAGTCTACCAACTATTTTTGGATTGTAAGTATATTAAATGCTTCAAAGAAAACTGATAAGTTATTTTCCTTTTTATCAAATTTTAATTTCCAGTGATTTTATATAGGCTTATATGAATAGATAATTTAGTCTCAATTGGATATCATTGTTTATTTTAGGTCACAGTGCACTGACTCACCTTGGGACCTCAAAACACACTTTTTTAATCCACAAAACCTCCCAACACTGTCTGGAAATATGACCTGTATGACTGGATATCAGATCAGTACCATTTTCATTCAGTACCAACTAGACATCATAGAAAGTCTTTTAGTGAAAACCCCATGTTGATATAACTGTCCATACTGGTGGAGTAGCAATAACAAGATTTACTGTTCAGGAGAAGTAGTGATAACAAGATTTTCAAGATGGTGGCTGTGGTGGTCATACTGGATGTCAGATTAGCACCATTTTCATTTAGTACCAAATAGACATCATAAGAAGTCTTTTAGTGAAAACCCCATGTTGATATGACCATCCATTCAGGAGGAGTAACGATAAAAAGTGTTTAAAGAAGGCTGCTGTGGTGGCCATATTAGCTGTTTGTGCAGCACCCTTTTCATCTAGGACCAACTAGACCATGGGATGAATGTGTGTCTAATGTCTCATTGCAATCCTCCAAGTAGTTCAGGAGGAGTAGCGATAACAAACTTGTGCTAACGGACGGATGGACATTGGGCGAATGATGGACAACAGGCTATCACACAGGCTCTTCTGGTCTATGACCAGGAGAGTTAAAACTGCTTTCCACACAGTAACTAGAGTTCTCCACATCTAGTTGCCAAACTCTGTTGATGGCTTGCACTTGGGGTAAAGGAGAACCCTGTCGATTTTGTGGTCAAAAGGTCAAGGTCAAGGTCACTAATTGAAAAATGGTTTCTGCATAATACCCCTAGTTCTCCACCATCTAGTTACCAAACTTTGTAGATAACTTGCACTTGGCGCATCAAAGAACCCTATTGATTTTGAGACCATAAGGTAAAAAGTCAAGGCCACTGTGAGTGAAAGAAGAAAATGTGTTGTACACAAAAACTCAAATTCTCCACCATCTAAACTTAGCAAATTCTGCAGATTGTCTGCACTTGGGGTAAGGAAGAACCCTATTGATTTTGGGGTCCAAAGGTCAAAGTCACTGTGACTAAAAGAATAACACAATGACATTGGTTCTACATTCAACATCTGGATCATACTTTGTGGATGGCTTGCACATAGGGTAAGGAAGAAGTCCATTGATTTTGAGAAGAAAGGTCATGGTCACTGTGACTGAAAGAAGAAAACTAATTTCTGCACAATAACATTCATTCTACATCACAGACCTAGATCAAACTTAGTGGATGGTAGTGGATGGTTTGCACTTGTGGTAAAGAAGAAGCCTATTGATTCTGCTGCAAAAAGGTCACAGATCTAGGTCACTGTGACTGAAAGAAGAAAAATGGTTTATGCACAGAATTTCAGTTATCTACATAAAGGACTATTAAACATCGGGTAGACATGTGCTATTTATGGTACTCTTATTTGTTAAACTTGGACTGCCATTAATGATCTAATTAATTCAATTTGCAATTTCACCAGTCATTCTTTAAATTAATATGAATTTAAAAAAGGAATGTGTAAACAAATAAATGAACAGACTAGTAAATGAATGTACAAGAAAATAGACAATATGAGAAGTACAAAATATATGAATGCGCAAACAAATGAGAATAAACAAGAGGATAAAGAAATCAACTTTACAAGTGTGTAATATTATACATGTAATATCAAACAGAAAACATACTCATTTTCACTTACAAAGTGAAACTTAATTTTGCATGTGGACATTTCAACTATAGTGAAAAAGGGAAGTGAATCGATTAGAACAAACATTGGTTTGTTGCACAAGTGTGTTTCATGTTAACTGAATGAACAAGTCAGATCTGAAATTTTCAAACATTGTGTTTAAAAAAATAAAATAACACAGGAGTAAAGGGTGAGAGCAAAATGAGTACTAACGTTTGAAAGTATGTACATTTTTAGTCTTCTATTTACAACTCATGTCCTGAAAATAAGTTGACATTAAGAGACATTATTACTGGTTGAGATAAACAGTAATCATTGCTAAATGAAAAGTGACACCACTGATGTCGTGCTAAGAATGGTAATTCTCCTTGTTTTTACTGAAATTCTACTTTTCTTTACCTGCAGCTGCATCTTGTTAATAAAACTTGCAAGGCATGGAAATTTGTTTTAAACTTAAATTTGTACACAGGAAGTCAATTCATTCACCATAGCTATCCAAATATATCAAAGAAAAAGACGCCCAAGTAAGACTGAAATCATTCACCTGTCTGACATTTGTCTAATAGCCAAATGCAAGAGCAGTCGGCCCAGAGATCTGGGTTAGTAGGACGCTCTCTGTGGAGACTTTTTCCAATACTTTTGCATACATCATGAAAAGAAATGTTTCAAGGTTTCTCTATTGTTGTGTACCTTCATCCATATTTGATGGCATATCAGCATAATTTGTCCAATACTGAAGCTTTATGCCAGGATGCTTTCTGTCAATGTTGGTCAAATTCTGTTGATCAGTTTTTCAGATAAAGATGTTCAGATTTTTTCTATTTGTAGCAATATGGCCATATTTGTTAGGGCACTGACATTTCAAACCAACATTAAAGCCCTTCATGCCATAGTGCTATCTGTTAAATTTGGTCAAATTCTTTTCAGCACTTTTTGAGAAAAAGCCATTAATCATTAATATTTTCTCTATTTTTAGCAATTGTGGCCATATTTGATGGCAGATTGGCATCATCTGTACAAATTTGGATGCCCTTCATGCCAGGACACTTTCTGTACAATTGGATGAATTCTGTTGAGTGTTTTTTTTGAGAAGTAGTGGTTTAAATGTTTTTTTTTATTTTTGCAATGCAGCCATATTTGATGGTGGATTGGCATAATTTGAACAAATTTGAAAGTTCTGCATGCCAGTATGCTTTCTTGCAAATTTGCTCAAGTTCTGTTGAGTGGTTTTTGAGTCATTTAAATGTTTTTCTGTTTTTAGTAACAGTGGCCATATTTGATGGCAGATTGGCACCTTTTGTAAAAAATCTGAATGGTCTTTATGCCAGAATGCTTACTGTCAAATTTGATCAAATTCTGTTGAGCAGTTATTGATAAGAGTTTTTTCTATTTTTCTTGTGACAGTGGTTGTATTTGGTGACAGATCAGTATCATTTGTAATAACTTCAAAGCCATTTATGCCAGTATAGGTTCTGTTAAATTTGATCAAATTCTGTTTCGTGGTTTTATAGAAGGGTCATCTGAAGGTTTTTCTATTTTTAGTAACAGTGACCATATCTGATGTTGGATCGGTTTCATTTGTAATAAATTGAAAGCCCTTTATGCCCTGATACTTTTACTGTTTTTAATAACAGTGGTATTATTTGTTGGCAGATTGGCACAATTTTTGTAAATATGAGAGACACTCACACCAGGATATCACCTGTGAAATTCAGTTGAATTCTATGGAACAGTTTTAGAGAAGAAGATGAAAGTGTTGAGAAATGTTGCATGGATGCATCATGGATGAAGGACCACACCATAAGCTCAATTGGCCTACAGCCAGGTGAGCTAAAATATTCATGAAATACCCAGCAAGATTGATCCAAATTTACAACTTGTTCAGAACTAATGATACCTCAAGAACTCTAATAAAGCTGGAGCCATGATGCCTCAGTGGTTTGTGTGCTGGACTCGAAGCCAAAAGGGTGTGGGTTTGAATCCTATCTTTGGATCAGCCTTGATTGTCTACTATGGTGTGTCCTTGAACAAGGCAGTTTACTCCAATTGCCACAGCTCTAAACAACCTACTTGTGTTGCTGTGTCATAAAACACCAAACCAAACCAAACCAAGCCAAATCTAATAAAGCTAAAGACTTTGTTGTTTTTTTTAAACCACTGAACATAATTTTATGTCAATGTTTTGAGCTGTGATTGTATTACAGTTCTGCCACAGGAAGTACAATGATTTGTTCACATGCATATTTTCTTCTGATGGGCATAATATGTACTCAGTTTATAGCAATCCACTAAAAAAGCAACACAAACTTTCCTCATATATTGCATCCCGCAGTAAGTAAAAAAGGGCAATAACTCTTACAAAATGACGGGAGCACAAAGATTTGTCAATATGTACATCTTTAGATGATCATCATAATATGTACCAAGTTTCACAGCGATCCATAAAAAAATGCAAGACAATGTGTGAGACAAGTTGCACTAACGAGATTGTGTCGTGCATTAAGCAATAACTCTAACAAAACTAGTTGGAGCAAAGTGATTTGTTGATATCTGCACCTTCTGGTTACAGCTATAATACTTACCAAATTTCATTGCAATCCATCAAAAACTGCATAACTAGTTGCACTAAAGAGATTGTGTCATACACTGCCACAAGACAATAAGGGCAATAACTCTAACAAAACTTGTGGGAGCAAAGTGGTTTTTCAATATGTGCATCTTCAGGTGATGACCATATTATTTACCAAGTTTTATGGCTATCCATCAAAAACTGAGGGACAAGTTGTGCTAATGAGTGCCAAATGGAAGAACAGATAGATGGACACGAGGATTACTACATAAAACGAGCAATGTATACTAATACTAAAAACTGAAGTATCAAACATTTACATTTACTCACGATATAATAAATTTGTATCGAGTATTACAGAAATTAGGTCTGAAAATCTATAAGACCAAAAGGATTTTGACAGCTGATCTAATAAAAAAAATGCACATTGAAATCGACTATTAACATAATAAATAAAATGCAGCTCCATGCATGTGGTTAGCAAAGGTAAAAGTTCCTGCTATTCTGACAGTACACACTATGAAACCAAACACTATTAAAAAGAAGTATCTTACAACTAATCCTATGGAAATCACACACTGCTAAAATGAATGTCATCCTCACACACTGCTAAAACGAATGTCATCCTCACACACTGCTAAATTGAATGTCATCCTCTACACACTGTTAAAATGAATGTCATTCTCACACACTGCTAAAATAAATGTCATCCTCACACAATGCTAAAATGAACGTCATCCTCACACACTGCTAAACTGAATGTCATCCTCCACACACTGCTAAAATGAATGTCACTCTCACACACTGCTAAAATGAATGTCATCCTCACAAACTCCTAAAATTAATGTCAAACTCACATGCTGCTAAATTGAATGTCATCCTCCACACACTGCTAAAATGAATGTCATCCATGGTGCAAATGAGATCTACAGTTATAGAAAGACTAGGATGCAATTAATGTACAACAAACATTAAGACACTCTAAAATTCAATAACGTGTATGTGTGGGTTGTAAGTGCTAAAAAACAAAGTATCACTTTTTCATTCTAAACTACAAAGTGAGTAAAGAAAAAAAAAACATTTCAACTTTATATAACTGATATATGACTTATTTATATCTACACACACAGAACATTATTTTGAACAATATGTGCATTTTATCTGTATAATGTATATCAAATCGTCAGAATTGTAAGTTTCTATCATAATTCTTGTGGAACAACATGTAACTCAATTTACTGTAGCACCTAATTGTGATGGAAGACTGAACAAGCGGTCCAAGTGGGTCTGATATCACTCACCTGGGTAGTTGACAAATGTCAGCTTGTGAATATAATTTCACACATATTGAAACTGTAGAGGTGAAAGAAAACATTGGAGCCTATAGTTGCTACATTGTCCATTAATGTCGATGTCATTTATCTTCTTTCCTAGACCTCATATATTGGATCACTTTCTCTGCATAGAAAGGACATTTATACAACCATCATTGTCCCTGGATCTCTCCCTCCACCTGGGGACTAGGCCCTGATTCATAACCTTGAAACTGTTCATAGCAACACCCTCAAAGTACATACACTTGCTTGCATTACAAGGAGAGTTAATCTGTGCAGTTGGCATGGGTTCCTGTGTCTGTCCTTAACACCCAAGAGCTCTGCTCTTGGAATCATAACTTGGAAAGCATTGAGATCCACACTCAAGGGAGCTGCTGTGGATCAGTTGGTAATTTGTTGGACTCGTGACCAGAAGGCTGCGGGTTTAATATCCATCATCTGGTTAGCCTGGATTGACTACTGAATTTCTCAGGATTTTTTTTAAAGTCATGTTTTTTTTTTGCTCTTTATAATTAAATCTGGACGTGTTTCAAGAGGAAATCATATTGGATTATTTTTATATTTGTTATGTTAAAAGCTAAAAATACAAAATAAAAAGAAACATTTAAAATAATTGTAAGTAATGGCACTGAATATATGAAATGCCATACAATGATGTACAATACATGTGATAACATATAAATGACAAATGTTTCAGGCACATTAATAGGGCAACACTAGCAACTGTCAAACTTTAACCAAATATATCAAACTTCCTTCAAAATCGGTGAAGTGTGAGCTTCAATACTCTGCGATAATTGTGTATATACACAGTGTTTCATCAGTAATTTTGCTTCAAGCAATAGTTTTAGTATTTTACAGTCATATTGTTCATTGGGATTAAGCTTGCATGGATAAAATGAGACATGCTTTCACGAGGATCTAAATTTTTTGATAACAGTTTGATTTGAATGAAGAATCTATTTGGATAAGTATTAAATGTAATTTTTATTTATAGCATAAATTCTTATTCTTTCTTTCATTTTCAGTAATAAAAGTGTTTGAATACCTTGTAATTTTTTTTTTTTCTCTCTATCCTTACTTATCTCACAGCATACCGATTTAAGGCAGTGAGTGGAAATTACAGCTACCAGATACTGTATAGATGTGTGCACTGAAGTAATATAAACTGCATTATAATTCTCTTTTTTCAAGAGTTAAAATAAAACAAACATCTGTAAAAGCTAATATTTTTACTACATTACAGAAATGACACTGATTTATCAAATAGCGTTTTTGATTTCTAGGAATGAAACACAGTAAAAAAAATGAGGAGGTGGGGGCATCTTTATCATATGTGGCTAATTTTTTGTTGTGTCTTTAAATTCGTGGTTAAGGGAAATCCACAAAAATCAGTGCCCCACAAAAATTAGTGATATGATAGTATATTATCAAATTATTATCAACTTAGAGTTACTTGTTGCACATTTTAAAAAAAATATCTTTCTTCATTTTAAATTTTAATCATTCATTATAATCCCTAACATGTATTATTTTGTTATTTTTTAAAAACTTATTCTATTGAAATTTACGCATCTTGTATTATAACATTCATTTTGTATGTTTTAAATTATTTCTGCATGGTGAAGAACTCTGAATAACACAAAGCTTTGATACTAAATAGTCTTTATCATAAGTTACTTCCCTTATTTTCCTCTACAAAAACTGGCCAGTGATTTGCAGGCACAAAATCTGATTGGAAATATGGCCTCTAGAGTGTTCACAAGCTCAACCAGTCAATTCCTAGATTACCTTAATAATATACATGGATGTTGCTCAGAATCAAACTCATCCAAGATTTTGACAATATAAACTTAAATACCAAGTCTGATCAAAAGCTGATCAGAAACAAAGACTCTAGAGTGTTCACAAACAAGTGTTGATGAATGGATGGATGATGCATGACACAGAACCATACCATAAGCTCACTTGGCCTTTCACCTTTGTGATTAAATGCGCATAATCCTAGGGCAAGTAAAGAAAATATTATATGGTGGATTCAAGTTTATTTGCAGGGGTACCAATTTTCATGGCTATTACATGAGTTGTCCCAAGCATAAAGGTCATATAAGGTTTATGATGTCATTAACCAGGTGAGAATGTAAAACACGATATATGGATTTTATTTCTCAAGAAATGTTTCTGGAAAATGAAAATTATCAAAAACAAAGAATGAAATAGAAGAAAATGGTTTCAAAATCATAAAGAGAGCAAATAGTTTGAAAGGTATATTATAATTCTCAGAATATAAAATTTTGGTATTTCAATCAAAAAGGGCTTTTATGCTTCGGACAGATAAACTGAAAAAAGATCCACCTACAAAAACACTGGACCATGGCCCACATTAGAGGCATATTAACAAATTCAAGTACCAATTAATACTCAATTTTTGCAAATCAAGAAATGTGATGCCCACTAAGATAAATGAATAAAAAATAATTAAAACTTAACAAACTTAACTTTAGACAGTATCACAAAGCTGTGTCAAATTTCCATCACCACCTATCTGTGAATCTATTTTCTTATCAATCTTCTCTGAATTATCACTCTCAATATTCCCTGAATCATCTCCCTTAGTATTCCCTGAGTTATCTTCTTTGTCATGAGAACCAGTCCCTTTATCTTCGCTTTCTTTATCTTTGTCTCTGTCTTTGGCATAAGCATTGTAAGGAAAAGACAAAAGCTTGCTGTCATCTCTAAGCATGCCATCATCCCCTCTCTCCACATCATCACTGAGCATGCCATCCTCCCCTCTCTCTCTGGAATCCCCATACAGCACAAATCTCCTGTAGCTCTCCAGGTTCTGTCTCAGTTCTCTTTCATCACCATATTCATAATTACTGTACTTCTGTCTAATTGCTTGTCTCTACTGTAACAAAGAAATATGATACAAGGTCATGTGAAGAATTTTCAGATAAAGCAAGAACAGCATAAGTTGCACTATGAGCGACTATTATATGTATTTTTAAAGTACTGCATATGTTTATGAAATACACCTGTCAGGGTACACAGCAATTTAGGTTATAAAAATGCTTAGTCTTTTTTCAAACTGATGTATTTGAAAGTACGTAGAAGTGCATCTGCTTTATAGTTATAAAAGTTAAAAATTTATTGACTTTAAAGAAATAAGAAACTCTTCTTTGGAAACATTTTTTTTCTCAATGAATCTTATTAATGAAAAAATAAATAAGCAACATATAAACCTGTTTACTCTAAAACATACATCCCCTTGCCAACAGGAGCACATTTAGAGTATACACACTGATATAAAGGAAAATGCCAGAGTCATTCAACCTGGACATTTGGTGACAGTGACCTACTTTTGGTATGGATGAGTTACTCTCCTTGAGATGCATCCACACACCAGTTTTAATAAGTGTAGGGGAAAAAGGGTCCAAGATACTGACAGTGTAATGAACAGATAACTGATAATACAAAAATCACTCAAGTGTGCAAATTAGGTCACAATGATCTAATTTTTGTATGGTTTAGTTACTTTTATCAAGATGTATCAACATACCAATTTTTATGAGTGTAGGTTAAATTAGGTCCCAGATATTGAGAGTATAATGAAAATTCAAAAGTCACTCAAGCAGGAAAAATAGATCACACTGACTTAGTTTTGGTATGTTGATTTACTTTCATCAAGATGCAATTGTGTACCAATTTCCATGAGTGTAGGTGAAATAGGGTCAAATATATTTAGGGTGTAATAAACGGATAGCTGAAAATACAAAAGTCACTTAATCATGAAATTTGGTCACACTGATCTTGCTTTTGGCATTGTTGAGTTACTTCCATTGAGATGTATCCATATACCAATTTTCATGAGCAAAGGTCAATACTGCAGGTGTATACACAGCCGAAAATACAAAAGTCACTCAATTGTGAAAATCGGGTCAAAATGACCTACTATACTTTTGGTATGCTTTGGTTCCTTTCTTTGAGATGTAACCACATTCCAATTTATTTTCATAAATGTAGGTGAAACGGTGTCCAAGATATTGGGGGTGTAATGAACAAATAGCTGAAAATACAAAAGTCCCTCAAGCATGCAAATTAGCTAAAACTAAACTAGTTTTGGTATAGTTCAGTCCCTTTCATTGAGATGTACAGTACAGCTGACATGAGTTTTTGTTTATTCATGAATTGCTATATTGCAGTTAATCCCTTCCATGTTGCCTCCATGTTAAGCCACTTTGGTAGAGGTAATAATTAAGAGATAACCACCATCATGACTCCACACTCACCAGTATGAATCTTTGCGCTGGACTTAGCATGGAAAGGTAATATGATGTTTATTTGATTGACAGGTGAGAAGCCAATACAATCTCAAATTTTGTTTTCTTTAACAATTATTAGGCCTAAGATTACAATGATAAGGTTTGAAACAAGTCTGTCCTTTATAATGGTCATGTATTAAATAGTCACCTGATTTCCATGGTCAATGGCTAAGTATTTCCTAACCAAACTATGTTTTTTTTTAACTCTTTAAACTGTCACTAATGTATTGTTAATGACCACTTTATGTATGGAAATGAAGCATTTGCTTCAAAAACAAGGCATTGGACTTTTAAATAAAAACATGTCATGTGAATGTAAATAATTCTTATCTTGCATTTTATTCACTGCACTCAAGTCACTCAGTTAGTGTAACTTTCAATAATCTTCATTTCTCCAATGACATTTTAAGACCTTGAATAGAATCTACTATACTGACCCAAATTATCACCCTGGGTGCTTAGAAAATTCATTTTCAGGGCATAAACTTGAGCTGAACTGCCTTAAAGGTAGCCTCCCACCCACCCACCCCACCCATTTTAGCTGCGTTCTGACTGTAATAAATGCAATAATCAGAAACAGTAAATACATAACTAATTTTACCCTCAATTTATTTTGCTTTATTGACTTTGTCCTATTCAACAAATTTTGCCTGTGTATATTGCAAAATAATAGTTTGGGAATCGATATTGTGGTAAGCTCTTCCTATATTGTACACGATGTGAAAAATCGAATTCAGCTTTTAAACACAGCTCATTCCTGTTGGATAGGGACATTATAATTATTGTATGTAAAGAAACTGCAAAAATAGCTTTAACTTTAAAATGGTATGGAAAAGTCTGCAAGAATATGTATGTGTAAATGCACTGTGAGCTGTGGTCACGATAAAAATAAATGGATATATATTTTTCCTTTAAATAATGGTATAGTTTATTAGTTTATGATCTCTGTTCTTAGTCTAAACAGCTGTTGTCTTATGAGTATACATATGGTAGCCTCGATCAATATTTCACCTATTTGCTTGTAGCTTTAGTCATGTGACGTATTTTCCACGCGAGAGAGAGAGAGTAATGAACTTTCGACCTAGTTCTTGACTTTTAGGAGTAAACATTATATTGACTAGGAATTATAGTTTAAGGTCACATTCGAAGAATGAATCAATACAGTGTTTACTGTTTAAAACACTGGTACTCAAGCACTTTAGCAGAATCATGCATAACCTAAATCCTGATTGGTTCGGAGAGGGTTGCATTATTTTGAAATACCCTGTTTATTGAGGACGTAGTATGGGTTTTTATTTCGATTCTGCGCATTAATGCTATATATATAGGAAATAATCCTGTGTTTAAATATTCTTCATAGTTACTTGTGAATAGAGAGGTCATTATGAAATTGGTTCAATTTGTGTGTGGGATATTCTTATTTGGAGATTTATTTATTATTAATACAGTACATTTAGGATTCAATACTGTCTTTAATCTGAATTATTATACTGCTCTGTGAAATTATCAGAAACATTTCTAAAACTTGTGAGATTCCAGATTCACAAGGATTATTTGGATATAACTTAATCTTATCAACATATTAGCACAGTGAATGCTATTTCATTCGGAATACTACATTCAGAATATTTGGATTAACTTCTGGAACAGTGAACTTGAAAACAATTTAGGACTTTTAAGGATATTCTATACTGTAAGTTATTTTTAATTCTTTCACTTTAATTGTTTGTTGAAATATTTTAATATTTTAGGAAATTAAAGATTTGTATTTGAAATCTTGAAAGCTTGTTTGAGTCTTTTCTTTTGTTACATAACCCCTAGTCGTAACAGAAGAAATTAGGGGCTCGTTTCAAGATTAGAAATTTAAATAATTTCGGGATCTGAATTTGAATATTTTGGGATTTAGATTTAATTAAATATTTTCGAGGTTTTAATATTTCAGAGATTTTGATACTTCGGAAAGTTTTCTTTTTGGGATTTGAATTTCATTGTTTGAAATTTTAGTGGTCTTTTTGATTTCCAGATTAGAGAGTTTCGTAGCTGATCCTACCCAGGAGAAATTTGAGTCCTTAAAGAAGGACGAATTACTTCAAATTGCTAAACATTATAGTCTGACTGAAGCGAAAGCTTCCATGTTAAAACAAGATATTAGAAGTATCTTGATACACTATTTGGTAGAAACAGGTATTTTTGAAGAGGGGGTTTCAAGTGTCAAGAAGAAATCTCCATCTAGTTTGGGAACGAAATTACAGATAGCTAAGGAGATAGAGTTGGAAAAACTTAAATTACAATGGGAACAAATGCAGATGCAAGAAAGAAGGGAAGAAAGGGAAAAGATTAGGGAAAGGTTGGAAAAAGATATTGAATTAAGAGAGAGGGAAAGAAGGGAGGATAAAGATATAGAAATACAGAAGGAATTAAGAGAGGGGGAAATACAGAAGGAATTAAGAGAGGGGGAAAGAAGAGAGAGGGAAAGAAGGGAAGATAAAGAAATACAGAAGGAATTAAGGGATAATGAGATAAGAGAGGGATAAAGAAAGGGAATTGCAGGGAAAAGATAAAGAATTTCAGGAGAAAGATAAGGAACGGGAATTTAGATTAAGGGAATTAGAATTGACCAGTAGAGGGCACTCTCATGACAATAAGGGTTCATACTTTGATATAGCCAAACATATGAGACAGGTTCCCCATTTTAGAGAAAAGGAGGTAGACAAATATTTTCTCAGTTTTGAGAAAATTGCCGAGAATCTGGAATGGCCGAAAGAGAAGTGGACCTCATTATTGCAGAGTGTGTTTACTGGCACAGCTAGTGATGTTTATACTGCACTCTCATTTGAACAATCTGCTGATTATGAAGTGGTCAAAGAATATATCTTGCGGGCTTATGAGTTGGTACCTGAAACTCATCGTCAAAACTTTAGAGAATGTAAAAAGGAAACTAATCAGACTCATGTAGAATTTGCTTGGGAGAAAAAACATTTGTTTGCAAGATGGTGTACGTCTAAGAAGGTTGAAGGGAATTATGATAATCTTGAACAAATGACCAGGCTGGGTTGGCCACCATGGTGTGTCTCCAGGCAAGGCAATTTACTCCAATTGCCTTGGCATGATTTATCCTTATGTGTGTTGATGTGCCATTAAATATAAATCAAACAAACCCTTGGCATGACTACATGTATGCAAAAAGTGACTATTACCACTTCTAGCATTTCATCCTGAAATCTCTGAAGTTGTCTCTGGAAGCCAAAGTTTGGGTTGGCAAGATTTCGAGACCCTTTGATTATCTTCAGTGCATCTCTCCACCCTAAGTTACTGATTGTCATAATGTAGGCAGCCGTTACTGTTACACTTCTTGATACTCCAGCCAGACTGGAACACAGAATTTATAAACACAATGATAAATACCAATACTGAGGACAGATCTCCTTGATGCTGATATATTAAAAAGGATTTTAAATAATTATGTGACTCTAAATAATAAAGAGAAGTATTTTCATTAGAATTTGTACAAAAATTTTGTTAGAAATTTAGAAAGTTAACTGCAAAGCATTATATATTATATTCTTTAATGACTGGGCCACTTCCTACTGGTTTGTTATATATGTACAATTATACTCAAACATCGAATTTCACATGCTGCTCAAGTACAGGCTTTTTGTGTTTAATAATTCTTTCTTTTTTTCAGTATTTAGTGCATAATTTATGTACCTAGTAATTGATCATGTAAGGATTATAATAATACACATTTTGCTGTGTGCAAACATTAGAACACACAGGAAAGGCTTTGAACATGAAGGCAAAACTCTTACCTTGTGCTCCAGATAGTGTCTGCACACAACAAACCATGTATTATTAATACATTAAAATTTTTTAACAAATTAGTGAATAAGCCATATATTTGTATACATATTTTTCTTCATATTACTTACACCTTCTATATATACTTTTTTAGTAATATGAACCACAATATCCCTAATTTAGTACAGATAAAAATGAAATTTTGTGAAAAATGATGACAAGTAAAATTCACAAAATAAATGAATTCACAGTAATTTAATTTATATAAATCAAAGGAAATTTGTCCTACTGACAGACAAATATCTCTTATAAAATGTTGATAAGAACCATAACTCTTGCATTCAGCAAATCCCCTAAGAGTAATTTCAGGAAGATTTACAACATTACTCCTAATGGTTTTACAATCTAAGGTGATAAGGTAATCTCATCCCAAAAAAGCCCCAAGCAATTCAATGGTATATTATCTGTAAGGGGGTGAAGGATGTGAATATTAAAGATTTGTATTTCCAATGATACATAACAACTGTCAAGAAATGATGGCAGTTAAGAATGGCTATACACAATATACAATCCACACAAAAATGTCCCCACATATATATATATATATATATATATATATATATATATATATATATATATATATATATATATATATATATATATATATATATATATATATATATATATATATATATGGGTATCATAGTTCATGTACCATTGTCTAGTGTTAATGGAGGATTTATTGTCCCACTTGTCTAAAAAAAAGTACAACACCTATTTACTGTCACTATTGCTCTCCCTGAAATCTCTACTAAAGTATCATAGTACTGCATATAATGCATTTTGATTACGGTTGATGTTCAGTGACAAAAATATAAAAACATAATTAAATAAAACTTCTTATTAAACCTCTACAATCGCAACATCCTGCCCCAATAAAAGCAAGAAAAAAAATATTAACACCAAATAAACTGAAAAGAAAAACTGAAAAAATCTGTAACACACAGTCAATCAGGTTTTTAAACAATTTATATGAAAGGTGCTCTTGGTTAACAAACAGCTGTTCTTCTATAGTTGAGTTACCGACCAGTGTACTAGGACACCCTTATTCTGGACACGGGCTGAGTGTATGAACTCTGTACACTCATGGAAGTACTGAGTCAGGTCCTGGTCAGGGCTGTCACTGGCCTTGATACATAAATACTCTTTGTCCTGAAACATAATACAATACAATATAATCTCATGAGAAGGCAAACAATAAATAGGCTACAAAATACAATGTAATGCAAATGCAATTCAATATCCCATACATTATTATTTTTTTCATAAGATTAGCATTTTTGCAGAGTTTAGGAAGATAATTAAATGCAAAAAAGTTTCAAACAAAGTGCAACATAGTCATAAAATATGAACATTCCCAGTCAGCAAATTGTGAAACTTTTGTTTCAAATATGCTAAATTTGCTGACTTTGTACAAATATGACAAAAAAAATATGATGATTGCTACTGATGTAATATGCTTAGAAATTTACAAGAATTATGTTACACTCTAATACAATAAGTTGCAATTTCAACGCAACATAGTGCATGACATAGTCAATGGTTAGTGAGAACCTTGCATGATGTACAACCAGGTCAACATAATTCTATTATGTCAATAAGCCAAATTTTGTTTGTTTCCATATTAGAATCAAATTAATGAATTGTAAAGAGCTATCTATTTCAACAGACAAATACAAAATTTTTTCGCTGGTACACTTAGAGATTATTTAACAATGCAACAATGAAAATAAGTATGTATCTGTTTAAAAAGATACGTCTTTTCAAGTCATAACTTTTTAATTAATGAAGTACTGCCATAATTGATCATAACAGGAATAAACATGATTATATCCTACTTAGGTAATAAGCTTATAAATTTCAAATGGATTATCTGAGATAATTTATTTCACTGGCTTTTAATCTTTATCTAAGAGAGGTATTTGCAAATAGATCCTCTTTTCTTTGGTACCCCAACAGTATCATAGTAAGTATAGAGTACACCGGGTAAATAAAAAAGAACACATGCAGGAAATAAACATTACCTCTTAGGCAGTTCGGACCATAAGGTTGGGGTCAAATGATATACCTATACCATGTATCATGATAAACATGCAAAAAATACAGTGACAAATGACTAAATGTAATAATTATTCATGGTCACCGAAGATTAAAAGTAACTTTTATAAGGTATATATAATTTTGAACCGATTCACACCTTTAGTATTTGAGGTGTGAAAATGCAAAATTATTGATGCATCAATACATCAGTGAATCTCTACCATAATAAGTAAACAATCTCATTCATAACTAAAAACACTGTGATTCCACTTTTATTCATGGCATAACCAATTTTCATGGAATTTGAAGTTGTTGAAAAATTGAATTTAAACCTGTGTTCCCTGCCAAAAAATTGCAAATTGAGATAATGGCTTGACTTGATTCCTGTTGTAGAACAATGAAAACAATTTTGCACTAAAAGAACTGAGTAGCACTCAGTCGTGGTGTTCTTGATACCATAATTGTGTTCTCTTGTACACTGTGCTTGAGGGTTCATTTTTACATTGCTGAAAAGTTAATCATGAGGCTCAAGTTGGCCTAAAATCATTCACTTGGCTAAGACCAGCAGGCCAAGTAATTTCATTAGGATTACAGTTCGACAGATCAGCCATCAAATAGTCAGACATTTAAGATATCTGTTGCAATGTTTGACATCACTAAATCAACAAAATATCAAGTTGTCCAGCAAATCTGAATGCTTTTTCTGCCTCAATTGGTATGTTGTGGTTGAAAATTTATGGATTTACATAGTGTATTTGAGAAAAAAACATTTTGTCATACCAGTACTTCATA
The DNA here is from genome assembly GCA_029931535.1 of Margaritifera margaritifera. NCBI lineage: Eukaryota > Metazoa > Mollusca > Bivalvia > Unionida > Margaritiferidae > Margaritifera > Margaritifera margaritifera. Next base: position 1,987,261 of record JAQPZY010001656.1, read on the forward strand.
ATTCATAAATTTTCCAAAACTGTGCAATTATACATGATTTTAACATTTTGTTTTCACCCTAGTCAAGTGGTGGTCATCTTGCCAGTCAGATTTCTAAAGTAAATATGACTATCAAGATGACCACTGTTTGATCGTGATGGAAAATATGTAAAAAGTGTCAAATACAGGTGTACTTTAGACAATTTGTGAATGATGAAAAAAACATAGGAATGTTTACTTCTTGGATATACAGCACATCAAAGCATACATTTTCCCTTACAACCCAGAAATTGAGGTGAAATGGCTGACATTTGGCTGACAACTTAAGATTTTGTCCATGTATTAATATTGGATGTCTTAATAGCAATCATAAACATCTTCATGCTTTGACAAACCACATGTCAAACTTGGTAGGATACTATCAGTCAAATATGATTAAATTCTGTCTATTGACTTTAGGGAAAGGTTGTTTAGAGGTTTCTCTATTTTGATGGAAGACCGGCATCATCTGTATGAATTTGACAGGCCTTGAAACTATAATATTTTCTATCATTTGCTGAAATTCTGTTTCAGGTTCATCAGGAGTCATTTCAAGGTTTTCCTACTTTCAGTAATAGCTGCCATATTTGATGGCAAATTGGCATACTTTTTTTTTTAAAGTTTAAAGGGTTTGCTGCTGAGGTGACATCCATTAAATTTGTTCATATTCTATCAAGCAATTTTTAATGACATGTCATTTTATAATTTTTCAGAAAGTAAAAGTCTCCAAAACTGATGGCAGATCAGCAACATTTATATAAATTTAAATGGCCTTGATGGAAGGATGCTCCCAACCAAATTTGATCAAATTGTGGTGGCCTTATATTTGAAGGTGGATAGATATGAACTATTCAGCTCTGAAAGACTTTAATACCAGTATGCTATCTTTGAATTTTGGTCAAATTCTGTTAAGCAGTTTGTGTTTAATAGCTATTCTATTTTTAGTAATTGTGTCCATGTTTGATTGCTAAGAGGCTTAATTGTCAAAATTTAAAATGTTTAAAAATCGAAAAACAAAACAATCATTTAAACATATTGCATTTTGACAACCTTGGGAAAGTTAGTCTTGTCTTCAGAACTTCCACATCACTGAGCATAATCAGGGCATGACAAATCTACTTGCTCAATGCCTGGGACGAGATCAAATTCAGCTCAGGCAAGCTCAAGTTTGCAAGGCACTTGCCTGCAGCAGGGGTCAATTTAACTGCTGGCCTGCTGGCATGTGGCCTGTGGGCTTTGAGGAGGGCCAGTTAATACCGACAGCTGCAGGCCCATGGGGCCAGCTAAATTTTCCTATGTTGTTAGTTTTATTTTCTTGGGAGGGCCAGTTGATTTCCATATGAACTAGTCCTGCTGGCCAATGGAAAAATGTGTCCTAAGTCAACCCCTGCTGCAAGCAATTCCAAACAACTGAGATAAAGGTCATGTTCAGATTGTAATGATTTATGTTCTGCAAGTTGCCACAGTGCATATAACAGTACCTTTATTTAGCATTTATATATACCTCATGCTTCTGTTACATAAATGCATGCAGTTCAATTCATCTATTGATCCTTTATTTCAATATACTGTCACAATCGGTCGCTTTCATCTTGTAGTTAATTCTATGGTGCATCAGCATCATTTGTAGAAATTTAAAAGCCTCTATACCTGGATGCTTTCCATCAAATTTGGTAAAATTCTGTTAAGCAGTTTTTGTGAAGTTGTTTTAAAGGTATTTCTATTTCTAATAATGGTGGGCATATTGGGTGGTGGATTGGCATTATTTGTACAAAATTTGTAGGAATTTCATGCCAGGATGCTCTCTGTCAACTTTGGTCATATTCTAATGGGCGGTTTTGAAGAAAAGTTGTTTAAAGGTTTTCTATTCTTAGTAACAGTGGTTATATTTGATGGCAGATCAGCATTATTTGTATAAATTTGAATGGTTTTCATGTCAGGATGTTTTCTGTCAAATTTGATAAAATTTTGTTCAAAGGTTTTAAAGAAGAAGCCATTTAAAGGTTTTTATATTTTTAGTAATGGCTGCTATATCTGATGGTGGATTGGCATTATTTGTACAAATCTGAAAAGACTTTAAGCTCAGATGCTCTGTGCCAAGCTTTGTTGAATCTGGTCTGGCAGTTTCTGAGAAGTTGAAAATAGCAATTGTTAAAGAATTTTACTATTGTTAGAAACAGCAGCCAAATTTCATGGTGGATAGGCATCATCTGTAAAAAAAGAAATGAAAGGTCTGCATGACATTATGCTTTCTGTCAAATCTAAATAAATTCTGTTAAGCAGTTCTGAAGCAAGAATATTGCATAAAGGTTTTTCTATTTTTAGTAATGGCAGCAATATCTGATTGTAGATCAGCATCATTTGTATAAATTTGAAAACCATTCATACCATGATGCTCCCTGCCACAATTGGTCAAAATTAATCCAGTATTGTTTAAGAAGAAGTTTAAAATAGACACTATTGATAAACACACAACAAGAGACACATAATGGACATAGAGTCATACCATAAGCTCAATTGGCCTTATGGCCAGATGAGCTAAAAATACAGTAATTATTCTCAAGAAGATAGTATGCTGTCCTAGATACAATACTTCAAGGAGTTTCTTGGCATCATCACGAACAGCCAAAATGTGTGTAATCTTATTCTCAGTTAGTTGTTTCTGGTCCCTTGCATCCCGGATGTTGCCAACATACAACCCTGTGATGATCTGAAATATAGTACATGTAATAAACTAACAATGCACATCTCAACAGTCAAATTTCAATTTTCTGGACTCATGAGGAGAAACTGATTTTCTATGGATAACTGATCTTCTGAGTAATGGATAATGGTAAAGGAAGCTGTAGATTCTGGGAACATTCCATTGATACATGATGGTAAAGAAACAAAATGAAGATTCTGGGAACAATCCATGGATATAAGATTGTAAAGGAACAAAATGTAGATTCTGGGAACACTCCTTGGATACAAGATATTAAAAGATCAAAATGTATATTCTGGTGACAATCCATGGATACAAGATTGTAAAGGAACAAAATGTAGATTCTAGGGACATTCGATTGATGCAAGATGGTAAAGAAACAAAATATTGATTCTGGACAATCCATGAATACATGATGGTAATGGAACAACATGTGGATTCTGGGGACATTCCATGAATAAATGATAGTAAAGGAACAAAATTTCAGGGGATACTCCATAGATACAAGATGGTAAAACAAAATGTAGATTCTGGGGGCATTCCATGGATAAAAGCTGTTTGCAAAGGCAGATGAATAATGTTAGGATAATTTACAAGTATAAGTTATTTTTGGCATAATTTTCACATCACATAATTGGGGACATCCTACAGGTATTTGACAATCAGAAAAGTGTCAATATGCAATTATTGTGACTATCCAGATTCATTAATTCTGTTACAGTTCAATGTCAATCATTGAGACTCAGAGCTAGAAAAATGAAACAAAATTGTCTGCTTGCTTGGAATTGCGATTTTCAGAACAATATCAACTGATACTTCATATTCCGCATAAAATGTTGGGAAAGTCCTATAAAATCTTATTTGAACAATACAATTATCAACTTGTGTCTGGCAAGGAATTTTTCCAGCAATCTCTCCTTTGGAGCCCTATTCAGGTAATGCTATTCCATATCATTGAAAATTCTGAATAAACAGTGCGCAGATAATTTATATTTTCCTGTAATGGTACCTACCTTACTCATTCCAATTCCCATGTTGAAGGTTGGGTAGGATCACTACATACTACAGGTATAAAGCTGGTTTAACAGACACAGTTCCTACAAAATTGTACATTGTATTTAATATGCATGTATTCCAAAGGTCTTTTCTTGTGGTTTTTTGGTTGCCTTTTTAGATTTCGTTTAGATGGCTACAGCGCTGCTATTATTTGCTTTGTATGTCTCCTCCCTTTTCTTTTTTATTACTCTGTTATCTCTGCACATATGTGCTTTATCAGTCCTGTTAACAACTATAACCTATATGCTGTAAACATGTGGATATTTTATTAGTAGGTTTTAACAGCTCCAGTTTTTAAGTCAACTATTTGGGGCTTTTTTCACATATTTATTTTTCTGTTAATATTTCTAGCCAAACTAGTATAAGCTTCAAGTTTGAAATGAGTTATGCCTTTTCGACCATCTCTTGAATTACTCCATTATTCATGATTCTGTACAGTGTGTTTGATGCTACCAGACAAAAAAGTATTTATTTTACTTCAATGTTTGCTTCTCTCATGTCTCTCCTCTGCCTTACCAAATATTTCTGTCGTGCCACCTGGGCTTTCAGGCACTTGACACAATTACCTTGCAGTACCCAATTTTTACATCACTCTGCATCTTTATTTATTTATTTACAAAGATTATACAAGTCTCTTTACTTTTTGTAAAGATATGAAAATGTACAAATGTAATTTATTTTAACTTTGTGTGCTAGTTATAATGAAAAATTGCGATGAAAGTGAAACCTTTGAGTTGACTGGAAATTTTGCTTATCAGTCAACAGTATATACTTTTTGTAAACCACTTGCCTCCTTTTGTATCAGTATCAGAGGAATGAAACTTATACTGATATATTATATAGACATTAAAAAATGTAATGATGTTACTTTTGTTTCAATACTTTTTCACTTCATCCATTTTGTCCCCATTTTAAACAGTTGGGGATAATTCTGATGCCATTTGATTTAAAGTTATCGATTTATTTTCAAACACAAATGGTTAAAACATATATCAAGATTTAAGACTGAAAGGATTTGACTTTCAGAAAATTTGTAAAGTCACATTAACTTTTGTCTATTAATGCAAAATTTAATGTGACTTTACAAATTTTATTTCACAATAAGAATGAGATAATAAAATCACAATTAAATTTCACCTCTGGAAACCTCTTCCACAAGTAATAAAGAGCCAGGTAAATAGTTGTAGGGAATAGATACCATGCGATTACTTTCATAGTCCTTTGATCTCAAGTCCTAAAGCAGTGACTGGGAACTTATTTGCATATCAACAGAGAGTCAGACAAAAGAGCCTACTTACCAATCCCTGTTTAATCCTAGTCCCACGCTGAATTAAGAATAAATAGTCAGACATGGGTTCCAAAAGGGCTTAGATACCAATCCCTCTTTAATTCTAGTCCCAGACTGAATTAAGAATAAATAACAATCATGCAACAACTGTTTCCATGTAGCAACTGGTGCAGACCTCCCCAAGGCAGCTGAATGTTTGACATCAGCATGCTCGGCATAAATTAAGCTAACATGTATACTTTGGGAATGGAAGATACATACACGTAATTATAAAGTCTAAAGTAAATGCATTATTTCACGTTTCTGATATTGTAAACATAATATAATGATAATCTTCTGTGTTCTTATTAGTTCTTTTTTATAATTAAAATATCGAAACACATAAAACAATATACATCTCTCCCTCAATAATTCACACACAACAGGGTCCAAAAACACAGACCGCAGTATAAGTGAGTGCTTGAGTCACTGAAGAACCTCTGAAAAATTAGGCTGGACATCGATAATGAGAAGACTGGGGGGGGGGGTACTGTTTAATTGTTTAATACTCGTTTTATGATCATGTTGGGAATAATTGTCAAAATAAAATGCTTTTTCTAATGAAGTTGTTTGCTTTTTCTGTATAAATTATCTTTGTTTTCAAGATAACCAATGTCCAAAAGATCGTTAAAAACTACTCCAAGAAGTTTCAACACAAAACACTTGTACATGCAAAAACATTGTGTATTACATTCACTGCTTCTGCATGTAAATGTCAATATATTCAAGTGTTATTGTTGATTCATAACAAAAGAAGCTTCCCTTTTTTAAAAAACTAGGGACATTTAATTCGTGAAACAACAATCGTCAGTGTCGAAACTCGATTTTTAAAAAAAATTTCTATTAATTAAATATTATGCCATAATTTTGTTGCTAGTAATAGTGAAACTTCTGCTCATCTTTGAGCACAGCTCAGAAAGCTAATTCAGTAATTTTTAAATTCAATACAAACTTTAGAACTTGCTTCTCCATAATGAACCATCTGTGAAACAAAGCTTTCCTTGCAATTAGTACTCCTTTCGCTTGCTTCCCTTGCTATCATTGATCACATTTGCAAATTAGTAGGATTAACCACTGATTATGTTAGATACTGTTATTATGTTACCTACATAATAATATTTATAACAGTGTTTGATTGGTCAATTGAAATTAGTTGACCTGACACACTAGCATGACCGCTTGATCTTATGCAGGTAGGATTTGCATGCGTTGTAACTTTTTAAAATTCCACCCCCTTGATTTGATTTGATGCAAAAGACGTAATTAACGTGATAATACAAAGCAGGTCTACTTTTAATTGATTGTAACAATACAACAAACACTTCCACAAATCAGAGATCAAAACACAGTCTACACTTACAGGGTTGAGCAAATTTTTTTTACATCCACTTGTCCAGGACAAGTGGTTTCAGAAAATTCACTTGTCCCACCTTACTTTTCACTTGTCCCACCTTACTTTTCACTTGTCCCAAAATGGTAATCACTTGCCGATATTTGATGAGATGTATGTACTTAATCCATAGAAAGAACACAAAATAATATGCAACATAATTATTTCTTACAAGAATTTAATTTTTCAAAAACATTGGTTGATATTCATTTGGCTGCTTCAGGTACAGTTATATATGTTTTAGCTGATGGATTTGAAAAAATGTCCATGTACATGTCTACCACCTGCACCAGCACTAAGCCAGCAGTTGATATATCTGTGTTTGGGTTAAAGTCCTCAAGCTCTGGTCCATTTGGTGAAATGTTCATTAGAATTTTTAAACTCTCTTGGGTTAAGGAATTCTCACACTCAATAGCAGTCTTACGTTTTATCCCTCCACTTTCACAAGAATTTTCCTTCTTCAAATCATCCTTATTACCTTTCTTGCGAAAATAATTTAGCAAACTCATTTTATCCACATAGTAAATATCAGCTTGCTTGGCAACTACTTCTAAAGTGATCATAACAAATATTTTCTCTTTTAAATATACGAACAGAGACAGCTCATTAATTAGCGTAATTGTTTTGCTTCAAACGCAATATCGCACATGAAAGTTAATCCTCTGTATAATCAATTAAAAATGAAAGAATCATTACCGTCATTTAATCAGTTCATAAAGGAAACCAACACTGATGTCGGTAAAGTACCTTTCATTAAATTAATTACGCTGACTCGCTGGATTAAAATCAGAGTGAGCCGCTCGTGAGGATCTGGTTTGAGTAAACTTAGTGCAACAAAGCCGCTTAAAACACTACAAATGAATCATACCGGCTTTGTTTTGTTTGACATGTTTTGATTTGCCGATTATTTGGTCGCTTAGCCTAATATGCAGTCAAGCGGTAACAGAACGTGCACATTTGTGATAGTTATCACTGACCACCTTTAGGTGTTATACAGGATGTAAATATATACATGGAGAGGGGTAGAATCAAGTATTCAGTATGCCAGGAGGGCATGAATGGCCAAATAAAGGTAGATATAGTGATTAAAGCATGAAAATAAGGACTTGCACGACTTCTTTAAAATAGGAAAAAAGCACTTCTCCTGGACTAGCGACTTGGAAAATTTTACTTGCCCAACTTCGAAAATGAATAGTCCGGGACGTCGGGCTATGGGATTTGCTCAGCCCTGACTTAATCAGATTCTCACAGAAATGCTTCCAGACATACATGTAACTGTGACGGTATATTTATACTTTTCACATTGGAATACAAGAGGGCATATCGCATTTATGATCATATCGCATTTATGATGACTACACTGAAACCGAATTAAAAGATAGAACTAAAACATGAATTTCACTTGACAAAACTTAATTGGTATTTATTTCTTCAAGTGCTTTCACCAGTAGGCACTACTGACATTTTCATGGATAAAAATTTTATTGAATATTGTTATTTATAGTGTACTGAGAATTTTTATTTATAAAGAATTTAAATTTAATAAAATAATGACTTCTTATTAAAAGTTGTGAATTTCATTATGCTGATTCAAATTTCCGGGCACTAACTGCCGTTTTCGACGATAAAACGAGCAATATATCAAAGTTTCATTTACCAGTTTTGATCACGATTTTCTTTATGTTCAACAAATGGGGGCCAATTCTTTTGGTATTTTCTAAAAAAAAAAAAAATGGGATCCACGCCTGACCCAGAATTGTAAGCGGGTTTGCAAGTTATCCGGATACGACTTATCAAGAGAGAGGTGTCTTTGTTTCAAGTTACTTCCGTGATTGTCATTGTCATGTGTGTGATGAAATTATGTTATGTTCTATATGGTTAAGTACAGTTAACTATATATTTAAATCACAGGAACTTTTAATATAGCTGGGGCAGTCTTTTTTTTTATTAGAACTTCATTGCCGAGAACATATCTTTCTGATGTGCCGTTAAACCCGGGTTACTAGAAACACTGAAATGCACTGAAAAACCGAAATACACATGTATTTACATGTTCTCATTGTTTATATAGGTGTACACACATGAATTATGATTTGTTTTTGTTTGAATAATAATATAAAGCACAATAAAATGATTTTTGTGTTTCTGATATGAATTATTAACTTTTTCCTATTTATAGCACAATTCATGTAATGGCATCACTCGGTGATACTTGAATCGACAGATAATGATAAACAGTGAATCGTAGTAATACATACACAGAATGAAAGTGAAAAGTATAAAAAGTATTTGCCGACATTATATTATATATTTACTTTAACTTTTAATGATACAGTTTTTGACAAATATATAGCATTTAATTTAATTTTTGTTTAAAAGGTTTCCAAATATTTGGCAATAGTGAAACATGTATTATATACTGCTATGATGATAATACAGTTGATTGTAAGGTTGTTTAGAAAGTCTTCTTCTTGGAAATATGTGAATGGGAAATATTCATAAAGGATTCGGAATTAACAAAGAGTTCATTTAATGCCCAAAGACACAAAAATAAGTAAACTGGTTTCAAGGTTGAATGTTGGATTCATTAGACCAAATGTTAGAATCCCAAAAGACTATGATGCAGACAAGGTGCATTTTAATGAGAAAGGACAAAACAAGTTTTTTTGTTTTGTTTGAGGAATGTGTTTTCTTCTTTGTGAAAATAAGTGCTTGTATGAAAAATAATAAGCCGAGAGTCTGTCATTAACTATTTGTGTTTAATTGATATATTCCAATAAATAGAACTGAAAACAATCATGTGTCTGATTCACAATTATATACACCACAGCCTGTTTATGATGAAATCTCTTTAGGGAAGTATATTTCAATGTTCAGGTTTGGATCTTTAGCAGTATTTATCACAGCTCGTACATTAATTTTTCGTTTTGTTTGTATTTGTTTGAATAATAATAAAAAGCAAAATAAACTTTGATTTAAAATAATATGATTATTTACTCTTTACTTGATTGGACAGGTATAATAAATGGTGAATCGAAATACATACACAGAATGAAAGTGAAAAGTAAGATAGTATATGCAAGAGTGAGATTAAGAGTGAGATTGTAACAAGCCAGGATATATGATGATAGACAAAGACAAATCAGGAAAGCATTTTTTAAAAAAAACATGTATTATGCATTCTTTGGCAGAATTTAATATTTACATTTAATTACATACATAAGATATCAAATTTCAATGAATGAATAATTTGAGCATGCAGATGAGTTAATTAATCCAATAGTATTCAAGATTCTGTTCCTCTTGAAAATCAAACTTCAAGTCATGTTACACAAGGTAAAATAAACCGAACTGAAAACAATAAAATATAGCACATTATGACAAAATCTCTGGTTCATGTTTAGATTTTTTAGCAGTAATGGTCACAGTTCGAACATTAATTTTTTGTTTCCTTTGTCCAGGTTTTTGTTCGTTAGTCCTTGGTGCAACAACAGTTGTCTGACCGTCCGAAGAATTCATGTATATTCATACCTGTGACAGAACCAGGATTTCAAACCAGTAGATTTGCAAATTTTGATCAGTAGATTGACTTCTAAAAAGGTAGATTTTTTATCGGCATAAATTTTACGTGTTTTAAGGGGATTGAAAACAAAACAAGTTCATTTTGTCACATAATATGTATTCTCTTCATATTATAATAAAACAAATTTTGAACATGATTCTGATTCAGAATCTGATGGAAAATGTTACAATAATAGTTAGTTAATATGAGCCAGTATATTGTTAATTAAATGAAAAAGGAAGAGTTGTACATCTCACAGTTCACTGCAAAGATTTTTTATAAAATCCACAGGCATTTTTAGTTTCCTTCACAAGATCACTGTCACTAGTTTTCTGGTCCAGACTTCCCCTTGAATCACTCTGGATTTTCCGAAGAATGGAGAATGTCCTCTCTGTGTCAGCATTGGAATGTGGCAATGATAGGACAACTACACTCAGTCCAAAAATCTGTTGGCAAGTTTTACCACTGTAATTAATTTTAAACAAATTAGATTTAGACTTGAAATAAACAGTTGAAAAACACATGATTTTAATAATTTATAACAACTTTAAAATTAAATATTAAGTAATACATTTTTAACTCGCGAATATATTTTATCTAGGGCTTGAACATAATTGTTGTGCTTTTATGCTGATTTTCTAGAACTTCACATTAGTAATATCTGGTTCACTGGTGATGACCTTGGTTGAAACAAACTTTCCCAGAAGCTTTCTTAGCAGCCTGGTCATCTCTACATGTAGATGTCCAATCATTGATTCACCAGCCTAAAAAGACACAATGCAAAGTCAGGACCTTTGCTACTTGCCTGCACACACTTAAATTCTGGTATCCAAGCGTTGTTAAACTTGTTGTAGTATTTCTTAGCTAGTGGTTTCTTAGCGTTGGAAGAAAGCGGACGTTTCGGCATTTTGACATGAATTGACAAAAAAATATACAAGCTGCCCTTAAATATTCATCTTAAACCATCGTGAACAATACAAGAACAAATAAAAGACATCAAATCAAAATACTTACTCAAGTGTTTCTGCCAAGATCATTTTTGGTCGGTCTCTCCATTTTATCTTCCTTCCACGACAGATCGGCCGAGTTTTAATCAAAGACTCATGGATTACCTTTGATCCTTTTATTACTTATAACACCTCAAACAACATCCCGCATTTGGCCTTAAACTCTCCAAATTACAACAATAAGGTAATCAATTAGCCGGTTCTTGTGTACAGATTGCTAACAATTGTAATCCGACTACTCATATCATAGGTCGAACATTTCTGGTTCCCAGTAGACTGGTTCTAGCTGGTTTATCTAACGTGTTGATAGAATGCGTAAAAAAAACTGGTTTTTTTTAAAAAAATAAAAATTTCCTTGAAATTTTCAAAACTGGTAGATTTCGACTACTAAACGGTATGTGCGGTAGACGGTCTTTAAAACGGTATTTTTGGCCTACCACCGGTAGAATCACAGGTATGTATATTGTGTCTATGTCAATGTAGCATCTAAAGCGTTTGAACAAGTTTGTGCGTTGTTGCTCTGTCATTTTTATCCAGTCTGTTTTGTCAACTGAAATTATTTATGACTGTCGGCAAGTCTCAATTCTCCAGTGCATAATAGAGTACTCCTCAGATTTCTAAATTGTCCGGTTACTAATTCGTGTGTTGCTTCGGGCAGAACTGCTGTAATGCCATTAAATGCCAATAAAGGGTGTGCAGTCAATTTGAAAATGAATTAAGCGACTTAAAAGATGAATTAAACTGACTTTCACTGTCCGTTACGAATTAAGCGACTTAAAAAAGATTGTTTTCTTAACTTTAATAAGAAATGGGATCAAAGGGAGGACAATAAAGGTGTGTGCTGTCAATTCGAACATGAATTAAGCGACTTAAAACAATATGTATTAAACTGACTTACACTGTCTGTTCTGGAGATTACCTCAGTTCCGGAACTATCAGTCGTTTATCATACCACCGCCGTTCCGGAACGATCAGCCGTTCATGATACCTGTCCAAAAAAGTACGACCGAGTTACGAGTGCTATAACTAAGAAAAAAGTAAATAATTCGTATCAATATCACTCCAATCATATTTTCCTTTGCTTTATATTACTATTCAAACAAAAACAAATAATAATTCCTGTGTGTACACCGATAACATGTAAATACATGTGTATTTCGGTTTTTCAGTGTATTTCGGCTCTTCTAGTAACCGGTTAAACCCCAATACATGCACTAGTACAAGTTTTAAACTTGGCAGGTGCTATGCATAAAACTATTTCTCTAAACAATAATGTAAAGTGTTCTATTTGCCGAAGGTTGTTTTGGTAATCCGTATGTTTATTTTTAAAGTATATATCTACATTTGTCTGCAGTAAAACTTTATTCGACTTACATGACGAAAGTTGGATGCAGTAATCGGAAATTGGGAGAATCATATAAAGTGAAAGTATTTTGCTGAAAATCCTTAGTTTCAATAAAAACTGAAATAAAAAACTTCCATTACAGCTTCAATAACTACGACACTCGCACTTGCTTAAACTTTTGATCTCAGTTTTCAGTCTTTGAAACTAAGCGAAGAAGTGGAAGAAAAAGGATATGCCGATTTACGGGAAGTCGTTAACCAAAGTAAAAGTTGAAATTTGTTAGATAATCAGCGATACAGTTTATATAATGAAACATAAAATCTTTCTTTAAAATTTTATCAGAATTAGCATATAAATATTGGCTTCAAAATGATAATTTTTTGTACGACGTGTTGTTTCTTACTGGTTTGGTTTATGGCTGTAAACAAATTGCGAAGAAACGTCGCTTAGCAAGACACAAACAGTCATTTTCTGAAAAGTGATAATATTTTCACTACAGTGTTTTATGAATAGTGTAACTATTAAGATAAGTGATATAATCACGACAAAATGCGCATACAGTTTAGTGCAGGTCTGTAGTTAATAGTTTTGCCTGCATTTTCACCTTAGGAATTTCAACTCCGGTTTTTTTTCCTTCCCCTCAATTGGATCGATTGTGAATAAAATAAAAAATAAAAAAATAAAATAAAATAAAAAAATCCAGCAAAATAATAATAATAATTAAAAAATAATAGTAACCCAGTGTTGAATTAAATGAAGGAAGTATACGCCTAGGAGTCTGGCCTATCTGTCATTGCACCACAATGACTATACATAATACAGTAGCAACAGGGGATGATTTTTTCAGAATTATAGAATATACAAAAATGGAACGTTTTCTGCATAATTTTAGTGTGCAGATTTCAAAAATGAACCCATCTTTATGATATCTTTTCTAAATTCACAGGAAGCATTCAAATACATGTACCGTCCAACATTTTTAATATTGGTCTTTGGCACTTTTTGCAAATTCTTGACCTCATGTTATTTCAAGCTGAAATTTACATATTTTTTTACATATGTTTATATAGAAATGTTTTGAGAACATTCAGCTTTAAGAATAAATTGACTTTTTCTATGTTCCAGGTAATTCAGAAGCCCCTCCCCTGTGCATTTGTATCATGCACCCCCCTAAAAATTTTGCATGAAATACTATATTTTTGAGTCATACACAAGTTGAAAGTATATGTTCCTCTTAAAATGGAATGTTTTCTGCATAATTTGAGTGTGCAGAATTCAAAAATGAACCCATCTTTATGATATCTTTTCAAATAAATTCACAGAAAGCATTCAAACACATGAGCCGTCCACCATTGTTAATATTGGTCTTTGGTCACTTTTTGCAAATTCTTGACATCATGTTATTTCATGCTGAAAGTTGCATATTTCTTACAAATGGTTATATATAAATGTTTTGTGAACATTCAGCTTCAAGAATAAATTCACTTTTTCTATATTCCAGTTACTTCTGAAGCCTTTCAGTTCCTTTTTATCATGCAGGGCAAATCCCATAGCCCGACGTCCCGGACTAGTAATTTTTGAAGTTGGGCAAGTAAAATTTTCCAAGTCGCTAGTCCGAGACAAGTGCTTTTTAAAAAAGTCGGGCTAGTCGTTATTTTTGTGAATACTTCCACAATTCTACTTCTGGCACTTAGTTGGTTCTCAAGAAATAGTGTTTGTTTAAACAGAGAGATGCTACAGATCGATTTTCTGTTCTTTATGATGACTATTCATATTGATATTCACAAATAATGGCATGAAATGAATTTGTTTTCATTCTTCAAAATATTGTAACTTTTACCTCTTTTTTGCCCCTGTTAAAAATGATCATTTTAATTTGAATACCAGTGTCTCTAGATAAGAATCGTACATAGAGCAGATGACCTGACACTGATAATATCTCTGTGATCACAATCACATACATATTATCAATATCATTATCAGTATCACCCGTTGAGTCCCTAACCTCGAAAATACATTACACAACAAAAGTCGTACCAAAAGTTTGTAATAAATTTGGCATAATGAATGACAATACGTTGTATATTCTGATTCCTTGGTATAAACATCTGCCCTTTCATAAAATCAAGATTTCGTGTGTTTTTTTTAACCCAATTTATGTTGTATTGTCATTGTTTACATTTTGTACGTACCCATGTGCCGGGAAGAGTTACTGTTCTTGCTGGCATGGGTGACCTTTAAAAACGACGTGATTCGTGGGTTTAACGCAAATGTTCGCACACATTTTACCATTATTCTCGTAAAATGAACTCCAAAGTATTTAAAAAGTAGGCGTAGGTGAGCGTATATGTTCGTTTATTCAGTTTTTCCGCATTTTGAAAAATTCGGTTTTTGTTTATTTTCGCCGAATATGTTGTAGAAAAGGCCCAATGTCATATGCGCTAAATATACACATTTGACCTTTCAACCATGAATACATTCGGATATAATAATGTCGGCTTTTTACATACGAAAGCGGAGAAAGTACTAGGTGTAATGAGGTTGACATTTTGAGAAAATGTTAATCTTGATCGCCAGTGCCCTCTAGCGGAGGTGCCTGTTGCTATATACAGTAGGGCAAAACCTGGTTATTTCTGACATTATTGGTAATAATCAATCAAACAGCGGTGTTTTTCCGTTTTTTCTCAAACAAGAATTATTGGTTTTTGATGATGATAGAAGAAATACAAATAACAGTATAAGCTCTTTGTGTGTGCTATAGAATCACAGGTGCTCATTGTGTTGAGGAGCTATTGTAACAAACATCCAGATGACTTCAAGGCTTGTTATTTCAATTTGATTTCTATCATTATAATGGGACATTGTTTTAAAGCCGAAATTCCAATACTGTATGCAAAACAGGTATATTCAGACAACTGTTGGTCAAGTTTCAATTGTTTAACTGCAACTTTGGACAAGTGAGGGGTATATTCAAACATTTGCAAGAACAAGAACTATAATAATAATAACAATGACAATAATCATAATGATGATGATGATGGCTACATGTCATTTCGCCCCATTGCAAAAACGCCCCCCCGTCAAAAATGCCCCCACTTTTCACAAGATCGCCCCCATTTCAAAATCGCACCATGTCAAAAACACCCCCACTTTTTACAAGATTGCCCCCATTTCAAACTCGCATCATGTACTCTTTTAATCATCTTTTTAATCATCGATAATGCACCTGCCAATAATTAATACTTGCATATCATTAGAATGGATTGTGTTTACTATTATAATTCATTGCTGAATTAAACCTTGATTGATTTTGTTCTTGCCTTTTTAATTAGTTCATTAGAATTAGAATGTATACAGAATTGAAATTTCGTTAACTGTTTTTTGCTTCGACCTTCAGGGTATTGGAAAAAAAGGCGATAATATTATATATATGCAAAATCGAGAGTCGTGTTCTTTAGACGGTGCATAGACAGACCGGAAAACGTAGAAAAACCGAGAGAGAGATGCTTTATTTTGTTTTCAGCCGCATTTCATTGGCTGCTTACAGAATGATGCTTGTATTCTCGTTTATCTCCTCGCTGGTACGAGACTTCATAAGAAGAGATCACAAACAAACTTCTTTCGAAAAAAAATAATCAAATTTTATGATATTATTAGTAAATTATCTTTACATCTTTTACCAAAATATTAAATAATAAAATTAATATCCATTTGGATTTATCTTAGGGGGCGCTCTACAGATAATACGTGCTTCTGGACTCCCCATACTGATTCAGCTTCCATAGTAAACCTATGGAAACACCATGATATTAAAAATTAAATAACTTTAAATTTCTAAATGCTCATGATCAGACCTATATTTGTCAGAATAGACCCATCCTTGATGCAAGCTTCTGTGTTAAGAAAAAAACATGAGCCGCAGCATATTTTGGATCTACATGTGCATGAAACAACTTTTTGTTTCGACAAAAGTGAACAGATGTATGTTGTTTTCTTTTTTATCTGGATTTAAAAACAAAACAAAACAGTGGATCAAAGAGATTCTTGCGCGAATTCATACATCGAATACGATAATTAGCTTGAGATCACATGTACGCCTGCAGGGAGTGGTCAGCGATAACGCCTAAATCGATTCCTATAAAAATACCCCCAACCCCCAGTCTTACATACATACATTCATTCAGTTCAATTGAATAGGTGTAATTAATCAAGTGTGCACACCATCGTTTTGATTCATGTAACTTTGATCCTGTCGTATGCTAAAAGAATATAATTTCAATTTTTTAAAAATTAATATTGAATCTAGTTACACTAACAAGATAAATATGTAAATAAAGAAACTACAAGTGTTTGTTTAATATTATATATTCATTTTTTTTTTATTAAAAAAAAAATATTTTTAACCATTACATTAGCCTGTTCCCCTGGTGAAATCTTCACATATTACTAAGACCGCTTATGTTTCTGAGGTTCTTAGGTTATTATAAATGCAGAGAATGAAGTGCATGGGGCGTTATTGACTGGAATGGGAGCGATTTGGTGAAAAGTGGGGTCGTTTTTCATTAGAGACGATTTTGCAATCGGGGCAATTTGGTGAAAAGTGGGGTCGTTTTTTATTGGAGACGATTTTGCAATGGGGGCGATTTGGTGAAAAGTGGGCTTGTTTTTGTCGGGGGCGATTTTTCAGTGGGGGGTTTTGACCTGTTTCCATGATGATGATTGTGTTTGTGGTGAATATAAGGGTGATGATGATGAAGATGAAGCAGAAGAACAATTACAGGATATATGAATTCAGATTTAAATCTATTAAATGATATTAGTAAGATGGTTTGAAAGAGAGTGGGAAGGAGAAAGAGAGTTTGCCTTTTTGGTGTTTTATGGTACTTCACCACATGAAGGTTATATTGTGTTAGGCAATGGGAGAAAAGAACCTTGCCTAAGGATACACAAAGGTAGCTCCCCCAGACTGGCCTGGGCAGGTATATTGAACCTGCGACCATTGTATTATGAGCCCAACACTCTTCCAACTGAGCTACTGAGAGATAGGCATTTTGATGTACCATATATACTCAATTATAAGTCGACCCCCCCCCTTTTAATGCTGCAAAAGCCAATTTCTCTTTGACCCTTCGATAGTCGTGTGTATTTTGCAAATCACATCCATCTGAAGGGATGACTTGTCATCAGTGAGTCAGAGTTGCACTTTGGAAAAATAAACAAGCCAAACAGGATAGACAGATAGATATATATATATCTTTAGATAGATAGATTAGATTAGATTAGATTAGATTAGATAGATAGATAGATTACATAGATAGATAAAGACAAAACCAGTGTAAAATACTATTAAATTATTTAGTGGAATATGTCACAAATAAATTGACAACTTACAATTTGTCCATCATTGTGTAATTAAATCCATTGAAATCCATAATGCTTGACATTTTAAATCCATTTATATGATAAATCCATTAATTCAATTATAGGTCACATACCGGTATAAAAATAGTAGATTACAATATCTTGTAATATGTTATTTCCACATGTCTTACAAATAAACAATGAAAGTTAAGTCCACATTTTTGTAATTCACAGTGTCCTATAAATGCCACTATCTAATGTCATCTAATACATAGTCCAAGAATTCATACTCATTGTCTGATGAAGCTGAAATCCTCTATCGTAGTATAGTCATTGTAAATCATCGTTTAGTCATCGTAAATACCATCTGACTCAGAATCCTTGGTTTTACCGTTATATGCGTGTGCAGTGGTGTACTGGCCACTGGGCATACCGGGAAAAATCCCGGTGGGCCGCCGCAAAAAAATCCGTTTTTATCGGTGTTTTACTGGTGTGAGCAAAACCCCGGGCCTGTCCCGGCAGATAAGTCCAGGGCCGAGTTGCTTACCCAGTACACTCCTGTGCGTGTGCTTATGTAGAGACTGAGATTGGGCTCTGTAAGTAACTTTTTGATCATCAAGTCTGTGAAATCTATTAAAGGATGCAACTGAACATGTGTCAATTTTGCAGTAAGATCACGGGGAGTTCAAATAACCAACCTCTTTTACTTGACACTAAACAAGTATCAAACTTGCAGCTCGATCAAAGGGTTATCACGTGGGAAAACAAAGAGGGTGGTGCCTTTACAAGCCAAGGGATTAAAGTCAAACATGCACAGGAAGTTGTAGAACTCTACTTGGCACTAAACAAATATAAATTCGTGGCTCGACCAATAGGATTGTTAACTTGAAAACAAAGTGATTGCTGCCTTTACAAGCCAAGGGCTTATCAGCCCACATGCACTGGCAGATAACTTGGGAAATATCACATGAGAATTAAATCTGACTTAAGTCAAAACTGGTATTGCATCAAACACAGTGTCTATACAGCAAGACACAAATATTAATACAAATACAGGTTGTTCGGAGATGCAAGAAATGGAAGCAATATACTTACTAGTAAACACAATAAACAACACTGACGGACACTTCACTTTGTGGTAAGTAGTATTTAATTTACCGGTAATATTTTCAAATTATTAAAATCCAAATAACTGTAGATACAAGTATTGTATAATGAATACTGTCATGAAATGGATAAACACAGTGCATACCATATATGCATTTTTGAATGGGAATGGTGGCATGAAAATGTAAAAATATTTGAATTTACAGTATTTGTATGCACCGCAAACATGTAGAGTTTCCAACATTACCCCTAAATTTATGAAATTTGTGTGTATGTCATGCTTATAATATGACCCCTACTCTGCATGAATCGAATTTTCAGTAAAAAAACGTTAGCTTATAAGCAAGTATATACGGTATTTATTCAGTTCAATTCTACATACACAAAGGCCATTGACAGGATAACAATAAAAGCTCCATATAACAGCACATTATAAGGTTGATTTACATCAACATCATGATCTATACGCATACGATTTACATCTACATTATGATCTATACACATACGATTTACATCTATATCATGATCTATACACATACGATTTACATCTACATCATGATCTATACACATACAAATAATAGCAAACAAGAGCTTGTGTATTTGTCCATTCAGGAATCACAAAAGTATTTCTTTCAAAGAGTTTTTAAACGCTGCAATATTGTTAGTCATAATATCTATGTTATGTATGTCTAAAAATGAATTAAAACTACTTTGTGCTGTGTTTAAAGACTGCTTTCTGATGTTGAGATTAATTTTTTTGCAATAAAAAGAGTTTTGTCAAAGATTTCTTCTTGGAATATTGTAGGCTATTTGACTTACTAAATAAGAACAGTCAAAATGACTGTGTATACATTTCAAAAGAAATACAAAGTAAATAGTCTTTCTCCTACCCTAAGTGTAGTAATTTAAAATGTCTGCAGATTTGCTCATAGGAATTACTCAGGTAAAATCTAAACCAGATTTAAAACACAAGAATTTTAGAACTTTAGTTAAACCATTTCAATTTGTTGGGTCAAAACTGATTGTTTAGAGGACCAAATTTCACAACAGTATTCAAGTTTACACCTTACAAAAGATAGATACAAAGGCGTATCACTGATATATTTACAAAGTCTTTGCATCTTTGCAAGTACACTTTAAAAAAATTAACATTTGCATTGCTTTAGATGGTGGCCTTAAACATGGGCATTAAAACTGAGGGTAGTTGTCAGCCATATACCTAAATCTTTAACACAACTTTCACCCATTAGCTCACACTGCCCACTGAATAGCTTAAGTAAATAGGTTTTTTCTTGTTTGTAAAACTGTCATAACAACACTTCTTCAAATTCACTTTCAACTGCCATTTCTCACACCACTAATGTAATCTGTCTGCATCTCTCAGAATTGCTAATCAGTCACATGAGTTATAAAACTTTCTGTCATCATCAAATAAAAGACACTTTGAGTGATCTAAAAATAAATGGAGGTCATTTATATTAAATAAAAATAAAAATAATTTGGGCTCCAAAATAGACCCCTGAGCTCACACCAATCTGAACCATGACCATTTAGAGCAAGGGAGGAGCTGCAGTGCACCCAACACTTCCGTGGTAGCGTGTCGTGCCCTCCCAAGTGGGTGGAGCAGCACTGCACACTTCATAGTGATGAATCAGACAAACAAAGTTCTGACATATCTATGTTGCCTGACTAGTTGCTGACCGGGGACCGGTCACTGGTCAATGTATGGTGATCACTCACTGGTAACAGTCAATGTGTGGTGACTGTCACCTGTCAGTTCATCCCAGTGACTGTTCAGATAGTACAGTCACCGGCACCAGCCATCTTGTACCAATTGCCAACTATTCATTGGTCATCACTCAGAGGCCTCACTGTACGGTGATATGGATCAGACAGAGTTCCCCCCTCTCCCCACTCTACCATTATGTCCTTTACAAGATTGGGAGTCTGCCCACTGGGTTCAGACTAGGGAAGGTTATCAGACTGGTATCCCCCCCTATCCCTATTATCCATATGAATCCTTATGGGATGTGGGTCCCTCCACCTGAAGGGAATGGCTCCACGGACTACTGGACCCTGGACCCAGACTAGAGGTGATCCCGTGGTTCGTGTATTGGCATCGACTCCTCATCAGGTGGCATCAACTAGGAAGGCTTGAGGCACAGCATCATCTATACCATCCAGGAAAGACAAGCAGTCTCGTCTTCCCACTGGAACTTCCCGGTACACACCGAGCCCCTACTTACCACAGTGAGCTACGGTCAGTGGCGCAGAGTGCTCCTATATCACCTCCGTGCCTGTGGGACATAGTGATGCCCAGTCACTCTCCTGTTCAGAGTGTACTGGATGATGATGATGCCCTATGTATCCTCATCAACTCCAGTGAGTTTGATGTGGAAGCAGCTCCATTGATGCCTCCCATCAGGCCCATTAGTTCCTCTCAGTTGGATGAGGAGGAAGAGATTTGGTCCTTCGTTCATCACCTCTTACCCGTGGACTTGTGCCCAAATCCATCTGGTGCACAGTGCAAAAAGATTCTTTCCATTTTGGAAAAGATCTCAGGGGGCTTAAATGCAACCAGACCTCCTGCTTCTTCCTCATTCCTCCACAATTGAGGAGATCTTCCAGACGTTTTCTACAGGCCAAGACATTGCTCAGCAACGTAGAGGGTGGACAGTTCCTCACTCAATGTTGAGACCTATGGTCTCTGCCTTGAGTTACTGGGTACATTCCCTGAAGTGGCCTATTATACCTCCGCAGTTGGTTGCTGGATCGTCCCTAGTGTGTATCTCAACTGGAGCCTGGGCATGCTTCTCACAAAGACAATTGAAGCTACTGAACAGAAAGCCCATTTGTTAATCATCACAGCTTCTCGTGCTGACCTCTTTTCAGCTACTTCATTCAGTATGAATCCAGCTGCATTACAGCATGTGCTGGAATCTGTCCAAACCTCCCGGCATGCGCTTTCTGTTTCAAAGGCATCATTGGCAGAACTTCCGCACATCCACCATGATATTGCATTGGACTCTTACTTAACCATAGTAAAGACCTTCTAAGGGCTGCTCCTTTGGAAGCCGAGACCCTCTTTGGAGGACTAATTCCTACTGTGGCCTCCCAATATCTGAAGGATCATCAACACAGATCCTTTACAACCATTCCTGGCCCATTGCAATTGGCCAGGAAGCATAGTGATGCACATCACACCCAGGGGCCATATGCAAAGTTCTTTAAACAGACACAGCCTCAGTCTAATCCACTACCTCAATTTAAACCTCCTCGGCAGTTGGGTTCAAGGCATGGTTGCCGAAGAGCCCCATGGAGGAAGTTCTCACCTGTCTTCCTTTCCTAAGGAAAGGAGGGGGACAACCCTAGGAAATCAAACCCTCTCATGCCATGCATTCTTCTCCCAAATGTCCCCGTAGGTGCTCCTCTAGGCCTCTTTGCAGAGGCTTGGTCAAGCATCACAGATGATGGGTGTGTCCTTTCCATTGTGAGTGAGGGTTACCAACTACAGTTTCTGGAACAACCCACTCTGTCAAGGACCCCAATATTTTTTCACCAACCTTATCTGGTGAAATTAAAGGAAGAGGTACGCACCTTTTTACAGAAAGGGGCAGTCAAGAGGATCCTGAACAATCAGACTCCTCCATTCTACTCCCGAATCTTCCTGGTCACCAAGAAAAGTGGGAAATTTGGTGTCATAATTGTTCTCTTCCCTTTAAACCAGTTCTAGAAGAACCTTTCAAGTTGGAGAGCACATCCTCAATCCAGAATGCAGTGTGTCCTTCAGACTGAGTGGTCTCCATCGATCTACTGGATGCCTATTTTCACATCCTGATATTATCTCCACATCGCAAATACCTCCAGTTTTGCTTGGATCAGGAGGTTTTCCAATTCCGGGTTCTGCCGTTCTGAATCGCTTTCGCACCCAGAGTCTTCACCCAAGTTATGGGAGTAATAGTGGCATACCTCCAAATTTCTGGGAACTCCAATTATCCAGTATTTTGACAACTGACTGATCCACAATGTTCAGGTACAGTCCCTCCATCAGGATCTGTTCCTCTGCTGGTCTAGAGTAACTCAGTTGTGTCTTTTACCCAACCTCAAGAAGTCAGAGCTCATTCCATCTCAGGACCTTGTTTACATGGGGACGAACTTCCTCACAAACCAGAACTTAGTCAGGGTCTCATGGGATTGGATAGATCAAATCCTGGCACTTGTAGAGGCTCTACAAGCAAATACATTGTTGTTGGTTTGCCTTTACCTATCCTGATTGGGGACTTTGAAAACCACTACAGATCTGGTTCCCTTAGGACATCTATTATGTGTCCTCTACAGTTTCTCCTTTTTGCAAGGTGGAAACCACACAGAGATTCTCTATCAGCTCTGATTCCACTAGGACCAGATTTTCATCACCACTTGCGCTGGTGGATGAATCAGTATGGATTCCTGATTGGGGTCCCCATGCATGCACTTGGCCCCCACTCCTATCTGTTTGCCGATGCATCAGATTCCAGTTGGTGCACTCATTTGGAACTGGTGGGTGTAATTCTCTAGGGTCATTGGACTCGGGATGAATCATCCCTCCACATCAACAATCTTGAAATGAAAGCCATATCTCTAGCTTTGCAAGGGTGCATTGACAGAGTAAGGGGTCGATGTGTTATGGTCTCCTCCAACAACATGTCCGTCATAGTGTATCTCTGACATCAAGGAGGCACACACACCTCTTCTCTTTGCATGGAGGTCTGGAACCTCCTCCACTGGGTAACCTCAGAGAACATCACCCTCCAAGTTTGCCACATTCCCGGAAAGAAGAATGTATTAGTGGACAGTCTGTTCAGGGCAGGCAAAACAGTCCTCACAGAATGGTCTCTGTAATAGACTCCCTTTTAACGCTGTGGGGAAAGCCTCTGGTGGACTTTTTTGTGACCAGGCTCAACAACAGAGGGGAAAGCCTCTGGTGGACTTTTTTGTGACCAGGCTCAACAACAGAGTTCTCTTTTACATTTCTCCAGTTCCGGACCAGAGAGCATGGGCAGTGGATGCATTCAGCTTCCAGTGGAATCGTTCGTGTACACCTTCCCATCATTCCAACTGGTATCTCAAATTCTGCAAAAAGTCAGAACTTCCACTGTTCATATCATTCTCATAGCCCCACTGCAGCTCCAACAATTGTGGTTCAACGATCTTTTAGTCCTGTTGATAGATCAACCCATGTCCTTACCTCATGGGAGAGATGTTCTCTCACAACACAGGGGCTCCCTTCTACACAAAAGCCCACACATTCTCCACCTTCATGTTTGGCTCATCTCAAGTGATCTATCTGCTAGAAGTTTTTGGGCTTGGTTGCCAGTTGCATTATTCAGGCTAGGAGAGATTTTACATGCAAGGTCTATGATGCCCGCTGGAGAATCTTCTGTGATTGGTGCAGTAGGAAACATGTTGATCCTAGCTGTCCCTCTGTGAATTCAGTCGCTGATTTCCTTTTGTTTCTTTTTGAGAACATAAGATGTTCAGTATTCACCATCAAGGGCTATAGAGCTGCCATTTCCAACACTTAAATTCTCTCAGGGCATGGCAATCGGTTCAGATTCGCACTTTGCTGATCTCATTAAGTATTTTGAGCTCCAGAGACCTGCCTCCAGTTCGCTTACACCCAGATGGAATCTATCTTGTGTTTTATGGCCTTTAATCAAATCTCACTATAAACAATTGAGTGAGGCTTCCTTTCAGGACCTCACACTCAAGACTGTGTTTTTGCTTGCCTTGACATGTACGAGAAGACGATGCAAGCTTCATGCCTTGTCTATCGACACTGACTGTCTCCACTTTGTTGGTAATTTTGAATCCATTTCTCTCCTTTGTTAACTGGGATTTTTAACAAAAAATTAAAACTAGCATCAAGCAAATGCATGCTGGGATGCTGGAAGAGTATATTTTTGAGCAGGGATGAACACCATAAAAATCACCAAATTTTTCTAAACTGTCGCTTTGGGACTTTTCCAAAGCTTGATAAACAGTATTGAAACATCTCACTCTTTCAATACAAACTGATTTATTGTCCAAAAATATAAGCATGTGAGGGATCACTCTAGTCAACAAATGTCCATTTCATCTGGATTTGGATGTCATGGACTTAAAAAACAATTTAGCACTTAAATCCATACAAAATTATCTAAAGTGTCCATAACCTTGGGCAAAATATATAGTATAACAAATTGTAAGAAAAATATAAAATCTTGACTTAATCTGATTGTCAGGAAAACTGTCATCAATATAGAATGAAAAAAATCATATTTTTCCACCAAGAAATCCTATAATAGTTTTCTACTATATTCTCCTATTGCATAAAATCCATTAGGAAATAAATATTAAAAGAATGGTGTTGTAAATTAGTGCACAACTGAATTAATTGGAGTTATAAGAGAGACCATTAGTGTACAATATGGCATTTTTGTCCTAATATTTTAGGCTGGCAGATGGTGGTAAGTGAGGGTGGCAGTTTGACATGGGAAATAAAGAGTAGGGAAATTAATTCTCTACAATTTGTTAGTGACTAGCAATGGTGGCAATACTGCATGTGGCATTATAATGGGTTTTAAGAGGAGACCAATTTAATCATCAACTTTCAGAACTTGGAGCAATTATGTAGATACAAATAAGTTTTGTCTCACCTGCATAAGCATGGCAAGACATGGGTAGATCTTTTCCAGCAGCAATGGTAGTGTCTTCATCAACTTAAAGATTCTTTGTTTGCTGGGAGATAGGTGAGACACCACATTCCATGGAACAGTTGTTATATACAGTATGTATTTCTTGATCACATAAACTGATAACTGTATCTTTTTGTTAAGGAACATATTTTATTTCAGGATGTTATGACCAAGATGTAACTGAGACTGTCTTTCATCTACTGATATAGGGAGGAGAGGTAGCAGAGTTAGACCTCACAGTTGAAGAGTCAAGGATTGATAATCATGTCAAAAGTAAACAAGGTAACTTCATATGAACAATAAAAATTACTTTGAATTTATTGTAATAGAGAAATTAAAATTCTTTTAAAATACGTATTATCTTTAATTTAAATTCTCATTAAAATTTGTTTCAACCTATGATAGGTTCATTGAAAACTAGTCTGTTGCTTTAAAGTTATTACTTGAGCTATTGTATCAGGTATAGATTTACTAAATTAGAATGCATGTGTGAGTTCCATATTCTTGAATATTGCTTTGCTTATCTATTCATCCATTTTTTGTCCCTCAGTTGTTTGGAGAAAAAGAGCGAACATTAAATTGGACCATTGAAAATGTCCATCCTTGTACCTCTCTATCCACCCCACTTTTGTTTCCACAGAAACCAATTTTTTTTATTGTTAGATTTTGACCAGATTTGGAATGCAGACTAAAATCTTGAGTAAGTTAAATTTTCAGCATTCCATGTCATTTGATGAATGGTTCCAGACTGTCTGAAAAATCTACTTTTGTTTTTACATTGCAAGTCCATTTTCCTGAGATTTGCAACAGATTTGGTGTACAGCTTGATACTTACAAATCTTGAATGAGTTTGACTATCATCATTCTTTGCTGTCATTTGGCAGAGTAACTGTTGTGGCTCGTAATGGTTTGAAACATTCACATTTATTGTCAAACTCTGTTCATTCTAATTGAAATTGAATAAAACTTTGTGTGCAACTTTATGTTTACAAGGTGACAGATGAGTTTAATTTGCAGCATTTTACATCATCATTTTTGGAGTTATCATCCCAGATTATCTGCCAGACTTACTATCCACTTAATACTGTATTTAAACAATGATAAGCCCATGCTTGATGATAACTCTACCCCTTATGTACCAAGAATATCTTTGTCTGATAATAAACCCATCCCCTACTTTTTGGCAAATTTATCAGGCTGGCCCCTAATTTTCTCATGAGAGAAATACTTTAACTCTGTTGATTCATATTGGATTTTAATTAAATTTTATTTTTTTGTAGCTTGCATATTGATTTTATGTTGGAAAAGTTCCATTGTAAGCTCACTACATGGTCTCTAGTTGAGCATCTACTTTCATTGCCACACAACAAGTTTGTTATTCTGTTGGAATTTGACCAAATATGGTATGCAGCTTGGCATTGATGTCACATGGGTCTGACTTTTAGCATTCAGCATCATGATTATGATTGAGTTATGGCCACTGATTGTCCAATTGACCCACATTTGTTTCTTGATAACTTGATATATTACCATAAGATTTCAACATATTTCTTGTGCTGCTCTATATGATACAATATTTTGTGAGTGTGATTGTTAGCATTCGGCTATCATATGGTGGAGTTATGGCCCTTATTGTTTCATGCATTCACATTCATTTTGGCACTTAACTTATTTTCTGATGTCCCGAGTCCACTACAATAGCAGATGAGGGCATATTGTTTTACTTCTGTTTGTACATACGCCCATCCAGAATCCAGTTTAATGCAGTTACTGAGAAACCGTGGGAGACACACATACAACTTGGTAGGCATGTTTATTAAGTATATTTAGATGAACTGATTAAGGTGTCATTTCCACGTAAAATAAGGGCATTGTGTCTTTGTGCATGTGTTTGTGTGAGAGCTGTGGATAATTTTTTTCCAGCTTGTAGTTTAGTAACCTCTTACATGAATCACTTCATATTTGGAATAAACTATAACCACATACTCTTCCATTTCTTCTTCAAATACATTACCTGATCATAATACCTTAGGAGAACTACTATTGTCTCACAAATCCAGTCCTCCCAGGCTAAACTTTTTAGGTAAGAAAGATAAAAGTTAAATGCCCACATAGGTGGCAGTTATATAGAGTGATCTGCCCTTGATAGAGGGATTGGTACCAAATCCTGTGAATACTCCAGTTACTACTTTTGCTCATGCCGAGTACCACATTTCTCCCTCCTAAAGAGAGACCTCGCAATCCACCTACAAGAATTTTGGAAGTATTTTACTGTTATATATATTGAATTTATAATATGTGTCCATGAGGTAAGTTGTACTTTAGTGGTCATTTCGTAAATAACATATTCACTGCATTTGAGTTCAAGGTCAGTCTTGTTTACATAGCATTTAACAATTAGATTGGAATTTTCCTTGATGTTAGAAAAGTCAGGTATGCAGAGGAAATTTCCATTAGAGTTACTCATATTCTAGAATACTCTGTCTGGTGACTTATCCTTATGTTTATAGAGGTTTGCTAAACAAGATTTCATTCCTAAACTTCATGTCATAAAGATCAGTCTATTAAGAAATTTATTTTAGTAATCAGATGTTACAGTTGTGAAAGTCATAGCAAATTCAAAGAGAGGTATTATTTATATGAAATATTCATTGGAATTACTAAAAGTGTTCATTCTCATTTTGGATTAATACTTGACTTTGGGATTTAAGTGAATTCATGTAAAGATGTTCTGGATTACATCATTCAGGTATATCAAGACATTCAAGGCTACTGAAATTCATTCGGAACATTCTATATTTAGGACTTGTGATTAGGACACTTGGGATTATTGGATTATTTGGACTTCAGTTCATGCTATTCTAAGTGTCTTTGAATTTTCACATTAATTGTCTAGAAATAAATTGCTTGTTGATTTTACTTACACTGTTGGTTTCACTTTCTTTCTGTTACATTATTTTAAGACCTAGAGTCGTAACACTACCTTAAAGCAAGTTGGAGGAGTTTTCTCTTCTAATGGAAATATAATCCATCTATAACTTTTCAACTTGTTCTTGCTCCTTTCTATTGCAGACAAAGTTTTCTGTCTTTTGTAATTATAACTTTGTCACATGCATGCATATATATGTCCCTTGTGTGTACCTGTACGGGTCACTAGTGCATCCTCTCACATTGGTGTAGTACTTTTTTATGTGCAGGTATTGTGTGTTATAGAAAACTTGAGTAAATTACAGGTAAGTTTTCTATACATAGTTTTTGTCATAGCGTCCACTTCGTAGTTATTAAAAGCGAAGTTTTGGTGACTTGACTTGTATAGGCAGTCTATATGGTCTTTTCTACAGGTAAGATATATTGGAATTTATTTCTAGCATTCAGTTTGAAAGAATTCATAGTGACGCTTCAATACTGTTAGCTGTATAGGCTGCCAGGTGGACCCTTCCTACAGGTAAATTATCACATAGTGTGTAGTTCTTTATGTCCACACTCTGAGTTCATAAAGCAGGACGTGTGCTGGGCTATATATTGTTGGTTCTATTTTTGTCTTACAGATTTAAACCATGGGCAGGACGAAGTGTAAGATGTGTAAACATTGGAAACATGGGAATGATAACCATTCTACACGTATAGCTTGCTCCAGTTGCCAATTCATGAATACATGTCAGATATGCGCCTCATAGACCAAAATTCAGCAGGCTGCAGTACTAGGTGGCACAAAAGGGAAGGTCTTGAAGCACACCTTGAGGGACAAAGACACCATCAGTATACATGCTGATGTCACTTCGGTGAATGATTAACTTTTTGAAGGCTATTGCAATCCAGAAGGCTCATCAGCCACAAGTTAACCTGGTCAACAACAGCAACAGCTCTGGCTCCTTTCTCACTACCTCAATATGACAAACCTCTTTTGGTTGAAACACACTGATACCACACAGGTTCAATGGCTGGTCTTCTTTATCAGCTACATTTGAGTGAGAGCAAGATCAAATTCAGCCAACACAAATAATGTCTCGCACATCAGAAGTTTAGATCAAATATCTCTTAACCTGTCCCAACATATTAAACTGGATGATGTCATGCACAATGAAATTGCACTCTTCCGTTGCTACCAGAGCCTACCATACAGCTTAGATCAGAACAAGTCATCACCACAGTCGATTGTACCTTGTAAGCCTAAAGACGGAAGGGCTGTGTCCAGTTTGCCTACCCCATACCACACAGGCACTCACATGGATTAACATTATCAGCATAGTGCCACAAGTCACTCAATGACTCAGTGCCCAGTTTAGTGCCTCATTACATACAGGATGTGGATTCAATTTGTTCTCTGGCCTTTGCCACTCAAAAGGAGCACTTACTTAGAGATTGTTTGGAAGTGACCAAATCTCAATCAGGACATTCAGCAAACATGGTGGGACACCCCTTTGGATAATCTTCTCCTGCTACATCTCAGATCGCACAGGAGGCATCGACATCACCACATTCACTTAGAGACAATGAAGTGTGCACACAAGCTCCATCGTCTTTGCTAGATGTTACCATGACAAGAGAAGACTCTGCCTTCTGGGCATCTATCGAGGAAGTCTTCCACTTGTTGGCACTGGAGTTTTGTCCTCCTCCTCCTTCTCCATCAACACCCTGGTCTAAAGTTCTGTTGATTTATTCATCAATAAGGATGAAATGGTGTTCAAACTGCTACCACAGTCTGGTTGAATCGCAGACTGTATGGGTTGCTCAGAGACAATTACAGTCCCCTAGTGTCAACAGACTCTTCTTGCATTGACACCTTCTATCAAATTTTAGTAGGAGGTTCTATAAAACCCACACTCCAGTTTTTCACATGGACACACCAGCAGTAGACAGAGACATTGCAGCCTTGGGGATGGCAAGAGCCTACTTAGTATGCATGGACTGGAAGACTTTTAACAACAGGTGTTGTGGAATGTTGTGGCAGTGAGTTCTGTGTTGGACTTGGTATCAATGGCAATATTCCAACAAGCCGAAAACAGTTTATCATCTCCCACCTCGATTCCCACAGGACATGCATGGTAGTCTGTTTCTCCAGTGGCACACATCTTAAACAGCTTCTTAACACACACTGGCCAATTCCATAACAGCAGCAACAAATCTGCAACTGGTGGAAAGAGATGCAGTGCTCTCCACTTCCAACTTAATCACAGACCACCATAAAGCCAAGCTGAGATCGCAGCCACTCTCTTCTAACCTCCTCTTCAATGAACATATTGAGGAAATACGTAAACAAGCCACCAAAGAGATCAACTTCCCCCAGACACAGCCTCAGGCACCAAGGAGGGAATTTCAGGGAAGTAAACAAAAGGATAGAAATGATGCCCCTAGGACACAGCAGAGAGGGAAGCAAACCTACTGATCATATACCTGTAGAAGACCACAGTTCTCAAGAACGAAAGTGGACAAGAGGCAGAGAGAAGGCCATCATTTTTGCACTACATAGTTTCTTTCCATGCCAGCCTCCCTATAACAAGAAATGGTGCCATTTTCATGCTGCCTTTATCAGATATTCTGGTGGGGGGAAGGCTCCTATTCACTGTCGAATGGGAAAGTATTTGCCATGATGATCTATGGACCTGGCAAGTGGTTTCAGAAGGCCCCAGTATCGTGTTCAACATGCCTCCATTGTCCAGGGTCCCTTCAGCTACAGATGTCCCCAAGGACTCATTCAAGGCAGACACTCTGCAGCAAGAAATCAACAGTCTTCTCCAGAAAAGGATGGTAGAGATCGTTCACATTGTCAAATCACTGGGGTTTTATTTGAGACTGTTCCTGGTCCCAAAGGCCAATGGCATTCTTCAACTAGTCATAGACCTAAGCATTATAGATCATCAAGGTGGGTTTTAAATACCGTTCAGGAGGGAGACTTTGCTATTAGTGTAGACTGCAAGATGCATATCTACACATCCTAATTCACAAATCTTCCAGGAAATTCCTGTGGTTCACTTTCATGGAGACAGTCTACTAGTTCAGGGCACTCCCGTTCAGACTCAACATCAGTCCCTGGATTTTCACACGTCTGATGGACAGAGTAATGGCCCATTTCAGGACCACCTCCATGACTGCGATATCCAACTACCGTGATGACTGCAAAAACACCAGGTGAGTTATATTTTGGAGCAAAACATGATATCCCTTGTTACTCTCCTTCTCAGCTTGGGATTCCTTGTCAACAGGGAAAAATCCGACATCTTACCAACTCACAATTTTGTCCATTTGGGTATGGAGTTCAAAACACATGTAAACAGAATATGTCTGCCTCCGGAATGTGCATCAAAAATCAGGGCTATGGTGGCTTAAATTCGTACACAAACAGTATCTCTGCCTGAGAATTCCTTCACCTACTGGGTGTGCTCAGTGCAGTAGTGGACCTCATCATCCTAGGTTGCCTTTTTATGAGATAATTATAAATGATTCTGTTGTTCAAGTGGAGGCTGAGACTTTGCCCCTTGTCTCCATGTATATGAGTTTCCATCTCAGAAGTTGGGAGAACCTAAATTTGCTCAAGTCATGTGTTCCCTTGCAGGTACAAGTTCCAGAGATGATGGTTTGTACAGATGCAAGCACAGAGGTCTGGGGTGCACATCTCCTTCCATCATTTCAGGATGATGGCCTACTCAGGATTGTCTTTTCCATATCAACATCCTCGACATTAAATCCATACTGAAAGCATTTCATTAGTGGCAGGAGAAGCTAAATGGAAAGGGCATTCTCATTCTGTCTGACCACTCCACTGTCACAGTGGTGGATTATCTCAGAAGGCATGGGGGAACCAAGTCCCAAGGCCTTTGTGTTCTTCTTTGGGATTTTCTAAGGTGGTGTCTTCAACGTAAAATCCATGTACAAGTTCATCATATTCCAGGCCAACTAAATGTATTAATGGACTTGCTGCCCTGGAAATATCAACTAATACAAACAGAATGGTAGCTTCATCCCTCGGTTTACACTCACATATGTGCCTGCTGGGATCAACCACTGGTGGACCTATTTGCAACAAGATGAAATGCAAAACTTCCAACTTTTGTCTCACCAGTCCCGGATCTGAAGGCCTGGGCAGTCGACACTGTTTGCGTAGATTGAAACAGCTTGGACACATACACTTACCCTTCAACACCTGATTCCGAAGGTAATACAGAAAGCAAAACAATCAGAGTGTCGCCTCATCCTGATTGCTCCACTCAAGTGGGAAAAATCATGGATAAATGACCTAATAAATCTTACAGTAGAAATACCAAGGAAAATAGAGATATTTCTTCACCTGCTCAAGCAACCACGATGCCAGGCATCTCATCCCAGTCCAGAGTTGTTGAACCTGCACATCTGGATTATATTAAACAAGCTCTCAGGAACAAACAGTTCTCTCAACAAGTGATGGAGAGAATTGTTCAGGCAAGAAGGCCCTCCACTTTGAAAGCATACAAGGGGAATTGGAGGATTTTCTCACAATGGTGTGAGCATGAACACATTCCACCACTGCAGGCATCAATACCTCAAATAGCTAACTTCCTGCTTTGGTTCTTTGACAAGAAACAGTTAGCTCTAATCTAATGATAAATGGCTACCATTCCACAATTTCTGACACATTACGTCATCATGGAAGAGAGGACATAGAACAAAACAAGGACCTCTACAATCTTCTGTTGAACTTTGATTTCACATGCCCAAAGGCATTGGCTCTGTGCCCAAAGTGGGATCTATCATGGGTGCAAACCTGGTTGTATAAGACACCATTTGAACTGCTCTAGAGGGCTTCATTGGTTCACCTCTCATACAAGAACTGCTTTCTACTCAAACTAGCGATGGCAGTCAGAATCAGCGAAATATGTGCTTCATCAATTGACCTGAACTACTTGCAGTTCCAACAGGATGGGTCAGTGTCACTCATGACAGTCCCTGTTTTCATTGCAAAGAATGGGCTACCGCACATGAGAAATCAATCTTTTGTGGTGAAACCCTTGTCTACTCTGGACACTTCATCTCAAGGTCATCTACAGGACCTGGTGAGAACTCTGAAGTGGTACCTGAAAAAGAACCAAGCTGGTGTGTTGAGGAAGACCTTGTCTTTTCTTACCTCTCAAAGAGGGAAAGGACAACATATCAGCGCAGGCACTCTTGTCCTGGATTAAATGGGTTATCTGCTCTGCATATCGAGACTTAACCCTAGATCAAAAATGAACTTGCTATGCATCTTGGCTCATGAAGTTAGGGCAGTCACAACAAGCATTGCATTGGAGTGAAACTGTTCCCTAGCTGATATTATACAAGCCATGGGATCGAGGTCAGAGTTGACTTTTTCCATCTTTTGCCTCAGAGATCTTTCATCCAAAAAGGCTCAGTTAGACCTGGTGGGGTCTATCACCACAGCGCAACAGGTTACCTTCCTGGGTCATTTGGCAACTTCCTAAGGATGCAGCATCAAGACTTCTGCTGGATTTGCGGGAGGGACATTTTTTTCCCTTTCATAAAAGCCGCGCCTCGGCATATGGAGTCAATGCTCCAGCTGGGTTATCTATCAAGAAGCTGACTCACATACCTTAGGGGACCAGAGATCGCATCTCCGGGGTAAGGGGATGTAACTCCTTCCACCTCTAACCTATTCTTCTTAGGTATTATTATTGGGTAATGTATTTGAATAAGAAACAAATTTTTTCTAGTAAAATATGTTTCTTTGATAATACTTACCCGATCATAATACACATACATCCTCCCAGCCTCTGCGCAGTTACATGCTTCTAGAGAATGTGCATTCCGCTCAAGTAGTAATTGAAGTATTCACAGTATTTGGTGCCAATCCCTCTATCAAGGGGAGATCACTATATAAGTGCCACCTATGTGGGCAGGTAACTTTTAGCTTTCTTAGCTAAAAAGTTTAGCCAGGGAGGGTTGCATTTGCAAGTTAGTAGTTCTCCTAAGGTATTATGACCTGGTAAGTATTTTTGAAGAAACATACTAGACAAATTGGTTTACCACTTGTTGCTGTGGGTTCTGCCCATTGGTAAGGCCATGGTGTCAAAAACTACACAAGAGATACATTTTGGTGAAAGCTTTTGGTTAAAGTTTTTTTTAACACTGACATTTCCATAACACATTACCTAATTCACTTTATGTTTGGAATATAACTTCATTGCTCACTTACATTATACATTCAGTCACTTCTGTGCTTGGATCATGTCCCTGGGGCTGTTGGGGGTCAAGGTGTACATTGAGGATATTGGTTACTGTTTCTGGTGAAAGTATTTTTCATCACTTATGTTTCAATAATATCTTAATTAGCTGACTTTGTATTCTCTCATTAATAATAATAATAATAATAATAATTATAATTATAATTATGATGCATTTTTTCCAGGTTTCAGGGTACACACAGTCCAAGGGGAATAGAGGAAAAGGCCCTCTTGGGTAAGGATATCTGTGTTCATACAATTATAATTTTTCTTTCTTCATTATGATTTCCAGCAATGCGATTGGCCAGGCTCTTTTGAATTTCTTTTGTTTATATCTGTATGAACCCAAAAAAAGATATATAATTTAGCCCTGCCCACTGGAACTACTTTTTCTAACATTTGCATAGAATTATGTGTTTACCCAAACTACACTGATGTATTGTTGGTGTACACCAATAACAAGGGAAATGTGACCATATCATGATTATGTTGAATAATAAACAATTATTTGAAAGAATAAAAACAAAAACAAATTTGACTTTATAAGACTCTGAAAAGATAAAGCTGAAAGTAGGATCAATCAAAAATGTAGATAATTCATTGGGAGAGAGTCGCAGGCCAGGCCCTGACATTCCAAACGTTCTTCCAAGTTACATTCTGACATTTTAACATCATTGCATCTAGTAAGGCCAAGATGAGTCAATTATTCGGGTGGGACTGAATTGTTGATTTTGCCTCTGAATTGGACCAGCTTTGGATCTTGGCCTATAGTCGTATTCCAGGTTTTGAATGAAATTGGGACCTAAATGAAAAACTGAAAGAAGATACCATTCTCTTTAGTTGTAATTCTAATTTAAATAAATAACTTATTGTAGATTTTAATAGTTACGACTTTAGCATACTCACCCTTAAAAACAATAAAGCTTTCATTGTCCGTTGTTGAAAAGTTTGGGGCAAAAATCATCTGAAACTAAAGCTATTGTTGTGATTTATGGAGATAGTAAGCATGTTATTTGAATTAGTTTAGTATTGATAGACCCTAATACAGCAGAGAAGTAAAACATAAATTGGGTGAATTGAACTGATGAGTTATAGACCAGAAGCTTCAAAAAGTAAGTAAAGTCATGCTATTTTTGAGTGGGTAGCTTTGCAATCTCAGAATATCTCTCTCTCTCTCTCTCTCTCTCTCTCTCTCTCTCTCTCTCTCTCTCTCTCTCTCTCTCTCTCTCTCTCTCTCTCACACACACACACACACACACACACACACATACGAACAGGTCTAAATTATATGCAGTCACTTCATTTGACAATCATTGAGGAGACTCATGCTTGATATTTTGTTTTGAAACAACATAAACAACAACTGCTTCATTTCTTGTTTAAGAAAAGAATCTTCATTGATTTACTATCAGCTTTTATTGACCTAAAGAGATTTAATTTGAGTGGGGAAGAACTGGAAGTCCACATCAGTATATACCGGTAGTTCCAATTTTCAAAACAGTTAACACATTTTGTTTTCCTATACGGTCTTTCTTTTTTATTCTTGATTTCAAATGATCAAAAGATCAGGAGGTTGGTGCAATTGAACAGAAATGCAGGAGAGTAGTTTCTATGTGAGTTTCTGTAACTATTCTTTACTGCAAGGAGGATTTCAGTTCATTTGCTGATTTATGAGTTCAGTGGTCAAGGTCATAACATCTAAATCTGAGTCATGTATCAGTATGTTTGCATACAGCATTACCCAGTAAAATTTTTGAAGTCCATCGTCATTCTGGTTGACAGATGAAACTGTATCTTTATATCTTGAATGCCTCTCAAGTTCCTTTTCTTTGTTTTTGTAATCTTCTGAGCATAAAATTCCAGCAATGCTTCACATAAATTCTTTCCAAAAATTCCTACTTTATATTTAAATTACATTCTTTCCATAACCCAGAGAAGCATAATAAGCTGAAGGTCTATTTTTGTTCTGGGGAAAGTTTAGTACTATTGTGTTTGTGTTCTCTGGGAGGTCAAGTATGGGTGGGCAACAGACATGCTATATGGGTTCATGTCACTCTTTAGGTACATGAATTAATATGTAATATTTCCACTGGTTTCTACTTACAGAGACAGAGAGATTCGTTACAAGAGTTCCCTCCAGAACACCATTCTGGATGTGTTAAGGGCTAGGCCTGGTTGGCAGGAAGTGCCAGGGTAGGTAACTCTGCCTGCAGATAGGTGCTAATCCATAATAATACATTCAAGAATTAGCTTGACCCCACATCTTTATTAGGTATATATTAATGGATTCACAGAATTCTATTTGAGCTGCAAGTGATCTATTGGAATCACCATTCTATCTGTCTGTCTGTCTCTCCTTCTAGCTCTTGATTCACTAAATAATATATGAGAAAGATTTTTGCCTGTTTTTCATACAGTTTTGGTTGGTGATTTTGTTATACTGTTTTCTTTATGCACAAGACTTGTAAAAGTTTTATTTTTGCATAAACACAACTTTTTCTGTAAAATGAAATGAAGTTCCTTAGTCTTAAACTTTTTCTGTAAAAGGATGGCTCAACCACAATTTGACTTTTTAATATGTACACACTGTAGAATACCCTTTAGTAGATCTTTTTAAATGAATTTCATCCACTAGTTGCTTTTCATAAGCCCTCTTACATCCATTGCATGTCATATTTGAAGATGTTTCGTGATTTTTGTTGTTGCTTAAAGTATCCATTATTAGAGCTATCCCAGCATTCAAACTAGTCTAACATTTGAATGAATTGGATTTTTGCCCATCAAAGAAGTATGCAGGTTTTCATCATAATTCTAGTTTCTGAACAATTGGTATGGATGAGATGTGTAATTCTGTATATGTATCTTAGATGAAGTACAATCTGTCTCCCCTTGTTCCCTATCTTCAGCAAGGAATAAGTAGAAAAAAAAAGTACTGTAATACTGGTATTATACTGTATTTATCCCAGTTTAACACACCTTAACTAGGAACAGTATAGACTGCATGGTAATACTGGTATTATACTGTATTTATCCCAGTTTAGCACACACCTAACTAGGAACAGTATAGACTGCACGGTAATACTGGTATTATATTCTATTTATCCCAGTTTAACACACACTTTACTAGGAACAGTATTTATTATATACCTATCAATTTTCTACTCAAGAATGAGCCAGAATTTTACTGTCATTTCCCAGAAGTAGGAAAACAATACTGTCATTTTCTGATTCCATATTACCATACTCTCAGATGAGGCTAGAACTACTTTTTCCGCGAAGTTTCCTGGTTACATCTGAACAAGCGTGAACAACTATGCTGTAGCCTCACTTGACATACAATTGAAAACGAGTAACAGTCTCTGTGACAAATCTGTATCATCAAGTTCCAACAATCCTGCTGTAAATAAGTGTCAAAATGATGATGTCCCCATCGGAGCCTCTCACAATGTCCTGCTAGGTTATGCTAGAATTTCCCAAGAAGTTACCAAATTTTCCCTGAAATGTTTGATTATCTAAAGTATTAGAAAAGTGCTGCATGATATAATTTTCTGTTCTGGATCAGGCTCCTAGTCAACTTTAGTCATTATCCACTATTAACTAGTATTTTCTTTTGAATTTGCCTCCTTCTCTTAATTTTTTACTTTTCAAACCAGTAGAGTTTTGATTTATTGCTAAATCATACATTTCTACATGTTCCATTATCAAGAAATGTAGTCCCTTACATTATTTATGCAATCTCAAAATATATGTTACACTAGCGGATATCAGCAGCTTCAAAGCAAAAAATCTGTGGACAGCAGCACAGGCCACTAAATATTCAATCACTGGATATGTTTTTTTTTTTTTTTTATGAATCGATATGTCAGAATGTTTATCACCATTAGCACTTTTGGCAATTTCTGGTGCCAACATTGGATATGTCATCACTAGGTTACTCTTGTTTTTGATCTTTTGGTTTGAATTTTGAATATATATTATATGAGACTAGATATGGGGGATGCATTTTTTAACTATCAACGTTTTCTTCAAGTGCTTGGTGATTAGCTAAATATCATGTTTTGAATTTTGATATCTTGAATTTCAGTGTCTGAAATCGATAAAATGGAGACATGGCTGCTGGAAGAATAGGGCTTGTGTCACTATGATGGCATGAGTATCAAACAGTTGGTTAATCAATCTTAATAGGTGTTAAAAACAATTACCCATGCAAATGTTTGGTAATCAGTATTTCAGGAGGACATTTTACTGACAATACAATGATGTTTTCTTGAGAATTTTCTGTTTGATTTTGTCATGGAGGAACAAAGATGGTGAATATCAGTCAGCATTGGAATTACAAACATCAGAATAATTTAAAGGCAAAAATAATTTTACATCTTCAACAAACTGAGCTCCTCTGTAGTCATTTACAGTGATCACTGTGTGCAAAGTAGGGTGGTTTGGTGCTCTGTTGAAGTAGTTTACATCCACTCCATAAAAGTTCTTTTCTTTAATTTGCCATAGAATGTTTAAAAAATGAATTATTTAATGATTGACCTAGACCAATAATTGATACCTGTTCTGGGTTTAATAACCAGTCCCATGTGTCACAGTTTGTTTTTGTGTATTTCATTTGCACAGCGTAATAAATTAATTTGTCTCTGATAAAGATTTCACTTGAATATTTTATGCAATACATGTTCTAAGCTGACAGCTTAGGTTCTGTATTAGAGTAAGGACATGAGATTTGAGTCAGTCTATATTATAAATGATAGTCTTTCTTTAATATCTTCATGGTATAATTGCAGACCAAATAGTGTTAATGCTAACACACAACAAGGAAACAAACAGGGGTAAGTTCTCAGGTCTCAGAAGGTGCAAGTTTTTAGCCTATCATTGTCTTCATGATACAGACCCAGAAACCACATAAAAAGAAAGAGGATACAAATCTAGCACAGTCTGACTGTAGAGGAGAAATAGAATGCATTTGGGCCTCTTCCATTTTCAAATTATTTGTACAAAAAAGAGAGAGTAAGTTCGCATGTTACCAACTTTCGATGTTATATTTAGTGGTGTAAATTGAACTTCTTTATCAATACATAAGATTGTGTGTGTATGTGTGTATGTATGAGTTAATCAAGGTTATCTGTTGTGAATAGCTTTGACAAAAGACAAATTTGGCTTCAGAGTCAAAATTTCCATTGTAATTTTGAGTCATACGGATAATATAAGATTATGGAATGGAATAGACTGTGCTGGCCTCTGTCTTTTCATGTTTTGACTCGATTTTATTGTTAAAAATGTGCAAGGTTGGTGTTTGGGAAATTCTTAATTTCAGCTTGGA
Source organism: Margaritifera margaritifera (assembly GCA_029931535.1). NCBI lineage: Eukaryota > Metazoa > Mollusca > Bivalvia > Unionida > Margaritiferidae > Margaritifera > Margaritifera margaritifera. The sequence goes on from JAQPZY010001656.1 coordinate 2,027,368, forward strand.
GCCATAGATTACTATAATCTGAACCAAAATTTCCTATCAAGCTAAAATTAGATACTGGGGGAATTACATAGATTATATATATTTGAAGATGTGAAGAAAAGTCTTTTTCAAAGTGCTTATGTGACAAGAGAGGGAGAATGTAATGATGAGAGTATCAGTGTTTGTGTGTGTGTAAGAGTGCACAAAATTAAGAAAGCTGTTCTTTTTTTTTAAAATACATGTATTTAATGAAGAATTAACTGAACAATATACATTCCTTCCAAAAATCACATCTTGTCAAATAAATAAATACAGTTGTTCCACATAGAAATACAGTCCTCATCACAAGAAACATCTGAGGAACGAGGTACTTTTATAACTTTACAATAAGTCCATTAGAATTATGAATGATACTCCACAATGTTTAAATACTCCATTTAATTCATAATGTTCACAGTTCAAGAGCCTGGCTTGAAGAAGCTATGGTGTGTTATAAGGATTTTTTTTTTTTTTTTACACCTTTCTTTAACTAATGTGTATTGTGTTAATGACTCCATTTCTTGTGCCTGACCCAAATAACACTTATCCTTAGCAATCGCAAAGTTTTTCAATTTCTGTATAAGATCTAAAACTTCAAATTTGTCATTGAGTGAATGTGACTTTTAGAATACTCCTTTGTTTGGTCTCCGTCAGCCAAGCATCAAAAGCGAGGCCACATGCCTGGTTTATTTAAGCCCTGACATTTAATTTTAAAAAAGCGCGCACTTGTTACATTTTTGGGGCTTTTGTCTCACATATCAGCCCACTTCAGTACTTACTAACCATAATTAATCTGTTCCAGCATGTTTCATCAATTTAGCAGCTAAAATATATTTCAAAGTTTCAATTTTATGAGTTTTTAAGTGTAAAATTTAAATTTGGGATAAAATTTGTTTCAGTATTTGGAGTTGAGAGGTTTTGGTTTACTGGGGAAAAAATGATGATGTTAAAATAGGAAAAATTCAGGACTAAAAAGAAAATTCGGTCTTGAGGGAATTCTGGTATACTGAGGTTTTGGTTTTGAGGAGTTTCACTGTATATATATATAAATTGTACATGTATTCTAAACATAAGCATTTCCATCTTTGAAAACTGTAATATACATTAAACAGAAAATATCAGAAAGTCTGCTTTGAAGGAAACATTCTTATCATGAGATTCTTACAGAATTTATTTCATTCCCACACCAACAAGGTTGGGAGGATATATAGTTTTTTACCTGTTTGTTCGTGTGTTTGTATGTGCATGGTTCATGTATGTGTCTTTGTTGGTTGGTTACACCCTCAATATTTTGGACCCTATTTCACCTACAGACATGAAAATTGGTATGTAGATGCATCTCATGGAAAGTAACTCAGCCAAACCAAAATTAGGTCACTGAGACCTAATTGTAATGCTTGAGTAACTTTTGCATTTTAAACTGTTTATTTGTTACACCCTCAATATCTTGGATCCTATCACAGCTATTTACATGAAAATTAATATCTGGATACATCTCAACAAAAGTAACTCAGCCATACCAAAACTAGGTCAGTATGATTCAGTTTTCATGCTTGAGTGACATTTATATTTTCAGCTGTTCATTCATTACATCCTTAATATCTTAGACCCTATTTCACCTACACTCATGAAAATTGGTATGTGGATGCATCTCGGTGAAAGTTACTCAGCCATACAAAAACTTGGTCAGCGTGACCTAATGGACCCATTCTGCAATAGAGTTATCTGCCCATATAATAGGTGGCATGTTGATAAACCACTGATTCTGGTTAGTTCAGCATGGTTCAGCAAGTGAAAAGAATGCACAGGACTTTGATGTTTAGTCGACAAAAACATGCGCAAGCATTAAAAACTAAAATAAACTATTTATGCATAAAACTGAGTATATCATATAATAAATAGAGACAACCTCTGAAGACAATTAATGTAAACAATCACACCCAACTGCAGTTTGGATCCATTCACCAGGGAGTAATTAATCAATTTACTAACATAGATTTTTTCAACATCAATGTCAACACAAACAAATGATTGGAATTTATAATAATATGAATATTTTACAATACGGATTGGAATTTATAATAATATGAATATTTTACAATACTGATTGGAATTTATAATAATATGAATATTTTACAATACTGATTGGAATTTATAATAATATGAATATTTTACAATACTGGGGAGATTATGTAATGTTTACATGAGGGATCTGATTATCAGGGAAATTCAAGCAGAAGAGACTGAGAATCAGCTGTAATAATTCTGCATACAATTTCCAAGTCCTGTGGAATACAGACTGAGAATAAGCTGTAATAATTCTGCATTCAATTCCAAGTCCTGTGGAATACAGACTGAGAATAAGCTGTAATAATTCTGCATTCAATTAAAAGTCCTGTGGAATACAGACTGAGACTAAGCTGTAATAATTCTGCATTCAATTAAAAGTCGTGTGGAATACAGACTGAGAATAAGCTGTAATAATTCTGCATTCAATTAAAAGTCATGTGGAATACAGACTGAGAATAAGCTGTAATAATTCTGCATTCAATTAAAAGTCGTGTGGAATACAGAATGAGAATCAGCTGTAATAATTCTGCATACAGTTCCAAGTCCTGTGGAATACAGACTGGTGATTACATCATTACCCAAGAGCAGTGATAGATTTAGATAATACAAATAAAGAAAAGAATCATTCAGACAATTACATCAGTACACATTGTCTAGGAAGTTGTCAAGCAGTATTCACAATCGGTTTATTGTACTTTATCTCAGAGAATGGGTGCTACACTGATCGGGTTAGGGGGATTTTTTGGGAGGTTGTTTGGCACAGCAGTTTGTTATGTCTTATAATATAATGTTTCACAAATAATAATAAAACGGTGTAAGCAACAAAAGCAGTTTATTAATTATGCTCAATAACTTTTTAGCTAAATTCAGCTGCCAAAAAATTAGAGCTTGTTTATAAGGCTGCAGTAGATGGCAATTTTAATTTTTTTTTTAAAAATTGTACAGTTTTAAATACAGTAATCTATATTCTTTGTCCCAAATTTAGCAAATACAGGTGAACGATATTTTACTATTTTCTTTTTTTTTTAAACAAATATAAAATAATAAACATCTATACTAAGAATGTAATATTCATGTGCAGTGCATTTTCATGCTGTGAAGTCAATTGGATTTTCCTATATTTTATTCCCTAAACATTTAACTGCATAATATTTTACTATACAGAAAAAAATAATGGGGAAGGAGGGTGAATTTACCATTTCACTTTTGAATAACAGCCACTGAAATGACTCACTAAGAACAAAGCACAGCATGGGATTCCAGCTGTCTTGAACTTTGTCACTTTCAGATTTTTTTTTTGTTGATAATCAAGTCCCTGGGAGGGGAATGTGATACAAAACATACACAATGAGTTAACAGTAAGTTCAAATTCAAGTTAAATTGTGAGCAGCACAGCAACAATTAATACACGTCAGATAGTGCCTAAATTGTAAACAAAATAGATATTTGCTATCTGCCTGTATGGTACAACTCATTTTACAAAACATGAATAGATTGGTAAGCTTACAAAATTCATGTATGAACATACGACAAGGAAAATAAAATATTATGATACAGCTATCTGCATGTTTTGTCAAAATGCCGTATAATCTTTTTAAAAAATATTGACAGTTTGTTAAGTTATCACAATCTTCAGAGTTCATAAGATCAATAAATGTTATTGCATTAAGATCTCAAATGTAAATGTTGGAAATGTAAATTTTTCCAGTGTCTGCAAAAAAGGACATTAAAAAAACATAATGGAATTTATCACCTAAATCATCCAAGCTACAAAAGAATTATTTTTATATTAGCTCTCTCATTGTTGAAGAAATGACAGTATTTTATATGTAGTTTGTGATTTTAATATCAGAATCTTCATAGGTATACACTAAGTTACTGGCATAATATTAAAAAATATCTTTCTGCTTCCCAATGCACAAGAAGTAACTATCAGTGCACAATCTAGTTATGATTCAAGAGATATGACTCAAAAAGTGACAGATTGCAGAATGGGCCTATTTTCAGCTTGAGTCATTTGTACCCTATTTCACCTATGCTCATCAATATTGATACATGGATGCATTTTAACAAAAGTAACACGACCATACCAAAACTAGGTCGATGTGACCCAGTTTTCCTATTTTAGTGACTTTGTATTTTCAGCCGTTTGTTACACTCTCAATAACCATATCTTGATGCATCTAAAGGAAAGTAACTCAAACATATGATGACTAGGAGACAGAGACCTAATTTACACACTTGAGTGACTTCTATTATTTTCAGCCCATCATTCATTACAACCTCAGTGTTTCTTAAACATGGCATGTAAATTCATCTCGAGTAGGATAACTCAGCCATACCAAAAACGAAGTCAGTGTGACTTAATTGTCATGCTTGATTGATTTCTGTATTTTTAGCTATTTTTTGTTTCATCCACAGTGTCTTGTACCCTATTTTACCTACACATGAAATTGATATACAGATGCATCTGAATGATAGTAAATTAACCATTCCAAAAGTAGGTCATGGTGACTTTATTTTTATGCTCAAGTGACTTGTATTTTCCTCCATACCTGTTTGTATATTGCATGCTACTCCATATTCATTCATGTTGGCAACCAGATTCATGTTGTAAGAGGCCATCCTTAAGACACACACCAGAGATATACATTGTTACCATTTTGTTCTCCTCCTGATAGGCCACCCCTCTTATTGAAGAAAGTTTGGTTTTATATAAGGAGTCTACCACACTATTAATAATACTTTTAAAAGTCCCACTGTGTTGAAAAGTCTTAGATTAAAATTTCAGTCTTAATTCTCCTATGGTGTTGAAAAGCTTTGATTAAAAATTTAATTATTTTTTACACATTTAACAATCTGTATAAAGTTTTGAATGTCTTAAATATGTTAAATATTTGACCCAATTTTTTTATTTTTTTTTGGTGCAGGCATTGATATCCATTGGGGCTATGGTTCTTCTATGGCCTGTTCTTTGTCATTCTTGTATTACCTATTCTGTATCATGAAGACATAGCAATATATTGTCTCTCAGTCCCTTTGTCATTTCTATCTCTCATAGCTTCTTGCTGGAACACCACGGAGACTGGTGAAGTCTGCACATGGCCTGTCTTACCATCTCTTAATTGAGTAAATAAAATGGGCTAATGGGAGTTGGCTAGGGACTACAAAATCTTGTCTGCACTATCATGAGACTCAAAATTTTTTGTAGCATATATAAGACAGGACCTGACACCCAAAGACAGCAATGAAAAGGAGCTGAGATGAATATATAAGAATTGGATAGATACTAAAATATATATGCTTCACTGTGCAGTATTGATATTCTCTGACAAGAGAATATTTTTACACTCTCTTCTTGTACTGCAGTTTCTATATAAACATTGTACACATTTTGACATGTTAAATCCATCTGGATCCAAATTTTGTGATTTTTTCATTTATATTAATTTTACTTTTGAATACCCCTAGTAAACCCAAAGATGGATACAAGAGACATGATTTGATTATGGTTGGATTTAGTTAAAAATTGTGATTTTAAAAAAACGATAAGAACCATAACAACAGTAAACTGTATCCATATACAATGCATGTAACTTCAAATAGATTCTAATATTCATTTATTTTTCATATTTTGCTCTTGTTATCACAAAAAGTGACATTGAGTAGCTTGAACATATTTTGGAATTCTTAAATATTAAATATATATTGATTTCATATCAAAGTTTATATTAACTGTGCTCATATATATTTGTCAAGTTCTTTATTGTGGAAGATCAAGATATCAGACACCTTGATGTGTGTGCATATCTATCCATGTCTGTCCACATCCTAGATTAAGGTCAGTAGTAAAGGTTTTAGATTAAAGCTCAATGTTTAATTGTTTTACTTTCTTGAACCTGACAAAAAGTGAGTCTTTTGTTTTCAGTAAAGAATTTAACTTCCCAAATTATAATTGACACTTGGCAGATACCTACAGCTTACATAACTTTAGTTTTCCATATACGTAGTTTAGCTGAAAAATACCTACAGTGTATTCCAGAGTTGAACATATACCTTACTAATATCTCTTTTTCACAATAATAAATTACCATAACCTAGCGTAATAAATCCTTTAACATATATCTTACTCAGAGTAATGAAGATTTTTTTCTTAAATCTAAAATTTATTCAGTGTCACAACTGTGCTGGAACCAGTATATTTCCTCATTGTTCTTTGCTAAAGTTTCCCTTATGTGGAAGCACATGTGATTGTTTAGGCTGTGAATCTGTTTTAGTTTAATGTATTTTCTCATACATGATCAAACTGAAATAGAGATACCATAAATATGAATTATCTCTGGCAGGTCATGTGTTGAAGACAACTTGTCTTTTTCTCACACCTTCAGTTTACCTTTCATATTGACTTTTTAGTTTTATATTCAGAGGCTCTTTAATGGATACTGCTTCAAAATATATCACTAGTTTTTAGGAAGAATTTCAATATGTTCAGAATTGTTTTTCTTGCAACACTTTCTATCAGTAAAATTTTAAGCATAAAATGTTTGCCCTCTGAATAACTTACTGTAATACTTGCTTATAAGTCCTGTCCAACTGCAAACAACATAGACCCTGATCTGCTGTTGCATAATGCACCAGCAGATAATTGTATTGTTTGTTCTACTGATTACTCCTAATATGTGCAAATATGGAAAAATTATCAAATGATATGTCACTTTGATGTATTTAGCTGCTCGTTTGACTAGTAGTGTCTTCAGTGGCATTATTAACCACACTTCATTTCAATACTTTTACCAAGTATGTATAGATCACACTGCTGCATAGTAATAACTTGTTTTGCTTATGGTCTCTCTTAGCACATACAACAGACCATCATAGATTAAAGAGTGTATATTATGAATTTCATTGAAAAGGGTTATGCTTATCTTGTGAGGAATTTTGAGGAAGTTTTTTAAAATCGTCAAACTAAAAAGAATCTGATGGTAAAATTTAACCATGTAAAAGTTCATTTCTTTTCATTTTTATCAGCACCTTTAGTTCTTTCTTCAGCCTTCAAATTAAGAAGAGTGTCATAAGCAAGGTATTTTCTATTCTTAATTTTATTGCAAATTGGTGTAATTTTGTTTCAATAGAACACATGTATGTGCATTGCTCCCACCACTATGACAAAGATACAAAATTGTAGTGAATTAAACAGACTGTGATTTTTAATTCAATCAGCAATGTTATATATGTATAAAAGGAGAACCAATTATTTGAAGCAATTTTGAAAATACTGGATATCATAAAGCTGACATGTACAAAAACTTTGTGCTTTTTTTGTCAGTGGTAAAATTTCCCTTAGTGGAAGAAATACATTTTTATATCAGGCTTATTATAATATTTTGAAGAAAAAAAACACTGTTAAATATGATATTAGTTTTTTTTAATTATGTTTTTATATTCAATGCTGACAGGAATAAAGATATTTATAACAAAAAAAATGGATTAATTCTTCTAAATTTTGAAGCAGTGTCTTTTACAGACTATCTCTTACATATACTGTCAATTAACTTATTTTCATTGGGTACCAATTTTCATTGATTTTGTGCTGGTAGAAGCAAGAAATTGAAAAGACCAAATGATAAAGGATTGATCTGTAATGGTACCCTGCTCTATTCATAGATTAAGTACTTGCATTCATTAAAATGTAATTTTCTGCAAAATCATGAAAAATGATACCCACAAAAATACATATTTCTTTAGTAGTTATTAATAATAATAAATATATATATTATTTATCACTAATTAAGTAACACAGCGGTATGGCAGCTGTCTTTACATCTAGTGGCATAAAATGCCAATTACATCATCATCAGTTACATTTGTTTTTAACGTATTTGTGCATATGGAAATGTTTTCTGTATGTATATGTTATTTTCCTCTGTCAGTCATAAAATGGATAGTGATTACCAGTAGCTGTACCACTTGCATGTCCAGTTATCAGAAGAATGATAAATTTATATGTATTTCTTTGCTATTAGTTGAGATAAACTGTAGAGTGTCCTTCTCATGTATAATCATTTACCTGGAATTTTTATCTGTGCAATTTTGATGTTACATTTTATTTCTTATACTTATACAAATACAAAAAATAAATTAAGAGTTAAATTGGCAATTGCACATTAGAAGGGAAATGTTTCTGCTTAAGGCCCCCATGAGTGTTTACATCATAATTTTGTCAAAAATATCATTTCAAGTCATGATCATTGAACATCATACTGAATATGAGCAATGGCATAGAAATATGGAAACCAACGTTTTCACTAAGATTTTGATCAGGAAAAGAAACATTTTCATAAATAAAATGTAGGATTTTAAGAAAAGTAACTAGCATGAAAAAGTAAAATGAACAGTGAATTATGCTGAAAGCGAGGTTTTAGCAACAATAATGGAAACAAAGTGGTGGTGAACCTTTCTTGAAAGACCAGTTATGAGAGACCACCTGTCATGAGAGACCATCTTCTCAGTGCATGGATTTATTGATTATATAGTGTTTTGACCTTTCTTGAGAGACCATGATCTTTTGGCAGAAGTAGTGGTCTTTCAAGATAGGTTCTACTGTATTATATATTGAGGTACATTGGGATCACTACAGTCTTTTGCTGCTTTAGCAGGTTAGTCAGGATCACTGGTAAAGCTTGATGTAGAGTGAAGGTGCTTTGACCAAAACTGTCTTTAGTACTGCAATTTAGAACATTACTAACAAAAATGAAATTTTCATCAACTTTATTTCAAGTACTGTAGAGTATTTCACAAATCATTTTTTTAATCACCTGGTTATGGGGATGATGTGCACTCACTTGTGAGTTCTGTGATCTTAGGCACTCGTGAATGCTAACATGAATTATTCTCCAAGTTATACATGATGTTCTAATTGGTATAGATGCATGAAGAACCTTTTATCCAGCAGGTCATTTTGGTCCAAATAACAGGCATATAGATTTAAACCAGTTATAGTTTATCCTAATTTCTACTGGACCTTGCATCTTTTAGGAATTGATCTTTGTAAGACATGAAAGTTATTTTGACTTTAACTTAGGAAGACTTATATCTTGGAATTGTAAAACTTCAAAACTACCACAGAATTGTTACCTGATTCATTTATTATGATAATTACCAGTAACTAGAATTAATACATGTACATCGTACAGTCAAATTTTGATTGTGAAAAGGCAGTAGTTCTAATTGAATATCCAACAAGTTTTATAAAGAGTGAGAAAACTAAATTGTTTTAGCTCTTATATACACTCCACCTCTTTCCTATGTATGTATGAAAAAGACTACCAAAGGTCTTAAAATAGATTCATATTTAAGGACCACCCATTTCATTTATTTTGGTGAGGGGATGGGGGATAGCCTGCAATGTTCTTTCAAACTAGAATATTTTCATTCCTTTCACTTAAAGATAATTCATTATTTCAGATAATTTTTTCTACAAATCAGAGCAAGAAAACTGTTTTCCAGCTATTTGGGTGAGGGAACTGTCTTTTTCAGAAAAATCCCAGACACCCACGCCCCCATGAAATTTAATTGCTAGTCCCTTATTGACCATGCAAATCAGGATATAGATTTTTTGCAAATCATTTTTAGCTCATTTGGCCATAAAATGAGCTTATGGTATGGTCTGCGTCCATCATGCATCAGCATCAACAGTTGTCCATCGTGTGTCCATCAACAATTGCAGTTTTAAACGTTTTCACAAAAAACACTAAACCAATTTCAAGTCAATTTGGCAGACATGATCCTGGTGTGAAGGCCTTTAAAGTTTGTACAACTACTGCTGAAATGCCATCAGATATAGTCACCATTACTAAAACTACGAAAACCTTAAATGACTTATTCTCAAAAACCACTCAACAGAATTTGACCAAATTTAAAGCATCCCTGCAATGAGGGCTTTTAGATTTGATGATGATTTTCCATCAAATGTAGCTGTCATTACTAAAAATAGAAAAACCTTAAAACAACTTCTCAAAAACTGCTCAATAGAATTTGACCAAATTTGACAAAATGTATTCAGCATCTTAGCATAGAGTTCTTTCAGAATTGTACAAATAATGCTAATCCATTATTATATATGGCTGCCTTGACTAAAAATAGAAAAACCTTAAAACAACTTATCAAAAACTACTCAACAGAATTTGACCAAATTTGACAGAAATCATTCTGGTATAGAGGGCTTTCAATTTTATACAGATAATGCCAATCCACATTAAAATTTGGCCACCATTACTAAAATTTAAAAATGTTTAAATTACTTCTTCTCAAAAACTGCTCAACTCTGTTGATCACATTTGACAGAAAGTATCATGGCATGAAGGCTTTCAGTTTTATACTAATGATGCTGATCTGCCATAAAATATGACTGCTGTTACTAAAAGTAGAAAATCCTCTAAACAACTTCTCAAAATAAATATACAACCGAATTTGACCAAATGTGACAGAAAGCATCGCAGCATGAAGGTATTTCAAATTTGTATAAATGATGCCAAGATGCCATCAAATATGGCTGCTATTACTAAAAATAATTTTTTTAAACAACTTCTTTTCAGAAACTACTCAGTAGAATTTGACCAAATTTGATGGAAAGTATTCTGGCATTAAGGGTTGTCAAATTTGTACAAATGAGGCTGAAATATGGCCACCATTACTAAAAATAGAAAATTATTTACATGACTTTTTCTCAAAAACTGCTCAACAGAAATAAATTTCACCAAATTTTACAGAAAGCATCCTGGCATAGAGGGCTTTTAGTTTTATATGAATGATGCCAATCCACCATCAAATTTGGCCAGCATTACTAAAATTTAAAAAAACTTTAATCTGAGTAAATATGACAGACAACATTCTGGCATGAAGGGATTTTAAGTTTGAACAAATACAGCTGATATTACTAAAAATAGATAAACCTTTAATAACTTCTAAAAAACTGCTCAACAAAAATTGGACCAAATTTGAGAAAAAGCATTCTGACTTTACAGCATTTCAAATTTGCACAACTGATGCCAATCCACCATCAAAGATGGCTGCCATTTCTAAAAATAGAGAAATATTTATACAACTTTTTTTTATAAAAACAAACCCTGCTCATCAGAATTTGATAGAAAGCATCCCAGTATAGAGGCCTTTCAGTATTGGACAACTGTAGCTGATGTGCCACCAAATATGAATGAAGATAAAAAAAAACTGGAGAAACCTTGAAACAACTGTTTTCATGACATAAGCAATGAACAGAATTGGAAGAACTACAGAAAGCATACTGACCCTGATTTCTTGGGTAACTTTTCTTTCATTTATTTGGCTGTTAGACTGATATCAGCAAAGTGAGCTATCTCAAGCCCACTTGGGCCTCTTGTTACATGGAAGTCATATGTGTAATTGTTTGCTCTACCACATTATCTGTTATTTTTCTTATATCAATTATTTTTGATGTTTTACAAATAAATATCAGTAAAAATATTAATCTTAATTTTCAGCTGATTCTTAAAGAGAAATTTTATAAAATCTTGATAAGAAAATACAACATTCTTCTTAGCAAAAATTAGAGGAAAAAATAATTGATTTTAATTGATTGATAACGGTCGAAAAACTAGACAGTGTGAAAAATTATTAGTAAAAGCTTTCATTGTCATTACCCATTTCCTTGTAGACAGAACACAGCCCCTAACACTAAGGAGACCAGTAAAGCTGGGTAAGTTTCTTCTCTTACTGTGAGTTTCTTATCCTAGCCTTGAACATCTGCAATTCATTGCTGCTACTGAATGGATAGAGCAGCATAATGGGTCATAGTGATTGCAATTTGAGCTTGATACAGCCACGGAAATGAAACATATATATCTCAGTCTGTGTTTGTTTGGACACATGAATGGACTGCCTTACTCTTTCAGACAATACAGTATATCGTCTCATTGCATGGCAGTTTTGTCTCACTTGCATTAGAAAATGGTGAGATATAATAGTTATCACTTTTCCATTGGCAACAGATGGAGGAGCATCGGTTTTAGATTCTGTGATAAAATTTTTGTAAGTCAGACATAGTGAGGGTTCATCGGGGTACATAATGACATGTTGTACAGTCAAAGCATGTTGTTCAATCAGTCATACTGGGGTACATCATATTGTACAGCTACACATAGTGGGGGTACATAATAGCATTTTGTAAAGTCAAACATAATGTAAATATACATCATAGCATTTTGTACAGTTAGACATAGTGGAGATACATCATATTATTTTGTACAGTGAGACATAATGGGGATATATCATAGCATGTTATTCAGTCAGACATAGGGGGGGTACATCATAGCATGTTATTCAGTCAGACATTGTGGAAGTACATCATAGCATGTTATTCAGTCAGATGTAGTGGGGGTACATCATAACATGTTATTCAGTCAGACATAGTGGGGGTACATCATAGCATATTCAGTCAGACATAGTGGAGATACATCATATCATATAATGCTGTGGTTCCCAACATTCTTTTGCTACAACACTAAATTGGCCACCAACAGGACCTCCCGACCCTCAGGCTTATGATATGATTTAAAATTTTCTTCTGATGACCCTTCATGAACCTCCTGAGGACCCCCCTGCGACACAGATTTGGGTCGCAACCTGATGTTGGGAACTGCTGATATAATGTTTAGTCAGACATAGTGGGAATACATCATAGCATGTTGTACAGTCAGACATAGTGGGAATACATCACAGCATGTTGTACAGTCAGACATAGTGGGAATACATAACAGCATGTTGTACAGTCAGACATAGTGGGAATACATCACAGCATGTTGTACAGTCAGACATAGTGGGAATACGTCACAGCATGTTGTACAGTCAGACATAGTGGAATAGATCATATGTTGTACAGTGTGACATAGTGGAATACATCATATCATATAATGTTTAGTCAGACATGGTGGGGATAAAACATAGCATGTTGAACAGTTAGACAGTGGGGGTACATCATAGCATGTTGAACAGTCAGACATAGCAGAGATACATCATATCATATAATGTTTAGTCAGACATAGTGGAAATACATCATATCATATCATGTTTAGTCAGACATAGTGAGGATACAGCATAGCTTGTTGAACAGTCAGACAGTGGGTGTACATCATAGCATGTTGAACAGTCAGGCATAATGGAGATACATCGTGTCATATCATGTTTAGTCAGACATAGTGGGGATACAGCATAGCTTGTTGAACAGTCAGACATAGTGGGGATACAGTATAGCTTGTTGAACAGTTAGACATTGGGGTTTACATCATAGCATGTTGAACAGTCAGACATAGTGGAGATACATCATATCATATAATGTTTAGTCAGACATAGTGGGAATACAGCATAGCATGTTGAAGAGTCAGACATAGTGGGGGTATATCATGGCATGTTGTAAAATTGAGACAAAACATTCTGTGGGGCTCATGTTAACACTACCTGACATTTCTTCTATTGCTATTATTAGGTTGTTACAGAGAGTAGAGGTGTTATGGCATAAGACACAGCATGTACATTTCTGTTGGTTTAGCTGCATGTGACATTGTTTATTGGATAGGCACAAAATAAAATGGTTTAAAATAGTAGTTTTATAATTAGATGCAGATTCGTCACAATCATTTGTAACTGTATTATTGAGGCTTAATGATTCAAAAATCAGAGCTTTACTTAGTTAAATAAGTAGTGAAAAGAATTGTTTGTATGATACATGTACATTATCAAGAGCCAATTAACCTATTCAGTATTATTCATCCCACAACTTATGATTGACAAATCCCCAGCTCCACCTACCCACCATTAGTTTTCAGTCAATTGTGGTTTATTCAAAATTCAAGTGAACTGCTGCTCAGTCTCAAGCCAGGCTATATGTGATCTATTATGTAATAATGCCTTGGGGTGTTAAGCTTGTCTGACTTTGAAGCCATGGTCTGACACCTTGGCCAATTTTACTATATAACATGTACAAATTCAAACTGTTATAGCTTCATTATCTTGCACCCAATATTAGTGAAATATTTTATGGACCAAAGTTACCGTCTAATAAAGTCGTACAGTTTTTGAAAGAAAATCTTTGAATTTATAGAAAATGCTACGCTAATTAGTGAGTATGGTTATGTCTGATTTGGGATTTATCAGTTTTCCTATTTCACCACTCTTTGCCAAGAGCTGGATATATGAACTTATTTGTAAAAATTTTCAAAATTGAAAAGACACTATAATTTCTAATTTTGATGCCAACTTTTTCTAAAGGAACTCCAAGAGTTTTTTGTTGGACCAAACTATTCAATGAATTTGTTTTTAAAAGGGAAGAAAATTGTAGCTGCATTTTAAACAGTCAGATTCATAGTAAAGATCTGCATTATGACTCGTCAGGGTCCAACTAATCATTTGACAGGAGCCCAGAGCCTAGGTGTTACCAGAAGTGGAACTGTGCTGTCACGTTATAGTTAAATAGTCCAGTCGGTTATTGTATACATGATATCATGAATTGTTCTTTATTTGCTGTCATATTATAGTTAGATGGTCCATTTGGTTACTGTATACATGATATCATGAATTGTTCTTTATTTGTTTTCAAAACATAACCATACAAATAGTTCTCAAAGGAGAATAATTATTAATGACTATAAATGAGGAGAAATGGAAGTCTTCATGGTTTTATATGAAAGTCTCTGTGACAGGGATAATGAAATTGTATACACCTATCTTAAGTCGGGCATATTATGTTACAGTGTTGTCCATATGTCCATCTGTTAATATTTGCTTGTGTGGTCCATAACTTTGTAAGGGTTGGAGAGATTTTCACAAAACTTTGTCCACATATATATCATGACTAGACATTGTATCATGTACCATAAGCTTGATCTTTTTTTAAGGTCAATGTCATGGCAGAGAAATATAATTCTGACTTGAATCCTTGTATGGAGGATAACTTTTGTGGACACAGATGAGCTCCTTGAAGAACCCATGTTGAACCCTTCTTATCTGTTGGGGTCTCTTTCTTCATCCCACCCTATGGATCAGGTGATGGAGGAGGAGGAGGTTTGGACTTTTGATAAGGTGGTAAATGAGGTTTACTGGCTCCTTCTCCTAGATCTGTGTCCAAAAATCTTGGGGTCATCAGATACTAGGATCCTCTCCAGTTTGGAGAGTCTTTTTCCAAGGCAAAACTTAAATCGGACTTGCTGTTGCTTCCTCACTCAGTGATGGTGTCCCGAGGCCAAGAGGCAGCCAAACAGCAGAAGGCACGGTCTGTCATCTCTTCAATGTTTCAGCCCCTGGTTTCAGCCTCCAGCTACAGGGTCCATTTGCCCGCTTGGCACCTTAAACCCTCCCCACCCTCAGCTGCTTCCCAGGTGGGGATTTTGGCATGGACCTGGGCCCATCAAGGCTCGCGAGGCTTTGGAACTGAAGGCCTCTAGTTAGCATAGCCTTGCATGCTGATCTTTCTTCGACTGCCTGAGGAATTATTATCTCAGCTGCATTGCAGAGATTGTTAGAGGCCATTATCAAGACATAGTGACACATGCTCTCGATGTCTATGGTGCTGTCTGCAGAGTTTGTTTACTTCTGTAGGGTTGCCACCTTGGAGATACCAAAGCATAAATCTTTGTTGGCTGCCCCTCTTGATGTGAAGATGTTATTCAGAGGACTAATCCCTACAGTGCAAGACCTGAGGGATGAGCAACACTGGTCCCTGGCCATGGTATTGGATCTGGCTAAAACTGGTCAAAAAGTGCTCCCATTCTGAAGGGGGTCCTAAACATTTGAAACAGGGGAACCAACAGAACCTTCAGACCCAGTTTAAAACTCCTTTTCATCCATCTTTCTCTCAATAAGTGGGTAAGGGGCCAGTGGAGGAGTTGTATGAACACCTCCCTTTCTTTAAGGAGGGAATTAGTGATTCCTAGGGAGTTACACCCTCTCCTGCCAAGTCCCCCTCTTTTCAATGTTCCAGTAGGTGCCAGATTAATCCTTTTTTCAGAGTCTTGGTTGGACTGCACAGACAATGTGTGGGTTCTTTCCAAAATAAAGGAGGATTACAGGCTTTGCTTTCGAGACCCCTTACCTTTTTCAAGGACCCCTGTTTGGTTCCACCAGTCCAATTTGGTATCTGTACAGAATAGGTGTACACCCATTTTAGGAATGGTGCAGTAGTGAGACTGACAAATAATTATAAGTCCAGGATTTTATTCCTGGATCTTCCTAGTTTCCAAAAAAGGGTGAAAGTTTAGATTCATCATCAATTTTTCCCCATAGAACAAGTTTCTTCTGGAAGAGCATTTCAGGAAGGAGACATCTGCCTCAGTCAGGAATGCCATAAGGCTGAATGACTGGGTGGCTCCATAGATCTCCAGGATGCTTATCTTCACATACTTATCTTCCCAGCCCACAGGAAATTAATGTGGTTTTGTCTGGGACAGAAGATCTTTCAGTTTCAGGCTCTTCCTTGTGGTTCTGCTCCCAGAGTCTTCACCAGAGTGATGGGTGTAATAGCAGTTCATTGAAGGTCCTTAGGGCTCCCATCCTCCAGTACCTCTATGACTGGTTGATGCACAATTTCCTAAGACATGTCTTTCTGAAGTATGTGTCTCTCTGCTGGGAGGTAGTGACTCATCCTGGTCTAATCCCCAATCAGAAGAAGTTGGATCTGATCCCTCCTCATCACTTTGTTTAGATGGGGATGAATTTTCTCACCACTCAAGGTACAGTTGGTGTTCCTCCAGACAGAATCTCACAAATATTTGCTCTCATAGCAAGACTGGATGAGAAGACTTCATTGCCTTTTCTTAGTTCCCCTAGGATGGTTTTATATGCAGCCTCTCCAGTTCTTGCTTCTAGCAAACTGGAGACCTCACAAGGACCCCCTTTCTGCTTGGATTCCCTTATGATCCAAATTTCATCACCATCTGAGTTGCTGGAAAAATCAGGATTTCCTATTCATGTTCTGGAACCTCCTTCCTTTACACTGACGCCCCAGATTCAGGCTGGGGAGCTCACCTGGTGCCGAGGGAGTAGTCCCAAAGGGCCTGTGGTCTCGGGAAGAATCTTCTCTTCACATCAACAACTAGATAAATTTGGGCTATTTATCTAGCACTTCAAGAGTACATCAACCACATACGACATCACTGCATTATGGTCACTACCGGCAACATGTTGGTTGTAGCTTACCTCAGACATCAAGGGGGCACTCATTTACCTTTTCTCTGCTTGGAAGTCGGGAACCACCTCTGTTGAACAGCTTCAGAGGAGATCATTCTCAGAGTCTGCCACATTCCAGGCAAGAGAAATATTCTGGTGGACAGCTTGTCCAGACAGGGGTGAGCAGTCCCCATGGAATGGTCTCTACACCAGTAGGTAGCAGAGACACTTTTTCAAGCCAATGGTAGACTTGTTTGCAGTGAGGCTGAACAACAAGCTTGCTTTTTATGTCTCTGCAGTGCCAGACCAGAGGGCATGGGTGGTGGACATCTTCAGTCTGTGGTGGGATCAACTGTATGCCTGCACCTTCCCATGTTTTACAATAATCCCTCAGGTTCTTCAGAGAGTCAGGACTTCCAAGTCATGGATCATCCTGATAGCTCTCATGTGGCTCCAGTGATCTTGTGGTTCAACAATCTCCTCAGCCTGTTGATGATTAGTAAGAAATTATTGCTAAGTAAGGATCTGCTGTCACAGCAAAGTGGCTTCTTTGCCCACAGCGCTCCTCAAATTCTCCACCTTCATGCCTGGCTCATATAAAATGATCTATCTTGCAGGACCAGTTTTCCAGCAAAGGTTGCCAAATGCATCACTCAGGCTAAAAGACAATTGACTTCTAAGGCTTATGATGCCAAGTTGAGAATTTTCTGTAATTCGTGCAGTAGGAACTGCATTGATCCTATCTGCCCCTCCCCCCTTTAACTGCAGTTGCAAAGTTTCTTCTTTTTCTCTTTGAGGAAAAAGATTGCTCAATATTCACCATCCATTATAGGGTCAGATCCACATCTTTTAGAACTGATTAGGTACTTTGGGCTCCAGAGACCAGTCTCTTGCTCATTAATATTGAGGTGGAACCTCTTGTGTGTTCTTTGGTTGTTATCTAAACCTCCTTATTAACCTTTGAATGAAACCTCCTTTGAGAACCTTACCCTTAAAACAGTCTTCTATCACTAGAGTCTGTGAGGAGAAAGGGTGAAATTCATGCACTGTCAGAGGTAAAGGGTTGTTTACGGTTCAGTGGTAAAAATGATTTGGTCTTTCTTCTTGAGCCAACCTGGTTTTCTGGCCAAGAATCAGCTACCTTCAGTAGCTCCTGTTCCTATTGAGATCCCCAGTCTCAGTCGTATCTGTGCTGGGGATGATCAAAATAGGCTCCTTTGCTTAGTTAGAGCTTTATGTTTCTATCTATCTAAATCAAAATGAGAAAAGACAGGATCTTAAGCATCTTTTTCTCCCTCTAAAAGGTACCTCTGACATTTCAGCAGCCACCCTCTCGAGGTTGATTGTGCAGCATATTAAAAGAGCTTATCAATCTCTCACTTAGAGAGATCTTTTGTTAATGAAGCTTAAAACCCATGAGGTCACGGCTATTGCTGCATCTTGGCCTCTTTGAATCATTCGTCTTTGGATGATGTCATGACGCTGCCTTCTATTGATCTCTCTCTACATTCTAGTTATTTTACCTTCAATCAGTGTGACACCAAAGTGAGGCCATTTATGCTTTGGGCCCAATTGTATCAGCCCAAACAAGTTGTCAAGCCAGTCTCCTGTCTGCAGTAGAGCATCCTACTGACAACAATGGTAAGTTCACTTTAACAGTTGATATTAGGCCATCGGCCCCCCATCAGGCTGGTAAATTCAGCAATGCATTAATAGCAGGTATTGTATTACTGCTATTAAAATGTAGTTTTTTTGGAGGTAAAACTAATTTTAATTATGTATTACTTATTTGCTATTATGGCCTAACTACATCCTCTGTCCCCACTCTGATGTCCTTTCAGTTTTAGTCCAGGTCAAAGAAGGATGATATTCCAGTTGTCGGAAGTCGACTAAGGTATCAGACTGGGATCATGTTGTTTTATTCTTGACTTCAAGTACTCATCGGAGGAGGGAGTAATCACCTTGGACTGGGAACTAGTGCCAGGAAAATATATAGCAATGCAATAGTAGCAGGTAGGTATTACATAATAAAAATTAGTTTTTACACCTCAGAAAACATCATTTCTGTGACTTGTATCTTTGTCTGGAGTATAACTTCTAAACCACTGAAGATATTTTAATGAAACTCTGCCCAAGTATGTATCATGTCTAGGCAGTGTGTCATGTACCATAGCAACATTTCCTACCTCAAGGTTAAGGTCATGGCAAAGAAAAATGTAATTCTGTGACTTGCATCCTTGTCCAGAGTATAACTTTTGACCCACTAAAGTTATTTTAATGAAGCTTTAGCCTGTAATATATCATGTATAGACAGTGTGTTACATACTATACCCATGTCCCCTGTCTCAGAGTAGCCTCCCTGCAGACTCAAGGATGTAAAATAAGCATCCTGCTTGTCATAAGATATGACTAATAGAGACCATGCACTCGGTGATGTGTCCAGTGAAGATGTTCCAGCTGAGAAGGTCTTGGTCTTTTCAAAAGACTGTGGTTTATATAAAATATTTGACTTTGTATTTGAAGGATTTTACCCTTTTTTGACTTTTTTGTTTGGTATGCCTTTTTCTCAATACCTAAACTTGCTCAACTCTATGTGGCCAGGAGTGTGCTGATGTGCCATTAAACTCCATAATACATACATACATACTGTCACAAGGTGAAGGTCACATGAAGAGAAAATGTAACTGATTTGATTTCTTGTAAAGAATTCGTGTATTATGTTTAAAACAGCTGAATATATTTTTATGAAACTTTGGCCATTTATATATCATGACCAGACAGTGTGTCACATATCATAGTCACGTTCCCTGCCTCAAAATCAAGGTCATGGCAAGGGAAAATATAAATCAGTGTCTTATACAGGTATAGTATTTAAACCAATGAAGAAATTTTCATAAAACTTCAGCCTTTCATATATATTGACTTGAGAGTGCCTTACATATTCATGGTCATGCCCCCTACCACAAGGTCATGGTTACAATAAGGAATAATGTAATGCAGTGGCCTGTTTTCTTATCTAGGCTGTCACTTTTTAACCTCAACAGGTATCTTGATGAAACTTTACTTAGGTCCACACCTTATCATACAAAAGTCAAGGCCTTAACTTAGCAGTCAAGGTCATTAGTTAGGAAAAGGTCACAAAATGGGAAGTACTGTTTGCAGTTCTCATGTTAAAGCTAGACTGTCAATATTTTGTCCTATTGGCCCACTAAGCTTTTTTATTTTTTAAATTATTTTTGTTCCCCGCCTTTTCAGTCCATCCAGTCAGCCTTCCATCCATCTGTCCATCTGTCTGTCCATCACACTTTTGTTTGAGCTCCATATCTTTAGAGCTGTTTGAGATTAAGCGATGAAACTCACATATCTTATTAGGGTTCTTGTCTTCAGTGTCATGGTTATGGCTCAATATTTTAAGTTTTCCTTCACATTTTGCTTTTCGCTCTTTAACTTTTAAGCCATTTAAGATTAAGGGATGCAACTTGGTATATTTATACATCATCATTCGAATGTGTGTTGTGAATCACATTGGTGGTCCTATTTTCAAGGTCAGCATCACAGCTCAATATTTTAAGTTTTCCATCATGCTTGCCATTCTGCTTTATAACATCAGAACTTTAGAGCTGTTTGAGATTAAGGAATGCAGCTTGGTATGCTTATATATCATCATTGAAAAATATGTTGCATATTACATTGGTGGTCCTGTCATTAAGGTCAAGGTCACAGATGATTATTAAGTTTTCTATCACAATTTCTTTTCCACTCTATAACTTTAGAGCCCTTTCAGCTTTATGAATGAAACTTGGTATAGTCAAACATTATCCTTAGAAAGTGTCTTGTGTGCCACATTGGAGGTCATACTTCAAGGTCTTGGCCATGGGTCAGTATTTTTAGTTTTCCATTACACTGTCATTTCCTTTCTATAATTTAAGAGCCATTTAAGAGATGAAACTTGGTATACTTATACAATTATCATTAGCATGCATGTTACATACCAAACTGGGGGTCCTATCTTAAGGGTCAATGTCAAGGGTCAGTATTTTAACATTTAATTAATATTTTCTTTTCCATTCTGTAACATTGGAGCCATTTGAGATTAAGGCATGAAACTTGCTGTTTGTCATGTACCATGATAGTGGAAGTTTTATCTTCAAGGCCAAGGTCACAGGCCAATATATTTGGTTTCAGTAACATTTTCTCAGCAATGTAAGATAAATGAATAAAATCTGGTACACATGTTTGTTGTCACTAGAAGTGTTGCATTCTGCATTTTCCAATTCTGTCTTCATGATCACAGTCACAGGTATTTATTTCATGGATGTTTTTGTTTCTGGATATATCTTAAAAGCTGTTTAATGTTCAGGAATGAACCTTGGCACACTTATGTTTCTCTGCTTGATGGCATGTCATGTATAATGGTCAGGGTATCATCTTCAAGGTCAAGGTCAGTGATAAATTTCTTCCTGTCTTCTGCTTTATTTCGCTAATGCCCTTTGAGCTAGTGACATGAAACTTTGTTACTTTCCATATCTACCTTGTAAACTATACAGCTCTGTCACAAGGGTCATAGCCAGATTTCATCACTGTATACTTATGGCGATATCACCAAAGTAGGCAGGAGAGAGATATTCACTGAATTTGTGTGTTATTTAATTATTTATTTATCTGAATTAAAAATTTGTCAGACTCTGCTTGTCAGTATTTGTAAGATATGAACTTCTTTCCTTAAGCACATTTACTGTACATTTTTAACCCCCAAAAAGAAGAGATATGTTGATGATATTGGGGCTCGAATAATATTCCCAAGTCTTGTATTTTGACTCTGCCTTTTTTATAGTCAGACTTCTTCATCCAGTAAGCAAGAGTTCAGCAAAGCCAGGTATGTGTACCTAATATCCTTACGTGGTGAAGGTTATACTGTACATTCTCACATCCCCTATAAGTATAAACAGAGATTGTCTTTAATATCCTACCTCAAATATGGCTGTTTACATTGAATAACTTTGTCTGCTATTTTTATATCGGTTTAATTTCACAACTTAAGTTATCTGTCAGTGTTTCAACCAGATTTCAAAGTTTACACTGAACTTTTTAGTCTAAGCCAAATTCTTTACTCTCTAAATAAAGATCCCAAATTTTTTAATTTTTTACTTTGCCCTTTAATACTTTGAGTGTTTCAGTTTGGCACCATTTTGTTTAAAACCCTCATTTTTTACCCCGGAATGTGGGAAATATTATCAAACGTGTGTATTAATGTGGGATAGAAAAATCCAATCCCCAGGCTCATAATTTATGGCCAATAACTCAACAAAGTCTTGTTTCAGCCCATGAATTATGTTCCCATAGGTGGGATTTCCCTGTACTGCACCAATACATATGGTAGATTCTATTAGTAAAATCTTTTTACCATACTTCTCTTGTATAGCACACACCATCAGATCAGAGTTTGCTCTATTTATTCTGCTTTTATGTATGATAGCAAACAAAAACCAGACACCCAGATCAATAATGCAGTCTTGCAAAGCAGGGTCTGTCTGTTCATTCTACATGTATGTATGATATCAAACAAACACCAGATACCCAGATCAATAATACAACAGCAGATCACAGTCTTTCTGTTCATTATACTTATATGTATAATTTCAAAGAAACACCAGACACCCAGATCAGTAATGCACCAGCAGATCAAGGTCTACTCTGTTCATTCTACTTGCATTTAAATTTCAAGAAACACCAGACACCCAGATTAGTAATGCATCAACAGATCAGAGTCTACTCTGTTCATTCTACTTATATGATTTTAAACACTAGACACCCAGATCAGTAATGCATCAGCAGATCAGGGTCTACTCTGTTCATTATACTTACATGGATGATTTCAAGCAAACATCTGAGTCCATCAATAATGCATCATCAGATCAGAGTCTACTCTGTTCATTCTACTCACATTAATGTTTTCAAGCAGACACCATGACACCCAGATCAAAAATTCATCAGCAGAGCACTGAGGGTGTTTTATGATTTTCAAGTGAACAGCATATATCATGATATAACTGTGTATTTTGAGATGACAGATCTGGGTCTATGCAGTTTGTAGTTCCTTGCTCATATTTCTGGGTACTTCTCACTAAAAAGTATATTACTCACATTAACATGGTTGGATGTACTATGTAACAAATCCTGATCTGACTGATCAACCAAAACCTGTCTATTTCAGACATGATGGTGTAGTTTTCAATCATTTCCATTATAGTGGTCCCTCTTTCTAATGCCATACAAATTACTGGCATTATAAAGTGAGGGAACCTTATACTGAGATAGGTCCCATCAAATCTGTCATAAAAGTACAAAGATAGGCTATATATAGAATGGTGTAAAATCATATTTTAATTGGTTCTTATTAGCCAAGGGCTAAAATTGAGTGAAATAAATTAAGTAGCAATCATGAATCAAAATTGAAGTAATTTAACCATACAAGAATTATAAGATACTGTAGTATCATTTATTTTCGTGGGGCTCAATTTTCGTGGTTTTTTAAAAAAAGACATTTTCATGGGTACTTAAATTCGTGGTTTTGCCTGTCAAAGTTTGCATATTACTAAGTGTTTAATTCGTGTTTTAACCTCTACAAATACCCAAAATAAAGAATAAAAAAGAATAAAACTCTGCCAATGCAAACGGCGGTCACTTGAATGTTTATAACAATACTTTCACATGTATGAGCACAAATAAAAAACCTGACAAGTTCAATACTGACACCGTGTTTTTGTCCAAGTGAATAACATCAATGGAAGCCGACGCAGCCAACAACACTAAAATAATACTACCGCCTCTATGATCACAAATAACACTCATGTCAAGGTCAATCACTTACACCGTGTTTTCATCTGAGTGCTCAACATCAAAGGAAGTCGACGCAGACTACAACCCTAAGTCAATCGGTTATTAAAGTAACCTGTATGATCTCTACCTTAAACCACTATCCATAAAGAAAACAAAACACGTGACCGGCTGCCCTTTGCTCAATGCAATCAGCAGACATGTGTCTAGAGCCCATATATGTAAGAAAATGCTAACTAAATTGAAAGACAGTGGAATCACGCGTTTGTTAGTGCCTGCCTCATGTACAGACCAACTTCAACCACTAGACTTGACAATAAATAAAGAGTACAAAGAATAATTAAAATCACACTTCCACAACTGGTATGCTAAACAGGTCATGGAGGCCATCACGAAAAAAAGGAAGATGCTACTGTTGACAATCACTGATTGCAACCTCATTAATCAAGCCAATTCGGGCTGAATGGATAATTGCAGCTCAAGCGACAATGAGTGAAAGATGGGACCTAATTATCAGTGGTTTGGAGAAAGCTGGACTTATTTAATTCTGCAATTTGGGGATTATTTACCTGACAAGCATTTGTGTGTACATTGAGACTTGTTTGACACGATGTTGATACAGTGGCTTTATCTAAAAATCAGTGAAGTGTGAGCGTTAATACTCTGCTGTAATTAGTGTATATACGTATTGTTTCATTAATAATAGTGCTTCAAGCAATAGTTCTAGTATTTTACAGGCTTGTTGTTCTTTTGGATTAAAAATGCATGAATTAAATGAAATGTGGTTTCAGGAGGATTTAAATTGTTCAAAAACAGTTGTACTCGAGTGAAGGATTGATTTGAATAAGTATTTAATTTAATTTTCATTTTTTTTTTTTTTTCTTCAACATTACTAGTGTTTGAATACCTTATGCTTGTTCTCGTTTCTCTCTATCCTTACTTATCTCGCATATCGATTTAAGGCAGTGAGTGGAAATTACAGCTATCAGATATCTTATCGACACCTGTGCATTGAAACAATATAAAATGCTTTATAATTCTTTTTTCAAAGGTTTAAAATAAAACAAACACGTGTAAAAACTAATATTTTATTTCCAAATTACAGTATTGACATTGATTTATGAAATACTAGTAGGTTCCTTAATCTCTAGGAACATCTCACAGTAAGAAAATGAGCAGGGGGGCCGTCATCATCATACGTGGCTAATTTTTCATTGAGGTATTTAAATTTGTGGTTCAGGGCAACAACGAAAACCACGAAAATTGGTCCCCCACGAAAATTGATGATACTACAGTAGACAACAGTATATTGAGGGGCTTGATAGTGAAGGACCACTGTATGTACTCATTCTTAAATTTGCAAATAAAATTATGTTGTAATGGAAAACAAAGAACAGATCTTTAGATTGCATAATAATATATTGTTCAGTAAATATTAGATTGGATCTGGGTGTTTACTTTTTCTGATTATGACCACGTTATAGTCCTCTCTGCATCATTTTCCTTACTGTTTTCACATTTGAGGTTATCATTTTACTTGGTGTACTAATATACAGAATAACCTTTTTGTTTGGCTCAAAGTTAGTGCTGATTGCTGTGAGTTTACTCTCTTCACACTTGCATTACAGTGAGTTTTGTCTGTTGAGTTGTACTCTTGTCAGACTTACATTACAGTGAGTTTTGTCTGCTGATCGACTGTGTGTTGAGTTTTACTCTCTTCAGATTCACATTGCAGTGAGTTTTGTTTTCCTGACTGTGAATTTTACTCTCCTCAGGCTTACATTACAGTGAGTTTTGTCTGTTGAGTTGTACTCTCTTCAGACTTACATTACAGTGAGTTTTGTCTGCTGATCGACTGTGTGTTGAGTTTTACTCTCTTCAGACTTACATTGTAGTGAGTTTTGTCTGTTAAGTTTTACTCTGTTCAGACTTACATTACAGTGAGTTTTGTCTGCTTGGAATTCACAGTTAGATCATGGCAACCTGAAATGGCATTCTGCCAGATATTACAGTTTGGATTTTATCTCATCAATGAACATCATTTGCAGTAAACATAATTCTATATATCCGTAGTCGTATTCAGGATTGAATGAGATACCATGACTGTAGTCATTTTCAGGATAAATTGGGTTAAGAAGTGTAAATATTACCAGCATCATTTTAAAACTCAACTGGTTTTTAGACAGAATGTGCATTTTTTGGAATAGTAGGCAACAGGGTTCAATAAATACTGTATTGTCAGTCATTTCTGGTACAGTTGTTATTAATTGTTTTTTTTTGTGGTGCAAATAATTATGGGTAAAAGATATTATTTATATCTTTCAGCTCATTCTCAAGTACTAAAAATGTGAAAAATTTTAAAAAGGAAAAAGTTGTCTGTACATCAAAGTAAAGTGCAGAAATTAAAAGTATACAAAAATGAGAGGATATGAAAAATTACATTATGGTAGATCTGTTTAGGTTAAGGTAGCATTAAACAGTTTTGTATGATTAGCCATGGGGTACATTTTTTATTGAAGAGACATCCATACTTTATCTCTATGTTTCTCCCTCATTATTTGCAGTGGTGTCAAGAATGCATGATTTCATATTGTAAGCATAAAGGAATGATTCAAGTACAGAAACACATTTGTGCTAGCCAGGTTCAAGATTAAGTCTTGCCTACAATGTGAATGAGTTGCTGTCAATTTTCTCCTAGCTTTGTTTCTATGCATTTACATGTACCAACATTTTCATTCTGTGGGAAATTAGTCTGTTCATGGTCCAGTTTCCTCCTAATTAAAGTAATACCGGTATATGGGACACAATTGTCACCACCTTATATATGAAATATCTCTGATATTGTTTTGTGTAGGTTCCTTATGGGATTTAAAATCTTGAGTTTTATGGATTTTCATGCATTGTCAATCATTTTACAGATTCGGTTTCTCCATTCTTTGATAAGTTTGAAAATGTATATATGTTAATAGTTATGGAATGAGTGGCTTCAAAGGTGTGCATGAGAATGTGCATGGGAATGTGCATGAGAATGCATGAGAATGTGCATGGGAATGTGTGTGAGAATGTGCATGAGAATGTGCTTGAGAATGCATGGGAATGTGCATGAGAATGTGCATGGGAATGCATGAGAATGTGCATGGGAATGTGCATTAGAATGTGCATGAGAATGTGCTTGAGAATGCATGGGAATGTGCATGAGAATGCATGAGAATGTGCTTGAGAATGCATGGGAATGTGCATGAGAATGTTCATGGGAATGTGCATGAGAATGTGCATGGGAATGTGGATGAGAATGTGCTTGAGAATGCATGGGAATGTGTATGAGAATGTGCATGGGAATGTGCATGAGAATG
Source organism: Margaritifera margaritifera (assembly GCA_029931535.1). Lineage (NCBI taxonomy): Eukaryota > Metazoa > Mollusca > Bivalvia > Unionida > Margaritiferidae > Margaritifera > Margaritifera margaritifera. Next base: position 2,054,838 of record JAQPZY010001656.1, read on the forward strand.
TGCTTGAGAATGCATGGGAATGTGCATGAGAATGTACATGGGAATGTGCATGAGAATGTGCATCCCTAACTGTAACTGTAGCTGAAAACCAGTGCTACCTAAGACAATCAATGAGTAGTAACAAAAACTTACTGATGTAGTACTTTATTTACTGCAGAGTGCAGAAAATTGTCATGAGTGATCATATATTTTACTTTAGCCAGATTGGTTTATTAACAGTTGAGTCTTCAGTGTTTCAGATAGTTTATAATTCATTCTTCACTTTCATCGTCTCATAAGACTTGGTACAAAGTGTTATAGCTTATATTGAATTGTACAGGTCTTTATTGTACATAGTGTCATAGCTTATATAGGATTGTACAGATCTTATGGTACATAGTGTCATAGCTTATATTGGATTGTACAGGTCTTTATGGTGCATAGTGTCATATCTTATATTGGATTGTACAGGTCTTTATGGTACATAGTGTCATATCTTATATTGGATTGTACAGGTCTTTATGGTACATAGTGTCATATCTTATATTGGATAGTTAAGGTCTTTATGGTACATAGTGTCATAGCTTATATAGGATTGTACAGATCTTATGGTACATAGTGTCATAGCTTATATTGGATTGTACAGATCTTTATGGTAGCTTATATTGGATTGTACAGGTCTTTACTGTACATAGTGTCATAGTTTATATTGGATTGTACAGATCTTTACTGTACTTTGTGCTATAGCTTATATTGGATTGTACAGATCTTTATGGTACATAGTGTTATAGCTTATATTGGATTGTACAGATCTTTATGGTACATAGTGTCATAGCTTATATAGGATTGTACAGATCTTATGGTACATAGTGTCATAGCTTATATTGGATTGTACAGGTCTTTATGGTACATAGTGTCATATCTTATATTGGATTGTACAGGTCTTTATGGTACATAGTGTCATATCTTATATTGGATTGTACAGATCTTTATGGTACATAGTGTCATATCTTATATTGGATTGTACAGGTCTTTATGGTACATAGTGTCATATCTTATATTGGATTGTACAGGTCTTTATGGTACATAGTGTCATAGCTTATATAGGATTGTACAGATCTTATGGTACATAGTGTCATAGCTTATATTGGATTGTACAGATCTTATGGTACATAGTGTCATATCTTATATTGGATTGTACAGGTCTTTATGGTACATAGTGTCATATCTTATATTGGATTGTACAGGTCTTTATGGTACATAGTGTCATATCTTATATTGGATTGTACAGGTCTTGATGGTACATAGTGTCATAGCTTATATTGGATTGTACAGATCTTTACGGTACATAGTGTCATAGCTTATATTGGATTGTACAGGCCTTTATGGTACATAGTGTTATAGCTTATATTGGATTGTACAGATCTTTACTGTACATAGTGTTATAGCTTATATTGGATTGTACAGATCTTTACTGTACATAGTGTTATAGCTTATATTGGATTGTACAGGTCTTTACTGTACATAGTGTTATAGCTTACATTGGATTGTACAGATCTTTATGGTACATACTTCACTGTACAGTTCATGTATTGCTGTAATTTTCCACATATTGTACAGTTTCATTGATAAATGATGGATTTACAGTTTGGAGGTTAAAGTCATTTGGAGCATGTTTGATTACAACAAAACCATAATTGGTTTATGAATCCAGATGATGGTATGAATCTTGAAGCAAAAATCTGCATATTGACATGTATACTTGTGTATAAGTTGAGTCAAACTGCAAGCAATATAGACCCTGATCTGCTGTTGCATAACATGCTGCCAGATCAGGGTCTATGTTTGTTCTACCAATTACTCCTATAAAAACTGCATAGACCCATATCTGCCAGTGCAAATGCGATGGCAGATCTGGGTCAGTGCAGTTTGCGGTTAGACTCGACTTTGAAGTGAATATACAAAGTACACACATTGACACTGTCATGACATAGCTCATTACTAATCAAACTTGCTTTTGCTCCATTATATATCCTTTTTTTATGGGTAACTTTTTGCAATCTGCATGTTTTCAGTGTAAGGATTAATGTCAACTGCCAAGGGAGCTTTATGGTGACCAAAATGTGATATCAATGCACAGTCATCTTGTCATCTTAACAAGTCAACACATGCAATGCCAATTTGAATCATCAGTCAAAAACCATCCTCAAAGACAGATTTATGTTTTGAGACACTGGTTTCAGATTTGGTGTAGATAGATAACTCTAATTCCAAATCCAGTTTTAGATTCAGCCATGTCCTTTGAGAGCAAGAGTATTTCCAACTGAAGATGGGTTCCATTTTGATTTAATACCTTATGTAAAGTTGATATGTATTAAGTTTACAAATGCTACAATAACTACAATCATGTATTATCATCAAAATTGATCACTCCATCACTAGTCAAAACTTATGTCAGAAACATAATGACAAAATTGTTCATTAATATGGTTGTTGCATTACCAGCTATGCATGTATCATTCAGCCTCTCTATTTAGTCTAGAGATATAATATTTATTTAAGGCATCAATGGATGATAGATATTTAAATGTCATGGAACTTTTTTTAAAAATATATTGAACTTTATTTAGGTTTTATTTTATGAATTTGCTTGTATGATTTTTTGGGGGTTATGAAGTAACAAACACCTTTTTTTTAGGATCTAAATGCATATAAAATTAGCCTGATTTTAATAAACACATTGATACAATGGCTCATACTGAAGGACTTGAATTCTTGTATTATCACTGTCACATTAATGATTATACTATCTTTCAGCAATCAACAGTCAAAATTGAGGTTGGAAGATCAGGTTTTTTCCATGTATCATTCTGATTGATGGAATAAAACTGTAAACTTTGCTAATAGTAGGGCAGGGTTGTGGTTTGTAGCTAGATTTTTCCATGTATCATTCTGATTGATGGTATAAAGCTGTAAACTTTGCTAATAGTAGGGCAGGGTTGTATTCAGATAAGAAGCTCTCTCATTAGGAGAGGCATTTAATGAAGGGCAATATTCCATTATAGTTTTTAATCAATGTCCAATTTACCTCTCTGAAAGAAGGTTTCTACCATTCTCTGGGTCAACATTCCACTAACTTGTAATTGATGGAAATAGCAATTTGTTACATATTAAAGATTTGGCCACAGAGATATGTGGTATTTGGTATAGATTTCTGTTTACACATTTGCAATAATTACTGCATGCTATTTTTTTACTTACCTGGTCGTAAGGCCAAGTGAGCTTATGTGTCTGTTGTGCATCATGTGTCATCTGTCCATCAACAGTTGCTTGTTGTCAGTCTCGAGTTCATATTTCTGATCCGATTTCAATCAAACTTGGAAGTTGGGCTTATATCATCAAAATTTCAGTTGAGTTTGATAATGAACAAGATTCATGCATATTAATGAGGTGGTCAAGTATGATCATAAATGAAATTCACGCATATAAATGATATGACCTTGCAATCTGACTGACTGAGGTTGTCAACTCTCTAATGCATATAAATGATATGACCTTGCATCTAACTGACTGACCTTGTCAATGCTCTAATGCATATAAATGATATGACCTTGCATCTGACTGATTGAGCTTGTCAGGATTCTAATGCATATAAATGAAATGCCCTTGCATCTGACTGACTGAGATTGTCAACACTCTAGCAGAAACATTTTTTTTTATCAGATTTTGATCAAACTTGTTAAACAGGCATATATTATCAAGGTGTTGGATGAGTGTGATTATAAGCAAGATATACATATAGTAATGAATTAATCTTTTATCTGATTGGCTAAGCTTGTTAGCACTCTGAAGACCAAATTCCAATTGGATTTTGCTCCACTTTGGTAAATAACCTTATATTATCATTGTTGTAGACCATTTCTATAATAAGTGAGATCTGTGAACATTAATGACATACCTTGCATCTTTTTGACTGAGCTTGTTACCTCTCTAAATCTAGAGACTATATTTCTCATTCAATTTCTATCAAAGTTGGTAAAGTCTTGGAATTTTTAAAAAGTTTTGTGGAATCAATCTGTTCTATATATATATATATCAGTTATGTTTTGATGACCCAAAAAATGGTGGCAAATTATTTGAAATGAGGTAATGATAAGGCTTATAATACCCAGGGAAAATCTAGTTTTCTGGGACTTAAGTTGGTATTTGTAACATTTGTCAAATGTTATGAATCCATACACCTTATGAATCCATACACCTTTTGATCCATTCTCCATCTCCAGTCTTGTAGAAATTGGTAGATATTGATGTTCTAATATTAAATATTCCTGGTATTCATATTGCCTTACTGTACGCACCATCCAAGGTGCTAAATTAGCTTTTGGCTTCACTGAATACAATCCTAATGTAATCTGTATTCCTTCTAATCTTCCTTAATCTTTTAATATCCATAGTGTCCTCTACAAAGATTTTAATTACTTGTCTCAATTCAGATGTTTAATTAAGATTCATTTATTCTTATATGACCAATACGAGTACATTGACTTTTGAAAGTTAAAATGTTTGTAGAAATATATGTATTTGACTCAGCTGTCTTACAAATCTCTTTTATCAGTCATATGTAACATTTTCACTGCCACTTCAATCTCAGATTTAGCGGATGTATATAATTCTTCTTTTCTTTGCTGTTGGCTTTGGAATGGCAAAATATATATCAGTTGTAAATTTTTTGTATATATGATAGATAAATATTTTATGATTTTCCCCCTTTACCTGCTCATGTAAGACAAACATCTTCTATAATAAATCATCTACCATTCATCTTATTTCATTTTACTACTGTGAATTCAATATTTTTTGGTGGGATACCAACTTTCATGGATTTTGTGATTTTTTGAAGAAAACAATAGAAGCCTTGTCCAAATAAATGAAATTAAGTGCACAAAAAAATCTCTTTTTTTGCCAAACCATGAAAATTGATACCCACAAAAATAAATAAATTCAAAGTAGTAATTGGCAGTTTCATTATAGACTGATACTAAATTCTTCATTTTTTGTATTACTCCCACTTTATCATCAGTATATATCATAAGTCCTACTTATCTTTCTACATTTAAATAGCATGTCCATAAATTGTCATACCAATATGTAGAATTCATTCACCAGTTATATTGTAAAATGTCTGCATGGTAGATTGTTACTTCCAGTGTCATACAATAAATAAATTTATTATTGAAATTACTATTTAAACTGGTAGATTATGGAAAAAAATATAGAAAAATTATGGAAAACAGTATACAAAGCTGGAAGTTGATATTGTGGAATGCATGTCCGTGCTTCTCTAAATAGGCATTACAGTATCCCCTTTTGAACATTATTTTGACATTTTAAAACTTTTGCTGGTATTAATACTGGTAAGTATATATTTTAGAAGGTAATCTATAGACCAAAAATTAAAAGCAAAATCTTCTGTTGAAGGCATCAAATCTTTTTTGGTACTATTTTATATCAAAACACATTTCTGAATATTTTAAAGATTAAAAAACATAGTTAACTCAAATATGGAAACTAGATGGAACCGTGTATATTGAACATCATGTACCTTATAGTATTTTATGTTAGAGGTGGTGATTTTCTGTGTTACAATTCATCATAGCAGATTGTATATGAATCACATGATGCCATGATGTATTATGTTGCTGTGACCTATTTCATATTTTTGATATGTTAACTAGTAAGGTATCATGTCATTGAGCTCATACTAAGATAATGTGTCATATCATGTCATTGAGCTCATACTAAGATAATGTGTCATATCATGTCATTGAGCTCATACTAAGATAATGTGTCATATCATGTCATTGAGCTCATACTAAGATAATGTGTCATATCATGTCATTGAGCTCATACTAAGATAATGTGTCATATCATGTCATTGAGCTCATACTAAGATAATGTGTCATATCATTACAGCCTTTCTCCCATGATTAAACCATGGACCACCCTAATAAATATTTAAAAAGTTTGTGTGTGTGTGTGTGTGTGTGGGGGGTATAATTCAGATAAGGATATCCATAACAAATATTTGCCAAATTTTTTTACAAATAGGGGATCAACCTATCATTGAATAAATATGACAGTCATAATTGGTACATACTGTAACTTCAGATTGTCTAAATTCCAGGCTTAAACCAATCAAATAATCTAATGGTTTATTAAGAACATTGTATGTATGTCATGTGATAAATATAATCTTATATTCATGTTCAGTTCATACAAGAATTATAGAACATGTTTTTATACCATATTTACCATATATACTCACGTATAAGCCAGCCCAAATGCAAACAATATAGACCCTGATCTGCCATCGCATAATGCGCCGGCAGATCAAGATCTATGTTGTTTGTTCTATTGACTAGTCCTTACAAACAGCATGGACCCAGATCTGCCGGCGCATAATGCGCTGGTAGATCTGGGTCTATGCAGTTTGCAGTTGTTATGAGCTTATACACGAGTATATATGGTATATAATTATAAGTGCATGCTTGATGATAAGCCCACCCCATATTTTACCAACAATTTGCCAAATAGTTACTAAGCTATCTTTGTCCGATAATAAGCCCACCAACTACTTTTTGATAAATTATTATGTTGGCTTTCTGGTCTTATCATGGGAGAAATACTGTAGTTTCAGTCAATTGCTTGATAAGGCAGTCACAAAAGATAGAAACTACTTAACTGGTTTAAAAAAAATGTCATATAAACTGAACACTGATGTAAGAACTGCTGTGATGACAAATGTGTCTTTAATATGACAGTGCCATTCAGTACAAGTATTTATGTTTCATTGCATTTTAGGTCCAGTTTTTATTGTCACCTTGAAATTCTATAGGAATTTTCATTAAGTCAGAGTTACTTCACCTGATAAAGGTATCCACCATCCTCTCGGTCAACTTTTATTGCATTCTCAAAAAGTAATTTAGTAGATTGGGTAGCAAATAAGTTACTGATACTTGTACTTTTTGTCATACAACTCAAAAAATGTTGATATATTCTTTGAACAAGAAAGGGTTTGTGAATCATTCTTTTTTTTGTAGAATCAATTTCTCTCATACATTGCTAATGGAATGATGACCCCAAAAATGACAGATATTAATTTCAAGGGAGGTGAATAAAGAAACCTATGATGTCATATTAAAACTGTAAGTCAGTATCCATTTTAAAAAAATTAAAAAAATTCAGTTCAGATACTGAATGGTATCCATTAGTACAGTGCTTAAACTATGGGTTTCTGTATACAGGGTTAATATTTTGTACTGCATTTAGGTAAAAAATTATGTTCTATGGTTCTCAGAATTTTGTACTGATTTAGTTAGTCTTAGCCTACATAGACAATATCTGCATAGAGAATTTGCAAATGTTGATCTGGGGGAAAAACAGCAAAAGCATGCCTCCTTGCAAGGGGATACGTTTTGATCTCATCCTTATAGAGAGTGTTGACATCATTGAAATTATGATGTCATAATGTACATGACATCAAAAAGCTGTTAGGCTCGTATAAAACTAAATTGTTCTTACAACATTCTTCCTGACTGATATGAATTTTACTTTTCTCTACCTTAAAGGCATGAATTGGCATGTTTTGTTTTCTTCATTAATTTAATTTACTTTGATCAACATTTACAATACCCCTCATTTTCATTTTGACTTTCTTTTTTTTTGCAAGCACTGGTTTGGCTCTCCATTGCATAGTGATGAAAGCCAAAGCAGGCCAGGTGACCTAGGCTGTGATTTAGTATGCAGTTCTCTAATATTGTGCCAAAACTTTCCTTGTATCACAGTTCCAATTACTTTTCCTGCTCTTTTTCTTTTTGCTGTATTAATAAAATATGGTGCTGTGTTTTTGTTATGGAAATGAAACATAACCAATTGAAATGTAGCAGAAGTCCAGTTTAATGAAAATATAATCAGACTGTTGGAAGGTTGCAGACAGTACCATTGATATATCATGCTCCATGTTACATTTTGCATATTTTGTTTCAGTGAAGGAGACTGGGACTTTTTCTGGTGTGACAGGGAGTGGCTCCATGCTAACTATGACACCATGTTCCTACAGGAACACCAGAAGATCCTGCACTTCAGGAACCACTATGAGGTACAGTATCAACATTATCTCACCTTATACACACCCCAACTTGCTGATAGAGCTACCCAGAAAAATACATCAAAACGGTTTACTAAAATGTTGAAACCTCTGATTCTTACACATCATTTAATGTAACATGATTGATTGATCAAATGTCAAAAGTATGTGGCATTATTGATCAATCAAATGTCAGAAGTTTGCAGCAAAAAAAATCAACAAAATACTGTTGTAATCTTTGATACTGTGCTGATGTCATCAGACTCTTTCTGTGACAATATCTGGAGACTTACATTTTGAGCAGTTTTTGGACACACTTTTCCAAAATTTGTTAAAATGGGAATAACACTTTTTTGATTGAGGATTTGGGGATTTTAATGGTGATTTTACTGTCACAAATATCCACTTTACTGTCACAAAGATCCACTTTACTGGATTTAATGATGTTTAACAAATTGAGTTTTACTTCTTACACATCAACAAAGCTAGTAAAGTGGATATTTGTGACATCACTAGTCTCAAATCCTCAATCACGTGACTGCTATCACCTTTCTAATAGTGTCATCTTTTTCTGAGTAACTGTATCTTATATGTTATCATGACCATTGACTTATTGCAACATTTACACTCCCTGGAAGGATAGAAATTTCAGCAAATTTCATCTGTCTACCGCCAAAGATCTTAGATAATTTTTGAAAACCAAACCCATGTACAGTTGAACTTGTCTAGAAAGACCACCCCTTCTGCCCAAAAATATGGTCTCTCAAGACAGATGGTCTCTTATAACAGGTCATAACACTATATAATCAATAATCAATAAATCAGTGCATGGAGAACCTGGTCTCTCATAGCACTGGTCTCTCAATACAGGTTTTACTGTATTGCCAAATTAATTTATGTTTTAAAACTTCAAATTATGCATCTTGCTTACTGGTGCACTGAAAAGAGTATGAACATCTTTGTTTTTGTTATTTTCAGCTGACCAGGAAAAACCTAATGGTGAAAAACTTGAAAAGACTGAAAAAACAGGTCGAAAGAGAGCAGGGCAAAGTGGAGGCACAAAGGTAAGGCAAAGACTAAGGGAAGGAAAAAAAAGGGGAAAGAAAGATATAGATGGAGTATAAATATAGATATGAAATGTACAGGAACATTTTCTTTGTCAATTAATTCCTTTCATTAATAATCAATTGATAAGATATTTGTTTCGATTTGTTTGCCTTCCTTTGAAGTATAATTCAAGACTGGGAGTATTTGTGTCTCTGATCTCTGGTGCATATTTGGTAAGCCATCATTTAATTGTAATTTTGTAGTTCCTTTATTCAAATATTTTTGAGCTTAGACATCAATAGTTTCTTTGCCTGTAGAGTGTAAATGATAGAGGAACGTGTGTGCAAAGTTTGTTTCATTTTAGATTTTTTTTTTTTGGGGGGGGGGGCGGTCATGAGAGAGAGAGAGAGAGAGAGAGAGAGAGAGAGAGAGAGAGACATTTTCTATGAAGAATGATGATGATTGATTACTTGATATCAATGAATATATATGCATTTACCTTTTCAGCTTTGACTTCTTTCCAACAACATATGAGTTACCGGTAAGTGCTTTTATATATATATATATATATATATATATATATATATATATATATATATATATATATATATATATATATATATATATATATATATATATATATCCACCATTACTAGTCTATTTCCAGATTGTAAACTAGCTTCTGAAACTTATGTACTCTTTCATTGTCTCCTTCATTGATATGGAATCCAATTCTGTCTAAAGGTATGTGTTTTACCGGTACTTTCTTCTTAGAGACTTGAATATTTATGCAAATAGCAAATGTTAACACAGAGTGTTAAAAGATTGGACAAGAATTTTAAATAAAGTAAAACAAAAATTTTCAAATTCAGGTAGAATTTTAAAATAAAAAATTGCATGAAAAATGCTTCGTTTAAAAAAAACAGTGTATACTTTGTTTTACTGGGAAGAAAACTTTCACCAGCTCATTCAATTTTTATTTTGAAGTCTGAGTACCACATATTTGTGGAGGAGTTTAAGAAGATTCCAGGAATCATCTGGATTATGAAGCCAGCTGCCAAATCCCAGGGGCGTGGAATTTTCCTGTTTCGTCGGCTAAAGGACATCACAGACTGGAAGAAGGTATGGCATCAGGGAGAAAAATATTATTACTGGTCAAAACTTCAGCAACTTGCTGAAAATAACTCAAATAAATGTAAGTTAGACCTGTGCATTGTCTAGAAATCTTAGGCATGATATGCATTATAATACATAGTATACTAAATGAAATGATACATATAATCACTATATATATTGATTTAGAGACTTCAACATGATGCAGACTGTGATATTGAACTTTTGATGCAGTATGCATCATGATAGAGCAAACTTTTAGTCTGCAAGTGTGGCAAATGTCTTGTTGACCATGACTAGTGGAAATTTCCAGATGCTGCAAGTGTGGCAAATATCTTGCTGACCACGACTAGTGGAAATTTCCAGATGCTGCAAGTGTGGCAAATATCTTGCTGACCATGACTAGTGGAAATTTCCAGATACTAAAATGGTATACATAGTTTTCAGAGAGCAGGCCATACTCCACATAGTGATGTCCTTTTGTACCTTCTTTAGTGTTATTTAGATATGTTTACTGTTATTTTGATATGTTTAATGTTATTTTGATAAGTTTAATGTTATTTGGATATGTTTACTGTTTATCATTGCTCTGATTATAAATAATTCTCTGTTTGTAGCAAAAGAGGAGAGAAAAATGCATGTTTTATTGTAATTTCTGTTTCTTATTTCTTATATATATCATGATGCATGATATTTTATGAGTTGTACTGATACATCATCTCAGTTATGATGTATTACATCACGATGAATCAGAAATTACTGACTTATCCAATATATGCATCGGCAAATAAAGATAACCCGATACCGGTGTGTATTGCTGAATTGTTATACTTCTAATGTAATTATCAAATATACCTTCAGAACAAAGATAAGTTACTGTAGATTGGGACAAATAAAATCTGAAAGTGAAACTGTTTAATAAAGAAATATAAACATGCAGAGCCTGTCATGCAGTACTGACAAACTGAGAACTAGCCTTTGGATTCCAGTGGTTTCTCAATTATTGAAGGCCATCAGTTGGTCATAGTCACAATTTCCATGTTAGATCATATCATTCCAAATAAGGACCCATTTTTGTTTGTTTGGAATTTTGATTGTAAATTGTGTAAAGTTAACATGATTTACACATACACCCCTGTGTGAACACATAAAATTGTGTGTTGGAAAAGTTTATTACCTGGGTCTGAAAACTAACTTAGGTAAATCACAAATTGTGACAACTGAGTATGGAATCCAGCCACTAAGTATGCAAAGATAAAGGTATGCTATATTTAATTTCATTTCTGGAAAGTCTTACAGTCGTATTCAAAAAAAAAGAAAAGATGAACAACATAAACTACAGCAAAAGTAACATGACCATATAAAATAAATCTACATCAGGCATTCATAGCATTACCAGTATGTACATTTTATGTATACATGAGGCATTCATAGCATTATCAGTATGTACATTTTATAGACATCAAGCATTCATAGCATTACCAGTATGAACATTTTATATATACATGAAGCAATCATAGCATTACCAGTATGTACATTTTATATATACATGAAGCAATCATAGCTTTACCAGTATATACATTTTATATACATCAGGCATTCATAGCATTACCAGTATGAACATTTTATATATACACAAAGTATTCATAGCATTACCAGTATGAACATTTTATATATACATGAAGCAATCATAGCATTACCAGTATGAACATTTTATATATACATGAAGCAATCATAGCATTACCAGTATGAACATTTTATATATACATGAAGCAATCATAGCATTACCAGTATGAACATTGTATATACATCGAGCATTCATAGAATTACCAGTATGAACATTTTATATATACATGAAGCAATCATAGCATTACCAGTATGAACATTTTATGTATACATCAGGCAATCATAGCATTACCAGTATGTACATTTTATAGACATCAGGCATTCATAGCATTACCAATATGTACATTTTATGTATACATCAGGCATTCATAGCATTATCAGTATGTACATTTTCTGTGTACATCAGGCATTCATAGTACATTTTATATATACATGAGGCATTCATAGCATTACCAGTATGTACATTTGATATACATCAGGCATTCATAGCATTACCAGTATGTACATTTAATTTAAGGCTTCATGTCACATTGAAATTTTCAAAATTATGTTTCCTTGACATGTGCTTGTAAATCATCTTTCATGAGGTTGTAATCCTTTGACAGCACCATCTATTTCAGATAACAGTTTTTTGTTCAATATTTTTTAGGGAGAGTACCAGCCCCTAACAGATCCCAACAGGGAAGTGCCAGAGACCTATGTGGTACAGAGATACATAGAAAACCCTTACCTGATCGGAAGCAGGAAGTTTGATATCAGGGTCTATGTCCTGGTGGTTTCAGTAAGTATGATATCAGGGTCTATGTCCTGGTGGTTTCAATAAGTATGATATCAGGGTCTATGTCCTGGTGGTTTCAGTCAGTTTGATATCAGGGTATGCATCCTGGTGGTTTCAGTAAGTTTGATATCAGGGTATGCATCCTGGTGGTTTCAGTAAGTTTGATATCAGGGTATACATCCTGGTGGTTTCAATAAGTATGATATCAGGGTCTATGTCCTGGTGGTTTCAGCAAGTATGATATCAGGGTCTATGTCCTGGTGGTTTCAGCAAGTATGATATCAGGGTCTATGTCCTGGTGATTTCAGTCAGTTTGATATCAGGGTCTATGTCCTGGTGATTTCAGTCAGTTTGATATCAGGGTCTATAGCCAGGTGGTTTCAGTAAGTATGATATCAGGGTCTATTTCCTGGTGGTTTCAGTAAGTATGATATCAGGGTATGTGTCCTGGTGGTTTCATTAAGTATGATATCAAGGTCTGTGTTCTGGTGGTTTCAGTAAATATGATATCAGGGTCTATGTCCTGGTGGTTTCAGTCAGTATATCTCACTTCTGCTTTGTTACCATCAGTAATGTACATTTTCTTCATTTTACAAACTTTGCAAAATTAAAGACAACTTGAAGTATATGTGAGGTGGTTTAAGATCAGTAGCTTAAAGGATTTTCTAGGGCAGAGGGAACTGTAGTCTGAATCTCTGACATCACTCCACTGATGGGTGATATCTGAGCCATTTGTATCTTGAAAAATCTAAATTTGCTGCCCCAGACATAGGGCGGCATTTCCCAACCAATATTTTATAACCAAGGGTCCATGAAATTGGCTTAAGTATTTATCTTCATGCATCAATTCACTTATATAGTTTCTGTTGGACAATATTTGCCCATACCAGTGTTGTCTCCAATGTCAAAATATTGCAGAACAGAGACTAAATTAGTGAGGTTATGGATACAAATGGATTGACATGAACATAAATCATGAAACTATTGACATCTTAAGTCACACATTTCCGTGCATTTTTGCTTATGATATATAAGCCAAACAAATGCAGCCATATGTTCATTGTTTCCCCATTCCTTGAATTTCTCTCGGGCCTGAATGACCAGCAACTTTGAAAAGTACCATGCAATGCAGCTTTAATCGACTCCATGTCTGCCATTTCAACCTTTTCTGTGGAAAGAAAATCATTTTTTTCTTCACAACATGTTTATAATAGCCATGTTCATGCAACCAGTGCTGAACTGTTCTACAGGATAATTTCACTGGTGTAGAATGATTAAAAATGGTTGTAATATTTGCCAAAGATTTTCTGATATTTTTCAGATCACAGCAGAAGATGGTTTGTGCGATTGTTCTCTTTTGAATCAGTCTCCATATCATCTTAGAAATTTGCACATGATAAACCTGTTTAAGATCATTATTTCTGCAATTTCCCAACCACTTTTCCTCTATTCATTTACATTTACAACCAGTTATTTATGAGCAAGTATGAAGTATTTTCCTTGCACCCATTTTCATGAGACAACTCTGAATGGTTGTTTACTCAACAGTTATCTCCCTCTTAAGTGCACAATATTACTGGTTACATCTTTAAAATGTACCATTTAATTTTATTCCCTGATTGTTCCAATAAGTGACTGTAATTTGCATGCTAAAATGTAACATTGCTTACTGGGACAGGAATGGAAACCCTCTTTTGAAATTAAACATGGCACCTGAGTGTATAGTATCCTGTAGTCAAGGGGAATGCAGGCTGTCCTAAAATAAATCCCTGTAGTCAGCCAATCAGAACTTGAGAATTTATCATGTGATGTACTAATATTTCCAACTGTCTTCTCCTGAGGGAACCATTCTAGTGTTGTCTGGTGGGGTATTGTGCCTGAGCCAAAGGTGACCTCATCAGACAACACCACAGAAAAACCATGACATTGTTTGCTAAATGACAGTTTCACCTATTCAAAGGCATAACTCAAGAGGGGGTGCATGGCAGTAGTACCTGCTGGAACAAGTGTAATGACCCTTGCCAAGTGTAGTGTTCTGGAGTCAAGGTGAAATGTTTACTTACATAAAATAAATCCCTGTAGTTAGCCAATCAGAACTCAGTTATTTCTTATGAGATGTACCAAATATCAGAAGAAAACACTTCTACCCTTTCAAGGCTCAATGTTCTCCACTGTACCTTTTTGGAAATGGCTAATGTTAAATTTGACACAATTAATTCTAAAATGAATTCATGCTTTTGAGATCATTGTTATTCTGCATTTGCTATATTAAGCTATCAGTGTGTGTTATACTGTTCAGCTAGTGGTTTTGAGCCAACAGTTCAAACAAATTCAACTAAGTCTTGTGATCTTGAATGAACATTGCTTACCCTGATTTTCTGGCACATTATACGATTGCCAATTCAGGTTTTCACTGTTCTCAGTCCAGGTGTGTATTATACATGGCCAGATATAATAACTCCTGTCTCAGGGTCAAAGTACATGAACTGGAAAGTGATGGTGCAGAGCTTACATGTATTAGGTCAGATGCCTCTATTGTTTGGGGAACCATGTAGTTCTAGCATTTATTTATCCTCATTTTAATTTTGATATAACTACAGATTTTGTCTGATTCCTATATGACTGTTGGTATCTCTACCTGTCCATGTTTCAGTATAATCCTATGAAGGTGTGGCTATATAGAGGCGGCTTTGCTAGGTTTTCCAACACCAGGTTCTCTTTGGATTCTTTAGAAGACACATGTATCCTTGACTATTGCTCATTATGATAATTAATTTCAAAAACTCTTTTGATAGAGAAGCTTTGCAACTAGATCACTAGATGGGCAAGATATTTAAGGACAGAGGCTGTAGTTTAAAAAAAAAATCTAATGAGAATTTATATATGCATTCATGGCATGAAGACACATCATATTTTACCAATTTTGCATTATGATCCCCGAAATTACTGTCTTTGGGTGGAGGTGAGTACCAGGATGGGAGTTGGTTGGAATAAGCATGAAAATGCATGGGAATTTGCAATGGTGAGCCATTGCAATAGGTTTAGGTCTAGACTCGATCATCCAAACTCCTGATTACCTAAACCATTCTCATGTCCCTGCCAAGATTGAATAGTGAAACCTCTCAATATTGAAACCTTAGTAAACCAAACTTCCATTGAAACTGAAATGGTTTTTGGGTCCCAGATTTCCCTTCACTCAGTAAACTGTAAATATTTCAAACTAAAATTTTGGTTTGGTTCATTGTGCTTGTTGTCTTGAGAGGTTTTGCTGTATATTCGGGGAAATGTTGATCAATTTTTTCCCAAAATTTTCATTCAATTCTTTTTCTGTTCCAAAAGTCGAATTTAATGAAACTACTGCTTGCATTGAGTGACATGCCCATATGCCAGAGGTATTTTGAAGTACAGACATTTATATTTTCCAGTTATAGTTAAATGTTAGAGGGTCTGCACCAGTTTCTGCACAGAACCAGTTAACACATGATTGTTACTTACTCTTGATTATTTGTGTATTTTTTTACATCAGCACAGTAAAAAGTTAACACTAAAGAACGTCCTGCAGCTTATAAAACTTGTGCACAGACTAAGAATAAGTAATAATCATGTGGTAACTTGTTTCATGCGGCAACTATTGTAGACCCTCTAGTTATTTCTCAATAGCTTTTCCAGGTGGTTCATCATGTTGTGAAATTATAATGCAGAGAACCAATTTCAGGTCTGCAGGGATTTCCTTTTAGTCTGGATGAGTGAAAATTCTGGTTAAATACAATTCAGGTATACAATATTTTATTCTAGTGTGTTTGTTTGAGGGTTCTTTAAAATGATTTTGGAAGTCTTTCATGGCTCATGTCATTTATTAAAATGCAAGTTTCTCAGTACAAGTCTAGCAAGACAACATGGCCTTAACTCCAGGCAGACATTCACCTGACCAATGTGGCAGTCCAGAAGACAGCCCCCGACTACGACCCAGAGAAGGGATGTAAGTGGGCAACCCAGCAACTCCGACAGTACCTAACTGCCAAACATGGAGTAGATGCTGTAAGGAAATTAGTCTTTTGTATAAAATTGTCATATTTTTCTCTTGCAGCATTAATTTTTCAGCATGCTAGAAATGGACACATTAGATTGTGTACAAAGATCAATTCATTAAACTCATAAGAATGAGACTGAGAATTTACTTGAAAGTTCAAAATTAAACATCTCCATCATTCTCCATCATAAAAATTTACCAGGTTCAGAATCTTAATGGAAAATATTTTGACCAATTTAAAGGCTGCATTTGTACATTTTGAGTCTGGAGTAACAGATGTTATTCAAAATGTTGAGTAAAGTTTTACGAATGAGTGGTCAGATCTATGAAAGATACTTTGATATAAAAAAAATTACTATGGTTACTTTTTTTTGTGTGTAACATTTGTGCAGATTTTGACAATTTTGTAGGAGTGAAATTTCGAATTAAATCTGAGTCTTGAACTTCTATACTTTAAACATTTTATAAATCCCACATTTTATAAGTTCTCCTTTTTATCAATTCTACAATTTATAAATTCCACATTTTATAAATTCTACATTTTATAAATTCCACATTTTATAAATTCTACATTTTATCAATTCTTCATTTTATAAATTCCACATTTTATAAATTCTACATTTTATCAATTCTACATTTTTTAAATTCCACATTTTATCAATTCTACATTGTATCAATTCCACATTTTATCAGTTCTACATTTTGTCAATTCCACATTTTATCAATTCTACATTTTATCAATTCCACGTTTTATCAATTCTACATTTTATCAATTCCACATTTTATCAATTATACATTTTATCAATTCTACATTTTATCAATTTCACATTTTATCAATTCTTCATTTTATCAATTCCACATTTTATAAATTCTAAATTTTATCAATTCTACATTTTATAAATTCCACATTTTATAAATTCTACATTTTATCAATTCCACATTTTATCAATTCCACATGTTATCAATTCTACATTTTATAAATTCCACATTTTATCAATTCTACATTTTATCAATTCCACATTTTATAAATTCCACATTTTATCAATTCTACATTTTATAAATTCTACATTTTATAAATTCTACATTTTATCAATTCTACATTTTATCAATTCCACATGTTATCAATTCTACATTTTATCAATTCCACATTTTATCAATTCCACATGTTATCAATTCTACATTTTATAAATTCCACATTTTATCAATTCTACATTTTATAAATTCTACATTTTATCAATTCCACATTTTATCAATTCTACATTTTATCAATTCTACATTTTATAAATTCTACATTTTATCAATTCTACATTTTATCAATTCCACATTTTATCAATTCTACATTTTATCAATTCTACATTTTATCAATTCTACATTTTATAAATTCCACATTTTATCAATTCTACATTTTATCAATTCTACATTTTATCAATTCCTAATTGATTATAGCAATTGTAAGCAGCAAGAAGAAACTCAAGTAGTGTCTCAAGTAAATTACCGTATATACTCGCTTATAAGTTGAGTCCAACTCTAAACTGCACAGACCCAGATCTGCCATCACATAATGAGCTGGCAGATCTGGGTCTATGCAGTTTTTTAAAGCAATCAGTAGAACAAATAACATAGACCCTAATCTGCCAGCACATTACATGATGGCAAATCAGGGTAGATGTTGTTTTCTGTGTTACTCTACCTATAAGTGAGTATATGTGGTAGCAAAGTCATAATCATAACTGTTACATTATTAAGAAGAAGTAAATTGTGCATCAAAATAAGAGATGTAAATATTTTAAGAAACTATGAGTCAGTTGACTTACAATACAGATCTAAATTTGTCAGATGTACATGACTACTTGTATCAAATGAAAAGTGTGGAAAAAATAGACTGCATATAATATGACATAATCAAAATAGATCCTAATAATAATATATAGTCTATACTTGTGTATAAGCCTGGTCCAAATGCAAACAACATAGACCCTGATCTGCCAGCACATAATGCGCTGGCAGATCAGGGTTTGTTGTTTGTTCTACTGATTAGTCCTTACAAACTGCATAGACCCAGATCTGCCGGCACATTATGCGATGGCAGATCAGGGTTTGTTGTTTGTTCTACTGATTAGTCCTGACAAACTGCATAGACCCAGATCTGCTGGCGCATTATGCGATGGCAGATCTGGGTCTGTTCAGTTTGCAGTTGGTATCCGCTTATACGCAAGTATATATGGTAGTGATTGAATGTGGAATTTTTTGGACTTACTGGTTCACATATTTGCCGCAGTTGAATATGTTGAATTACTGTAAAATCAGGATAATAACACATTCATGAGAATAAGCAGGCATAGACAATAATTACACACTGGCCTTCTGATAACAAAAATAAATGCATATAATTGTGTTTAAAAAAAGTCTAAGATGCAAGATTTATTTTTTTGATGATTATATTGTTCTAAAGTTAATGAATGGGCAACTATTTAATATCTGTTTTAGTGCTTTGTTCTGTTACTACCTTTTCCATCTTGCAGTCCTACCTTCCATTGATCGGTCATCGATATGTAGTATTCTGTAAGATTTGGGTGATAAGCATAAATATTCAAACTTTACTATTTCCATATGTACTCGCTTATAAGTTAAGTCCAACTGCAAATAACATACATAGACCCTGATCTGCTGTCACATAATGTGCTGACAGATCAGGGTCAATGTTGTTTGTTCTACTGATTACTCCTAGCAAACTGCATAGACCCAGATCATTGGTGCATTATGCAACAGCAGATCTGGGTTTGTACTGTTTGCAGTTGTACTTGACTTATAAGTGAGTACATATGGTAGTTGGATTGTGATGAATTTCACTGTCAATAAGCACGCATGAATAATAAGTACATAAGACCTCCACTAATTTAAAAGTAAGCATATACTCTTGTTAACCACCTTTTACAGTATATATCTATGGAGAGGGAAAGATCATTATTTCTTTGTGTGACAAAACTAGTGAGGGGTTAGTTTATTGAACAATTCCATCTAATTACAGTAACTGAATTCATGTATGAATGTGTCTCAGCCAATCTACAAAACTGTGACATAGTTTGTGACTAATTTTTTAGTAGTGGGTATTGATAACTTTTGCATGACAGTCTTTCTATCAAATACTGTCACCACTAGATCAATTATACTTGTATGCAGTTTGGTTCCTGGTGCACAGCATGCCAAAAAATGGGTACTTGTGACCTATTTTCATCCCCTTGAGATAGGTCATTTACATCTAATTTATAGCATTTGGATTAGCTGTTTGTGGGTGTATGGGTCTGTCTTTAGGCAGCTTTGGTTTAATTTGTTTCCAACACATGCAGCTCAGTAAACCCTTATTCAGTTCACTTCATATTTAGAATATAATATCATCACATACAACCCTTCTCTCAACACCACATCTGTCCCTTGTTTATGCCTGTGGGTGGGGTCATGTGGTAAAGAATTATAATGGAGACACATTTAGTTTTTGTTAAAGGTCTTGGTTAAAGTTTTTTCCAGCACTTGTATCTCAGTAACCCCTGGTCTCAGTAACCATTTACCTGATTCATAATATCATTAATATTCCTATTCTGTCAGTACCACTCCAGGCCCTGGGTTCTTCTCCAGGGTGGGGCCATGGGTACGTTTGCAACATTTACTGAGATTTCTAAATGTATACATAGTTTACAATAACAAAAATGTTGCCATTTAAGCAAAACAATTAGAAACTCAACCTTTCCCTCGTCTACCCATTAGGCTTACTGAACAGCTGACAGCGATTATAATGCACGTGCTGTACCTCACTCAGCTTGTGATTGTTTCATTTGCTGTATGTTTTTTTACCTCTTATTATTACAAGATTCAGTTTGTAAGACATGTCTTTGTTGAATATATCTGACAGTTTCAATAAAATATCACTAGGATTGTTGTGATATTATTTCCTACTGATACTCATATATGTACATGATGAAAAAATTGATAATGGAACCTGATGTACTGCCTGGACATGCACATGGGATGCTTTTGTTGGATCTTGAATGACTAAGAAATTATGCAGTGGCTTACAAACTTGAAATCATGTTTTGATGTGAATATCATAGATACATACTTTTAAAATATCATAGATACATACTTTAAAAAAAGAATTAACAGCAAAATCCTAATAAACAGTACTCATAAGCAGAATGGGTAGTTTCTGCATCAATGATGGCCACATGCATCAATGACTGCCACAGTCATGCATCAATGACTGCCACATGCATCAGTGACTGCCAAATGCATCAATGACTGCCACATGCTTGCTTGTTTACATCAGGGCTGAGCAAATTTTTTTTCCATCTACTTGTAAAGGACAAGTGGTTTCAGAAAATTCACTTGTCCCACCTTACTTTTCACTTGTCCCGCCTTACTTTTAACTTGTCCCAAAATGGTAATCACTTGCCGAGATTTGATGAGATGTATGTACTTAATCCATAGAAAGAACACACGAAATAATATGCAACATGATTATTTCCTAAATGAATTTAATTTTTCAAAACATTGATTGATATACATTTGGCTACTTCAAGTACAGGTATATATGTTTTAGCTGCTGGATTTGAAAAAATGTCCATGTACATGTCTGCCACCTGCACCAGCACTAAGCCAGCAATTGATAGCTGTGTCTGGGTTAAAGTCCTCACACTCTGGTCCATTTGGTGAAATGTTCCTTAGAATTTTTAAACTCTCTTGGGTTAAGGAATTCTCACACAGTAGCAGTCGTACGTTTTATCCCTCCACTTTCATGAGAATTTTCCTTCTTCAAATCGTCCTTATTACCTTCCTTGCAAAAATAATTTAGCAAATTCATGTTATCCACATAGTAAATATCAGCTTGCTTGACAACTACTTCTAAAGTGATGATAACAAACATTTTCTCTTTTAAATACGAACAGAGATAGCTCATTAATTAGCGTAATTGTTTCGCTTCAAACGCAATATTGCACGCGAAAGTTTATCCTATGTATTATCAATTAAAAATTAAAGAATCATTACTGTCATTTAATCAGTTCATAAAGGAAACCAACACTGATGTCGGTAAAG
Source organism: Margaritifera margaritifera (assembly GCA_029931535.1). Classification (NCBI taxonomy): domain Eukaryota; kingdom Metazoa; phylum Mollusca; class Bivalvia; order Unionida; family Margaritiferidae; genus Margaritifera; species Margaritifera margaritifera. The sequence goes on from JAQPZY010001656.1 coordinate 2,076,645, forward strand.
TACCTTTCATTAATTTAATTACACTGATTCGCTGGATTAAAATCAGAGTGAGCTGCTCGTGAGGCAGATCTGGTTTGAGTAAACACAGTGCAACAAAGTCGCTTAAAATACTGCTAATTCATGATACCGGCTTTGCTTTGTTTGACGTGTTTTGATTTGCTGATAATTTGGTCGCTTAGCCCAATATGCAGTCAAGCGGTAACAGAACGTGCACATATGCGATAGTTATCACTGACCACCTGTAGGTGTTATACAGGATGTAAATGAATACGTGGAGAGGGGTAGAATCAAGTATTCAGTATGCCCGGAGGGCATGAATGGCCAAATAAAGGTAGATATAGTGATTAAAGCACGAAAATAAGGACTTGCCTGACTTTTTTAAAATAGGAAAAAAGTACTTGTCCCGGACTAGCAACTTGGAAAATTTTACTTGGCCGACTTCGAAAATGAATAGTCCGGGATGTCGGGCTATGGGATTTGCTCAGCCCTGTACATGTTTACAGATTTTTGTAAATGTTTATAGACAGTAGATAAAACTAAGCTGTTTGCACATGTAAACATTGCAGCCTTAGCCATGGGTCAAGGATTAGACTGGGAACACATTGTGGTTAAAGTTTTTGTTTCATGTTGTTTTCATCACTCATATTTCCATAACCCCTTTGTCAATTCACTTCATATTTGGAATATAGCATCATCACATACAATCCTTTTCTTAATTCCACTCCTGCCTCTGGGGTCAGGAATTACACTGAAGACACATTTTGGTTCAAGTTTTTGGTTGAATATTTTTTTCATCACTTATTTAATTTTCTGTAAATTCTTACCCTATTTGCTTCATATTTGGAATATAATATCATTACATGCACTCCTGCCCCTGGATTCTGCCCTTGGGGTTTAAGAATTATATTGGCAGAGCTGTTTTCTGTTCTGATTTTTTTATGGAATATTTAGCAAAAGTACAGGCTGCAATTCAAGGTAATGATTTTATGGGCAGAGTCTTTTTCTGCAAAAATGCCACATTCATTTATAAGGCTCTTCAGCCCTCAGTGCAGATGCATTCAAGCATCTGTATGATTAGGAGTGAAGCTAATACATATTAATCCTGCAAGTTTGATGTTGTGACAAATAAACTGTCAACAGATAAAATAAGGCAGTGGGATTTATGAGGACTCTGTTGACAAATAAAATAAGGCAGTGGAATTTATGAGGACTATGTTGACAAATAAAATAAGACAGTGGAATTTATGAGGACTCAGTTGATAAATAAAATAAGGCAGTGGGATTTATGAGGACTAGGTTGACAAATAAAATAAGGCAGTGGGATTTATGGGGACTCTGAATCACAGACAAAATGGTCTCTAGAAAATAAGGCAGTGAGATTTATGAGGACTTGGAATCACAGAAAAGATGATCTCTAGAGAAATGAAGTTATGCATAGTAAATTGTGACCTTGTATGAATCATGTCATTTATACTATTGCTATAGAAGGGGGGGGGCAGCTAATTAGAGGATCTGTGTTGCTAGAAATAGCCACATGCATACTTTGTGACCCTCTGCAAAACTGTAATGTTAGACTAGCTGTTCGTGTTGGTATAACAAACTACCGACAGGTGGCTAAAATCGTGGACTGGACTTTGGGAAATTACTGATTGACTGGATAAACAGGTCTGTATTAGGGACACATTTTATTTAAAGTTTATTTCTTCACTTTTATTTTCATATCCCCTTAACCAAGGTCGTCATGTTTAGAACATAACATTAACATGTGCTCATGCCCTGGGTTTTATCCATAGAAGTGTAACACTCATTGGTTAAAGTTTTTTTTTAACACTTATATTTAAGAATTCCTTTACCCAGTCTACTTTATATTTAGAATGTAAAAATTACACATTTACCCTACTCCCCTTACCAATCCTAACCATGGGTCAAGTCACTGGTTGGGGCAAAGGGGTTAGTAGGTTGTTAAAGTTTTGATTCTATATCTTGGCATCACGAATGATATTTGATTCTATATCTAAAAATCTAATAAATGCAAATGACCTGAAAAATGTCTACAAAGTTTTCTTTTATATGGACTTTAATGATTTCATGCTGTTCTTTCATCCATTAATGTAGACAGTATGCATTCAACTTGACACCCTGAAAAGGTCAAGGCACTTCTACTGTTTACGCTGCCACCATGTTGTCAAATGCTTTTTCTCTGCAGGGTTGCACAGCCTCCAACATATGGGCTTGACTTGCAGTCATGTACCATGTCAGTAATTCGTCGTAAACATTTTGTTTGGATTTATAAAACCTAATTTTTTTCAAAAAGCTTTTCTTTTTTACGGCAACACAGTGTTTGCAAATTATAATGGATGACAGTGCACCTGACCAATCAAGGGTGGTCACCCCTGTAAAGTTATACCAACATCTGGCCACTGTTGCCTGGTGGCACAAATTTACATTATGATTGCTTTATCTTTTGAGAGTGAATTGAAGGCATACTGTTTGCATAAACAGAGGAAGAACAATGTAAAATTATTGAAATCCATATAAAGGGAACCCATTTTAGCCATTTTTCAGTCCATTTGAATTAAAACATGTTTTTATTTAGCTATTGATATTATTCATGATGCCATTTGAAAACAACTATAATAAACATTTACTCAATTCATTTCAAATTTGTAATATTATATGATCCCAAACTTCCCTTTCTCCCTATACTGCTGTTGTCCCCTGAATTCAAGAAGTAGGACACTTTTGTTGATTTTTATTTCTTCTAATATTTTACATAAAATCCCTCACCTATTTTAATTCATATCTGAAATTTTATTTTTGCAATATTTCCTTTCTTCTTAAACCACTGTTGCTCCCAGGGTTATGTCAAGCCTATGGCATCAAGAGGTAAAACACTTTTTGATTTTTTTCATCAGTTTTTGTTTTCTTCTCAATAAAGTCTCATGAAATTCAGTGTGTATTTAGAATAGAACAACATCACATTTTTACCTGTCACATTGTGCCACTCCTGCTCATGGAATATGTTCTTGGATGGGGCCATGGGGTCCACAACTTATATTTCACTAGTTCTTTATCCAGTTTACAATATTAAAACGTCTTATATTCCCTTACTCCCAGTAGTATTCCTGCCCTTGGGTTGAGTCTTTGGTTGGTGGCCCATAGGATCATGGGATTATGCCCTTTGATATATCAAAGGCCCATCTCAGAGGCATACCATGTGCTTCTTAAAACACATTTCTTGTTCATGTTTGATTAAGATTTTCAACTTTCCCACATTGTTCAGATATGCACCAGTTTCCAATTTGTATATTGTTTAACGTACCTCACTTCTGGCAATGGATTGCTTCCCAATGGTAGGTATTTTACTATACAGTATATAGCTCAGTGAAAATTTTTATGAGTTTAAACCAATTGTAAAGAAATAGTTTTCAATAAATTCAAATAAAATTATGGATTTATATAAAATAGAACCATGTAGAGTTTTTTGTTTGTTTTATCGTAACTAGTATCAGCTAAACATGAATATGTTTATACTATGCATTATGATCAAAATACCTACTGTGGGAAGGTAACTCCTTGTTAGAAAGGGAAACAACCTATATGATGCTGAAAGAGTCAGTTATCTGAGAGTGTAGTTTTGAAATGGTGTTTTATGATTTTTGCTGCCCTAGTTCTAATTTGAGCTTCTTAAACATAACATTGGACTATTCATGTTTAGATTCAGTTCTGATTGCTATGTAAAGTTTGAAAAGTACCTTATACTCTTTGACATCATGACCAGAATTACTGCATTTAGTCATTTGTCATTATGAAATACTGTACATATTGACCGTGATGTTATTCCAAATTTGAATTACTTCTTCCATGTAGGTAAAGAAACTATTCAAAGGCATTGACAACATCATAATGAAGAGCTTACAGAGTGTACAAAAGATAATCATTAATGACAAGCACTGCTTTGAGATGTATGGCTATGACATACTTGTGGATGATACACTCAAACCGTAAGTAAACAGGAGATGTGGAAAACGTACCATATATACTCATGTATAAGCTAACACCAACTGCAAACTGCACAGACCCAGCTCTGCTGTCGCGTAATGCGATGGCAGATCTGGGTCTTTGCAGTTTGTAAGGACTAATCAGTAGAACAAACAACATAGACCCTGATCTGCCTGTGCATTATGCGACAGCCAATCAGGGTCTATGTTGTTTGCATTTGGACTTGGCCTATACACGAGTATATATGGTATGTCAAGGAAAATCTTTCATTTTTCTGCAATGACTATTTGTCTCAGCAGATGGCAACAATTTGTTGAAATGTTTAAAGATATGAAAGCAGTTCAGACAAGAAAATCAGCCAAGATACATTGGTGTTACTTTGGCATCTTGTATGTGCATTATTTCTTGAAATGTTACTTACAGTACAAATGCAATAAAAATTTACTTTGTCTTGTATGTCAGCTATAAAAAAACATGTCCCACTGAAAACATGTTATTGTCTGTAATTTTACAGTAAACAATGTTTTAAGAAAATTATGTAAGACATCATAGATGAAAAAGAATCAGGTAATTACCATGGCTAATCTGAGTGACCCTGATTCCTTTAAATACATCAACCTAATGTTGCAACCAGCTAAACAAATAGCCAGTGCAGAAAAACCTTAAAGGTGTTCTGAATGCTCATGATGTATGTGGTTGACATAGTGTTTGTGAGAAAACTTACTGGCCCATGGTCAACCAGAACTAGAGCTCAATAATAACTCATCATTTCATCGTCATTAAAATCTTTGAAGACTGCATTGTTCTTACACCAGAAGTTTACCACATATTTCAAAATGTTCAAGTACTTTTCTGTGTGACAAAAGTTTCGAGTTTATGTATTGAGATTTCAGTGCAGGTAAAAGATGTGGTTCATTTTCTCCATTGTTGTTGGTTTTAATTTTTTGTCTCATATTTAAGATTATGCTACAAAAAGAATATTTATTTCATAAAGTTTATGCCTCAGAACTAATTGCAATCACTGAATAGCTTTGTAATGCTGCTTTTTAATACATCTAGAAATCACAGAACAAAAACATTCTCTATTTTTGCGATGTTTTTGTGTTAAAATCTAGTGTAGTTGAAGTGGGATTGAAAGGAATGTACATATTGTAAACTAAAATAATGTGGCAACCTTAATGGGATCTGCTGTGTTTTGTACGTGAAGCATAGGAGTTGTAAGAAACATTTTTTTTTATTGTTTCATTGTTTTTCATGAGGATGCAGAATTCTATAGTTTTACACCTGTTTTGTTTTTTAAAAAAAGCTACAGTGTACTTGCATAACTGACACAACCTCTGTTTAATTATTCTAGTTGGTTGATTGAGATCAATGCTTCCCCATCCCTCACTGCCAGTGGGAAGGAGGACCATGACCTGAAGTTTGGCCTTCTGAATGATGTCCTCAATGTCCTGGATCTGGAAAACAGGTGTTTGTGAATTAGAGAGAGAGAGAGAGAGAGAGAGAGAGAGAGAGAGAGAGAGAGAGAGAGAGAGAGAGAGAGAGAGAGAGATGATCCATATAGGTACTAATCATCAAAACTAGCTTATCTATACACAGATTAATCAGAATTATCACAGATTTTCTTTTGGACAAGCAGTTACCTAAAATAAGTGCCTTTGATGAGGATACAAACTTTAATACATAGAAAAAAGAAAATTATGTGTGAAAGGAAACAGTTATTAATCAGGATTTAGGACATACACTTCATTTTTCTGTGACCAAGATGAATTACATGCAGAACACTTATCAATTTTAGATTTGTAGTTTTCATATGGTATTACTTTGCTGCTGTAGTAAAGTATCTGATAAGTGACAGTAAGCAAATTCAGTGGCAGTTTTTAGGCTGCTTTACAAAACTATGGAAAATTTTTAATGACTGTTTCGAAATAATTAAGTTGCCATTGAAACTGAAGTAGAAGTCAGTTGAGTGGGGAGTTAATGGTGGATGACAAAAAGTGACATTTTTAGTTTAGGCAAGGTTAAAAAGTAATTATAAACTAGATTTTTGTTTGTAAAACATGCATGCCCCGACTGCAAACCAAAAAGTCTAATTCTCAAAAAGTTGAAAATGAAGAAAAATTTAATTTTGTCTAACTTGAGTGGTTTTTGTACAATCTTGCTAGCAAGCTTCTTGGAGTGGATGGACAAATGTATTAATGGACAAATGGACACGACCAAATCAAGGGATGGACAAATGTATTAATGGACAAATGGACACGACCAAATCAAGGGATGGACAAATGTATTAATGGACAAATGGACACGACCAAATCAAGGGATGGACAAATGTATTAATGGACAAATGGACACGACCAAATCAAGGGATGGACAAATGTATTAATGGACAAATGGACACGACCAAATCAAGGGATGGACAAATGTATTAATGGACAAATGGACACGACCAAATCAAGGGATGGACAAATGTATTAATGGACAAATGGACACGACCAAATCAAGGGATGGACAAATGTATTAATGGACAAATGGACACGACCAAATCAAGGGATGGACAAATGTATTAATGGACAAATGGACATGACCAAATCAAGGGATGGACAAATGTATTAATGGACAAATGGACATGACCAAATCAAGGGATGGACAAATGTATTAATGGACAAATGGACACGACCAAATCAAGGGATGGACAAATGTATTAATGGACAAATGGACACGACCAAATCAAGGGATGGACAAATGTATTAATGGACAAATGGACACGACCAAATCAAGATGCCCATGCTGTATGACAGAACTATGGTTAATAGTAATCATCTACTCAGGCTAGCCACTAAAATTCAGTTTGGTGTTTTCTAAACCATCTCTCTACATATTGCCTGGCCTCAGATTCACGGATAAAGGGTCTCTACCTTCATTTTCTTCTGATATTTAATGTGAATGACTGAATTTTGACTCTAGACTGTAATTTTTCTGTATTTACTTCCACGTTAATATTTTTCCAGATCTCTTCAATCAGCTGAGGTTAGTTGCACAGGTCATATATTAGCCTGGTCCCTGATTAATATATGTCAATAATTAACATTGTTTTTATAGGCTGTGAGCCAATTGTTTCACATTTAAAAATGGCCACTTAATGTAGGAACTGGCAGTCTCACAATCAGAAAAGGGGATTATTTTTTGGAATTAAACTGCATGTGCTTATTGTGCTGTTTTTAGCACACAAATGTGGTAGGCCCTGTATACTTGCAATTGAAAAATGTTGATATTTTTTTCTTGTTGCTGCATTAAGGTTGGTAAAGTTGCCAGGTGGTAACCAGTTCATATTTTTCACTTGTAGACACTAATTCTTAGTCACAGATGCAACCTTTTTTCTTGCAAATGTAATGTTATGAGTTATTTCCTTTGTTGATGCAGATTGACAGGAAAGGAGAAGAGAATTGGAGGCTGGGATTTAATATGGGATGATGGTCTTGTACTCGCAGATGATGGCAATATGGACTGCTCTGTACATGGATCTTCCATTTCAACAGCAAACTCTTTTCTAGGTGTGCACATACTTATTGCTTCTATATCTACAACTTTTGCACAGCAAACCATTTGTAGCCATCATCCTTTATTTATATCATTCATTGCACAGCAAACCATTTGTAACCATCATTCTTTATTTATATCATTCATTGCACAGCAAACCATTTGTAACCATCATTCTTTATTTATATCATTCATTGCACAGCAAATCATTTGTAGCCATCATCCTTTATTTATATCATTCATTGCACAGCAAACCATTTGTAACCATCATCCTTTACTTATATCATTCATTGCACAGCAAACCATTTGTAACCATCATCCTTTATTTATATCATTAATTGCACAGCAAACCATTTGTAGCCATCATCCTTTATTTATATCATTCATTGCACAGCAAACCATTTGTAACCATCATTCTTTATTTATATCATTCATTGCACAGCAAACCATTTGTAGCCATCATCCTTTATTTATATCATTCATTGCACAGCAAACCATTTGTAGCCATCATCCTTTATTTATATCATTCATTGCAGCATTGTAGTATTTATTTTAAGAGCAGTAATACAGTACTTGTCACTGTTGCCTTGCTTACCTCTTCTTGGATGAGAATCTCCTTGTCCGAGCTAATAATGCCAACCTATCATTAGATGGAATGTTCTAGAAATCTACAACAGAGAGAACCCAAAACCAGTCTGACCACGTCATCGGCTCATGTGGGATACTCTTCCTTTTTTTCACAGAATACTTGTAACACAAAGATGTGTTCAATTCACTCTCAGAAAATTGCCTTCGTTTACATGTTTAAATTCATTTTCAGCAAATTATTCTAATTTTCCCTTTTAATTATGTGATTATATCCATACATGTGAACCTCCAGACAGCAGGGTCTTCCTCCTAAGATGAGGGGTGTCTCTTCCATCCCTCCCATCACTCATTAAGATCTCCCACATACTCAAAATTATTATTCAGAAAATTCTTTGCTTCCAGTGTAGTATATTTCAGGTAAAGACTTCCTGTGATCACGTGACTGTGAACTGGCTTACCCTTTTTGAACATAACACTTTAATTGCTAATTCGAAAGACAATAACATAAAATTAATCATTGGATTGTACTATATGTGATCAGTAGTAATTTGGAAAGGATTAAAGATGTTAATGGATATTGATTGGATTACTAAAGAACTCAAGCAGCATAGAACAATTAACATTACTTGGATTCTTTCGGCAGGGTTAGTTTGGCTTCGGATATTCAGTGTTAAAATTTAAATTCAGGTTTGTGGAAATGGATTATACTATGTGTGATCAGAAGTAATTCAGAAAGGATTAAAGACATTAATGGATTATGGTTGTATTAGTCATTGCTAAAGAGCTTAGGTGGCATAAAACATGTTGGTTTGGTATTGGAATTTAAAGTTTGTTGATATCAAAGCATGTGTTATCTCAGAATGCTAAAATGCCAAAATCAAAACAACGGAAATATCACACAAAATTCAATAATGGATGGAAACAGGAATTTCTGTAGTTGGAATCAAGTTCAAAGGCACATGAATATGTATTATGCCATTCCTGTCAAGTTGATTTAAGAAGAACTTCCCAAATTCGACCCAGATAGCACCAATCTTGAGAAGTTCTGGCAGCAGTCAGCAACCTGAATCTATCCACAGGCAGGAAACAATTTAAACTTCTTAAGTTGTACTATCATTGCCATATTCCAATACAGACACTAAAAAGACTGAAGAAAATTCAGGTTGACTCCAGAGGAAACCTGGATCCAGTAACGACACATCATCTCCTAGGTCTTGAGATCAACAATGATGAAGACTGCCTCAAATATAATCCAGGCAATGATCTACTAAGAAAGGCTAAAAATGCTAGTACTACATATAAGGACAGTATAAACAGCAACCAATTACTGTGAAAGGACTAATGTGATAAGATGATGCACATATTTTAATATAAAAATGTAAATTTGTTCAATAGTTGTCATTTTTGTCCATTTGCAATGCTAAAAATTGGGTAATTGACAATCCTCATTATTTGAAGTCAAAACTCCTGACCAAATTGTGTAAATCTCCTGATCTGTCCTAAGCTGACCTCTCTGTTCTGTCGCATGCATGTATCCCCTCAGTCCTTGCTTTAATTGATTGTGAAATTAGCTCTCTCGATAGTTATGGGGACTTTATTGTGCCATGATCATCTATCAGTTCTCTTCTCTGGTGTTAAGGTAGGTAATTCTTTCAGGTAGTAAATTCAGATTAATTATTTTAGTATTTGCTTCAGCCATACTCATGATACTTTTTGCTTAGGGTAAGTATTACTACCCTTTTCTGGTTTCAGAATCTGGATTCCCTTTTGTTAATCATTTTTGAAAATTAATAATTAATAGCAATTGCTTAAGTAGTGCCTTTAAACTGTTTTATGTTTAATTGTTGAAACTGAATAATTAATAAGTATTTGCTTAGGCAGTAATTACTGCATTTAAATAATTTTACAATACTGCTTCCTCAGTAGATTGTTGAATAAGTACACACTTAGGTGCTTCAAATTTAATTGTTGCATCAATAAATTTTATTGCACTGCTTCAAATAAGTACTCGCTGAAGCAGTACAATGTTACATAATACTTTTTCTTTCAGACAGTTCTAGCTTCAGCAGTATATACTTTTCTTTTCAGGAATGTTGCAAAATGTGGGGTAATGTGGGCGCAAGAAGGCCCTGTGGGATTCTCACCCCACTTTTATCTTGCACAATGTGCATAAGAACGGACAGTTACCCATTCTATTGTCTATGACCTGACGATGTTTGGTACCTGTCCAAGAGTCAGTGCACCTATAAAGAGAGGAAAAAATGTAATTCTTCCCCCTGTACTCCTTGATCCAGGAGAGCATGGGATCCTTATCTCCTCAATCCTGAGAGTGTATGGGATCTTCCTCCTCCCTAATGAAGAGTACTGCCCTATTAGGACAGTTTCATTCTGAGTCCTATGGGATTTGGAATATAAATCCTTGGTCACAGGAGAGTATGGGACAAATCACTTCTTGATCCAAGGAGCATATGGGATCTGTCTGTCGTGAGATGCAATGTTCTTCAAGAGGTGCAGAACTCTATTAGGGTAGGCACTCCTTGATCCCAGGAGGGTATGGGATCTGTTTCTCGTACAGTTGAGAGACATAAAGCTCCTGAAGAGTCAGGTACTTCTCAATTCCATATGGGATCAGTCTCTCACAGAGTAGAGAGAAATAATGTCCCTGAAGAGTCACAGCACTCTCTCAGGGTCGGCAGCATGGTGAAGGTGCCAGAGACCAGATCATGCATCGCTGAGAAGGCAAAGCAATGATATCACTCTTGATTGTCTGCTGGAGACTTGTCCATCAGATGACCAGACTTTGACCGGTCACCAGTTAGCTGGCACCATTCAACGGTCACTGGAGTTCCATCACTGGTACAGGAACAGGGACCAGGTTGATAATCCCCCCTGTCTCATTTCTATCAATCAATCCTGTTGGGGATAGGGAGTGGGCATATACTCATCCAGTTAGTCAGATCAGCATCCCCCCCTTTCTAATGTTCCGTTTCAATTTCAATGGGATATGGGGACATGCATTTCAGGGAAGCAAATTTTCCTTCCTATTAACGGTGCCATGGATGCCCATGCCTTGGCCTCAGAGCAGTTCAGATGTGGTATGTCATGGACCTACATCTTCTGCTCATATGGAGTCAAACAAAAGGGAGGGGTAGGGCTGGTCTTCTCTCACCAGATGATTGAGGAAGGATGAGAATTTTTCCCATCCCCCCAAAGAGTAAGGGTGGCCCCACCACTTCCATGAGCAGCTGTGGGACATGGATACCCCTTTAGAAGGGACAAGATGCATTTCCCGTCCTCCTAAAGAGCATGCTACTAGGAGCATTCCACCACTCCCTGTGAGGAGTTGCAGGATGAGGATACCCTTACTTCCCAGTCTCCTTCTCATCAGTTAGACATTGGATCAGGAAGTCCCATCAGATGCCAGACTTTGATTTGTCACCAATTATCTAGCACCAGTCACCAATCAGTGGAGTTCCATCAGTGGTACAGGAACAGGGACCAGGTTGATAATCCCCCTGTCTCCTTTCTATCAATCAATCCTGGAGGTGCAGACTCTTCAGAGGTCTCATTCCCTTGGCATCTGAGGACTTACTTGACCAACAGCACCGGTCCCTCGTAGCGGTGCTCCTGGCCCGTCAAAACTGGCCAGGAAGGGTCCTCATCCTGACAAGCCCTTGGGACCTTCTTCAAAGTTCTTTAAAAGGATGCAGCCTCAGCAGTCCAGGAAGCAACATCAATTCAAGCTTCCCTATCACCCGTCTTTAGCTAGACAAGGCAGCAGGAAGGGTCAAGAGCAAAAGCTTGTGGACTTCTCTGCTTTTCCCAAGGAACAAAGGGGAGGCCCTAGGGACTTGAATCCTCTCCTGTCATGCATCTCTCTTCCCAGGATCCCTGTTGGCACTTGGCTAACAATCTTTTCATAGGTCTGGTTGGGCAGATATGTGGGTCCTTTCTATACTAAAGGAAGGATACAGGCTTCATTTCTGGAAACCTCCTCTTGCAAGGACCCCCATTCTTTTGCACTAGTCAAAACTGGCTCAGTTAAGGGAAGAGGTGCACACCCTTCTTTGGAAGGGCACAGTAGAGAGGGTGGCAAATGACCAGTCATGGGCTTTCTACTCCCGTGTTTTCCTGGTTTCCAAAAAAGGCAGAATGTTTCGGCTTATCATCACTCTTTCTGCCCTAAACACGTTTCTTCAGAAGGAACCATTTAAGAAACCACCTCAGTCAGGAACATGATAAGACCCAGTGACTAGGCAGTCTCCATCAACCTTTAATATGCATATCTTCATATCAAAATGTTTCCTCCTCACAGAAAATACCTCTAGCTTTGCCAGGACTGAGAGGTTTTCCAATTTTGAACTCTGCCGTTGAACCTAGTCTCTGCTCCTAGAGCTTTTACCAAGGTGGTGGGAGTAGTTGCTACCCACCTGAGGGCTCTCAGGATCCCCATTCTCCAGCGTTTTGATGGCTGGTTGATGCACAGTAAATTCAAAGAGTCCCTTTTGCAAGATCTGTTCTGTTGCTGGTCGACAATGATCCAGCTAGGACTCGTCCAAACCTAGAGAAATTGGAGCTAATCCCTTCTCAGGATTTTGTTTACATGGGGATGAATTTCCTCCCCAACCTTGGGCAAGTTCATGTTCCACTGGACCAGGTAGGCAGAATCCTGGCTCTTTTGGCAGCACTTCAGGCCAAGACCTTGTTGTTGGCTTGCCTACATCTATCCCTCCTGTGGACCTTGAACTCAGCACAAGGTTCCCCTGTTGGCTTGGATTCCTCTGGGGTCAGAATTTCATCATCACTTAAATTGGTGGGCCAATCTGGACCAGTCCCAATGCACAGGGTGAACCCCTTTCCTATCTGTACATGGATGCATCAGGTTTGGGTTGGGGTGCTCACTTGGAGCCACAAGGGGTAGTTCTTCAGAGTTGGTGGTCCCAGGAAGAAGCTACTCTTCACATGTACTATTTAGAAATGAGGCCAGTATTTTCAGCTGTACAGGGGTGTGTCAACCAAATAAGGAGTCATTGTGTGAGGATCTCCTCCAACAACACAGCCTCAGATGTGATTGCGATCCTGTGTTGGGCATATTCCTGGCAAGAATAATATTCTGGTGGATAGTCTGTCCAGGAGAGGCAAAGTAGTCCTCATAGAATGGTCTCTGCACCAATCCACAGCAGAGTCCCTGTTCAGACTGTGGGAGAGACCCTTGGTGGACTTGTTCATCATGGGACTGAACAATAAGCTCCCCTATTATGTCTCCCCAGTCCCAGATCAGAGGGCCTGGGCAGTGGACGCATTCAGTATAAGGTGGCATTGTCTGTTCACTTATGCCTTCCCACCTTTTAGAATGATTCCGCATGTACTCAACAAAATCAGGACCTCCACTGCTCAGTTCATTCTGATAGCCCTTGTGTGACACAAAATGATGGTGGTTCAGTGATCTACTTGACCTGTTGTAGATCAGCCCAGGACATTACCTCAGAGGAGGCACCTGCTGTCACAGTGCAGGGGGTCTCTTCTTCACAACAGCCCACAGATTCTCCACCTTCACACTTGGCTTATCTCGAGCAATATATCTGCCAGGACAAGTTTTGAGCAATGTTACCAGCTGAATCATTCAGGCCAGGAGATGGTCAGTGTCCATGGTCTACAACACAAAGTGGAGAATCTTTTGTGACTGGTGCAGTAGGAAAAGTGTTAATCCAAGCTGTCCCGCTGTGAGCACAGTGGCAGACTTTATTCTTTGCCCTGTCCAGCACACTGAAGTTTTGGCTGTTGGTTTTGACCCACATTTTTCTGATTGTATCAAGTATTTTGAGCTGCAGAGACCAGTATCTCACTCATAAATCTCATGCGTGTTGTGGGCTTTGTATGAACTGCCAGGTGAAGCTTCCTTTGTGTTGTGTGATGATTTCTGCCCCATGTAACACACTAGGTGCAAAAGGATAGAATGCTGATGAATACTTACCTGTCACTATTGCAAGATTCCCTCCTATGTCTAAGTCAAAGAGGAATAGTATCCCACATGAGCTGATGATGTGGTGGTAAGACTGGTTCTGAGTTCAGGTTTCTGTACTAGATTTCTATAACATTCCATCAAATGGGAGGTTCAAATTATGAGCTCAGATGAGGAGACTCTCGTCCTAAAAGATATAGGCAAGGTAATAGTGACAGACAAGTATTACATTAAAATTAGTTTTACCACCCTCAAAAAAACTACATTTATCACAACAATTTATTTTTAGGTAAGTGCTCATGATTGTAACAATTCACTGATAAACGCAGTCCAAAATATTGTCTCTAAATTGAACTTCTCCAGGTTATTCTTGCAATATTTTTACTAACAATGCATTTTGATTACTCTTAAGTCATAGATTAAGCAGTTTTCAGCATTTAATGATGGTTGCATTAAGATGTATTTTAAATGTAGATAACTAGATATTAATACAGCTTGCTTAATTTTTTATTTGGCTGGCTAACTTACAGTTCCATCAGTAACTGTTTTTCATGTGTGTTTTTGCATTATACCTATTTCCAGGGTGCCACAATGATAGAAAGAAGCAGTTAAGAGAGATTTACACCACTGCACAGGCTGTGAAAAAGTCCTAGCACATCAGCTGTTTAGATCTACCTTAATGGATAAATGTGACAATATTGGCTGTGATTGGTCTTTGACCATCCAAAGAGTAGCAATACTCAATGATAATAATTATTATTTTCTTCAATTTCACATTGTGCTCAAAATATTACAGCTCCACTGTGGGTCTTTGGTCTCTTCCTAACGTCAGGGAATGTGATCAAACTTTAAATGTCAGGGCCCTACTGTGGGTCTTTGACCCTTTCTTGATGTCAAAGGATGTGATCAAAGTTTAAAGTTTATTGCACCTTACCCTAGTGTTAGATTCAGCTAATGTCAGAGAGAGCCAGTTGGTCTAGTGTGATGTTACTTCAGCACTCACAATGTCTTCGCTGTCTTCAGACAGAGGATGATCAATACTGACATGAAATTATCATTATGGAAAGTTCATCATCAATAAAAATCTGTATTTCTTCTTGTATGTGTGTTGCCGATCTGTATTAATTTGATAAAATGTATTTATTCTTGTATGTGTTGCAGATATATATTAATTTGATAAAATGTGCATTTCTTCTTGAATGTGTGTTGCAGATATGTATTAATTTGATAACAGGTGTATTTCTTCTTGTATGTGTGTTGCAGATATGTATTAATTTGATAACAGGTGTATTTCTTCTTGTATGTGTGTTGCAGATATGTATTAATTTGATAACAGGTGTATTTCTTCTTGTATGTGTGTTGCAGATATATATTTGTGCTGAACTAATGCACCAGTGCATCTTGTTTCATTATAGATAATTGTCATATTTGATGTAGTGAAATACCCCATCTTTTCTATTTGTCTGCTACAGCCTGACATGATAGAAGCTAGTAATTTGCAACCTAAATTTGTATACTGTATTGAAATTTGTGTGGTAAAATTCAAAGAAATTGTTCTGAAATATGTGTACCTTGTATGTATGCTTTGAAATTCGTATTGACCAACCAACAACTCAAATATCAGATAACTGTGCTGAAGAACACGATAGTGAAAGGATTACACTTATTGTCATATTTTGGTGGGTAATTTCACTTGTTGATTTCAGCATGTAAAAATATAAAACAAGTCCCAGCATTTCATTCTATCCCTCTGGTATCCAAGGAGTGACCAAATATTACTTGTTTTCTGATAGAAATTTTCAATAGCCAATATATAGATATGATCTTTCAAATTCAATTTTCAAAATACCCCAGCCTATAATTATAAGATATTTTTCATCCTCAACACCATACCATACAAGATACTGAGGGGACAATTCAGATTCTTTGTTCGTGATAAAGTGAAGTATTTGTGAGGCATTCTAGTAATTTTTGTCTGTGATATAGAATGAACTGGTGAGAACAAATGCCCATATTGTTCATGTTTGTGCATACAAGTGCAATCATGACTTCATTGTACTAAATAATAGAATATGTGTATAGCAATTAAGTTATGGTTCAACATGTAAACTAATATTCCATTTTTATGATTAGCTGGAATATATTAATTACATAAATTATACTAAGGTTTTGTTATCATATCTTAAGTGAATAATCCACTTTATTGATAAGTAAAAACAAAGGATACATTATCCACACACTGTTTTGGAAGTGTTATTTCCCATTGATACTATTTGTCACATATATATTGTTGATAAACAGGAAAGACATTTTTGGGTCTCTCCAGGGTGGCTGGATTCCGGAGGTAGCAGAAGTTAATTCCTAACATTAAAGTGATTGTATTAGATGGAAAAATGAAGTGTCTAACTACAATTATATCTCTGATGCTAAAGTGAGGGGCTAAGTAATGGTCATGTGATGAAAACAGTCCTTTTATCTGCTTTAGCAAAATATTTGTAATTACTTTTATTTCTTTATCATTATAGACTTGCCAACCCTTATGAGTGTGCTGTAAGTCTTACTGAAACCATGCTAAAATTATGGCCTCACAGAATAATTGCAGAAAATACAAAAATATGTTCGTTGCAGTCAATTCCAGATACTGGCTTGTCTTTGTTTGGTCTGGATCCGGGTTTTCATGTTAGACTCTGTGTCTGGATCTGTTTTTTTATATTAGACTAAATGGATTATGTTAAGGAATCAGAATAACTGTACAGTGGTACCTCAGACGCTTTAATCAACCTATATCACTCATGTAAAATGCCATCCTGATCAAGATTTTGCTGGTACATTTTAACATACGATCATCTGAAATTGTTGTCCAAAAGAAAATGCATTGAATGTGGAGAGCACAATCAACATCGTAAAAAGTTGAAGCGGTGGTAAAAAAAATATAAAAAAGATTATTCAGATACTTGGTCATGGTTAGAAAAAAGCAAGAAAGGCAACCGTTACATTTATTGCACATTTGTTGAGTCGACTTGAGCATTGCCTATGGTGGGCGAGATGATTGTTACCATCATGTGAATTCCAACAAACATAAAGATAATCTAGCTCAAAGTCATTGACCTCAATGGGATTTGGACCTGTGTCAGAAACTGAACTGGAGGTTATAAAGACTGAGGTCTATTTTACAAACTTTTTAGTTGAGCATAATGTTGCAATTGGTGCATCAGACCGACCATGCTTCTGAACAATTCAGATGCATGTTTCCCAGTTTGTCAGAAGCAAACAGTTATCAGTTGGGTAGAATAAAAACTACTGCCATTGTATTACAACACTGTAAGTCAATTCAGGAAGACATTGTGAATAATTTCATCCCAACCCTTCAGTATAGCAACTGATGGTAGCAATGATAAAGAGAAGTTGAATCCAGTTGTTGTTAGATATTTTGATCACACAGAGGGGTTGTAACTGAAGTAACTGAAGCTCTTTTGTCAGTTCTAACATATGATGGAGCCTCTACTGGGAAAGTATTTTCACATTAGATGATGATTTAAAAAAGAGACATGTAAGCTGGAATAATTGTATTGCATTAGAATCAGACAATGCTTCAGTGATGACAGGTTACAGTAAAGGTGTGTTTGGACATATAACTATGGTGAATCCATCAGTATACTTAAGTGGATGTTCATGCCATTTGATACATTTAGCAGCTAAAAAGGGGGCTGATAAACTGCCTGTGAGTTTTGATGACTTGTTTGTAGACATATCATATTATTTGGATAAAAGTGTGAACAGATAAATGGAACTGAAAGGTCTTAAAGAGCAGAAAAAAATATTGAAGCATTGCATAACAAGACTGCTGGAACAGGGGGAACCTTTACAAAATGTTTTTTGGGCTAGTGGCAATAAGGCTGAAACCAAAAGAAGCAGGTTAGAGAAGGAGTTTAAAACTGCACAGTCCAGTAAAAAGGTTAAAGTTCTTCATGTGTCCAGTAACAAAGAAGGAAAAAAAGACAGTGCAAGTACATGCAGTACAAATTTGAGCTGTGATAAATTTAAAAGGCAAGCTAGTACCACCCTCAAGTCTGTCACAGCTGGCAAGACTGAGAAAATCCAACAAAGGTGCCCTCGGGAAAGCTAAACCCCAGAAATCAGTTGAGAAGGAGAAGTCTGGATTTCAGACATCATCAGTCAGAAATGACAAGAGGGACCATAAAATAATCAGTTAAAGAGTAGAAAAGGCTATGAGTGTGTGTAAGGCTTTGCAGTCTTAGAGGGTGTAGCTTTATTGTTTATTTCTAGACCACATCATTCCACTATGTAACAAACATAACATAATCCTGCAACAGGAAAAGCCTATGGTCCACAAACTTTAAAAAAAAAACATGCTTGAATTATTCAAGCAATTGCTGGTCAGGTTCATAAAGGCTACAGAAATGTCACCAACCATGGATCTTACTGACATTGATTATCATGACAGCAAGAAAGAAAAGTCATATGACAAGGAAATACATGGCTGAAAGTAAACTTTATGAAAGTAGTTTCTGTGAATTCTCTAAAGATGTAAGGGACTATTACTTAGGTGTTTGTGATTACATAGTTACGAGGTTTCCTCGAATAATGAACTTCTCAAGCACAGTGTAGTTGCTGATGTGTCAAATGAATGATGAATGATTTCAGCAGTGTGATATATTTTCCAAAGAGATTTTCATGTATGGAATCCAAGGAAACCAACTGGCACGATAACTTGGAAGCAGAGCTTTTGAATTACCAAGGGGACGAATTGAATCCTGAGATCTTAAACTCTGAAAAGAGTTGACAAGCAATGGGATCTTATCAGTAAACTCAAATACAAATTGTTGTCCAGCATTATGAAGGCAGCACTTGTTGTTCCACACTCAAATGCAAGCTGTGAGAGGGTTTTCTCAAAAAGTGCACAAGTGCCACATACCTGTCACAACAGTAGCTATATAGTGTAAGTTAAAAGAAGGAAATTGAAATTAACCGTAACAGTTGTTAAAACTTTACTTGTTGCCAGTACTTTATATTTTTTTTTTACCTTACTGAAAGTTGGTCTAACTTACTGAAAACCATCGACTGCCTCACTAAGAATGTCTCTTTAGGCTTGGCAGGTCTGTCATTAGTGTCAAAATTATTTGACTCGTATTTGCAGAAAGTTGTTGAAAAATAGAATTGCAAATACCTATCTTAAATAGTCTGTACAAAAAATTTGCAAGAATATTGCAAAATCATCTATACATCAGCAAAAAGTTACCATTGAACATGGGCTGGTATACTGGAAATTGCAGAACATGTGCCAAGGTCAGCAATTTCAAATTCTAAATTAGATATGAGCACAGGCTTACTCCATGAAGATATTTTGACAGATTATGCATCTGTTGTGGACAAACGTATGTTCAGAATATCATTATGGAGCAAGGTTGTGCAAGTCAGGTCTAAGAATGAAAACATTTAAATATTTTACTATGTTAGCATTTTTTTGCTGTTGTGTTGTATCCACCTCAGAGTCGGAGAACCACTACCTGTAAAGAAAATGATTTGCGCTCGCTTGCCATGTCTTGATTTGTATTCCAAGCAGTAATATACTTTACCAATACAGAGACACAAACACAACTTCTGATTATTTAAATCGGTCTTATTTGCTCTTTTCTTTATTTTTCTTTCCTTTCTTTTTTTCTCTTGCATGCGCGGCTAGTTTTGTTTGGACTGGCACCAGCAGGGATCTGAAAGGGACTGATATGCATTCTTTAAAGTCATATTTTGTTGTTCAACAAACCTGAATATTGCTATCTTATCAAAGAAATGAGGCTGCAGCTTTAAGAAAGATGAGTAGATATCTGATTAGTTCCAAATAGAATATAATTAATCATTAAAAAGTTTCATGCACAAATGTTACAAGTCACTTCTATCAGTATTCATGGGGGATATTGACAATTCCTGAAATAACTACTAAATCTAAAGAGCAAAGATAAGCTCATGGTATATTTAGAAAGTTTCATCGAGTCTATCTATATTCATATCATCATAATATTAATTTAAAAATTAAATGCAGCATATAGTGCAGTGAAGTATCCTCATTGTTAACATGCATTGTAAACTCTGCATAGCTTTCAATGAAACTTGGGGCTCAAAACGGGTATCAGCTCTGTAAGGCAGCTCAGTTTGTAAGGCAGCTCGACTCTGTTTGTAAGGCAGCTCAGTTTGTAAGGCGGCTCAGTTTGTAAGGCAGCTCAGTTAGTAAGGCAGCTCAGTTTGTAAGGCAGCTCAGTTAGTAAGGCAGCTCAGTTTGTAAGGCAGCTCAGTTAGTAAGGCAGCTCAGTTTGTAAGGCGGCTCAGTTTGTAAGGCAGCTCAGTTTGTAAGGCAGCTCAGTTAGTAAGGCAGCTCAGTAAGGCAGCTCAGTTTGTAAGGCAGCTCAGTAAGGCAGCTCAGTTAGTAAGGCAGCTCAGTTTGTAAAGCAGCTCAGTAAGGCAGCTCAGTTTGTAAGGCAGCTCAGTAAGGCAGCTCAGTTAGTAAGGCAGCTCAGTTTGTAAGGCAGCTCAGTTAGTAAGGCAGCTCAGTTTGTAAGACAGCTCAGTTAGTAAGGCGACTGCTATCAATGCACGAGAGTTAATAAAAATAATTTTGTCTGGTTGAAATTCTCCCCTTGTGTACAAACTGTTCAGGAAGATGTAATTTTTGGTGTAGTATATATGTCACCGGAACACTCATCAATACATGCAGAAGATTTGTTTGCCATTATAGAAAACAAATTGGCACATTATAGAGTTATGTATCCAAACCACACATTTATTATTGGTGGAGATTTCAATGCGTATACCTCCACAGAACCTGATTTTATTATACATGATAGTAATAATAAAATTGATAAGAATACAACCTATGTCAAGGATTTAGATTTAGCGGGAAGAGCTAACAAGGACAGAAAGGAACTAAATCACTATGATGAAAATTTACTTAAATTTTGTCAGCTATCTGGAATGAGGATTGCAAATGGCAGATGTGGGGATAATAAAGGTATTGGAAACTTTACATGTATACAAGATAACTCTGCTACAACCATAGACTAGTTACTTTTAGATCAATCATTATTTGCATGTATAACTACAATTTTCTCTTTTTTTTAAGTACTGTTTCTATGGCAACCAGTATGTGAACACAAAACTTATGTCAGGACTGAAATAACACTATCTCATACATGTTATATATACATCAAATAAAGAAAATTTGAGAGGGGGCAGAAAATGGCCTTTATTCAATATAGTCATTTGATGGCATATTCACATTGTTGTACAAAATAGAAAGGTCTTCTTGCCAGAGTGCTTTTTGTCAAATTCTTAACCAACCAACCATCCAATATATTTATTTTAACAGAACATTGGCCATATTTGATAGCAGATTGGCATCATTTGTGCAGACTTGAAAGGTCTTGTGCAAGGATGCTTCCTGTTAAATTTAGTCAACTTCTGCTGACCAGATTTTGAGAAGTCGTTCTAAGGTGTTTCTGTTTTTGGTAATGGCTGCCATATTTGATGGCAGATCAATTCCTAAAATTGATGAGGCCTTCACGCTAAGGGCTGTTCCATTTAAACATGGTACCCAGCAAAGGCAGTTTTTTTTACAAATATATGCAAGGGTAATCCAATTACTCTAAGAGTTCATATGAAAATTATACAAAATTCTAAATTGCATCTAGGGGTGACTACTCCACATTTAAAGATCCTTCCCTGGGTCCCAAGTATGTTTTACTCAAACAGTCCCAATAGACCTTTTATCAAATTTGGTCAAATTCTATTTGGCAGGTTTTGAGAAGCAAAACAACTATAAATGCCATGCTGCAGCCTGGAATTTCGCTATCAGTCTAAGCTTCTATAAAATTGTTGGTGTGTCAGCAAGAGATATAATGTGTCAGCAAGAGATACAATGTGTCGGCAAGAGATACAATGTGTCAGTAATTTTAACTTTGATTTACATTGTTAGTTTCTAATTTTCTAAATGATTGAATTTGGTCAATTTCTTCAAACTTCCAACTATTAATTTTGGAATGTTCTCTAGAAAACAGTATTACCAACTTTTTTCTATGTGACAGGCTTGTAGATGTACCTTTCATTTTGCCATAAAATACATATCAAGTTGAAACATTCTAGTCATTGGTGGCTAGCTTTCACAAGGAAATCGTAATAATCTTAAATGTAACAGTACTGATACTTTTAACCAGCAAATCCTCTTAAACATGCTATAGCTCATCAGAATATGTACCATTTATACTCACTTATAAATCGAATCCAACTGCAAACAACATAGACACTGATCTGTTTGTTCTACTGATTACTTCTAGCAAGCTGCATAGACCCAGATAGATCTGTCAGTGCATTATGCAACAGCAGATCCAGGTCTGTGCAGATTGCAGTTGGACTCGACTTATAAACGAGTTTATATAGTATGTAGAGGATTGGTTAACAGCACATCAGTACAACCCTTGCTATACAGTGCCATTATGCAGTAACAAAAATATAATAAATTTCTAAGATTTCTAGGAAGATAAACCCTTACAAATGAAAGTTAACATGCATTCCTATAATAAAAGATACAAGGTTAAAAATTGTTTAAAAATTATAAATCAAAGAGATGGGTAGAAAAAAAAGGTAAAATCCTAAAATTAGTAGCTGGCCAGAATAAGGTAAAAACAAACATGTTTGTTTGGAGGTTTGGAGGTTGTTGTTTTTTTTATATATATAATGGCACTTGTAACACATTATTGGCTATATCATGCAGAGGAAATGGTAGGAAAAAAACAAACAAGAAATGAAGACTGAATATATGCAAAGTATACAATCTTTAATATATGTGGCATGATAAAAAATGAAGCTGTCAGATAAAAAATTATGTACTGTGATATTTGACTTGAAATATTTAGTTCCTTGGTCAACAAATTAACAAGTATGAAATTGGTAGCTTTGAATGTGAAGTCATACATTTTTAAAAAATTTGATCAACCCTCTGATATCCAGAATACAGATGGATGCAAAATGAACTACACAGACTGAGTTTGAAATGTTTTCATTAAAGACAGATACCTCATCACAGTGCCTGAACACCGACCCAAAGGCAAAACTTAATGGGATGGACAGACCAACTGGTGGTGGGACAAAAAAAACCACAAAAAACCCCCGTCTACCAGCTAAATTTTACAGTGTAATTAAAATCTGGATCACAATTCTGTTATGATTTGGAAACCTTTTACTTCATTAGAAGTCATATACTTACAAGGCTTTGGGCCATATATACCTTTAATCAAAGGCTCCTATAGTCAAAGAGTTCAACTATATTTTACATTGAAAAGGGACGTGCTAATAAAGAAAATTCTCTTTTGTATGAAACATGATTTAAAGTGTTTTAAACTTAAATTTGTTAATGAAAATAAAAAACATAAAATATTAAAGGACTATTATGATGATGAGAAATCTGGCACTGGAGAGGACATCACAAAACTTAGAAAAACTAGATGGACAGAAAATGTATGAAAACAAAATATTATGAGATCTCTTGAATGGATAGGTGCACAACCACACTGCTGTCTGACTACAAAATGATGCTCTCTTTTTTTCTTGGGTGATTGGGAATGGGGTATGGGAGCATCATTTTGGGGATGATCTGATCAATTGGGAATAATATTTGGAGTAAATTGCAGAAATTGGAATTCTGCATGATTTTGCAATATTTTTTACATCAAGGTAGGGGCCTATTGATGGCCTGCTGAGAACCCCTAATTATAGAGAAGTCGGAGGTTTAGAGGGTGAGTCAAATACACAAAAAGTTAATCTAAAGTTGACCCTTGCATGATCTGAATGGTGTATTTAAATAATTTTTTGAAATTCTCCTGCTACTTAAGCATGCAAATAAGTAAATAAAATATGAGTATAAATATGCAAACTAGTACAGTCTACTCATAACAACATAAATGTACAAAACAGACCCTGGCATATGAACTATTCAAGTAGTAGTCTTCATTTTTGCCATCCGTAATAACTACTGCAATCAATAGGTGATTGTATTCTAAGTCACCGGTACATAATCCTGCTGGCTACAGTCTCAGTTTACAGTTGAATGGTCACAATGGCAAAGACATTATAATGAATGTCATATATGATGGCTGAAAATAGTATAAAAATATATGGGCATTGAACAATATTGATATATATAGCAAAAAAACTACACAAATAACAAAACATTGCACTTTAAAAATGTTTACTTGCTCTTGGAGATTTATAATCAAATGATGTGGATTGTATTGCTCATTACAAGAACTAAACACTGTCCTGTGATACTGATATTCACAAATGAGATGAGAAATAGATAAGCTTGACTGATAAAACAAAACAGCCAAAGTGTATCGAATTAATCAAAAAGGCATGAAGTGTACAACAGATTTGTTAAAATTTACATCCATTTAATTATATTAATATAAACGTAGCAACAGATGTACAATGTAGCCGATTCCGAACATTGTTAGAAAATGTTAAAAAATAGAGATACTTTTACATGATATGGTTCAATTGCAAACAAAATGAGCTATTAGTAATGGGTGCATCATCATGGGCCCCGCTCACTACAATTTGCAATGGGTACATCGCCAAGGGTCCCACTCACTTCAATTTTGCTACATATAACCTTAAACACAGGACTTGTGTTTGGGAAACCCAACTTAGAAGACGGGCATTTAGGGGCCATAACTCCTATAAATGATGACATGGAATACTTTAAATCAAATCCAACTCCTTTTAAGGACTCCTCAGTACAAGCACAGCCCATGTAAAGATACAAAGTTGATTGACAAGGTCATAACTATCCAAAAATGGAGTTGAGAAGACAAAATCCATAAAAAAGGCGCATCAAGATCTATGAGACAATATATTTATACCACAATGCATCAGAAATATCTATGAGACAATATTCATACCACAATGCATCAGAAATTGTTCAATAGTTATGAAATGTGCCAGTTACAAACTACATCGAATGTGAAGATATGAAGTGTTCATTGTCAAGGGTCATAACTGTATCCAAAATGGATTCAATTTAAAAATGTCTGTACTCCCATTTAAACGGAGATGTTGATCCCTATCTGAATTGCTGAGTGCGTTATTCGTGTATCCAAATATATTCTCTTTTTTAAAGCTGACTATTGCTAGTAAAATATCTAAGTCTGGTTAAATAATTTATATTTGATTATTGAACACTGTTTTGAAAACGAAGTATCCTTCTTTTTTGTGGATGTTCCTCAAGTTTTCTTTTAGTTTCACTTGAATTTCCCTTTTTGGTCTCACCTACATACGTATCCAAAATGGAGTTGGGACAGAACCCAACCCATAAAAGGCACATCTAGATCTATGAGACAATGTTTATACAAAATAGCATCAGAACATGTTAATGGTTCTTAGTCGTATGGTTCCAAACAATGTCCCATGTTAAGATAAAAGAAGAAGTGGATTGTCAAGAGCCATGAACTCGATCCAAAAGGGAGTTGACAGGACAAAATCCATAAAATGTACCCCTGGGTCCATGAGGCAATCTACACACCAAATTGCATCAGAATATATTGAATGGTTCATGAACTACAGAACTGCCAAACCTAAAATGACCTCAGTAAAACGGTCAATATTTTTCCATAAATTAAGCCAATTTTTAGTAAGGTTTAGCCTAATATCATGTACTGCTATTGTCGACTTGGAAAACATGCATTTGAAAAGTTTAAACAGTGTGGTCTGATGCAGCAAGGGCAACATTATGTTCAATAAAAAAGCCAAGGACTTCTTGCTAGATCTGTATGTAATCTTTACGTTTCTTTTAATTCATGTTGTGGCAGCAGTCATCTCTCCCACTGTTAACAATACTCAGATCAACTCGACATTATGTCCAATAAATGTAATTGTCACCTTTCCTGCATTTTTTTCCCCAAGCATTGACAAGTATCTGAACATTGTTTTTAATACTTGTGTGCTGATTGTTTGGACTTTTTAAGAGGCTGATTGTCCCCTTCACCTTCAACATGTTTTCATTTGCTGGACATTTCCAGATGATGCAAAAGTTTGATCATACAGATGGTTTACATAAACATGGGTATATTAAAGCATCTGAGCTTCCCACATCAAGTTCCAGTGAGTCTATAACCCAGATCCAGGTCAAACCCAGAGAAGCCAATATCTGGATTTGACCACAATGATCTTATTTTTGTATTCTTGCTATTCTTCTATAAGTCCATAATATAAGGTCTACTTCAGTAAACCTTACATTAAAATTGTAAGAGTTGGCAGGTCTGGAGCTATCATGTTACAAGGATCTTCTGTAATGGAAATTTATAATTGATGGAAAAAGGGTGATAACTCGGTAAAAGTTGGATCTGAAAAGATGAAACATTTAAAATATATGTGTACATATAATAAGCAACTCACCTACCTAATGGCATCCAATTATATGTAAGGGCTTTGGTGGTTAGTGAATGGACAGTTGGATTGATGGAAAAGGTGATTAAAATAGGGATCCTAAATCTCATGTATCGCCCTAACTAAAGTTAATCCTAAATCTGATGCATCGCCGTAACTAGAGTTACTTCCATGACTCACCATGGCAAATGCACACATTTTTTATTACAATCCCCTTCCCTCCCACTCTGTACCACTCTCTAACACAAAATTCATTGCATATGTGTACTGCTGCTATTAAAAAATGTCACTTTAATTGCAATTTTTGTATATTTGACCTTTAACCCCCTCCCTGGGATCCCGGGGGAGGGGCCCAAAAAATCATACCCCGCTTATGATTTTTGGCAACTGATTTACCAAGTTTGGTGAATTTCCACCCAGTGGTTTCTTCAGAGATGTGGTTATGGACAGAACGATGGAGCATATTGCAATATCCTTGGAAAAAGCATGGGGGTGACGAAAATTTAACATCAGGAACACATACTATATTTACATACATGTACAATTCACACTTTAAGTGTAAGACATCAATTAAAAAACACATTTAGCTTTGCAACAAACAGTATACTATACATAAAATATGCTAATTTTCAAGGCTAATGATATCCCACTTTGGTTATACTGTGGAAAATGTATACCCTCAGTTAAATGCATGTGACTTAGCCTATCAAAAAACACGAACCATTGTCTACTTGTTTCTACAGACAGAAAGACTGTTGCAGACTAAATTAAATGCAAACTGCTTCCCAGACAAAATTGGTCACTACCAGTGCACTCAATATGACTTTGGGATCATCCTTGCTTTGAGTTCTTATCGAAGTCATATTTATGTAGAATTTTAGTTTATGAAAAATTACAGTGCTAGACCACCTGTTCAAGTGTTAAAATTTCTGTATTTTTCATTACATTTTATTGAAGAAATTAACTAGTGGTGGCAGTTGCATTACAAGAGATGAAGATTGTCATCTGGGGAGTAGATTGATCTAAATATTAAATTACCTGCAGATATCAACTAGTGGTGGCAGTGGCATTACAAGAAAAACAAGTGGCAACTGCTAAGTAGACTGAATTAAAAGTAAAATTTCTGGCATCAACTAATGCTGGCAGTGGCATTACAAGAGACAAGATTGCCACCTGGGGAGCAGATTGCAAATGTGGATAATGATCATAATCTAAATAGATATTGCTTAAGTTCTCAAAATAAGCATCGTTATGATAAAAATATATAGTACTGCTGTGATATTATCTTCAGACTGAGTACTATATGTATTGATGATCCTTTATTTTTTCATTGAAATTTGAGAAAATTAATCATTTAGCATATTAGGTACTTTAAAAATCCATAATCAAGAATTACATGTGTAAACTTCCATAATGAATGACACATTTAAAACTAAAAGATTATATATATCACCACTTTAGATATTTGTGTTATCCAGAGGCACTCTACAGCTGTGTAACCTGGATGTGTAATTCAGAGTCACTCCAAAACTGTGTAACCTAGCTGTGTAATTCTGAGTCGCTCTACAGCTGTGTAACATGTATAATTCTGAGTCACGCTACAGCTGTGTAACCTGGATGTGTAATTCAGAGTCACTCTACAGCTGTGTAACCTGGATGTGTAATTCAGAGTCTCTCTACAGCTGTGTAACATGGGTATGTAATCTAGTAAATTTACAACCATGTAAGATGGTGTAATCCTGAGCAACTCTAGAATGGTTTGTAATTGAGAGTCAGTTTATAGCCTTGTAACCTCGGTGTCCTCTTGACTCGTGCTGTCCGGGGACTCGCCAACCTGTGAGGTCTGGATGATTGGGATTGGTAACATGCTGGCTGTTTCTCTTATTCTCTCACTCGCTTCCTCCCTCTCAGATATTAGACCTGGGTCGGACATGGAGCCATCCATCATCAGGTTGTATGAACCATGAGGTAGTGTGCTCTCAGTTGAGTCCTCCGACTCTGACTCAACATCTGACTCAGATTTCAGTCTAGAAAGTGAAGGGGATTTGGACTTTCTTTCTTGTGGAAATGATTCGAGAATATTAAGAAGAGTCACAGAATCTTTTTGGTCTCTATCTAAAGAATCCCTTGAATATCGATGTTTGGGTCTAGTTAACAGATTAGATGGATGTTGACGAGACACTAATGTCCCTGATCGACCTCGGGGCATGGGAAGTAAAGGTTCTCTTTCTGATTCATGTTCATCCTCTGTTGTGGGAAGTCCAAACACAAACCTTCGATGCTTTTCTTGCCAACGTTTTTGTTTCAGCTTTTCAACTTTACGCTTCTTTTCAGCTTCCTAGAACCAGAATGATAACAGGTCAGTTACATAAAAAGAAAAACAAGTGGACCTTCTTGTTTGCATTCAGTACTATTACCACACAGTTTTGTACATGTAATTTTAAATATTAAGACAAAGTATTTGAATCAAATTAGTACTATACATGTATTGATAGTTGTTTTAGTTGGGTAGTACTAGTGTACTTTCAAAATCTAAAATATTACCACATTGATCTAAACGGATAGTTTGAAATATATATATATGTATATATTAATAATTAACAGTAAATGGGCCAAGAAAAATACTGTGTATTAAAATCCAGTCTAAAAATAAGGATCTATACGTATTTTGTGAGCAATGTAAATTTTACGATTTAAAGTGTACCTATTAAAAAACATAGTAAATACAAAGCTGGTTTCTCAGTCAATTATAAGATGGTCAAGATAAAAGTATGAATATTGCACTGATAAACAGCTCCAAGTATTGGCTTAGAGTCTACATGCTAGTATGTTGAAGAGCACACATGAAATAAGTTTATATTAAACTGCAGCCATATAAATTTATTATTATAGAATACACTTTGTGTTGACTTGTACATGCCAGAGCATATGTTTGAGTGCATTCTCTGAGTGAACAGAATATTGTTGAGTGAGCATGTTGCTTACATCCTCTTTCTGTTTCTGAGCAATGGAAGTCACTTGTTGCAGGAGGCTGTCAATTTTTGATTCTGTGGAATCAATATCAGTGGAAGACAAAGAGAGTGCTCTGTTCATCGGGAAAAAGTCATAATTTTCCGACTCTATCTGAAAAAGTTGAAAAAGGACATTTTATCATGTCCATTATTAGGAGAGAGAGAGAGAGAAATGAATAGTTGTCAAGTTTCTTCATCAGATAATCCAGACAAATTTAATTATAAATGTGTTCAGTGATAAAATATTAGTGTGCCTATCTTTCTTGAGTGGTGTATGGCCTTCACTCATCTATCATATTCACATTTCTATCCTAATTTTGACCTTTTGAAAGTTTTGAGCTTTTTCTTCTTGGTAACTTGGCTAATATTCTTCAACATTATTCACTACAGGCTGATGTTTTTAACCAATTGTTAAGCTATTCAAACAATACCAGCAAGAAAGAACTGTACAAAAGAAATGGAATCAAGAACATCAATGCCTAAATCAAAAGGATAAATTTGTAGAAGACCTGCCCCACCCCAATTAAGAAAAGTTTTAAATATTCGGGGTCACTAATTTGGAATCGAATCCCAAAGAAATTAGAGAAAGTACAAATGCATTTAATTATAATCTAATTCAATGGATGAAAAGTGGAACCTGTTCGATTTGACAAATACATTACAACTTAAAGTATAAATTCTCAAACCTTCCATTTTGTTGTCTCACTACTTTTGTACTGTATATACACAATGTACCTAGTTGGATCATGTTCTTACAAAACTTTCTGTTTATAATGTCCATATATACATGTAGCTTATTATCAATGCTTTATTATTATTATTATTATTATTATTATGCAACTATGTACATGTACTCTGTATATAAATATGACCATAATAGAGGGCCACAAGGAGGATTAGTTCCATGCAACTAAATGTGTCACCCTCTTTAAATAAAGTCGTTATTATTATTATTACCCCACACTGACATTAAACAAAAAAGATGGAACTGTATGGGCAAGAGGAACAGAAAGGCACTTGGAGGAGAACTGAAGGAAGCTGGAAAAACCTGGAGGGAGCTTACATGGCTGACTAAAAAAAAAATTAGCATGAAAGGGATTTCTTATGCAACCTCTGTGATGACAATCACCAAGAGGATTGATGAAGCAATCTACCGTATATACTTGCGTATAATCAGATACAAACTGCAAACTGCATAGACCCAGATCTGCCATCGCATAATGCGACGGCAGATCTGGGTCTATGCAGTTTGTAAGGACTAGTCAGTAGAACAAACAACACAGACCCTGATCTGCTGGCGCATCATACACCGGCAGATCAGGGTCTATGTTGTTTGCATTTGGACTCGGCTTATACATGAGTATATACGGTAGTGAGAAATAGATACTTACCAGCTTGCTGACGTAAAGTTCCACAGCATTGTAGTCACTTGTCTTCATATCATAGAGGTGAATAAAGAAATAAATGTAGTACCACTGGTTGTGCTCATTCCTCACATGGTAATCAAAGCCCTAGTGAAATAGCGAAAGTGATAAAAAAATTTTAAACATGGTCTATATAACAAAGGAGATCGCAGAATTTTCTATTAGATATGCCATGAATGAATCGATACACTGCAATATAAAAATGGTATACCATATACTCCCCGCACCTGGGGACGTAATGTATTATTCAAAAAGTTTCATTACTTTGTCTAGATTGAACAAGTTTGAGAGTCTATGCATCACATCAATGTAAGAAAATTTCCATTACTTTATGAAACTGTTCTACATTATAGCATAGGACATCACAGCTTACAAATGAATTTTACAATGTCAAGTTTTGATGTTAATGAAATGTGGATGTTATGTAACAAAGAAACTAGAGCTTTGATCTTACAACATTTGTCATCACATACTATTCAGGCAAGAGAATGCAATTTAAAGTTTCATGAGCAAATAGATGCTTTTTGTCTCTATTAATTGTTATATGGACACTAAAGTAGTGACTTGTTAATATTGAACTTAATATTCCCTGAATTGGACATGATACAAAAAGTCAGTCAGTGTGTATAAGAGTGAGGAGAGGTGGAGATAGTGATCAAAATATGATAAAAAATGCTTGTACTGAACTCCAAGGAACCAGTGAGATTTTTATTATTAAAACTAAATTTCATTAAAAAACCCATCAGTGTCTGTAAGTCCAGACTGCAAATACTGTAAAAATCATTTTTAATAATGAGTTACCAATCTTTTTAGATTTTTTTGGTTCCTTTTGAATCATAGATTGACACATCTCAATAACAACTTATTTGACTCTATGAGCAATAGTGTCTGAATGAGAAAATGATCTAAATGCAAACCCTAACCTAGAGAAACAGAGCTCAACCCAAAAGGTAAACACAAATCAATGCACCATGAAATATTGGTCACAGTGACCTAATTTTCATTTAGAGCTGTAGTACTCCTCATCACCATTACATATCAAGATATGTAACTCCAATGGCAATAGTACCCGAGAATGAGCTAAACAAAAAGGATAATCAAAATCACTGGACCATGAAATAATGGTCACAGTGACCTAATTTTTACTTAAAGTTGTAGTGACTATACAAGCAATAATGTTTGAGTGAGAAAATGACCTAAATGCAAATCCTAACCTAGAGTAACAGAGTTTATCCCAAAGGTAAGCACAAATCACTGAACAATGTATGTCATAGTGACCTAGTTTTCACTGGTGGCTGTAGTACTCAACTTGACACAATTACATGACAAGTTATGAAACTTCATAGGCAATATTACATGAGAAAGTGAGCTCAACCCAACTTAAGGTTAACCAAAATCACTGCACTGTAAAATATAGGTCACAGTGATCTTCTTTTCACTGAAAGATGTAGTACTCCATATGACACAGCTAAATTCCAACTTAGGTGACTCTACAAGTAATAGTGTCTGAGAAAATGACTTGTACACAAACCCTAACTTCAGTGTTGACACAAGACATACGGACAGGCAGACAGACATCATCAATCCATAAGCTGGAACTGATCTGCAATCCGGACAAAAACTGCGAAAAATACATGCATTATATAACCATTTATTCTTGTTCATCTGCATGATCAAATCACTACCTCTAAAGGAATACCTTTCCATGATGCTCAAAGTCATAACTGTTTCTGCTGCAGATGAAACATGTATCTTTCATATCAGACTCTGCACGCCACTGAAAACAGAATACAAGTATGAAAATCCCATTTGTAAAGTAATATCTCATTTATATCTTGCATTGCTTTTATAGTGACAGAAGCCACTGAGCTAAATCTCAACATTTATAAGTAATTTTTACTAAAAAATAGAAGTAATATATATTTTTTCTTTTTACTCATTATAGATTTATATTTGTCTTACTGAATGAATTCAGGCTAGCATTTAATTTAAACTAACAAAAGTCCCATCTATACAAGTCAATTTATGCCAGGTTTTAATTTTCACAAACATGTGAATAAAAAAATGTGCAAAGTTGGAGTGATTTCAGAAGGAATATTTATCATGACTAAAAGCAAGTTAGTCGTAGTGATTCATTCCTAAGTAACTTTCAGCATCCCCTTATTGGCATCATGCCAGACCTTGTGTACATACAATATTTTTACTTAGAGTATGTATTCTATGCAATCTTACAACCATCATATGTCACTATATATCTTGCATAAAGATAATTATTTCCTCTAGCTCAATCATTAAAATTCATTGTCTTATGGCATAACTTTGGAAGATTTCTATCATGGGATAAATATTACAAACTGAGTGCCTATATATATTTTATAAGTCAGACCAGGTAAAGGCTGGCATTAGACTTTTATGAAAAAGTTTGGATAGTGCTTCTCTAGGGTTGGTTTTCAAAGATGAGACACCAGCATTTTTGCAGGTAACATTTTGAAATACATGTACAAAACAAGACTTTGTCAATATGACCATCCCTTCAAGAGAATTTTATCATAGTAATGAAATTTTTCACAATGGCAGCTGTGGTTGCAATTTTGTGAGGTCATATCAGGATAATTTTCAATTAGAACCAAGTGTTTTAGTGAAAACCCCATGTTGATATGACCATCTCTTCAAGAGCAGCAATAACAAGATTTTCAAAATGGCCACCAATGCAGCCATATTTGGAGGTCTGATCATTTAGGACCAACAACATAAGAAGACTTTTAGTAAAACCCCATATCAACACAGCCTTTTG
This sequence comes from Margaritifera margaritifera, assembly GCA_029931535.1. NCBI lineage: Eukaryota > Metazoa > Mollusca > Bivalvia > Unionida > Margaritiferidae > Margaritifera > Margaritifera margaritifera. Next base: position 2,110,410 of record JAQPZY010001656.1, read on the forward strand.
TTCAGGAGAAGTAGCGTAGCAGTGATCATAACAAGATTTTTTAGATGGCCACCATAGTGGCCATGTTGGATGTCAGATTGGCACCATTTTCATTTAGCACCAACTACATATCATAAAAAATCTTTCAATAAAAAACTGATGTCAATACAACCATCCTTTAAAGTGAAGCTGTGATAAGATTTTCAAGATGTAGGAGGTCTGATAGCACCTTTTTCATTTTTGAGGTCAACTACATATCATAAAAAGTCTGAAAGTGAAAAACCATGTGGATATGACCGTCCATTGAGGAAAATAGCAATAACAAAATGTTTAAGATGGCCATCATGGTGGACATGTTGGAGCTCTGACTGGCACCATATTCATTTATGACCAGCTACATATCATAAAGGTCTTTAAGTAAAAAAATCCATGTTGATACAACCATCCTTGAAGAAGAATTTGTGTGAAGATTTTCAAGATGGTCTTTATGGTGGCAATATTGGATGTCAGATTGGCAACATCTTCATTTAGGACCAACCAAACATCATATGAAGTCTTTTAGTAAAAACCCCATGCTGACATGACCATCCATTCATGTGTAGCAATACCAAGATTTTCAAGATGACTGTCATGGCAGCTATATTGGATGTCAAGCCAGCATTATTTTCATTTAGAACCAACTAGACATCATAAGAAGTTTTACGGTGAAAAACCCATGATATGAGCATCTATTCAGAAAGAGTAGCATTAACAAGATTTTCAAGATGGCTCCATAGTGTCCATATTAGAGGTCTAAGTGGTACCACTTTCATTTAGTACCAAGTGGACCCTTGCATAAATGTGTGTGCAAAATTTCATGGCAATCATCTGAGTAGTTTAGGAGAAGAAGTGATAACAAACTTGTGCTAATGGATGGGCAGACACTAGATGCTGGATGACATGCCAATTCAAAAGCTCTTCTGATCTATGACCATTTGAACTATAAAACAATAAATTGCATATGTGACAAGTATATATATATATATATATATATATATATATATATATATATATATATATATATATATATATATATATATATATATATATATATATACGAAAATTCTGGATTTGCTTTAGGCATTTTTCCTGATCTTTTTGGAAAAATGTTAAAGTCTGACTCCAAGAGTTTCCCTTAAAATCCATGTGGTATTATTACATGTATGAAGATAAAAATCTGTCCCTAATAATTGCCCACCAAAATCAAGTGTCAGTCAGAACAGGTTTTAGTATACTCTGATCAGGTTACCTTGAGATCTCTCAGCTCAGAGAAAGTGTCCACAATGATACCAAAGATGATGTTCAGACCAATGGTTGATATGAAGATGAAGAAGGAAACATGGTATACTACAATAGGCCAGAATGTTGCAAAGGTTCTCTCCTCTTCATTCTGCTTCACTGACTGGAGAGCAAAGAATACAAATGGCACATCAAAGTATGTTAAATTGACAACTTAAAAAAAATATAAACAAATATCTGACAAATACAATGAATATAGGCATTCTACACATTATTTGACAGTTAAATACTTTTAGAAGAGTGCAATTGACCTGTCTTGCTTCTCATGCAATGGGTTTTAAAATGATATCAAGTATTATTTTATGCTAGGCTGCAGTGAAAAAATATCATATTTTCCCACTGACCGTCAATAGACATTGATAACACTATAAGTAAGAAATTTCAAAGTGTTTGTAATACGCTTGCGTAGTGTAAAGGTTAAGATGGCTGATTCGCATCCAGGCGAACCGGGTTCAAACCCAGTAGCGGACAATTATTTTTTTTCCATTTTCTTTTTATCTGCTGTTTTACCTTGAATTGGGAAGGAGCATTATGTAACTACTGATATGCAAATATACACAAAACAGAGCAGAACATAAACGGTAAACTGCTGACATTATCGCGCGGGATGCAGTAAGAAATCACCTACTGCACTGTGTTATACAAATTGCTAGACAATACGCTTGAACATAAAATAAAAAGAATATTTGCTTGCTCCGAGTGAATAGTGGCTTTGCCACTCGTGAAAATACTGAGTTTTTCACCCACTCAATGAAATATATCCGTTATTCACTCGTTTCAAGTAAATATCCTCTCTATATCATGAATTTTCAATGTGTTGTGGTAGTTGTTAAAAAAATTATTGCACAATCAATATAAAATAAAACAAGAGGTCCAAGTGGGTCTGATATTGCTCACCTTCTTATATGACTTAACAGTAGACCATTCCACTAAGTGGGCTTATGTAGGTTTGTAAGAACACAATCTATGTAAACTATCTCCCAAGCTTAATATCATGTTGATTTTACCTATTTTACTATATCTTGATAAAAAATTATTTCCAAAGATAAAGACATAATTAATATGCATAATCTTGTGCTGATAATTGAAGTCCTCCAAGATATTTAAACAGACAAAGTTGTAAATGTTGTGGTCTACAGAGTCATGTAGTTTTCACATAAACTGAAATTATAATTCACATGTTTTTTTTAAGACCATTGGTTTCTTTACTCTTAGTAATTAAATTTGGAAGTGTTTCAGGAGAAAATCATATTGGGGTATTTGTTTTTATTAAAAGCTAAAAATACAAAATGTAAATCTTAAATAATTTGTGATTAATGGCACAGAATATATGAAATGCCATAAAGTAATGCAAAATACATGTGATAACCAGGCCCCATAAACCTTTGTATATACCGGGCAGGTGTCAAACTGCCTCAAGTGTTGGTCATAATTGGTCCCTAATCCTGGTAAGAAACTCAGCCAATCAGATGTACAATCACTTCATTAGTATGCGCGAGTCTCAGTCATTATTGAACTTGTCTGAGATCTTGATTGACAAATGCTAATATTCAAAGTCTGATCAAAATCAGCTCAGAAAAATGGCCTCCAGAGTGGTAACAAGCTCAGCCAATCAGATGCAAGATCAACTCATTAATATGACTAGATCAGACTCATTACTGAACTCATCCGAGATATTTATGACATAAACCTATCTTCCAAGTCTGATCAAAATCAGATCAAAAACATGGCCTCTAGAGTGGTAAAAAGCAAATGTTGATGGAGAGACGACAGTCAGGGTCATACCATAAGCTCACTTGGCCTTATGGCTAGGTGAACTAAAAAGGCTAATTTGTAAATTACAACAAATGACAAAATTACTTGAATATTTAAATCTGACTTGCAGAATGACATAAGAAAATTATTTGTGATGACCCACCTGAAATATATTTCCCACCACTTTTTAAGCCAATTGCATAACTCACCTGAAACATGTCCCCGATGAGTCCATATCTCATGACGGTGATAGTACACTGCCAGAGGGTTGAGCAGTAGAGGTAGTCCCCAGGGCCAAAGTAGGCCCGCAGGAGGGAGAACCCCACCAGGGAGTAGATGTAGATCATAATAAAGCCAAGAATCCCAACCCAGAGGAGAGACACACCTGACAGAAACAAAGTATGATCTTCAACATTTGTTTGAATTCCACAGAAATGGTGTAATCTGGTAAAAATTTCTGATAGTCAATATTTAAGCATTTATTGACTACCAATGCTTTTTTTGTGGAGACCATAATAAAATAACAGTTGAAGTAAAATTTAGGTACAAACTAGTTATAAAGCTTTATTTGTACTTATATACAAATTAAATGGCAAATAAAGTTCAATAATCTGCTTGATTTTACAAATTAAATAACTCGCACATCTCATAACTTACTGTCTATACTCGTGTATAATCCAGGTCCAAATGCAAACAACATATACCCTGATCTGCCGGCACATAATGCAGTGGCAGATCAGCCTCTATGTTGTTTGTTCTATTGATTAGTCCTTACAAACTGCGTAGACCCAGATCTGCCGGCACATTATGCGATGGCAGATCTGGGTCTATGCAGTTTGCAGTTGGTATCGGCTTATACGCGAGTATAGACGGTCAGTTGATTTCTTGAAAAAATAAAAAGCATGCATTTCTTACTGACAATGATCCTAATTCCATCTTTTTTCTGGCTTACTTTAATTATAGTCTCCGGAAATTTGAAATTAAAGTCATGAAAATCACAACTTTTAATAAGAAGTCATAGATTTTGTTAAATTTTCTTATAAAAATATTCTCAATAAACTGTAAATAATAACATATGATGAAATATAAATCAATGAAAACGTTGGTAATGCCTACTGGTGGCAACAAGTTAAGAAATAAATACCAATTAAATAAGTTTTATCAAGTTAAATTCATGTTTCAGTTTTATCTTTTAATTTGGTTTCAGTGTAATCACCATAAATTTGATATGCCCTCTTGTATTCAAAAGTAAAAAGTGGCAATCAATTGTCAAAATGATGCCCACAAACGTTTCCATGAGAACCTAATTAAGTTTTGATCTGTGACTTGCAGAAGAGTTTGTTGCATTGTTACAATCAATTAAAAGTAGACCTGTTTTATTTTATACTGAAAAGCAAACAACTTAATTAGAAAAAAGCTATTTATTGACAATTGTTCCCAATGCAATTATAAAATGAGTATTCAGCCATTGAATTACCCCCCCCCCCCCCTCTCTCTTCTCACTGTCGATGTTCATCCCTTTCTTAATTCTGAGGTTCTTAGGTAACTTTCACCCTTGCTTATGTGAAGTCTATGTTTTTGGACACCCCCCCCCCATACATGTGATTCTACTGGCAGTAGGACAAAAATACCGTTTTAAAGGCTGTCTACTGCACAAACCATTTAATTAAACTTTACCACTTTTGAAAAATAAAAGATTTGTACTTTTTGGGGGGTTTAAAACAGTATTTTTATGCATTCTATCCTGATATCACAGAAACCAGTGGGAACTAGTATGTGGACCGGAAATGTTATACCAGTGCAATGATGTGTGGCTGAGTAATCAGCTTAAGAAGGCTAACATGTGTACACAACAAGCTGTTAATTGATTACCTTATTGTTGGAATCTGGAGAGTTTCAAGCCAAATGCGGAATGTTTTATTAGGTGTTATAAGTGATAAAGGGATCAAGGGTGGTCCATGATGGTTTGCAAGTCTTTGAATAAAAATGGTGCAACCTATGGTGGAGGTGAGATAAAAAGGAGAGATGGACCAAAAATTATTTCAGCAGAAACACTTGTCAGAGTTAATATTTGGACTTGTTGTATTGTTTAATGGTTATAGCTTTGTTCAAGATGTTTTTAGAGAAATATTTAAGGGCAGCTCATATATTTCTTGTTCAATTCATGTCAAAATGCCAAAAAATGTGCTTTATCCCAATGCTAATAAAACACTGGCTAAGAAATATGAGACTCAGGAATACATCTGAAGTCCAACTTGGGAACTTCCTTCTCGGGGTGAACTTAACTTGGATTAGTATCGGATGGCAGTCAGCAGCCTTAAAAACCCAGCCACAGGAAAACTGAAGTTTGAATATCTTTGCAGGCAGAGCGTGGTTGTTTTGTCATTGCCACTTCAAATGCTGATACAGAGTACATTCTCCATTCTTCACAAAATATAAAGTGATTCAAGGGGAAATCTGGACCAGAAAACTATTAACAGCTTGCTAAGTGTGAAACTTACTAATCACAACAAATGTCATCAGTGGTCACCAGTCAGTGATCTTGTGAAGGAAACTAAAAATGCTTGTGGATTGTATATTAAAAAAATCTTCATTTCATTTCATTGACAATACACTGACTAGTATTAATTCATTATTATTCTAACATTTTTCCATCAGAATCTGATTCATGTTCAAAACTTGCTGTTTTATTTTAATATGAAGAAAATACATATTATGTCAGAAAATCCACTTGTTTTCTTTTCATTTCCCTTAAACATGTAAAATTTAGAAAGTAAAACACTTTAACACTGACCTTTCAATCTCGGGTGTGGATGGATGCATAAATGCAGTATGGATGGACACTCACATAGTTGCCCAAGTGATCATTATGCAGAGTTTCTGCTGAGTCCAGCTTGACAATAAATCAAACAGATAAAGCAGGGGTGTCAAACATACGGCCCACCAGTCTCATTATTTATTATTATTATTTATTATTATTTATATCAAATCTGGCCTGCCATAGCAAATGAGTTTGACACCTCTGAGATAAAGGGTCTATAAAGCAGAAATAAAAAACCTCTCACCCATTTGTGAAATAAAAGGTTTTGTCCATGTTCTGCCATTATATCCTGCTCACATTGTACTAAACCTAAAATTGCAATCACATATAGATCGAATTTGGAAAGTACAGTGAAATTATCACATGAACAGATGTTTACCAACAATTTTCTTTATAAGTAAAATATTGTCTGTTTGAGTGTGTGTATGTAGGTATGTCTCTGTATACATGTGTATAATATGATACCATTCTGTGTGACAGCCTTAATGACCCCACTCAGAAGCTGGTTGTTGTTGACTATGTTCAATAGATGGAATGCAAAGAAATAGCCATGAAACAAGGTTCCTGCAACAGACATGCCCAGAAACATCTGAAAAAGAGTAAACATTAGTAGGTTAGCTAGAGCACCAATTCAATATTTAATTATCATCTCTAAAATCAATAATAAAGTTTTTCTAGCATGGGTTCTGTGTTACACTATGTACAGATTGTTCTGTGTTACACTTTACACAGCCTGTTATGTGTTACACTATATACAGCTCATTCTGTGTTACATTATGTACAACCTGTTCTGTGTTACACTATGTACAGCTTGTTCTGTGTTGCACTATGCATCACCTGCAAATGGCACAGTGATGTATGTTATATAACTTTAAAATTTGAACATAAAATCTACAGTTTGGTAATTATGACATGTAGTCATCACTGTCACAGCCACAAAGGTGATACTTGTTTCATTATCTGCTAACATTTGCAAAAATAAAAAGTAGACTCTGTTACAGCACACTATGCAAAGAAAACTGAAATGGATGTGTTTTGAATGCAAAAACAGGTCTCCCTCCCCTCCCCGCTACATTATTGCCCTGTGACCTTCAAAATAAGGTCACAGTCACCAGAACCTAAACAGGTTTCAAGACCACCTCAAGTTACTTGAGTATCCTATATGGTCCGGTTTGGTTCAATAAGTGTTAAGATATCTTGCTTACAAGGAAAATGTATTGGATGGATGGACATCCCAAAAACATAATTTTGGAAGTTGAGAATAAGCATCAATGAACCATGAAACATTAAATTAGACAAACCTGGCACAGTATTAAATGTTGACAAGCATTGACCCTCGGGCTCTAAGAAGTTAGTGTTAGTCACTGCACTTTTTTATGCTCACCTCGTGACCTTGACAAAAGTTATCATCATCGGGAAAAGTTTTGAGAATAAACAATATTTTGCTGAAAAGCAATTTGAAGATCTATCAGTTTTGTGTTTATATGTAAAGATACAATTTGAGGATCATAGCTGATAGTGACAATTGATAAAATCTAATAAAATTTACATTAAAGATAAAGAGGGCTAAATAGAATTATTCTGATTAAATTTAAACTGAGATAGAAAAAGAGTATATACCAAGTAATAGAATGTTGTAAAGCTGAAAAATTTCACTTCCAGTTTTGAAGGTTTCTCTTTGCTGTCTTTGTTTACCACATCTTTTTCATCTTTCTTGTTACTGCAAGCTCTATAGGAAAAAAGCAAAAGGCAAGTGCTCTAAAAAGAGGAGATGACTGTTTAGTTTGATCATCTGATGAAAACGTGTCAAAAAACAAAATACATTAATACTCGCATGATCAGAACAGATATACCTATACAGTAGTCCTCCTCCTGAATGGCCTCCCTGATCAGAGGCCATCTGCTTTATACAGCCAGAATCCCTTGACACCGATGAGTTTGTATTCAAAAGTACCCCTCAAGGAAAGCCACCCCTATAAGGCTGCCAATTAGTGTAAAAACTGTCAAATTTACCCCTCACAAGTGGTCACATAATGGGGTTTACAGATAGAGATCACACAAATATTTGTTCATTTCTAAATTCAACACATTGACATTTGTTCAAACATGCCAATAAAGTAAGTAACTTGAATCCATACAAACAGGTAAGTAATCCAATTATCTTTACTGCTGTGTGTTCCTTAGATGTTAGGTTTTGTCACTTGGATAATTACTAGCCATTATAACCACCAATAATTATTAAGATGATAAAAGTTAACCACTGAGAAGCACAGTATTATTGTTCAGCTCTAGTCAGCATGACATCAGGTCACTATAAAGTAAAAATGGTATGTCAGCCATTGTGCCTCCTCTCTCAGAGATTATGAAATGTACTCAAAAGGATACCAGATAAAAACCAGTCAATCACATAACAAGCTTACTTCCTTTGTAAAATAGAGCATTTTGTGTAATAAATACAAATTGCCAATGAAGGAATGAGTTGTTGCAAAATGTCAGCAGACATTCTCAGTTTAGAAGGAAAAGTTCAAGCAATTTGACTAAACAAAAAGAACGAAAGTCCTTTGATCACTGCTGAGAAATTTGATGTCAGAAACCACATGTGGGTTTGAACCCATGACCACTGCCATTCAGAGATAATTTGTTCTGGACCAACCATTTAACCCACCTGACTACATACAATCACACCTCAGTGGGTGAAAATTATGCAAAGTTAAGACAGCCACAGGTGCCACACCGAGTCTTTGCATTTTAAGATTAGTTTTTAGCTCTACTGATCACAGACCTGAAGAGTTTAAGGGATGGCCTATTGTCCATTGTCCTTCAATCCATTAGCAACAAGTTTGTTATCGCTACTCTCCGTAAACTACTTGGATGATGGCCATGAAACTTTACACACACATTGATATCAAGGTCTAGTTGTCATAAATGAAAATGTTGCTGCTCAGACATCACCTATGCCTGCCACAGCAGACATCTTGAAAATCTTGTTATCGCCACTCCTCCTGAATGGATGGTCATATCAACACAGGTCATCCAATAGAGCCACTATGGCAGCAATCTTGAAAATCTTGTTATCATTACTCCTCCTGAATGGAAAGTCATATCAACTTGGGGCTTTCACCAGAAGACTTCTTATGATGTCTAGTAGGTCCAAAATGAAAATGGTTCCGCTTGGACAATCAATACGGCCACCACAGTAGCTATCTTGAAAATCCTGTATTGCTTGTCATCATGAATGGATGGTCATATCAACATGGGGTTTTCACTGAAAGACTTTCTATGATGTCTACTCGGTTCTAAATGAAAATGGTGCTGATCTGACATCCAATATGGCCACCATGGCAGCCATCTTAAAAATCTTGTTATCACTACTCCTCCTGAATGGACATCTAATATAACCACCACAATGGCCATCTTGAAAATCTTGTTATCTTATAGCCATCTTGAAAATCCTGCAATCTCTAGTCCTCCTGAATGGATGGTCATATCAACATCGGGTTCTCACTAAAAGACTTCTTATGATGTCTAGCTGGTCCTAAATGAAAATGGTGCCAGGCTTACGCCCAATATAGCTGACATGGAATACAAAGTTATATCAGCATGGGATTTTCACCAAACTTCTTATGATGTTTAGTTGGTCCTAAATGAAAATCGTGCTGCCCAGACATCCAATATAGTCACCACAGAGGCCAGCTTGAAAATCTTATTATTGCTACTCCTCCTGAATGGATGATCATATCAACATGGGGTTTTCACTAAAAGACCTCTTATGATGTCTAATTGGTCCTAAATTAAATGGTGCCAGTCTAACATCCAATATGGACACCATGGCAGGCATCTTGAAAATCTTGTTATTGCTACTCCTCCTGAATGCAAAGTCATATCAGCATGGGTTTTCACCAGCAGACTTCTTATGATGACTAGTTGGTCCTAAATGAAAATGGTGCCATCCATACATCCAATAGGGCCACCATAGTGGCCAACTTGAAAATCTTGTTATCACTAGTCCTCCTAAATGGCTGGTCATATCAACATGCAGTTTTCACTAAAAGACTTCTTATGGTGTCCAGCTGGTCCTAAATGAAAATGGTGTTGATCTGACATCCAATATGACCACCACAGCATCTTGAAAATCTTGTTATTGTTACTCCTCCTGAACAGAAAGTCATATCAGCATGGGGTTTTCACCAGAAGACTTTTATGGTGTCTAGTTGGTACTAAATGTAAATGGTGCTGATCTGACATCCAGTACAGCTACCATGGCAGCCATCTTGAAAATCTAGTTATATCTACTCCTCCTAAATGGAGAGTCATATCAACATGGGGTTTTCACCAGAAGATGAATTATGATATCTAGTTGGTCCTGAATGAAAATATTGCCAATCTGACCTCGAATATGTGTGTCATGGCAGCCATCTTGAAAATCTTCTTGTTGCTACTCCTCTTAAATGGAAAGTAATATTGACTTGGGATTTTCACAAAAACTTCTTATGGTGTCTACTTGGTCCTGAATGAAAATGATGCCAATCTGACATACAAAGTGAATGCACTACTGAATGAAAATGGTGCCCCACTGACATCAAGTATGGTTGCTACAATAAACATATTAAAAATCTTGTCACTAATTCTCCTGAATGGACAGTCATATTAGCTTGGGATTTTCACCAAAAGCCTTCTAATGGTGCCTAGTTTATTGTAAATGAAAATAGTGCTGATCTTACATTCAATATGGCTGCCTCAGTGGCTAATTTTAAAATCTTATCACTCAAGATATCGGAGATGGTTTCAACACTCAGTAGCAAAAAGAAGAAATGGTCTTATCTTGAATTCCTAGAAATTCTTTTGGGACAGTAGAGTGTCAGTCCCTTTGAGGGACTCTCGTTGATTTTGTATCATTTTATTTTATCCACACTACAAATTATCCAAATCAAATACATGTCTTCTATTAAGTCCAATTACAAAGCATTTTACTGAACATCTTAGCAATTTACTGAATTATATTCATACAAAGGTTTATATAGGAATATTAAGTATGAAGTTCTGCCTGAGCTGTGTGTAAACACATAATATATGTTAGCATGTATGCATCTGGAGAGAGAGACAAAGATATTTGAACACTTACAGGAATGTTTTACTTACGGACAAGGAGCTGTGATTTCTGAGCATGTCGGAAACCGTGGATGATTTGAAAGGAAATAACTGATGAGGACAAAAAGTGAGAAGAGGTTATGAAGCCCACTAAGGATGTACATGGTGAGGGTGTATTCAAACTGGGGTATTCTTGTAATGTCAGGGGATGGACTGAAATGAAATGAAAAGCAATTTAAGCACAGGCATTGATGCAATAAAATTGTTATAATTCCAACACCATTGGGAATTGAAATATATTTGTTACAGACAGTGATATTTAGTAGAGAGGTTTCATTTTCAAAATGGCGTTAATTGCATGACCTGAAATGTTATGATTCAGAATATGCAGGATTCAGATGACACAGATTCCAATGTAGAAAGGAAACGTATTAAGAGCATGCCTTCAAAACCCAACATCATCTTTCAACTCAATTTTAGGTTCCCAAAAATGGAAGTTTACCTGCTGTAGAAAGCAGACTTCAAAGTTAGGAAGGTTTAAAAAAAGCCTATGCATATGTCAGTTCATTGTAATAAATGTAATGTTATTATACCTTGCTTTTTCTTGTTTGATTTGGCAAGTGAATTTAAACCTGCAATTTTCAAATATGTGTGTGTGCGTGCATGTTTTTTTGCATCAGTCATCCGAGTAAAAAGTTGGGATTCCCTAATATTAAATTGTAGTTGAAACGATACAGGAAATTATCCAGTAATAAGCAAGAATTATGTCACATGCTTGTCACCCATGGTCTGCCGTTATATAGAAAGCTAAAAAAACAATTTAGACACTAGAACAAGAAAAAATATGACATTCTCAACAGGTTTTGATGGGTGTTATTGTATTTCTCCAAAAAGAGCAAGTTTGATGACAATAAATGCTAAAGTCTAAGAAAAGTAACTACATGCAGCACCTTAACAAGATCAATGAAGCATGAAAAATAGGTCTCTGTGACCCATTTCCTAGCAGTAGGTAGTACTCTTTAAGATGAAATGTATCCATGAAGTTTCATGTCTGAACATGCATAAGTTTCAAAAGATATAGAGCTAAATGCCAAAACTTAACTCTGACACCTATGACAACTTCAGCAACAATCTCAAAACAAGACTTAATATTACACTTATGAAACAACAGTGAAAACCCCAAAACAAAATTTAACACTGACACCTATGGGAACTTCAGCAACAACCTCAACACAAAAACCTTAACACTGACACCTACAGGAACAAACTGAACAACCTCAAAACAAAACTTATCATTGATGCCTATGGAAACAACTGTGACAACCTCAACATGAAACTTAACACCGACACCTACTGGAAGAACAGTGACAACCTCAAAACAAAATTGAACATTGACATCAATGAGAAAAATAGAAATAATCTCAAAACGAAACTTAACATTGTCACCTATGGGAACAACAGCAACTTCCTTAAACAAAACTTAACATTGTCACCTATGAGAATAACAGCAACATCCTTAAACAAAACTTAACATTGTCACCTATGAGAATAACAGTAACAACCTCAAAAGAAAATAGAAAGTGATTTTGATGTCGTGCCTATGCTATTTAAGGGTAAGGCAAAACTACTTGTATTAAAACTTACTCATGCAGTGGACCCCATCCATCAACTGTAATATTTTCTCCCATCTGCTTGATCCGATTAAAGTCCTCCAGTGAAGCCTTGGCATTCCATGTCAGCAGCATCAGACAGTTGATAGCAAAAGCAAGAAATGTGGCACCATGGTTCCATATCAGCCTAAAGAGACACAACAAATATGGCTAAAACAATGATCCACCATGTGTAACATGTATTGCCAGGAAAATGGATGTGGTACAGACAAAAATGTTCAGGAAAATCAGGAAACTTTATTTTTTGAAGTTTTAAATGTTTTCTTGGTGCCAGGCTCAAGATAGATACCTATTTTAATAAATTAGGTCACTGCATCTATGCATTAAAAAAAATCCAACTTTTCCTATTCAAAGATGCTTCTCATAAACAAATTTTTAAAATGAAATGTCCACATTTTATTATTAGTAACTGTAAAGCTGATTGTGAACAGTGTTTCAAAATGAAAGAGAGATAGATGTACAAAATTTACCAAAATTCTTATCCTGATGAATTTTCTAACCAGCATTATATTGAAAAACCAGTTTCTTTGCATTAGTTGTTTTCCGAGTATAACATCCATATTCCTGGTGTTATTGATTGCATATGGTAAAGAATACATAAGGTGTGTGATCAGAATGTTTTCTTATAAATAAAGAAAGGTAAATTATCAAACAACATTATTAGATGTAAAGTATTTCCAGTGAACTCCAGAAAGTACAGAAGCTTTAAATACAAAGTTTCAAAAAATGGGTAGATTAAAGCATCTGAAGTACCCCTTGTAAAGTTAGTCTGGTTCCTTGACCAACTCCACTGAGACTAAAACACAGATACGACCAAACCTGGAAAAGTCAATATCTGGATTTGACTGCAATGATCATATTTTCATATTTTTGCTGTTCTTCCATAAGTCCATAATTTTAAGGGTTGTTTCAGTAAGCCTTATGGTACAATCATAAGGGTTGTTTCAGTAAGCCTTATGGTACAATCATAAGGGTTGTTTCAGTAAGCCTTATGGTACAATCATAAGGGTTGGCAGGTCTAGTGTTATAATGAGGGGACTTGTACTGAGGGAGTGCTGTACTGTGTTGTGAAAAAAAATAAAAAAAATAAATCTGCTTTCATGTCCCCTGCTTAGGGCCTGTAAATTCAAAACAGTTTGACACATGGAGGCAGGAACCAAGTGTTTATGCCGATCTCATACACTAGATATTCGTGTCCACTCATGCGTACAAGATAGTGGAAATAATGTCAATTCAGCATTACTGTACAGCTGGCAAAATAAATGTTAACAATTTTAAATAAAAAAGAAAGAAAAATGACAGCACTAGTAGAGTCCTTGTTATTTAGTGACTCCAAGTTGTAATTTCATAGCTACAAAAGTTACAATCCTGGTTTCATATTTTTAAAGGTTCTTTCAATCTGTCCCATCCATTCAGATCAAGAGTCATCAATTCTATCTGCCTTCTTCCTCATACATTTTGTACTGGGTCCCTGCATTTAACACTAGTATTTTTTGTTTGTTTAGAAAAAGCTGTATTTTTTAATAAAAAAAACACACTAAACCCTATGTTCACACTACTGACAAAAAAACCACAGGATCTATCTCCTTCATTAATTGTTTATTTTATTAATATTCAATGACTGCTATCAACACGTTATAGATTTGTTGTACACATGGGTAATGCACACAAGTTGAACATGAAATACTAATAATAATAATAATAATAATAACAACAACAATAATGACTTTATTTAAAGAGGGTGACACAATTGGTTGCATGGAACAAATCCTCCTTGTGGCCCTCTATTATATGCATAATTAAATACAGAGTACTTGTACATAGTTGCACACACAATAAAATTTTTTTAAAAGCATTGATAATAAGCTACATTTATATATCAATAAACTGAAAATTTTGTAAGAACATGCTCCAACTAGGTTATTATTATTATTATTATTATTATTTATATTATCTGCTGCCAGAAGAAAAATAAATTGGCCATTTTTTCATGCTGAATAAAAACTTTAAAATGTATATTCCCTTATATAATTCTTTTCTTTGAGAGAGAGAGAGAGAGAGAGAGACATCCAATTCTGCCAGCATTCTATAAAGAATTATGCCTCACAAATTTTCTTTTAAAAAGAAAAGATCAAGCAATAACATCACACAAGATGAAATGTGGTTTTCCATGACAGAACCTAATTTGATATTGAGATAGTAACTGTGGTTATTTCCCTTGTTTACAGCCTGGAGACTGGTTTACTGTCCATGAAATATGCACATAACTTATGTGAGGTACTAAAAACACAGATCTACCGTGGCAGCCTCATTTTCAAACAGGCTCCATATCTGAATTTTAATGGTCACAATTTTGCTCATTAATTTGAGAAATTTCATTCCATGTAATACCAAAATGTGCAGAAACTCATCATACAATCCTGGAGATAACTGTTGCGATCAAAAATCATGGACTTATTATGTTGGTGAGTAAAACTGAGATTGTGTGGCATTTTGCCAGTTTACAGGACTGCACTTTATACTGTATTGTTGCTGCACACTTTTGCTCCTGTGATTTAATACATCAAATGAGATGACCTCATAATCTTGCTCCACATAATCATTGAGACAGTCATTTTGCTGATCATTATTATTTACTGCTATGCCTGCCAAACTGCAGTTCTCAATGCACTGTTGTCAATTATCGACAATAGGACGAGATTAGCAAATTATATGCAAGCTTGTCAGTCACATTTCAGTTTTTCTTAGGACATTTTTCTTCTCACATATCAAAATCTACAACTGCCCCCATGTAGTGAACTTTAACTGAGGCAAGTTCAGAGGTCATATACATGTAGGTATTCTTCTAATTTTTATATTTGTTTTCATTTTTTTTTACAATGTCAGTGATTCTATTTAAGCAATCAATTGAGTAATTTCATTGCTTTTTTTAAAAGATGTAAAGTACTGAACGTTTGACAGATATGATATCACAGCACATCCAAAATGGATGGTAAAACTAAAAATGTACGATCTCTTTAAAGAATGGTCATGAATAACACTTGGGTATGTTTCTAAGACTTGTGAAGTGATTTTGGAATGTTGAACTAAAATGTTGTTTTGCCAAACAGGCAAATAGTCAAATTTGTGTCCATGTTACTTAGTATATATTGCTGAAATCTATTTCAGTGGGTGGTACCTGAACCATACAAAAAGTGGGGCAGGATGCAGGATTTTTTCTGGGAGGATTGGTTTGGAAGGGGGGAGACTAACCATCTGATAACATCCACCTCCATCCCCTCCATCTGGATTTCTATACTGAAGTGAAGTAAAAAGTGTCTAAAGCCATAAGAAAAAAAATATGAAGATTTTCCCTCATATTGCGGAAAACAGCAGTAAGAGATTCCTTGTACTGAAGAGCTTGCCTTTCTGTGGATCAGCCTGAATTTCTGGAATCTTTCCTTAGTAATTCACTGGATATGATCCAGATCATACATCCACTAAGTCTCCTTTATTTGCTCTATGTGCAACAATTTTGCAAGGAAAACAGTATGCTTCATTTAAACAAGACAGAATGTAACAGCTAATGAAATATATTTTGTGTATGAAGTGCTATTATAAAAGAAATTGAACAGCATATCAGTGCATCATGGTGCTCAATTGTGAGGTTTCATTTTAACAAACTTGTAAATGTTATGATAGAAACTACAAAATATATTGCACAAGTCTATGAAATAATCTTTAATTTTGATAAATACTGTTTCAAGCAATTATGATAAATACAGTTTCAAACAATTATGAATTTATATTCATTCCTTCCACTTTGTTTCCTTTGATTTGCTCACAGATTTTATATAAAAAGAAAATAGCTTAAAGGTACACCCCCATCAGTTGGAAAATGGTGGCACTGGAAGTGCATGTAGTCTCTGCCATTATCTTCCAGTGTTTTGCACATGCTCCATTACGAAAATAAAGAAAGACCAACAAGTGTTTGTAATGTGTTCATGATAGATTATTTTCTTAGTCATAGGACTTATTCATCATTAAATGTATCTGCCACTATGCTGGAAACCTATGCTTTTTTTGCACTATTTTCTTTTTATTGCTAAATATCAAGTTAACATTTATTAAAGTCATACTCCACACATATATATGTTTGAAAGATCTGTTGTAGGTGGCTCTTTGATACATAGTTTCACAAAATATTATGTGCTGGTAGCTCTTAAAAAAAACAAAGGAAGATATCTTTTGTTGATCAAGAATGCTAGACTTTATAAATTTGGAAATTCCTGATTTATCATACATTTAATTAATAAATTAATTAATGAACAGCTAGTTCATATGTACTGTTCTTTCGAATTATGACAGTCGATGTCAATATTACAGGTTCCAATTTTTCCCCTTTAATATTCTAACTCAGTTTATATATATATATATATATATATATATATATATATATATATATAAGACAATAGTTATATGCAAAAATTCTATTTTATATAGGAAATATTTAATGTAAATAAGGTTCACTGAATGTGAAGATCATGATAGAGTTTCTACTGTATATTGTTTGGATAAGTCAATTAAATCTATGTTCTGTCTTGATCCAAGTAAAAGAAATGAACAGGACTTCAAAAATGTATATATTTTAAATATTTCATTAGTTTTTGTAACTTCTTTTCACTTGGGTACATGCTAATGAAATCTGTGAGATATCATAAATGTTTTCCTTATTTAGAAAGTTTTTTTGCATTTTTTTCTGTAGTATTTAATGGAATCATTAAATTTGAAAGTTTTTGACATCCGTTTTTCTGTACTTTTCTGTGACATCATAAAACTGCTTTCCATATAAGGAAACAGTACTTTTACAGTTTTTTGTAGTATTTTATGACATCATTAAACTGGAATATTAATGGGATCAGTGTTCTGTAGTTTTTTGTGGCATTATAAAACTGGTTACCTCATTTACATATTTTGGCCAATTTATCTGCTTTTTAACTGTCATTTGACTGAAAATTGCTAAAAAAAACTACTATATGGAAACTAGCTCACATTTATCAGTTTTACTGCAATTTTACTGCAGCCCTTTTGTTAAGGGCATACTTACTGCTAACAGCCGTTGTTATAACTCAAGATTGGTTTTAATAAAGATACTTTAACAGATTTCCCATTTATATCAGTGCCTCTGATGTGAGACTTGTGGAACACACTAGCAAGGGGATGATATGACCTACCATCCCTTAGTGAACATGATGGCAATAGGGTTGAAGAGAATCCTCCGCTGGTAGGAAATGTCCTTCATGATGTCTCCCGTCCAGTCCATTAGGTCCCGAATCTTGTTGCTAGGAGAAGAGCGGTCCACACTCCACTTCAGCTTCTCTTTAACCTCGTCTCTAAGCAGGTTCTACAGGTGACAGCAGAAATATGTGAAGAGTTGCAACAAAACTTTCAAAACATTTGATCTTTTTTTTATCTATAATGAAGATGAGCATTATTGAAACAGACTATACTTTCATTAAATATAATTTCAGTTTAATTCTCAGCATATGAATTCTATCTTGCTCTCAAATTACTCTCAAATTTGTTCCATTTGGACAATTCAAATAATGTTGATTCAGAACTGATAGGTTTTTCTAAGAATATGGTGACATTTGGTTTACATCCAATGCTGTACCTTGTTTTTCACTCGAAAATTAATTTTCTGCAAATGGTCATCCTTCACAATCTCTATGGACATGGAGTTTTTTTTGTAGAAGTCATATGCTTTCATCTGCTCTGGAGTTAGAGGGTGCACTGAAGAGAGAAGGAAAACATTCACCTGTATTTATAAATGTACATAGCATGTTATAATATAAAATCCATTTCCTCAATGCCAATCGTGGCATATAAAATTAGAACACAAAATATATTAAATATCCAATTTACATAAGAGTTAATCTACATGCTGGTGGATATTGTGCATAAATATAAAAATAACTGAGGTATAATTTGTTTGTTAGTTTTAATGGCACTTTTAACAAATTAATGGGTATACCATACTGACAAAATGGGAGCTAAGTGCCTTTCCCAAGGACACAACATGGCAGCTGACCTAAGCTGGCCTGGGCAGGTATTAAACCTGAAACCCTTGGATTATGAATCCAATGCTATACAAACTGAGCTACCGTGGCTTCCAATCTGAGGTAAAACAAAAAAACTTTGCCATGTGTAATATTTACTATTTCATTACAAATGTGTGGAATTTTGTGAAAATATTCTGTTTGGCTTTAAAAACATAATACATTTTTACAGGTAACATAGTATTTCATTTTAGTATTTGTTCACTTGTTATAAGTAGTGAAACGAGGCAAAATTGCTGTAATACATTACTGGATGACATGCTTGAATTGTGACCTCATTCTATTGGAAAATAACATACACGTTATTTGATTAAATGGATTCAATTTCAAGAAAAGTACAATCAGGACATACAGAATTAAACAAGTGTGAAAACATTATGTCAGAAGGAAATTGGCACAATGTACCATCATATAATTTTGTGATAACTGTCACAGTGGCAAATTGCCAATTAAAACTAAGATACTTCAAATGGTGTTAGCTTGTAGTCCCAGTGGCACTTGGTAAAAATAAATGAAGTGAAAAGTCAAGAAAAGCCCTTGTCAATAATGACAAGAAAAGCCCTTGTCAATAATGATATAATGTTAGTGAAGTCCAAGACAGATGAAGATCATAACATTATTAAGCAAGTAAATTTGTCATGATTGATTCCTGGATATATAACTATTCAGAGAATCCTGACAAATGAACTAAGGAAGAATAATCAAAGACTACAAAAAAACGTGATTGCTCAATGTCATATTTCATCACAAATGGCATTAAAGCTACATCAAGTTTCCTTACCAGAAGATTAGGAAATTAATATAGTTCACAAAGTAGATGCAATAATTTTATACAATTTTACAGATATATTCAAAAATAGTATGTTAAAAATATGCTGTAGTTTCAGCTATGTAGTTTGGTTTGTTTTATTTCTACACACAGTGTCCATGAACTTTTGGATCAACTCTCATATATTCCCTCTGGCCACTCTCTGGGATAGCAAATTAATCACTGCAAATATAGGTCGAAATAGGGCCAGAAGGCCTGTTGGTTGTTGCCCCTGACTCAGGATGGGGATGTTATCAGCTGAAATTCCCCTCTCACATGGTTCTATGAGATCTCCACCAAAGAAGGGTTGGGTAAAAACCAATGTTTTCCTTGTAGATTTGCCAGAACAAGGCTTTTGCAAAATTTGGAAAAGTGATTTGACTGACTGAAGAGATGAGGTAATGTAATACATCATTGCGATGATGATATGGAGTCACATTTCGCATAAACACTGACAGTGTCTCTGGCTGTCTGAGACATGCCTCCCATATTGGTCTTTTGTTTAATAAGAGACTCCCTTTCTGTTGACCCCACCCTTTATTTAGCTAGAAAGTAAATAATTTTAACATTGAGATTACTTTTAAAATCTTTAACATTTACCTTAATCTTGGGTGTAGATGGTTGGATGGATAGACAGATGGATAGACACATGGACATAGATACCAAAGTGATTGCTATGCTGAGATTCCACCAAGGCTCGACAAAAAATAATAATGTTTAATGATGTCTTTTAAGCTTACAACAGGGTTTTGGCTTTAATGACTTCAAAAAAGTTTGAGATGGCAAGAAATGTCTTTGTAGTTTATCTTGTGCAAAGTCTGACTGAAGCACCTACTATTGGTAAAAGCAATCAATTAATCATTTTACCAAAACCTTGTATGGCAGAAATCTCATTAAGCCACGAGAGAGTCTGGTTGAATGAAACTAAACTATGGTTGGTTAATCTCTGATAGACTGGCTACACATCTTAAAGGGAGTCATGTGCTCCCACTTGTTTTTTGCCACAGAAACTAGGATAAGCTCCAGAAAAATAAGATATTTATAAGCTGATACAAATTTTAATTTAAGATGGAAGCTCTTCTTGTTTAAAGAAATTGCAATTTTCCCATTTGTTATGGATTTCAATTTACACTGAAAATGTCACAAAAACAGAAGAATCAAATCACACACAAAAATTCATCCCATCTTTATCAGGACAAGCACAAAATCATTTACAGTCAAACCTGTCTTAAGAAGCCACATTTGAGAAGTGAAACAAGGCATTTACTCATAAACACAAATCCCCTCACTAACAAGAGCACATTTGGAGTCACGACAAACACACATATACAGCTGAATGTTTCTCATACTGCAAAATGTAAGTCCTAGGTAGCAACTCAAAAAAAGATAAATGACAAAAGCTTATTTGTGTACAATATTATACAAGTTCATAGCCTACAAAAAAGACACTGAGATATATTACCTGCATGTTTTATAAAGATTCCTAAAATAATGTACAAAGGGAAATGTCACATTTGTGTACATTTAGGCACTCTTGCAGGTTCAGTTTTAAGTAAATAAGCCCAGTATATCTTCTATAAGAAAATAAGTCAAGAGAGACAGAATGTTAAACAGGTAAGAAGTGGAACATAAAATAACACATTTCTTTGAGAAATCAATAGTTTATAAAACTAGAAAGAAAGAAACGAAAAAAGAAATGTTATTTTTTATAATAATAATAATAATAATAATAATAATAATACTGTTATCGATATTTGTTTTATCAAAATACAAGTTGGTAGGATATATTCATTACATAATATGAAAAAATATGCACAAAATCTTTTCTCTTCTTGATCAAGAAGAGAGAAGTGTAAAAACATTACACATACTTATCCTTTCAGTATAAGAAACAATAATACATACGTGATAAATTTACTGTCATCTAAAATCAGGGATGTACCTCATTTGCTCATGTTATCTGATAGTTCTTCGATTAGAAAATTATTGATTATTGATTATCAAACATATCTAAAATACACAAATTTGTATTATTCTGTATCACTTACATTCCATCAGTACTGGATCAATATCAATCATGCGAGCCAGGATCAGGTAAAAGCTGAACCCCACAGTCATCAGTGACTCCTTCAGGGCATTCTTCTTCTGACCAGCCTGGCAAGCAGTAAATATAAAATTGATGCAATTGTTTAAAAAAGAAAACCTGGAAAGTCAGCTGTCACAGATTTCAATAGTAAAATGTATTATAATACAGCAAAACTTTAATAATTTAAACATGAATCACTCAAATACTTAGCAAAGCTTGAAGGAATTCCTCAGCATTCTCTTGCATGTTACTTCAGAAAACCCTAAACAACCACAAACTCTCATTAAAAATCTGGTCCCACAGTGCTTTAAGTTTTGAAGTTCTACTCTAATTAATATTCCATAAAATGCTGCTGTGCTTTGACATAAGAAGAATTTTTATTTCTTCGCAGAAGTAAATGCTATAGTTGTGGCACTTGAACCATACAGTTGTGTGAAGACTAGCAACCAAGGCATTAATTACCAATTAAAGAAAAAAATACTTACAGACTTTACTCTGCAAAACTGTTATCAAAGTATTTATATATGCATAGGGTTTAACAGCATATCAGCACAATTCTGGCTATACAGTGCTGATTAAAAGTTTGGTTTTAAAAATATAATGGGAATAATTGCAAAAAAACTTTAGGAAGATAAACCCTTCCAAATAAACAAATATGTAGTTCCTCGAGATACAAGGCAAAGATCTTAATAAGAAGAATGCAAAAATGTGAAGGTTAAAAAAATTTAAAATCTTTATGATAAACCCTTCCAAAATAAACATAATAAAAAGATAATATTTTCTCTTCAACGATAAAATATGCCGAAGTTCTTTAAAAAGTATATAGAAAATAAAAAGAGGTTAAAAGGGTCAAGTCCTCAAAATATAGGATCAAGTGCTGAGGTTATTACGTCTCTCTACTATGCTTAAACAAGGCACTGTTCTCAAGACAAGGCAACCTTGACCATAATTGATGACTAATGTATTATAATATTGTGACTAGAAGAAGTACTATATATACACGCTTTTAAGTCAAGTCCAACTGCAAACTGTATAGACCCAATTTTGTTGTCGCATAATGCACCGGCAGATCTCGGTCTTCAGTTTGTTAGAAGCAATCAGTAGAACAAACAACAAAGACCCTGATCTGCTGGTGCATTATGTGACAGCAGATCAGGGTCTATATTGCTTGCAGTTTTACTCCATTTATAAGCGAGTATATACGGTACTGATACAAGTAACCCTGATCAGTTTACAGCACTCACCACAACTCCCTGAATGAGATTCCCGCCAAGTGCAGCTATAGATTTGGCTGATTGCAGGTAGCTGCCCTGAGTCTTGACAAGATCGTCTAGTTTGGGTTTTTCAGCCTGGTGCATATCATAACACTGGCTCATACACCGGCATACAGCCTCCTTGTCAAGGGTATCTTTGACTTCCTGCAGGCATATGTACAGAAATAATCATCAACTGAGGTACCATATTTCTCCCATGATTAGCTAAATCTTGATGATAAGCCTATCTCCTACTATTACAAAGTTCAGGAGCTTCCTCCAATGATAAGCCCATCGCACACTTCTCATCACGGTGACAAGGCTGGCCTCCTGGGCTTGTCATTGGAAACATACTGTATATAAAAATCCACTTTATCAGATCTGCAGCCTATCTTACTTAGAGGAACTTCAGAGGTTTTGTAGAAACAAAGAATTAAATTGTACAATTTTATGCAATTCTAGCAAGCGTACATTTTTCATAATAACACATGATACTGTAACCTGTTTCTATTCATCATCTTTTTTCAAGCTGGCATGGCAAGGTACATTTCAGCAAACCCATCTTAAACAAAAAACTAAAAAATGCTTTTTTATGCCTGAAATTCAATTGTATGTTGATGATATATTTTGACCTGTAAACTCCTTGAAGCTCTACCATTGAGGTATACATGTAACTCATCTGAATTTAGATATTTAAAATGATATTTGAGTGGATAGACATGTATAGTGTTTGTACAATACATGCATGTTTATAGTCTTGACCTAAACACACAATAGTGTTTGTACAGTACATGTTTATAGTCTTAACCTAAACACACAACAGTGTTTGTACAATACATGATTATAGTCTTGATCTAAGCACACAATAGTGTTTGTACAGTACATGTTTATAGTCCTAACCTAAGCACACAAGAGTGTTTGTACAGTACATGTTTATAGTCTTAACCTAAACACACAATAGTGTTTGTACAGTACATGTTTATAGTCTTGATCTAAACACACAATAGTGTTTGTACAGTACATGTTTATAGTCTTAACCTAAACACACAATAGTGTTTGTACAATACATGTTTATAGTCTGGATCTAAACACACAAGAGTGTTTGTACAGTACATGTTTATAGTCTTAACCTAAACACACAAGAGTGTTTGTACAGTACATGTTTATAGTCTTAACCTAAACACACAATAGTATTTATACAATACATGTTTATAGTCTTGATCTAAGCACACAATAGTGTTTGTACAGTACATGTTTATAGTCTTGATCTAAACACACAATAGTGGTTGTGCAGTACATGTTTATAGTCTTAACCTAAACACACAATAGTGTTTGTACAGTACATGTTTATAGTCTTAACCTAAACACACAACAGTGTTTGTACAATACATGATTATAGTCTTGATCTAAGCACACAATAGTGTTTGTACAGTACATGTTTATAGTCTTGATCTAAACACACAATAGTATTTATACAATACATGTTTATAGTCTTAACCTAAACACACAAGAGTGTTTGTACAGTACATGTTTATAGTCTTAACCTAAACACACAATAGTGTTTGTACAGTACATGTTTATAGTCTTAACCTAAACACACAATAGTATTTATACAATACATGTTTATAGTCTTAACCTAAGCACACAAGAGTGTTTGTACAGTACATGTTTATAGTCTTAACCTAAACACACAATAGTGTTTGTACAGTACATGTTTATAGTCTTAACCTAAACACACAAGAGTGTTTGTACAGTACATGTTTATAGTCTTAACCTAAACACACAAGAGTGTTTGTACAGTACATGTTTATAGTCTTAACCTAAACACACAAGAGTGTTTGTACAGTACATGTTTATAGTCTTAACCTAAACACACAAGAGTGTTTGTACAGTACATGTTTATAGTCTTAACCTAAACACACAATAGTGTTTGTACAGTACATGTTTATAGTCTTGATATAAACACACACAAGTATGCATGCAAACAAACATTACTAGTTCAGTAACTTGAGAAGGATTGTTGTATATCATCATGCTGGCATCATAAGGAAACAGATCTGAGAAGACCCAAAAGGTTGACTTTCATCTATGTTAGAAAAGTGTCAATGAAATATAATGAAACTCTCCACATCAACTTACAGTAGTGACGTTTGTTAATATTAAAATTGTACATTAGAAAACCATGACACTAAGTAATCTTAGCTTCCAAAGTAACCAACATAGCACACAGACACTCTGTAATCACTAGACAACCAACCTAGCACACAGACACTCTGTAATCACTAGACAACCAACCTAGCACATATGCACTCTGTAATCATTCGACAACCAACCTAGCACACAAGAACTCTGTAATCACTAGACAACCAACCTAGCACACAGGCACTCTGTTATCACTAGACAACCAACCTAGCACACAGGCACTCTGTTATCACTAGACAACCAACATAGCAAACAGGCACTCTGTAATCACTAGACAACCAACATAGCACACAGGCACTCTGTAATCATTAGACAAAAAATCCTTGATACTGGTAGTACAATTTTTCAAATCTGTACTAGACACACATCTGATACAAGGCTGTAGCTATTGCATCACAGAACAGTGTACAGTATCAGAGGGTTATAATAATACAAGGCTCCAGATATTACATCACAGAACAGTGGGCAGTATCAAAGGGTTATAATAAATGGGGATATAAAAATATATTTACCTTTGCCACCTGTGAGGGTCCAGGTCCATTTTCCTCAATGAGGGACATGATGAGGGATGATATAATCATCCGGAGTTCTATCACCTAAAGGTGAATGAAAATGTAGTTTTTTGTAGGGGTGTAAAACTAATGTTAATTATGCAATAATGACCCTTTTCCGCGATGTCAAGTTCCCAGTCCAAGTTAAAATATTCTCTCCTCAAATTAGTAATTGGAGGGCCTGAAAAAAAAAACATGATCCCAGTCTGATTCCTTAGTCATATCCAACATATGGAATATCTTCCTCTTTTGACTTGGACCAAGGCTACAGGACATCAGAACAGGGTGGGAGGAGGGAATCATTGCAATAGTAGCAGGTAAATATTACATAATAAAATAAGTTTTACCCCCCTCAACCCCCCCAAACATTTTAATAGCCATAACCCCAAACATGTTAAAAGCCATAACCCCAAACATTTTAATAGCCATAACCCCAAACATTTTAATAGCCATAATATATTACCTGCTACTATAACAATGATGAATTTTACCAGTTAGGAGGGAGGCTGATAATCTCAAAAACAAAAACTGGTATAAACATGATGCACTTACCCATACTGTAGGAGTGTTTCCGACTGTAAGCTGCTAGATGGCTTGGCCACATGTTGTTCTGTCAGAATCAGACCCAATGAGTAAATGCCTTCACTCACTGGTGTACCAAAGATCAATGGTAAAAGGATGAAAAGGTAGAGCAAGATTGTCAGAAGGTGGTTCACAATATATAATCCAAATAGGAGTGATTCAAGTAGGCCCAAGATGCAGCAATAGCCCTAACCTCATGGGCTTTAATTCTCATGAAAGTAAGATCCCTCTTGGTGAGGAACTGAAAAGCTCTTTCGATAGTAAGGAAAATCCATTTAGAATGGTGGCTGCCAAAATATCAGAGGAACCCTTGAGGGTGAGAAAGAGACAGTTCCAACCTTTCCTTTTCCTTTTAGATGAAGCCAAATAAACCCTTAACACCCTAACTGGGCAAAGGAGCCTATCGTGATCATATCATCCCCAGCACAGATACAACTGAGTTTTCTTGTGTGGCTTTTTTTGTGGGTTTAATGCCATTTTTTAGCACATGATAGGCTATATATGGCAGCCAGTATATTTGGTTGAGAAAGAACCCTGGAGGACCCCGAGAAGAACCACCAACCCACGGGAAGCTACTGGCAAGCTTTCTCACATACCCACATTGGTTAAGCAAAGACTCGAATTCACATGGACAGTGGTGAGATGTGTAAGTGATCTGTAAAGACGAGTGCCTTAAACCACTTGGACGATGGGGGACCCGATACGCCCAGACCCTCTGCTCTGGCACTGTAGAGACAAAAAGAAGGAGCTTGTTGTTCAGTCTCATAGCAAACAAGACCATTACTGATCTCCTCCCACATTTGAAAAAGTGCCTCTGATACTGACTGGTGCAGAGACCATTCCATGAAGACAGCACAGCCCCATCTGGACAGGCTGTCTGCCAGCATACTGGTTTTGCCCAGAATATGGCAGACTCTGAGAGTGATCACCTCCAATACTGCCCATTGGAGGAGATTCCAGACTTCCACGCAAAGAGATGGAGCATATGTACCTCCTTGATGCCTGAGGTACACTACAACTGACATGTTGTCTCATGCAATCATAGCACAACGACACCTTATGAGGTTGGCATAATCCTGTAGGACTAGGAACACTGCCCACATTTCTAGGTTGTTGATATGAAGGATTGATTCTTCCTGAGACCACAGTCCCTGAAGAACTATCCCCTCTCGATCCAGGTTAGCACCCCATCCCGAATCTGCATCTGTGTTCAGAAAGGAGTGGGGTTCCATGGTAAGAATTGGGGCTACAGTCAAAAACTGGTCCCAATCTAGCCACCAAGTCAGGTGGTGACAAAGACTGGATCCCAGGGGGATCCAAGCTGATAGAAGCTCCTTGTGTGGTCTCCAGTTTGTTGGAAGCAGGAATTGGAGGGGACACAAATGAAGTCTCCCTGGGGGAACTAATTCTGCAGTTGCATTCAGAGTTCTCAGGACAGAGAGATAAAGGCAAGCCAACAATGAAGTTTTGGCCATAAGA
Organism: Margaritifera margaritifera; assembly: GCA_029931535.1. Taxonomy (NCBI): domain Eukaryota; kingdom Metazoa; phylum Mollusca; class Bivalvia; order Unionida; family Margaritiferidae; genus Margaritifera; species Margaritifera margaritifera. The sequence goes on from JAQPZY010001656.1 coordinate 2,138,120, forward strand.
CCTGCTATGAGGGCAAGAATCTGAGTAATCCTGTCGGGGCAATGCAAACCTTCCCTTGATTTGTGAGTAAATTCATCCCCACATGAAGTCTTGAGAAGGGATAAGATCTGACTTCTCTAGGTTGAAGATTAGACTCAGATGAGACAATGTCGACCACAGAGGGACAGGTCCTTCAGAAGAGTATCTCAGAGGATACTGTGCATTGTCCAATTGTTGAAATACTGGAGGATGGAGAACCTTAAAGACCTCGGGTTAGCTCCTATTACACCCATCACCCTGGTAAAGGCTCTGGAAGCAGAGGTGAGCCCAAAATCGAAATACCTCCTGGCTGAGACAAAACCAGGGCGGGAAGATGGAGATGTGATGGTACATATCCTGAGGATCTATGGAGACTGCCTGGTTGTTGGAACTTATGGCATTCCTTATCAAGGCAGTGGTTTCCATTTTGAAATGTTTTTCTCAAAGAAATTTGTTTAAAGTGGAAAGATTGAGTTAAAACTTTCCACCTTTTTTAACACCAAAAAGATCAGGGAATAAAACCCAGACTTTAGTTATTTGCCACCCTCTCTACTGCCCATCTTCCTTTAGATGCACCAGCTTGGACTGGTGAAACAAGATGTGGTCCGCAATAGGGGAGGAGGTTCCTGGAAACGAAGTCAGTAACTTTTCTTTATTGTGGAAATAACCCACACAACATTCATGATGCCTGACCAAGCTTATGAAAAAGCTAGCCAGGCACTGACTTGGATGCTGGCAAGAGTAAGATGATGTAGGAGAGAGTGTGACTCTACACCTGACCACCTCATTCCTTAGGGAAGGGGGAGGAGTCTGAAAACTTCCTCCCTTGGCCTCTATGGCTGCCTCATCTAGGAATAGATGGGCGGCAGGGAGTTTTTAACTGGGGCTGCTTGTGTGGCTGTTGATGTTGACCCTGTTTGAAAATCTTAAGAGGAGACCTCATTGACTGATTAGGATGGGCACACTTCTTGGCCAGTTTAGTCGGGCCCAGAGTCACGGCCAGGGACCGGTATTGTTGGTCCTTCAAATCCTGTGATGCCACTGATGGGATAAGACCTCCAAAGAGCATCTCTGCATCAAGCGGTGAAGCCCTCAACAGGATTTTGCTCTGGTCCAGCAAAAGCTTGGAAGTCTCCAAAGCGGCATCTCTACGGAGGTGTAGAAACTCTGCAGAGAGTGCCATGACATCAAAAGTGCATGCATTAACATTTTAGCCACAGCCTCCAACAAGTGCTGTAAAGCTGTTGGAGACAACAATTCATCCTTCACTGAAGGAGGCGGCCAAAAAGAGATTGGCATGTGAGGCTATTGTAATCAGTATTCAAACCTTTTGTTCCAAGGCCTCTAAAGATTAGACTTAGAGACGAGTCCAGATCAGAGGCCAATATTCCACCCTAGGAAGCACCTGAATCCAGGAGGGGGGGGGGGGGCTTAAGGGGTTAAGCAGGGAAATGGACCTGATAACTACAGGCAGAAACCAGTGGCCAAAGGGTAGAAGAGAGGACAGACCACCGTTCCTGCAGTCTGTGAGCCTCTTGGCTCAGAGAAAACTTCTACCTAAGCTCCTGAACCATCGCTGACTGCAGGAGCAACAGAAGATCTAAATGAGAATGAGCCCCGGAAAGTCTTTCTAATTCTAGTCTCCTCAGCTCCCAAAGGCTTTGGACACAGCTCTGGGGGAAGGAGGACTCAACAAGGTTTACCACCTTATCAAAGGTCCATACTTACTCCTCCTCCATCACCTGACCCAAAAGGTGGGATGAAGAAGGGGGCCATTGATAGAAGGGAAGGGCCTGCCACAAAAGGTTCTTCCAGAAACTCATTTGAGTCAAACAGAACTGAAGAGCATCGTCATCCTGATCTTGCTCTCGAGGCAAGACAGGACTATCTTTCCTGTTTTCCATATCTCAAGGAGGAGACGTTAAGATGAAAGTTTCATCATCCATTAACCACTCAAGGGGGGGGGAGGGGGGCAACTGGACTAAATGTACAATGCTCCCTCCTTGGAGAATGGGATTGATGATCCCTTCTCAACAATCTAGGAGGAGAGTGGTGGCCCGCACCCTTTTTGTTGAACAAGGCTGGAGGGGATGGAGAAGGTCAATGGCTGCTCCATCCGATGTATCATGATGTCATGGGGGTAAAAGACTCACTACTGGGTGAAGGGGGCTCCCCAAATCCTGTGGGGATTAAAAAGGGAACATTGGAAAAGAGGAGGTGCTGATCCAATCCGTTCTCAAGATGGGCGAGCAAAACCTGACTCCCTATTCCCATAGCGATTAAGCAGAAACCTAGGGAAAGGGGGATGTCAACCCGATCCCTGTCCCCAGACTGTAGATCAAAACCCAGCATCTGATTACTCGAAGAGCACTGCCTGGTGACCAGTTGTCAGAGCTCAAAAGCCCAGTGCCTGGTAACTGACTGGTGACCAGCTTCCGGTGTTGAAGATCTGAATGAAAAACCTGTTCTGAGAACAAGAGTCAGCATCAGATCTGTTTGAGCTCTGTTTGCTGTTCTTCCCCACTTTGACGAAGGTGTGACTTGCTCTTATCAGGCATCAGCACTTTTCCTCCCTTGGGAGGAGCCAAGGATCTATCCCCATCAGGAACTGACAGCATTGGTTTGAGTGTCAGTGATCTGAGGCATAAGCACTCCTGATCCCTCCGTCACTGGAGGTGTTGACTTCCCTAAGACAGGAAGTGACCTAGACCCCTCCTGGTAATCAAAACCAGGAAGTGGGACCCTTCTTCCTACCTCTGTACTTTCCACTAGGTCCCACACTGCATCCTTCCAAAGGCAACAAATGGAGCTTAGTATATGATAAATAGGTGGGGTGCGTGTCCGACAGGATCTTCTTATGCCAGCACTTAACCACACCTTGCAACATAATTATATGCTGAAAGAAATTTTGTTACAAAAACAAAATAACCAGGAGCCAAAAATGGGTAGATGATACTTACTCACATACTAGTTCTAAGAAGGGGTAAAAATTTACTGAAGCACCACTTCTCTAGGCAAAGTGCAAAAACCCTTTAAAGTTAATGAAAAGGAACACGAATTTACTCAATTAAAACAAGGACTGGGGAGAATATGACTAAAACACCACCAAAATGGATGTGCTGTGCTGAAAAGAAGCCTAAAGTCAGCAATGAAGATCAATTTTGTTGAGCATCTTGACAAACATGTAAGAACAAGATAGTCCAAAGAAAAAGAGGAAGATATTCTGTATGTTGGATATGACTAAGGAATCAGACTGGGATTGTGTTCTTTTCTCTCTGGCCCTCCAATTACTAATTGGATGAGGGAATATTTTAGCTTGGACTGAGGACTTAGCATCCTGGAAAAGGGTAGCAATGCAATAGTAGAGCAGGTAACATACTGCTGCTATCAAATCTAGATGGACTGTAAAATTGACACAGCAATAATACATATTTTTTAGTTTTCTAATTCATGGGTTGCCAACAAGAGAAGTTTTTGTTTCAACCTTTGTGTCTTAAATGTAAGGAATGTGAATTTGTTAAAACTAAAATTGTGGAGTCTACAGAGTACTGCAACTGAATCACTGAAAAGAAAACTTTTACTGAACTTACCAATAACATTCCTCTCATACGTGATAAACTTTTAGTTTTTTTTTTTAAGCCAGTTTTGGAAAATCACTGTTATCATCATTACCGTCATAATCAACAACATATGAGATTTCATTCCTTTCCTCTGTTTAATGTAAACAAAATCAAACCTTGTCTGGTGAGCAGTTACCCAGCTCCCCTGCCCTGAGAATGAAGTTGATGTAGTCTATCACCTTCTTGTCATAAATCACAACTCTGTTCTCCTGGTTACCCTGAAATGAAAAACTCTAAAATACTTAATATGTACAAGATATGTCTCTTAGGACATTCACACAGAATAGTCTTAAAGAGTACAGTCGTATTGTCAATTGGCCTGAGTGACCATTACCCCACATTTCTAACTCGTAAGACCAATGCTTTCACCCCCAAATCATCTCACCATACAATTTCATATAGATCTTTTAAAAATTTTAGCGAGAAGAAGTTCCAAGAAGAATTCAAGTATGTTCCATGGGATATTGTAAAAACATTTGATGATGTCAATGATGCTTTAGATTATTGGTACTCACTCTTTATAGATGTCATTGATAGGCACACTCCTTTGAAAAAGCACAGAGTTAAAAAATGTATTCAACCAAACTAGATTACACCAGAAATCACATGAGCAATAAAAACATGTGATAAATATAAAGCACTAGGAAACACTGACCAATACAAAAAAGTGAGAAATTAAGTTGTAAGGCTCATAAGGTTATCAAAAAAATCTCAATACCTACAACTGACTGATGAATCAAAACAGAAACCTGGAAACATTTGGACATTTTTTAAAGAACTTGAAGCTGGTAAAGGTTATTCCCATTCACATTCTAATAATTGTTGCACCTTAAGAAAAGATGGTGTATGCATCAATAACAATGAAGATATACCCAATGAGTTCAATAACTTTTTCGTTACTGTTGTTGATAATATTAAAGAAGCAATTACTCCTTATAATCATGAGGAACTTTCACACCTTTGTAATGAAAAATATCCCATAAGTACTTTCTATGAAATACCCTTGATAACTGGTGATAAAGTACTCAAATGTCTGCAAAATTTAGAAGTAACAAAGTCCACAGGTGCCGACTTCATTGGACTAAGATTATTAGTCAGCAACACCTTTCATTTCAGAAAGCATAACATATATAAGTAATCTAAGTATAAAAACAAATACATTTCCTGACAAATGGAAGGAGGCAAAAGTGAAACCTCTTCATAAATCGGTTCCTCGTGATGAAATAAATAATTTCATACTAATCTAAATCCTTCCTGTCTTATCGAAAATTCTCGAAAAACATTCTCATTACTCCCTAATAATTTTTTTTGATGAACACAATCTGCTGTATGATAGACAATCAGACTTTTGCCCAAATCATTCATGTATGATAGACAATCAGACTTTTGCCCAAATCATTCATGTATGATAGACAATCAGACTTTTGCCCAAATCATTCATGTGAAATTGCTCTTGCTGGTATGGTTGAAAAATGGCTCAAAGCTTTAGATAATGAAGATTTAGTAGGAGTTGTGCTTCTTGGTTGAAAAATGGCTTAAAGCTTTAGATAATGAAGATTTAGTGGGAGTTGTGCTGCTTGGTTGAAAAATGGCTCAAAGCTTTAGATAATGAAGATTTAGTGGGAGTTGTGCTGCTTGGTTGAAAAATGGCTCAAAGCTTTAGATAATGAAGATTTATTGGGAGTTGTGCTGCTTGGTTGAAAAATGGCTCAAAGCTTTAGATAATGAAGATTTAGTGGGAGTTGTGCTGCTTGGTTGAAAAATGGCTCAAAGCTTTAGATAATGAAGATTTAGTGGGAGTTGTGCTGCTTGGTTTAGGAAAGCTTTTGATTTAGTTGATCATGATATTTTACTTGAAAAATTAAAACTTTACAAGCTCAAAAACAGCTCTTTAAATTAGTTTAAGTCATTTTTGAAAGGAAGAAAATGCACAGTTGACATCAACAGTGTCCTGAAAGATGAAAAACTTGTGACTTGTGGAGTACGTCAAGGATCTATTTTAGGGCCACTACTATTTATTATGTTTATAAATGATCTATATATGCATACAGTAAATATTGAGACAGATCTCTATGCTAATGACACCACTTTATATGATATTAGCTCATTTAAAAATAATGTCAAAAGAAACTTACATAATGCTCTTGAAAAACTCTCCAAATGGTGTAAACATAATGGAATGGTCATTAATTTAGACAAAACTAAAGTGATGCTGATAACCACTCATCAGAGATATAACAGAATTAAAGATAACATTCTCCACATAAATTTTAATGAAATGGAACTGAAAAATGTTATGCAAGATAATATTTTAGGAGTTCAAGTTGATAATAATATTATGGTCAGAGTATATCAGTAATGTTACCAAAAAGATGGCTAAGAATATCTGGTTACTGTCAAAAATTAAAGAATTCCTAACCTTTAACCACATGATAATGTTATATAAAAGTTATATTCAACCTTATCTGGACTACAGCAACGTCATACGGGGTAATGCTTCTAAAACAAATTTGCTAAAAGTGGAAAAAAGACTTCAAAAACGAGCCATCAGAATTTTCCCTGACAACTATGTTGATAATGTCCACGAATGTATGAATGATTTGAAGATCATAACTGTCTATGAGAGAATATGTTTAAGAAAAGCTAAATTATGTTTAAAGTTTCTAATGGTTCTATGCCCAACTATATAAACGATATGTTTAATAAAGGACAAGTAATGCCATTATTGATTCTAGTCTACCGATGCTATGCTCTATGTCATCTAATAACTTTCTTCTTCCTAAGCCTTGGCTTTCTCTGATCCAATCATTTGGAACTGTCTACCTAAAGATGTTAAAGAAGCAGCATCAGTGCCTTCCTTTCATCACAGATGTTTGAAATGGATACAACCCAGATAACGTCTAAAACGGGTTATGGCCAACTTTGTTGTATATTTGTATATGTATATATTATATAAAATGTGTGTGTGTGTGTGTGTGTGTGTGAACAAAAAAGTTTTCAATCATGCATGTTTGTGTACACAATGCTCTGTGTGCTGAATCCGACTCTGTTGCTCTTGTGTACACTAATCCATAATACCTTGTTTGTATGTTTGTTTGCCAGCTGTATTTTATATATTTACCTTTACATACATAGATAATTGAGGGCCGCAAGGGAGATTAGTTTTTATACTAATTGTGTCACCCTCACAAAATAAAGACTTTATTATTATTATTATTATTATTATTATTATTATTATTATTATTATTATTATTATTGTCACATTATATCATCCAAATAGGAGTGATTTCAATTAATGTCCTGATTCCTTACTGCTATTTCAATTAATGTCCTGATTCCTTATTGCTATTTCAATTAATGTCCAGATTCCTTACTGCTATTTCAATTAATGTCCTGATTCCTTATTGCTATTCAATTAATGTCCTGATTCCTTATTGCTATTTCAATTAATGTCCTGATTCCTTATTGCTATTTCAATTTTCTGGGAGATGTTTTCAAATACAGCTCTCCTTTGTTACAGTGCCCTTCCAGTAATAACAGGTTATGCCATGGATCCTGTTATGACAACTATACAAATAAAAATTTAAAAATACAACAATTTAAAATTTTCAACATACATCATTTCAAAAGTTATGTAGAAACCATTGTACTTAAATTGGACATTGCCAGAACATATTTTTCAATCTGCCATTTCTCTGATTTGCCACTGCTGTATTCAATGTCAGATACTGCATTCCAAACAGGTTATAGCACACTATAAATTACAAATGTTTCTAATTAGCCACTGTTGTAATTGATATGCGTCAGCTATTATATTTAGTATACACTGTTGTAATTGATATGCGTCAGCTATTATATTCAGTATACACTGTTGTAATTGATATGCGTCAGCTATTATATTCAGTATACAGGATAGCCAAAATTGCCCACAGCAATAAAGCCACTCCAGCTGGTCAGCCACTAAAGCCACTCCAGCTGGTCAGCCACTAAAGCCACTCAAGCTGGTCAGCCACTTAAGCTCTGTGGATACATCTTGTAGATCATGCAGGTAGATCCAAGACATGCAGCATTAATTCTTCCAGTGATCTGTTACCATGTGTGATTAAACAATGGCCTACAAAAAGATTGTTTGTTGCATTTGTCATCACACAAATTTAGTGACTTGAACACTCCTGTTCAGTCCAGACTGCAGTATCCAGCCATTGGAAAGAAAGGGATGCCACTGAAAGATGCTTACCATATATACTCGCATATTTTCAGGTAAAAATGCAAAAAACATGGACCCTGATCTGCTGTTGCATAATGTGCTGGCAGATTAGGGTCTATGTTGTTTGTTCAACTGATTAGTCCTTACAAACTGCATAGACCCAGATCTGCTAGTGCATTATGCGATGGTAGATCTGGGTCTATGCAGTTTGCATTTGGTATAGCCTTATACATGAGTATATATGGTAGTTATAAAATGTACCTGGTAACAAGGTTTGTTAAAACAATTACATGTGAAATCCGATTTATGAGTGAATTTCAACAGTGAGAACTCTGTTTCTCTATCACCTATTAGAGAAATCATTTGGATTTATGAATGAATTAAGATGGAACACAGTTCATTATCACTTAATACAGGATGTTGCAGATGTTAGGGTTGTGTTAAATGAACATTTTAAATCAGCTGACGATGTTCAGCACTGGATTAAGATTGATGAGGACTGTCCCATTGATGAGGACTGTCCTAATGATGAGGACTGTCCCATTTATGAGGACTGTCCCATTGATGAGGACTGTCCCAATGCTGAATGTAAGTAAGTATGTATTAGGATTTAATGGTACATCAGCACAATCATCACTATATGGTGGCATTAAAAGTTAAGTTCTAAAAATGTAAATTTAAAGAATTGCACAAATTCTTTTTACAACAACAAACTCTTTCAAACAAACGTAAACAAAAAGTACTAAAAATGAATATATAAAATGAAAAGATGTTAAAATTGTGTAAATGTACATAAAATAAGGTACTGGTATGAAGTATAACATCTTTAAAATATAGGGGCTGAATATATTATTCTGACTGATATATTGCCCTGTTTTTCAGAGGCAACAATTAGGAGAACACAGTTCTTGGTCAGCAGGAAGCAAGATCAACTATTAACAGTGATGAGAAGGACTGGCTGGAACCACTCCCTGCCATACAAAACAATGATACAGGCAATAAAGTAAAAATCCTTAAATAACAAGAAACATTTGCGATATATAAACTGCATCCTTTTAAAAATACCAAGACCTTCTCAGCTGGAACATCATCAAAGGATGTATCATAGGGCAAAAAGGGTGATTCCATTAGTTGCCTCTTAGAATATGCAAGATGGTGCACTGGGCCTATTCTACATCTCTAAGCCCACAGGTGGACCTCTCTTTCTAGACCAAATTGCTAAATTTTACATCTGTGAAAATAGCCCACTCCACAGTATTTAGAACTAAGGTTGCCAATCAAACTCAGCAGCAACCATCTTTTTAGTTTCTTTGAATAATATTATTTTAATTTTGTCCTGAACTGTTTAGTAGGAACAAGCATTTCCCTGTAGATGAAAAAATAATCTTTTGTCAAACTTAAATATTGAGAATCTACTGCTGAAAGCAAGCTGAATACCACTGTAGATGTAAAAGATTTTAATGAAATGTAATATAGATGAGAATTTGTGCCTATGGATTTGAATGAAATGTAATATAGATGAGACTTTTTTGTCTACTTAATTATTTGAATGGACTTGTATGTGTCTTTTACTTACACAGCAGAATTCATTGAGTGTTCCAAAGAGTTGAATGACAAGATCCACTGTCCGATTGTTGATTGCGGAATACACCACATTCAGAAACTGTGCTGTCTCACCAATAATGTTGAATGATTTGACATTGTCTGGCTGCTCTCTCAGGTAGTTCTGTTAATTGGAAACTTGATTAAAATATAGACAATTGAAATAACTTCAAGTTTCAATAAAATGTTTATGTATTCAAGTGCCTAAGAACTTTAAGTTATACAATTTATAATGCAGGTATAAACTAACTATAATAAACAGAAAGTAAAATATCCACTTGAGTGTTTGCTTGAAATTCATTTATATGTATACAAAGGAGCTGAGGATATCTTTTCTTTCCCTAACAGTATACACCCACCCAATGTTTAATAGTTTTGTATGTAAGAAATAGAAGGGCATGGCTAATGACTCTGGACAGCATTGACCAGAAAAAGTTATCTTTGTTTGTGTCACTTGACCCTGACCTTTAAGCTGAAAAACCCAACATCTGTAGCTTATTTCTTTCCCATATCAGTACGCTAGGATCCAGGTTTTTTTTAAAGATCAAGGTTTGGTGTTATTATGTGGTGTTTTGTATCTTTCTTGCCCAAAGTGCAAGTCATCCACAAAGTTTGGTCAAGGTACTTGGTCTACAACTAAATTTACTCTGTAGAAACTATTTTTAAAAATTGTATCTGACTCATTGTGACCTTAACCTTTGACCTTTTAACTCAAAATCAATAGATGTCTTTCTTACCCCAAATGCAAGCCATCCATAAATTTAAAAACAAATTAATAAGAAAACTACAAAAAAGGGCAGAAAGCCTGTGATAACAATCTACTCACCTACAGTTTAGCATATAGAAATATTCTGACAATTCTGAGTTCAGAACATTCACACATGTTACATCTCAAGCATTTGAGTTTCCTGCATTTGTTAAAATCTATTTCTGACTAATATCCTGCACGGGAATAAGATCTCCCACATTTTATACATTGTAATAAAAAATGTTTTTATAGAAAGATCTGATATGCCTCATTATTACAGTTTGTATACTTTGGGAATAATATAGATAGAATATAAAAAATATGCACACTTATCACTGAAAGTGAATACCAACTATACTTGCTTATAAGTTGAGTCCAACTGCAACAACATAGACCATGATCTGCCATCACATAATGCACCAGCAGATCAGGGTCTATACTTTTTGTCATACTGATTACTCGTAACAAACTGCATTGACCCAGATCTGCTGGTGCATTATGCAACGGCAGATCTGGTCTGTGCAGTTTGCAGTTGGACATGACTTATAAGTGAGTATATATGGTAAATTCTTTTTCATTTTATTTGAATAATGTCAGCTACATGAGATGGATGTTAGCGACTTTTGTTTTGGACAAATTCTTGACATTTTTGTCCAATCTCTAGCATTTTTAAAGCTGATCTCCTGCAATTCATTTCTAAGTTTATAACATGTAAGTACATGTACTCAAACTGACAGGTTTGGTAGGTTTTACAATCAGGAGCAATGAAAGCAGGGTCTAACTACCTGCAACCCAGTATGCTGGCCATCACAGATCCGTGCCAGGACCTTGAGGACGAGTTCTATACATCCATCATCCTTGTACTCCAACAGCTCAAACACACCTTCATCTGCATCTGGGGAAATGCCCTCCATGTAATCAGGTTCATTCTGTAGTAACAGTAACAAGAACAGTTATTAGTTGACAAAACTAGCTATGAGAAAGTAGTGCATGCCTGTTTCAAAATTTAATTGATTAAAAATGCTGCTTTAGTGAAAGTTTAGTATAATTTTCATAACATAGCATGAGACTCCTTTGTATAAGAATGCGTTGCATGAAAATTTTGGTCTAAGAGGAAGCAGGTCACAAAAATAATTATGAACAGAAACACATGGGTTCATGTCAATAAAAACAGAAATAGTAGCAGAAAAATACACTGATCTTGTAATTTTGCAGGTGATCACAGAATGGTCATAACTAGCACTGTAAAGCATATGATAGTTTTCATGAATGACCAAATAAAAGAAAGTTGAGATGGAAATAAGGGACAGAGTTGTATTAATTTGTTGCTGAAATGGTTTAGTCTGGAGGATTTTTTTACATGCCTAATTCTTTCCAACAAAACAGCACATTCAAAGCCTTTAATGGAACATGATGTTGAGTAGAGATGCAACCTGATTATTGAGTTTGTGAAACCACATAAAGATATGAATCAAATTCAAGGATCCAAAACGGCAAAAGAACAAGCAAATTCCAAGAACTGATGTCCCCATTTCTGTTGGAAATAGGGAAGTGCTGTTTTGAAAAGAAAAGGAGCTAGGCAATGATAGTGATATTGTAAATGAGTTTGGTACATTTGTAAAGAAAAAAAAAATGTATATGACATAGAACATTGACAACTGAAGGTAAAGTTGCATCAATATGAAGTTGCAAGGAAAATCTACTTGAAATAAAAACATGATTAAGAGAATTATTGTGCTGAAACAAAAGTATGCTGGACCCAAATTTCGGCAGCCATACCTCTAGTAAATAATGATGCAGAAAGCTGATAATCAAATTCGGCTAAATTATAACATTATAGAGCTGTATATAAAATTTTCTTGAAATCCAGTAATAATGAAGAGAATTTTGTGTGGATGCAAAGTGGTTGGGTCCAACAATCAGGGGCTATAATGATGATGCTGATTGAGTGCTAAATACTCAAAATGGACCAAAGAGTCATCAACACAAAGTTGCATTTTGGTTGAAATCCAAAAGAAATTAAGGGAGTTATTGTTCAGGATGGAAAGTGGGCGAGTCTAACAATCAGGAACCATAACTCCACTAAAAGATGATGTTGAATCCTGAACATGTCACTCAGCAACAATGACAATCAAGCTCAACCGAGGTCTCATCAATATCAAGCTGCCTACTAGCAAAAAATGTTTGAACTCCAATAAGGGAGTTATTGTGCAGAAACAAAAGTGGTTGAATTGGATAATCAGGGACTGTAACTATACCAAATGATGTAGAATGCTGACAACTGAACTCAGCCAAGGTCTCATTAATATCAAGCTGAATGCAAATTTTGGTTAAAATCCAATTATAATGAACAGTTATACTGCCAAAATGAAAGTGAATAGATCCAACAACCAGAGCTATAAAAATGCTAAATAATGACTTAGAATGCACAAGTATAACTTAGAATGCCTAAGTAAATAAGGACTTAGAATGCCTAAGTATGACTTAGAATGCCTGCCTAAGTAAATAATGACTTAGAATGCTTAAGTATGACTCAGAATGCCTAAGTAAATAATGACTTAGAATGCCTAAGTAAATAATGACTTAGAATGCCTAAGTAAATAATGACTTAGAATGCCTAAGTATGACTTAGAATGCCTAATAATGACTTAGAATGCCTAAGTAAATAATGTCTTAGAATGCTTAAGTATGACTTAGAATGCCTAAGTAAAAAATGACTTAGAATGCCTAAGTAAATAATGACTTATAATCAACCTCAACCAAGGTCCTATCAATATCAAGCTGTCAAATTTAGTTGGAATCCAACTATAAATAAAAGAGCTCTTGTGCAGAAATGAAAAAATGTGCGTCTGATAATCAGGGGCCATAACTCTGCTAAATGAAGAAAATCTAATTCAACCAAGGTCTCATAAATATCAAGTTGCTTATAAAATTGTGTTGAAATCCAATAATAAATAAGGGAATTATTGTGCAAAAACACAAATTGGTGGGTCTGAGAATCAGGGGCTATAACTCTGATAAATGATTATGCATACTTACAATTAAACTCAATTAAGGCCTTATTAATATCAAACTGAATACCAAATTAGTTGAAATGCAATAATAATTAAGGGAATTATTATGTGGAAATGAACATAGGAGGCTCTGACAATTAAGGCTATAATTCCACTAAATGATGACATAGAATGCTGGAAATTGAACTCAGTCAAGATCTTATCAATATCAAACTGCATACCAAATTTGGTTGAAATTCAATAATAATTAAGGGAGCTATTGTGTGGAAATGCAAGTGAAACAGATGGTTGGAAGGATGGAGGGATGGATGGAATGACAAATAGTCCCCATAAAAAGCAGGACAACACAAATTTTGCTTGATATATATCTATAGTTCAAAGAATAGAAGCACAGACCTTATATTGAGTAAGAAGTTGATAAGTCCCATAATTTATATATAAATGCTGTGATACATATGTCACAAGCAAACAGAATTATTGGTGAACCAGAATAAACAGCTGACTGAAAGTGTAGAATTCATTTAATTTCTCCAATTTTCTCATGCTTCCAAGTGAAAGAGTTTGTTGTAATCCATCCCGGTTATTGTTGTTACCATTAACTTTTTGTCCTCCAAGAACACAGTAAACAACCACCAATGCTTTCAAGAATGCATGATACAGGTTGCATAATAATAATAATAATAATAATAATAATAATAATAATAATAATAATAATAATAACAATAATAATAATAGTAATAATGAGGACTTAGTACATTGCTTAATCGTTAGAAGCTCTGAATGCTTTACAATATTAGTTAACACATAAGGACATATATATGGACACGATTACAAAAACAAACACCATCAAATTAAAAAAGAAAAAACATGCTGAAAACAATTAAGCTAAGGAAACATTGCTAAGTCTTAAGTCTGTTCTTGCAGTCAAAATAGGTGAGTTCTAAGAGCACTCTTGAATTAGATCACAGTGTTATTATGTCTAAGTTCAACTGGCAATTTGTTCCAGGTAGCTGGGCCCTGGTATGCAAAAGAACATTGTCTGTAAGACTCCATTTTGAGTGGGAATAATGAGAATATGAGTGTCGGAAGAGCATAAGTATCTAGAAGTGGTATACATGTGGGTGAGGTCCAATAGGTATTTTGGACTGAAGGCAGTCAATGAAATGTAGCATAGAGAACAGATTTTGTGTTTTATTCTGGAGCGAACAAGTAACCACTGGAAAGTACATAGCAGGGGGAGGAGTGCTTGGTTCTTGGTACTCTAAGGATGATCCAAGCAGCTGTGTTTTGAACTTTTTGAAGTTTCTGTAGAAGATACTGAGATGAACCAGATAAAAGTGAATTACAATAGTCCAGTCTTAAAAGTATTAAGGAACACACAAGTGTTTTTGTGAAATCAACTGATAGAAAATTGTGAACGGGGCTGATATGTCTCAGCTCCAGATATGAAGCCTTGAATATGTTAATGACATGTTGGTGTAATGAGTGAGAACTGTCGAGAGTGACACCTAGGTTTCATACTGATTGTGTAAATTTAATGTTGGTGTTGCTGATACTTATTGCTTGAGGTAAAGGATGGGAATGAGAAAGTCTCTGTGTGATGATCAGAATGGCTTCAGTTTTATCATCATTCATCTGCAGTTTGTTACATGTCATCCATGACTTCACATTGGAAATGCAACTCTCTATGCCTTGGATGACAGCATCAACTTCAGTTGGGTGGCTAGATTTGTATATTTGGATGTCATCAGCATACAGTTGGTGAGACACCTGATGATGATCTATGACACTTGAGAGGGACTGAGTGTACAGAATGAAGAGAACAGATCCAAGAACAGACCCCTGTGGAACACCAAAGATCAACTGGGCTGGAATGTTTTCCATTTACAGACACAATTTGCATCCTGTCAACTAAGCATGACTTGAACCATAGTAAGGCTGTATTTTGAATGCCAAATACATGCTGGAGACGGTGAAGTAAATATGTCAAGGTCTATTGTGTCAAATGCTGCAGACAAGTCAAGGAGGGTGAGGACTGTAATCTTTCCACTATCCAAAGCAGAGAGAAGGTCATTAACTACTTTCAGAAGGGCAGTTTCAGTCATGTGGCGAGGGTGATATGCAGACTGTAAATTGCTAAAAAGACTATTTAAATTCAGATGAGATACCAGTTGGGATAGAACACATTTTTCTAAGATTTTTTACAGAATGGGAGGTTGAAAACAGGGTGGTAGTTTTTTAAATCGTTAGGGTCAAGCATTGGTTTCTTCAACAAAGGCTTTGAAAACTGATTGGAATTCCCCAGATGAGAGAGAAGTATGAACAGCATCAGTTAGTGAAGGCAATATTGAATCTAAGCACTCAAGCAGCAATGATGTCGGAAACGGATCAAGTTCACATGACTTTGGGGCACTCTTCATCAGGATTGTATGTAAGAAATCTATAGAGACAGGCTCAAATGCTGTACAAGGTTGCCTTTGAAATTATGTATCACAACTGTGTGGTGACGATGAGTCGATTGAAATTGTGTTGTCAAGCTGACCTCTAATAGTTTGCACTTTGTCACGGAATTTGCAAACAGGTCTGAAGTTCAACCAGGGAGAAGGTTGTTGGAAGTGGTGTACATTTGTTCCTTGACATTAGCTTGTTAGTAATATCGAAGAGCTCTTTCAGCTGGAGCTTTCAGTGATCTTAGTACTGTAGTAGGTTGATTTCGCTGCATGAACTATGTTTGTGACATTCTTCTTAGCGGTTTCGTAGATTTGTTTATGAATAGTAAGACCAGATGAAAGCCAAAGCCTCTCAGCCTTATGGTGTTCTCTTTTAGCGGTGCGATGCTGGTCCCTAAAACTACTATACCATGGAGAACACTTCTGAATGGATACTCTGCATTTGGTTGCTTGGGCATTTTTGTCAAGCAATGAACGCAAGCACTGATCAAAATTCTGCTGTAGGAGATAAGTAAGTTGTTAGGTTTGCTTGGATGTCATGCATTAGTTGGGTTCAATTAATCATACAGAGGTTTCTCTTAGTAGCAAACAAAGATGGATGATTAGGAACTGATACATTAAGATGGCATATGACACAGAGGTGATATGATGCAAGTTTGCGACACCAATGAAAACTGTAGAATATTATCATCAGGTCTATGAAGAATCCAGTCTAAAATATGACCATATTTATGGGTGGGTTGGTTAACTGACTGTTTGAGGTTGAAAAACGATGTGTATTAGTTTTCAGGACAGTCAAAGTGAAAGTTAAAATCTCCAAGAATAATCTGGCTGCCACCTATCAAATTCCCATATTCCAGGTTAGGAGACTGTTCCAAAAAGAGAGATTCTGTCAGCTTAACACCATCTTAATTTGAAGAAAGTTCCATAAAGTCAAACTTTATATTATTTCCCAATTACCTGATTTTGTATTATAACATCAGCCATCTCCATCTCTGTTTGCTGACCTTTTTCCTTTGGCGTCAAGGGCAGCAGAAGATTGTCATTGGTGTGATCCGACACAAGGTCCTTACCAATACCATTACTCAGAGGGGGTTTGTTCTTCTTGTTGGAAGACTTTCTTTTCCAGGATTTCCTTTTCTTTCCATCAGAGGGAGGCTCCCGGGCTCTACTTAGAGCCTCCTAGTTCCAACACAACATATAGCTAAATGAAATTTGTGTTTGGACTTTGACAAAAATAATTCAGAGAGATACAGATCAATCGCATGACAAATCCCAAAATCTGCAGTTATTTCATTTCTGCATACTTAAACAAAGATGTAAATATTTCTGATTTACATTTTCCCATTATTCAAGCCTAAGTCAAAAACATACTTGATGTTACATGTGTGTAAACATTTTTACCTTGACTACACTCCATTTTGTATGTTTAATGTTAAGCATATGAAACACAGAACAATGACCAAATTGGTATGTAAAAGTATGTATATCATGTGCACTAGTCTAAGTAAAGAAAATATATTGTATGTGTAATGTTAACTGAAAAAATAAGCCTTTACCCAGCCAAACATTTTCTCTCTCTTGATCCTCATGTCATAAGCCTGAATCATCTGGAATGATAAGAAGTGATAAATATAAATACTGTATATACTTGCTGATAAGTTGGGACCAACTGAAAAAACATCATAGACCCAGATCTGCCAGCGCATTATACGACAGCAGATCAGGGTCTATGTTGTTTGCAGTTGGACCCAACTTATCAGCAAGTAAATACGGTATTTTATTTCCTGACAGGATAAATATTATGTTCCATATGCAGATAAAACAGATCAGTGATAAGAACAGTTTGGTTGTAAGAGGTTTAAAAACCTATGTCAGGGCTGAGCAAATTTTGTTTTCATCCACTAGTCCCGGAATAGCGACTTGGAAAATTTGACTTGCCCGACTTCAAAAATGAATAGTCCGGGATGTCGGGCTATGGGATTTGCTCAGCCCTGAAGATGATTAAGAAGAACCTGCAAGTCTTCCCTCCCAACAGAGCTGCCCTCTCATGAGGAAAGTGCCTGTAGTCAAATGCTCTAAAGCATCTCAAAGGTTCTGCTTATGTCTCTTTGGAGAAATAGCTACCGCACATTCAGTAGCAGTCTTATGTTTTATCACTCCACTTTCACAAAAAATTTCCTTCTCCAAATCGTCCTTATTGCCTTCCTTGCAAAAATAATTTAGCAAACTCATTTTATCCACAGAGTAACTATCAGCTTGCTTGAAAACTACTTCTAAAGTGATCATAACATACATTTTCTCTTTTAAATACGAACAGAGACAGCTCATTAATTAGCGTAATTGTTTCGCTTCAAATGCAATATTGCACGTGCAAGTTAGCCATCTGTATAATCAATTAAAAATTAAAGAATCCTTACTGTCATTTAATCAGTTCATAAAGGAAACCAACACTAATGTCGGTAAAGTACCTTTCATTAATTTGTTTACACTAACTTAAAATCATAGTGAGCCGCTCATGAGGATCTGGCTTGAGTAAACACAATGCAACAAAGTCGCTTAAAACACTGCTAATTGATCATACTGGCTTTCTTTTGTTTGACGTGTTTTGATTTGCCAATAATTTGGTCACTTAGCTCAATGTGCAGTCAAGCGGTAACAGAACGTGCGCATATGCGAAAATTATCACCGACCACATTTATGTGTTATACAGAATGTAAATGTATACATGAAGAGGGGTAGAATCAAGTATTCAGTACGCCCAGAGGGCATGATTCGCCAAATAAAGGTAGATATAGTGATTAAAGCATGAAAATAAGGACTTGCCTGACTTTTTTAAAAAGCACTTGTCCATGACTAGTGACTTGGAAAATTTAACTTGCCCGACTTAAAAAATGAATAGTCTGGGACGTCGGTCTATGGGATTTGCTCAGCCCTGTATGTATACAGCAATATACTGATGATCAGTTGATTGCTCATGTATTTATTCTATCCACCAATTAATCAATCAAATTTACTGAAACTGGGTATATCTGTAAATTGTTAGAGAATAAAACATGTGAAAAGTCTGACAATTGTTTAGATGGATGAAGACTTTATTGCAATGAAAGACACAATAATAGGAAGAAAAAAATTTAAATACATGCTTTACTTCTGGATAATAATAATAATAATAATAATAATAATAATAATAATAATAATAATAATAATAATGCAAGTCTAATGTGTTTCAAGAGGGTTGATCAGTTAATAAACACTTTTCTTACTTAAGGCCTCAAATAAACTTAGAAAAAATATCAGATTGTGTTTTGTGATTGCAGCCTTCAAGCTTTCATAATAACATAACTTTTGCTGCCCTAGAATGTTTCAATTAGCATTAAAAGATCTTATATGGAGAGAAATAAAAGTGTTCTGAGCTTTTCTCTTTTTGTGCACTCCATACATCTTAATACTTCTGCTCATAAAAGAACTGATGGGAGGGAAACAAATTTAAAAGTGTAATGTCTTACACTCAGGGCTCGCCTGCCTAAGGTCAAGGTTGTATTGAAGCTGCTCATATTGGCCACCACTTCCCCTCTCCTTGCCTCATGCTGGGCAAGTAATGCACGTCTAGAAGATACAATGATGATGCAGATAATAATAATAATAATAATAATAATAATAATAATAATAATAACAGGAAGGGTAAGAACCTGTTTAAAACTACATGAAATATTGTCAAAGGTGGCGCAGAAATTTTTTTTATACTAATAATGGGAGAGAGAAGTTTATCTAAATCTCTATAAATTCTATATTCGTTTTAATGTACATTTTTATGATTCTTTACAAAAGTCAGTAATAAAAGTAACAAATTTCATTTAAATAATTTAATCAAATGAATTTCATTTTAAATGACTAACCTGCAATATAAATATTGATATTTCTAAAATGGGGATTTCCTAAAAAAATAATCTCTGCCAAAGTCTTTAAAATTTTAATTTAATTTAAAAGTAAAAGTAACATAAATGTTTGTGAACAACCAAAAGAACTCAAGTACCAAACAAAATCATGCAATCTAAAAAGTAACATGTGCAATTCAGTAAAATATTCTAGTTCCGAATTTATTTATTTCATGTTGTATTGTAGTTAAAAAGGTACATTTGTATATAATTTTCTAAAGTCTCTTGATAAATTTATTTCTTGTTGTACTTGCCTCAGACAGACTGGTATGTTTGTATTTACTGTTAATTTCTTTAACTTTAAGTGGGGTGTTACCCTTAGCTCACCCTGACTTTACAGCTGGGGATGTAGCTGCTGAATCCCAGTAAAACCGAGAAACCCATCATTAGTGGCAATAGTGTGTATGAAAGCTTGCAATAAATCACTAATAGCAAGTTCCCCCTAATGGACAAACATTTAGTTTAGTGACCATTTGTTGTGAAATTTGTAGCTCTTTCAGAAGGTATAAAGTGCTTAAAACAGAGTTTAAAAAGTTTAAGTGCAATTTTGAATTATCTAGCTCATTAGGAATATTTTACGAGTATGTACTCACTAAATTTAACCTTTTGGGAAATTTTACTTCAACTAAATGTTACAAATGAGTGTGTTGGGAGAATGGATGTACGGGTAGAACTAGGTTATAGAATTTAAGCTTTGTACATTTTGGTATATATGGTAGAGAAAATATCTGCTGTTGACACAATCTGAAAAGTTTAGCTTAGTATCAAGCTTAGGATGATTCCCAGGGAATGCTTTCTCTGAGGTCCACTAACTTCACTGATAAGCTAGGGTCAACCACTGTACATGAGAGTCAGCATGTAGTTCTAGAAGGGATTAGATGTAAATAAAAGTCTATATGGAAAATCATCCTGCTCTTCTAATTCCCCCAACCTAAATGCAGTTACAGCACCTTATGTACTATTTAAAACACCTTACTGTATATACTTGTGTAGAACCCGATACCAACTGCAAATTGCATAGACCCAGATCTGCCATTGCATAATGCACCGGCAGATCTGGGTCTATGCAGTTTGTAAGGACTAATCAGTAGAACAAACAACATAGACCCTGATCTGCCGGCGCATTATGCGACCGCAGATTAGGGTCTATTTTGTTTGCATTTGGACCTTGATTATATGCGAGTATATACGGTAGTTCCTTTGTATTCAGGATAAGCAACCAGACCATAATGATCATAATCATTAACTGTAATTATCTATAATGAATTACTACATTTTAAGTAATCACATGTAATTGGTAATCGGGCATTTTTTTAATACAAGTAACTGTAATGTAATCAGCTACTGAAAAAATACCAAGTAATCAAGATTACTTTATGATTACCACATGATTATATTTTCAAGGAAACATACATAGAACTTGATACATAGAACTTGAAACATACATAGAACTTAAAATGTGATGTTAAACTTGGAGTATTCACATTCTTTTTAACTGATTACAAAATAATTTGATTTAATCATTTACTTTCCCCCATAAAAGTAACTGTGATGAAAATTATAAATACAATTTTCAAAATTGTAATTTAATTAATTAGATTCTAAAGTAATTGACTGCAGAGCTGTAAGCAAACACTGCATCGTCATTAACAGTAGGCCTATCTAAAAAGCCAACAGAAAGAAATACATCATTAAACCTGTTGCTGTATACAATGTTCCCTTGTTTTAGTGTGCATGATAACTCACAAACCTGTTGCTGTATACAATGTTCCCTTGTTTTAGTGTGCATGATAACTCACAAACCTGTTGCTGTATACAATGTTCCCTTGTTTTAGTGTGCATGATAACTCACAAACCTGTTGCTGTATACAATGCTCCCTTGTTTTAGTGTGCATGATAACTCACAAACCTGTTGCTGTATACAATGTTCCCTTGTTTTAGTGTGCATGATAACTCACCTGTTGCTGTATACAATGTTCCCTTGTTTTAGTGTGCATGATAACTCACAAACCTGTTGCTGTATACAATGTTCCCTTGTTTTAGTGTGCATGATAACTCACAAACCTGTTGCTGTATACAATGCTCCCTTGTTTTAGTGTGCATGATAACTCACAAACCTGCTTGTAATATGGAGGCCAGTGAGGATCATATTTATATTTTACTTATAAAAAAAGACAGGGAATAGACTCTTATTTGCTTAACATTAAAAAATCATAACCAACATTTTTAAATGAAAGCTCCATATATTGTTCATTACATAATTGAATACAAAGGTCAGTGCACAGAAATTTGGAATCAACATCATGAAATTTTAACATTTTAATAAGAAATTATATATTTTGTAAGATTTTCTTTAACAAAAATATATCCCCAATAAATAACACAATATACAACAAAATATCGATCATTGAAAATGTTTGGAAATGCCTACTTATGGCAACACTGTAAGAAATTAATACCAATTAAAAAAAAGTCTTGCCCAGTAAAATTCATTTTTTAACTTTATGTTTAATTCACTTTCAATGCAATTGTCATACATGTGATATGCCCGCTTCTATTCAAACATGAAAAGAGTCAACTGACTGTCAAGGTGATGCCCTCAAGCCCTTCTGTGATAACAAATTAGGTGTTTACTTATCAGCTAAGCTGAATTTCATTCAGCAACTGTTGAGAACTTAATGGTCTTTTATCATGATAACACAAGCTAATTAACAGATTAATTGTCTCAGGTGATTGCAATACATGAGACATGCTGACATCACAGCAACATGTCTATGTAGGGTCAGCATAATTTCTTGATAAAAAACACACTGCAGATAACTCCTAAATTTTATCTTTTGACTAATCTGTTGATTGTTTCTTTAAAAGTTTGCAATTATACATTCAAAAATAACTTGCATGTTCCAATAAAAGGCACACATTATTTTCTTTTCATTTTCTTTTTGGTTAATTTTGTTATCACTGAATGTAGTGTTCAGGGACTGCAACTGCTGTGTGCTGACCATTTTACTAGTACAAATAATATATGGTTGTACTCAATCACTGACATGTGGTATCAAAAAAAATTGTATGGTGACATTTAAAATTGCGTTTCACTGGCATCTGAATCCACAATATCAATTTCTTGGAGTATGTAATTTATCCTCCATTGCATGATTTTGCAAATACAGCTTGTTAATGCTATGGGATGATAGCTGGAAGGGTCAGTAGGGTCCTTTCCAGGTAAGGGTACTGGTCTCACAACAGTGTGAAATTGCCAGTTTCCCAAATTGTATTCAAAATCTTTAGTGTGTATTGACAGCTGTATCAGGTAAGTATTTCAGAAGTTGATAGCGTATTTCACCTGGTCCTACTGAAGATCAAGAGAGTTTTGTAACTATCTGAAAGTGAAAGGTTTATTGTAATCTTCAGCATTAGCAGATTTAAAATGTAAACAAACGCTGTCTTTCTGATTTTTTATATGGTGAAAAATTTCTCTAGTGAAGAATTTTTTGAGAATCTTGTGGACAATATATCTGAAATTTCTGGTTGGATAGTGACCAATTTATCAGATTTATTTATGCATTTGATACAGCTGTTTTTGTTTTTGCCAATTATTTTCTGTGCCATATTCCATTTAATAAAAGAGCCAAAGCTTAATTAGGATCTCCATATTTTCCTTTTGCTCTCTCTGACAATATGATGACTTTTAGCTAAGTATACACTGTATTTATTCAGATTTTCAGTTGCTGGATTGGCACTGAAAACTTGAAAGACCTTTTTATGTTCCTTATGGCATCTTTACAAACATCATCAAACCATGGTTTGTTGACACATTTAGGAATTGCCAAAGTTTTTGATATTGTATTTCCAGCAACATCTTGGAGTATCTCAGCAAATAAGAGTATTTGAGGTTCAGAGTATCGCTTCCTAATTATACTGGAATACTGGTTATTATACTGGTTACAACCACAGAGGTCTTCACTAACTTCCCAAGAGAAGTCAAGTAAAAGAGATGGACTGCAGATGGTCAACTCTAAGCATGAATACAATCCTGTGGCAGGATGTTGCAGGATGCCAGCAGACATGTAACTTATCATTAAAAAGGCAAAGATTGTGTTCTAAAACAAAATCTTCTATTTTCTTTCTTCTCTTGTCTATGGTGACCAGCGAAGATGCCAAGTAAGACAAAAGGTGCTGGAAATTGTTAAATAAGATGGTCAAGATCAGACTGATTTTCTGGAATGCATGGGGAAATATACTGAGCAAAGTGAAAGAGTTTTGTGTATGGACACATGAATGACTATAGCCTGTAATGTAATACAGACATTAATTTGGCTTTGAGGAGTTCTCTTATTTATGATGCTGGATAATCCTCCAGCAGCTTTATTAGTGTTATCAAATTTTGAAGATTAACTCAATACTTTTATTTAAAAAGGTCTTCTGAAGACAGACAGCTATTGGATCATATTCTTTAAGCAAAAGACTTATTTCATCAATCCTAAGCAATTCCACTGTATTATGCTGTCAGACACATTTATGGTTTGGTGGAAGTATGGAACTTCTGAAAGGTTTCACTGTTGTGGTATCAAAGGACTCTCCAGTTTCCATACTCATTAAGGAGTTTGTCAGGATCATAACAGACTTTTAGAAGTCATGTAGATTGTTTAATACACTCTTTGTTTTAAGCACACATTACCACTGGAGCCAGTAGTTTGCTGCTCTTTTTGTGGGTCAGATATAACCAGTTTCTCATGCGTAGTGCTGGGTTTCTTATTTGTCACACTGATGCACTGATTACTTGCATTTTCTGATTCACTCTTGGTTTGGGTGGCTCTTGCATAGATTTGGAAGATACCAAGAATGTAAGCTTGGTATTGCCCTGCAGCCAGGTAAATATTTGTCTGGGTACTGAGAGAATTAGTGAAAGGTTTCTTCTCCACTCTAGCTGCATTCACATAGAATTTGCCAACGGTGTTAAGTGTAGATGTGGCTTCCAAAAACTTTCTGGCCTTATGGAAACTATGGCCTTTCTTAAATTTTGCCCATTGTATATCTTTCTCATGCTTCCACTTAGAACAATGTCTGAAGTACGAGAAGTAGTTGCCCTGGCAATTTCAACATGATTTTCTCCTTGTATGACGATTCAATGTGACCCTCCTTCCCACATCTGGGACAGGCTGGTTTCCTCTTGCATCCATATTTGTGGTGACCATACTTCTGGCAGTTAAAATACTGCAAGGGATATGGGATTAAAGGTTTAACTGGGATATTTAAGAATCCAGTTTGATCAATGCAGGCAAAGTGGTCCCGTCAAATGTAAATATGCACGTGTTGGTGTGAATAAACTTGCCGTTTTGATGAATGGAAGTGCTTAAATGAGACAAATTATTCACAGACAGAGTACACATTAAGAATTTTTAGGTAAAAACCAAAATAATTGAACAGAATAAATAGCTTGAAATAATGTCCAATGTGATGTAATTAAAATAACCTCCATAAACTATAAAGAGATGTTTGTGGACAGCTAGCTGGATTACTTGAAGACTGCATTAAGCAATCATTACAACTCAGTCCAAAACCTTTACCAAGGAAAATGCCTAAGCCAATTTTAAGGCTTAAGGCTAAGATGTATAGCGCAGGTAGCCACTGGTGAAAATATCCCAAATCACCCATAATTTATGGACATTATTGTTCTTTGATGTGACTTTTATGTGCAATTAAATTTTCTGATCTTACTTTTCTTTGATAGAGTTGGTGGAAATCTGCATACGGTCCCTTACTGCCATAAAGAAAACTTCCTCCCTTGTGGAGAAGAAATAGTCCAACATTGATTTCTGTGAAGAAAAATTACAAACATATAATGTTTATAACAGCATTCATAAACATAAAGAAAAAAATAATTTTAGATTCTAACTTTGGCACACACACACACACACAGAGATATTTATAAAAGTATAAAGTAGCATTCACGAATTCACACAAAGAATGCAGCATGGTCTAAACCTTAGCATTGTGGACTCGGTCATAAAATACATCAAGTTTCTGATGCCATGTGGACAGTACTTCAACAAGGCATGTTACATGTTACCTAAATTTACTGCTCTGGTGAACCCTATTGTAAATATGTAATACGACTTCTAGATGGGAGGTAAACCTATAATGGTTTGGTGTACCAACTACAGGAAACTTATACTATCAGTAGTTACCATCGTAACTTGTAAAAGTCATACTCGGGCCTCCCCGGAACAAGTCATACCTGAACCTCGATGTTGGGATTGAAAAACATGATGCTCAAGACCTCATGAGCCTTACTAATACCTAACATTGACCCTCCCCAGACCAAGTCATACCTGGACCCCCCTGTTGACATTGAACAACATGATGCTGATGAAGCTCAAGACCACCTAATATTGGCCCTCCCTGACCAAAGTCATACCTGGACCCCCCTGTTGGCATTGAACAACATGATGCTGATGAAGCTCAAGACCACCTAATATTGGCCCTCCCTGACCAAAGTCATACCTGGACCTCCCTGTTGGCATTGAACAACATGATGCTGATGAAGTTTGGGATCTTGGGACCCTTATTAATACCTAACATTGGCCCTACCTGGCCCAAGTCATACCTGGACCTCCCTGTTGGCATTGAACAACATGATGCTGATGAAGTTTGGGATCTTGGGACCCTTATTAATACCTAAGATTGGCCCTACCTGGCCCAAATCATACCTGGACCTCCATATTGGCATTGAACAACATGATGCTGATGAAACTTGGGATCTTGGGACCCTTACTGATACCTAACACTGGCTAATTATGGCCCAAGTCATACCTGGACCTCCCTGTTGGCATTGAACAACATGATACTGATGAAGCTCAAGACCTCGCGAACAATGCCATCACTCCTTCTGGACAGGTGGGGCAACACTTTGTTCACCACATCATGTTGATTTATAGTATTCTGAATCTCCTTTATGTTGTTCAACTGTCTGGATTGGAGAGAAAAAAAATAAAAGAAAGTAAATATATTTCAGGTTATTTAAATGAAGTGTGGCAAAAAAAAATTTCTTCTTCTTTTTATTATTATCGCAAAATACACACCATAAAAAGTACCACTTTACCACTCCATATTTACTTCAACACACCAGTACATATTTCTCTAGTTTTTCTACAAGTTTTAGGATTTGACTAATAAAAATGAGACATGTGGAGGAGTTTGTTCTGCTTTTAACTCTAAACTTTGGAAACCTGCATGTTACCTTTTTACCCTTATATATGCAGAAAAACCTTTCTTTTGTGGATTTACCATCCACTGATGTAACTGATCACACACTGATGATTGACAGTAATGAGAACTTATATGGTTTTTATATCATAAAAAAGGTAATTTTGGGTTCCCTTTTCAGACTATTTGAAAATTGGGAGTGCAGTATTAAGTAAATTTTACAAGGTTTCAATTTTGGGAGTGCTAATTTTAGAGAATTC
Organism: Margaritifera margaritifera; assembly: GCA_029931535.1. Classification (NCBI taxonomy): domain Eukaryota; kingdom Metazoa; phylum Mollusca; class Bivalvia; order Unionida; family Margaritiferidae; genus Margaritifera; species Margaritifera margaritifera. The sequence goes on from JAQPZY010001656.1 coordinate 2,165,183, forward strand.
AGCTTTAAGAGATTATAATGAGTACTATTTTTGAGGTACTAAACAGGACAATAACTACACAACTAAATACAATACTGATTACACAATGATTCACAGTAATGAAATTTGTGTTGTTTCCATACATGTTGCAGATCTTACCTCGCAATTACAATTTATTTATTTATCATCAACTCAAAAACTTTATTTAAGAACCCTGTGACAGAAGTACAAGTCAAACTTGTATATCCAATCTGATCTCTAAAAGAGTTTGAGTAACCAAATTATAAAACAAGAGTTCCTCAAAGGGACTGACAATCCACTGACTGAAAATAATTTCCAGGAATTCAAGACCCATTCTTCTTTATAACGGCTAAGTGTTCAAGATGGTTGCTGTGGTGACCATGTTGGATGTTAGATCAGCACAGTTTTTCTTTAGGACCCAATAAACATCATAAGAAGTCTTTTGGTGAAAAGACCATGTTGATATGACGATCCATCTTGGAAGAGTTGCAATAACAAGATTTTCAAGATAGTTACCATGGCAGCCTTACTGGATCAGCACCATTTTCATTTAAGACCAACTAGATATCACAAGAAGTCTTTTGTGGAAATCCCCATGTCGATATGTCCATCCATCTAGAAGGAGTAGTGATAACGGGATTTCAAGATGGCTGCTGTGGCAGCCATATTAGAGGTCAGATCAGCACCATTTTCATTTAGGACTAACTAGACATTATAATAAATCTTTCAGTGAAAACCCCATGACAATATGACTTCCCATTCAGAAGGAAATGCAAGAACAAGATTTTCAAAATGGCTGCCAAGGTGGTTATATTGGATATAAGGTTGGGAATATTTTCATTTAAGACCAATTAGACACCATAAGAAGATTTTTGGGTGAAAACTGCATGTCGATACAACTTTTTGTTCTGGAGGAGTAGCGATAACAAAATTGTCAAGATGGCTGCCATGGTGCCCAAACTGGACATCATATTAACACCATTTTATCATTTTGGATCAACTAGGCATCATCAGAAGTTTTTTAATGAAAACCCCATGTTGATATTACTATCTATTCAGGGGAGTGGCAATAACAAGATTTTCAAGATGACCACTGTGTTGTCCATACTGAATGTCCAAGTGGCACCATTTACATTTAGGGCCGACCTAGATATCAGAAGAAGCCTTCAGATGAAAGTCCCCATGCATGGTTGCCATACTGGTGGTCAGATCAGCACAATTTTAATTTAAAACAAACTAGATATCATAAGAAGTCTTCTGGTGAAAACCCCATGTCAAAATAAGACTTTTGACTGAGGATGAGTAGTGATAACAAGATTTTCAAGATGGCTGCCATGGTGGCCAGTTTGGACATCAGATCTGCACCAATTTAATTTACAACCAAGTAGACATTATAAGAGGTCTTTTAGTGAAAATCCCATTTTAATATTACCATCCATTCAGGAGGAACAGCAATAACAAAATTTTCAAGATGGCCACTGTGTTGGTTATACTGAATGTCCAAATGGTACCATTTACATTTAGGGCCTACTTTGACATCAGAAGAAGCCTTCAGGTGAAAGCCCTATGTTGATAACTTTCCATACAGGAGGAGTAGCGATAACAAGATTTTCAAGATGGCTGTCATGCTGGCCACACTGGATGTGAGATCAGCACCATTTTAAGTTAGGACCAACTAGATATCATAAGAAGTCTTCTGGTGAAAACCCCATGTCAAAATAAGACTTTTGACTGAGGAGGAGTAGTGATAACAAGATTTTCAAGATGGCTGCCATGGTGGCCAGTTTGGACATCAGATCTGCACCAATTTAATTTACAACCAAGTAGACATTATAAGAGGTCTTTTAGTGAAAATCCCATTTTAATATTACCATCCATTCAGGAGGAACAGCAATAACAAAATTTTCAAGATGGCCACTGTGTTGGCTATACTGAATGTCCGAATGGTACCATTTGCATTTAGGGCCAACTTTGACATCAGAAGAAGCCTTCAGGTGAAAGCCCTATGTTGATAACTTTCCATACAGAAGGAGTAGCGATAACAAGATTTTCAAGATGGCTGTCATGCTGGCCACACTGGATGTGAGATCGGCACCATTTTAAGTTAGGACCAACTAGATATCATAAGAAGTCTTCTGGTGAAAACCCCATGTCAATATGACTTTCTGTTCTGGAGGAGTAGTGATAACAAGATTTTCAAGATGGCTGCCATGGTGGCCATACTGGACATCAGATTGACACCATTTTCATTTCAGACCAACTAGACATCAAAATTCTTTTAGTAAAAACTCATGTTGATATGACCATCCATTGAGGATGAGTAGCAATAAAACAATTTTCAAGATGGCCACTGTGTCTGCCATATTGGATGTCCAAGTGGTACCATTTTCATTTAGGGCAAACTAGACATCATAAAAATCTTTGGGAGAAAACCCCATGTCAATATGAATGTCCATTTAGGAGGAGTAGCAATAGCAAGATTTTCAAGATGGCTGCCATATTGGATTTCAGATTGGCACCATTTTCATTTTGGACCAACTAGACATGATAAGAAGTCGTTTAGTGAAAACACCATGTTGATATGACCATCCATGCAGAAGGCATAGCAATAACAAGATATTCAAGATGGCCACTATAGTGACCATATTGTAAGTCTGAGCAGCACCATTTTAATTTAGAAGCAGCTAGACCTTAGTATGAATGCATGTGTAAAGTTTCATAGCAATCTTCCAAGTAGTGTAAGAGAAGTAGTGATAACAAACTTGTGCTAATGGACAGATGGACAATGTACATCAGATGACAGATGACAGGCAATAGGCCATCCCATAAGCTCTTCTGGTCTATGACCTGTAGAGCTAAAAACTAGAGCATTCTCAATTAGGCAAATACAAAGGTATGTAAAGCAGAATGAATATCTATAATCTAATGAAATCCTCACGTTCTTGAAACATGTAAAAAGAATAAAGATTAATTGCAAATATTATTTTGCTAGAAATGTGCTGAATTACAGAATTGACAATGATTTAATGACACTATAATATAAATTTCACAGTATCTACAAATACCAGTATGTATGGCTAACTGCTCACTTTTTGATTTTGGTCTCAGAGGCTCTTGTATCCCAGTCCTCTGGAAGCTTTCTCTCCTCATTATGGATAATGGCCCTCAGAATCTGCAGACATTTGATGTCCAGGACCTCTTCCGCACCTGATGGCATCATGGCCAGCTGGATTTGCTTGGCAGATATCCTGCAGTTAGTCAAAAAAAGGAACTGTAATCTTTGAGCAACATCGTAGTTGTCAATTAAGCAAAATGATAAACTCCACAATTTGTACAGTTGTGTAATTATAAAGGCATTAAATTCACAACTGAAAATGTATTTTAAAATATCTGAATATTTTACAATCTTATACCCATTGAATTAAGACACCTTCACTAGTAAAATTTGTTATAAGAACTTAAACAGATACTATTTTTGTCAGCATTAATTTTTAAAGATGCATGACCCAATGTTCATGTTCTCAAAAAAGGGTTATTCTCAAGGAAACAGTGCTTACAAATATTAAAATATTTTATTTTGCTCCTTTGAATCAGGAAAATGTACTTTATGCAGAAACTGATTTAGTTTTGCGACATATGATCAATATGTATGATTATTAAGCTAAAATATTACTTTCTTTACTGATTTCTTTAACCTATTATTAGATGACAAAATTAAAAATCTGGAAAATATCGGGGTTAATATTGTCAAGCCCACCTGTATTTAATTACAGAGTAAAAAACTTTACCACTGACCTTAAGCTAGTATGCATATATATATATATATATATATATATATATATATATATATATATATATATATATATATATATGTATGTATGTATGTATGTATGTATGTATGTATGTATGTATGTATGTATGTATGTATGTATGTATGTATGTATGTATGTATGTATGTATGTATGTATGTATGTATGTATGTATGTATGTATGTATGTATGTATGTATGTATGTATGTATGTATGTATGTATGTATGTATGTATGTACATGTATGTATGTATGAAGTAGCATTTATGGCACTTCAGCACAATAGTGGCTAAATGGTGACAACTAAAGGTAAAGTTAAAAAAAATGGATTGCATAGAATTTAGTAAGATAAATCCTTCCAAATAAATGTAAACATGAAGTACAGCAAGATATAATGTATATAAAAGAAAAGATAAAGGCAACATATAAACCTTTAAAACATATGGTTACATGCGTGAACAGATGTATTGACAGTCATAAGGACAGATGGATGTATGACACACACGGATGCCAAAGTGATTACTGTCTTGAACATCCCCCGAGAAAGGCTCAACAAAAAGTATCCAATGTTTAATGAGACCATGTATTATGACGGCTACTCCTGCCCTAACTCTGCACACAAGTAGCATGTTCCACATTATCAGTAATACTTACGACAACTGCTCAAGGAGTTTCTTTGTCAAAGCATATCTTTTGGAAGACTTCTTTTCATGATGATCAATGAATGTTTTCACAAGATTCTGAAACTCTTCACCTAAAGGAAGTTCCTCACTGCTTCCTCTCTCCGTATATTCTGTGAAGGAGAAAAAACTGAGGATTACCGTATTTCACCAGGTATTGTGTACAGCTGTGTTTAATATTTACCTTTGTGTTGCAAATACCCAACTGCAGACGGTATACACCTAATTCGCAATCAAATCATTCACCTTCAAATCAGTCTCCATACTGATGACTTTAAATCATTAGTAAAATGAACATGGTAGATCCTGATCTGCTGACACATAATGTGACAGAAGATCTGGGTCCATATACATTGTGACAGAAGATTTAGGTCTATGTACATTATTTGACATAAGATCTGGGTCCACACACATTATGTAACAGAAGATTTTGAGCTATATACATTATTTAACATCAGATCTGGGTCCACACACATTATGAGACAGAAGATCTGGGTCCATGCACATTATGTGACAGAAGATTTGGGTCCACACAAGTTATGTGACGGAAGATCTGGTCCACACTCATTATGCAACAGAAGATTTGGGTCCACATATATTATGTGACAGTAGATCTGGTTCCACACACATTATTTTACAGTAGAGCTAGGTCCACAAAATAATGACAGAAGATCTGCCTAATAGCCAAATGTAGCTTTTTGTTGAAATTTTCCCAATGCTGTAGAAAAAACTGTTTCAAGGTTTTCCTACTTTTTGTATCTTCATCCATATTTTATGTCACATCAGCATAATTTGTCCAATACTGAAGGCCCCTATGCCAGGACATCAGCATCGTTTGTCCAATACTGAAGGCCCCTATGCCAGGAAACTTTCTGTCAATGTCCAATACTGAAGACCCCTATGCCTGGAAACTTTCTGTCAATGTTGGTCAAATTCTGTTTGGTGTTTTGTTGACATAAAGTTGTTTAAGTGTTTCTTTACTTTTAGTAACGATAGCCTTATTTGATGGCAAAATGGCATCATTTGTATGAAAGACATGCAAGCTTGGGTACTTTCTGTCAACTTTTGTCAAATTCTGTTACTGCTGAGGAAGGGCAAGACTGACCAAAACAAGTTACATAATTCATCAGCTATATAGGAAGCTTCTGTGGATAGAATGTAACATGCAATACCAGCTTCCTGTATTGATTTTTGTTATAGCATCATTCATTGGCTGCTTCTGCTGCATAGGTGGGGCAGCTGTGACAAAACCCGCAAAGATGACATTATATGATAAAGATGGTTTAGAATGCAGTCTTGAGGAACATCAAATCAATAGACCATGCCTTAAAAAGCTAATTATATCAGTTTACACATACAAGTAAGGCCTATTTGAAGTGCCAAAAAAGACCAGTCAAAGTTAAGACTGTGCATTTTAATAATAATTATAATAACCTAATTCAGTAAAGGTTACATATTTACTTGATGCTAATCTTCCATATGGCCCTTATTTTGAGGAACCAAGGAACATTGTATAATTTAAATAAAAGCTAACTTTGAATTCTGGGCTTTTTTTCTCTCTCTCTCTGTCTCTCTCTCAAAATGCATACCATCTCTCAATTTCTTCATCTATACCAGACCTCGAAAGTCAGTCATGTATATGCCCAACATTATTGACACAATAGATTTTTTGACTGACTATAAAATGCCCAAATCGATACTAGAAGTTTCAACTAAGAAACTCATATTCAGACTTAATAAATAATTGCTTTAACTCTAACTCATATACAGGTATTGACTTTATATTATATGTAAGATGTACACCACAACGGACGTGAAACTGCCTTGGCTAAATGGTACAATCTAACCTAACTTGTTTCCTGCCTCAAACAAGTTTGGAGACAAACCATTTGATTTGATAAAGACGAATCCCAAACAAAATGTGATGCCTAGGTCATTTTCTGAAAGACAAAGAAAAGAAAAAGTGAAATATTCCCCATTTAAATAATAATGTATGCTCATAAATATGGTTTTGCACTAATGCACCACCAAAACTAAGAATATCAAGTGTGATTGTAACCCATAGATACCCCTATAACTTAAATGGTTCTACTCTGCGTGTTTGAACAGTTCATTATTATCCACTGGAAGCTTAAGCATGTTTGAGCAGTTCATTATTATCCACTGGAAGCTTAAGAATAATATAATTACAGGCTGTGCAGTAATAGTGTCATACACTTGTGTGCCATACATACTCATGTATAAGTCTTGTCAAACTGCAAACAACATAGACCCTGATCTGCTGGTGCATTATGCGATGGCAGATCATGGTCTATGTTGTTTGTTCTACTGATTAGTCCTAACAATCTGCATAGACCCAGATCTGCCAGTGCATTATGCAATGGCATATCTAGGTGTATGTAGTTTGCAGTTGGATCTGACTTTCAAGTGAGTATCGACGATGGTAATGTGTGATTTGTTCTTCTGAGAATTTCTGGAATGCTCTCGACTGTTTATTAGGTTTGAACTTTTATCTAAATAATAATACATGTCCACCAGCATGAGCTCTGGTTTTACAGGCAGTTTCTCTGGTTTTACAGGCAGTTTTTTCTCTGCAGCTTTTTCTGCTGCTATGTGAATTAAATGACATGGACATCCAGAAAAATATATGCCATCATTAGTCTTCTTTTTCACATATGCCAGAGTAACATTCCATCTGCCAAGCTGTCAATACACTAGCATTGTCTGAACCCAAGGTAATCTGCCTGTCAATACACTAGCATTGTCTGGACCAAAGGCAATCTGACTGTCAATACACTAGCATTGTCTGAACCAAAGGCAATACAGTTCTTCCATAAAAATTTTTAACACTGAGGTTAGTCTAGGGTGTGGATGGATGGATGTACAGGCAGACACCAAAGTAATTGCTACACTGAGGTTAGTCTAGGGTGTGGATGGATGGATGTACAGGCAGACACCAAAGTAATTGCTACACTGAGGTTAGTCTAGGGTGTGGATGGATGGATGTACAGGCAGACACCAAAGTAATTGCTACACTGAGGTTAGTCTAGGGTGTGGATGTATGGATGTATGGATGGATGTATGTATGGATGGATGGATGTATGGATGTATGGATGGATGGATGTACAGGCAGACACCAAAGTAATTGCTACCCTGAGCTTCCACCAAACTGGTTCAACAAAAATTACACAAAATATATCCATAAAGTTTCATGATCCAAAGGCAAACCTTGTTTCAAGGTACATAATAACAAAGCATTAAGCATCAGCAACAGTAGACCATACAAATCAGGTAACGGTAATCAACTTTTTGTGCATATCACAGCCTTCTCATTAGCTGCCAGCAGCCAACTCAAAACCTTCTACTTGTACTAATTTTAATATTGTAGCCGTCTACTTTTACAGCACAGTAACATTTTTGGTTGAAACATTTTTTTTGTTAATATATTGTTGCACTGGCTTAGCATTGTACTTTTAATTTTGAGCTGGCTATTCAAAAGATAATGAGAAGGCTGGTATCATAAAAGGTGTCCAAAAGCAGGTAAAATCCTACATGAGAAGGCTGGTATCATAAACGGTGTCCAAAAGCTGGTAAAATCCTACATGAGAAGACTGGTATCATACACGGTGTCCAAAAGCAGGTAAAATCCTACATGAGAAGGCTGGTATCATAAAAGGTGTCCAAAAGCAGGTAAAATCCTACATGAGATGCTGCAAAAAGAGGAAGTTTTCCCTGCATGCTGACAAATCTTTAAAGATCAGTGTATTTTCAGTTTATCAGTCTGTTTATTGGTGTGTAGGCTTGTGGGCATATATCTTTCCCATGCACACATTCACAAAAATGCTCAAGTACACTTCAAGTTCTTTCTTTCTGAGCATATTAGTGGTTCATAATTAAAGCTTGAGGTTATCCCACCACCACCACCCAACAACCAGATAGAACACCAGTCCATCAAAGGCCAAGCTGCCTGCCCTATCATAGATATAATAGACATACAGTACTTACCTCGTTTTGACTTGACCTTGAGTTGCTGGGAGACGGAGTTCTGTCCACAGTGAACATGTTGGCAGTTTGTAGCAAACATATGAAACTTAGCATTTAGCTCCAACTCACTGGCATAGTATTCCATATTGCCCTGGTTTAATAATAACAGCATACACTTTAATTAATACCCTGACTAGACAAACTATGTCCATTACATGGTACATTTCATACTGCCCTATACATATAAATCAAATGCATGGACCTTTTTCTAACTAGAAATTTAAAGTATCCTTGGACTGCTCTCAAAATGACACTGCAAAAAGGACACTGTCATTCTGAAGCTTGATGGCATCCATGTTGTTTGAGTTCAAAGCACTTTGATCATGTCGCTTAGGGTACATTTTCATATTATTCTCTGCCATTTTGGCAATGATCCTTTACAGGGCATTATTTAAGTCCTTCCAAGCATTAAACCAGATTAATTTCACAAAATACCAAAATGACAAGCAAACAAAAATTAAAATCTATTAAAATATCTTTTTAAATGCAGACTTCCACAAGTTATATAACCTGAACATGACTTTTTATTGCTCTTCAAAATCATATTACACGCACATCAATTTTGAGGTATTTCTGAGTTAATATTATGGATATCTAAGGAATCAAAATACAATAAATATATAATCTAGGGGGACTGATACCTTTCTAACAGCACTTTTTGTGTCCCCAATTTTTATCTCATTGTTGAACTTCTCCAGAACTCCAATCATTATCTGAAAAGAAATTATAGTTATTAAGATCTTCTGGCACACTATATCCAACATGATTCAATGTGACACCTCACTAGATCTTCTGGCACACTATATCCAACTTGACTTAATGTGATACCGGACTAGATCTTATGGCACACTATATCCAACCTGACTGAATGTGATACCCGGCTAGACCTTCTGGCACACAATATCCAACCTGACTCAATGTGATACCCAACTAGATCTTCTGGCACACAATATCCAACCTGACTCAATGTGATACCCAACTGTCAAATGAAATATCATTATTCTATGGATGATGAAGAAGAAGATAAATCAGTGATACAATTATTAAATCACTATTCTTCCAAGAGGACTCCACTGAAAAATACACAATGACACCAATATGATATACACACAATTACTGTATATGTCACATACTGAATGTGTTAATTCCTACATTTACTGTACTTCTCAGGAAGGGACATTTTCTTCTATCAAAATAGTACAAGATCTCTATATAATTTGTCCATTTATGACTAATGATTGGATTCATGATGATACAACAAATCAGAGAAGGCGAATGATGGGTCATAGTGTAAAAAGATATTGAAATTAGAAGGTTTTTAGAATCACCCGATCCTGTGTACTAGATATTTAAATTAGTGTATTTTATTCATTAATGTAACACTTGCTTAAAACAAAAATGTTCCCTGGATGAAAGTACAGAAATTATGGCAGTCTAGTATTTAAACATGTATGTTGTATGTAGATCATTCCTAATGGGATATGCTTGTTATAATTGTGACCTTTATGGAAAGAAAAACATAAACATTTTATATAGGTAATGTACTTGGATCTATAATATCAGGCATAGTTAGTGAGGAAGACTGTAATCAACAGGCAAATACAAATGTATGGTACCTACCAACTGTAATCAACAGGTAAATACAAATGTATGGTACCTACCGCTGTAATCAACAGGTAAATACAAATGTATGGTACCTACCAACTGTAATCAACAGATAAATACAAATGTATGGTACCTACCGACTGTAATCAACAGGTAAATATAAATGTATGGTACCTACCAACTGTAATCAACAGGTAAATACAAATGTATAGTACCTACCGACTGTAATCAACAGGTAAATACAAATGTATGGTACCTACCGCTCTGGGTGCATTAGATGCTGAAACTACAGTTGTCAAAGATGTAACCATGGACTTCATGTGCTTTGGATCAGACAACACTGGTCCAATGACATCACACAGGGCCTGCACAGCAGAAAAATATATGATGAGCAGCTAAGAAAGATATCAATATGATCTAGAGAAATATATAATCAAGATATGTGCAATTCTTAATCTTAGTAGTAAGTTAAAAGCATAATGCATGTTTGACATCATCATCAAAGGAATATTATTGTTAGTTTCCCTGTATATATTTATAACAAATGGGGCAATGTACCCCCCTTCTGCCCTTATTCTCAGTTTTTGTATACATTTATAACAAATGGAATTGTACCCCACCCCTTTCGCCCCTTATTCTCAGCTTCTGTATACATTTATAACAAATGGGATTATGCACCCCTTTCTCCTAAGTTATTCTTAGTTTCTGTATACATTTATAACAAATGGGATTATAACAACCTTTTTCTTTAATCTCAGTTTCTGTGTGCATTGATAACAAGTGGAAATGTTCCCCCTCCCCTTATTCTCAGCTTTTGTATACATTTACAACAAATGGGTTTGTTTGTACCCCCTTATTCTCAGCTCTTTTGTATGCATTTATAACAAATGGGATTGTTCCTCCTTCCCAGTATAACCTCATCTTTTGTATACACTTGTAACAAATTTACTGTACCCCCCCCCCTTCACCTTATTCTTCAGCTTTTGTATACATTTATAACAACAGAGATTGTGCCGCCTCCTCCATATTCTCAGCTATTGTATATATTTATAACAACTGAGATTGTGGCCCCTCCATCCCATCATTATTCCAGCTTTGTATACATTTATAACAATTGGGATTGTACCCTTCCCCATTATTTTCAACTTTTGTATGCATTTATAACAAATAGGATTATGCTACAAATTATCCCAACAATTCAATTCAACTGTTCATTATAAAGATCCATATAAATATACAGTTTACAACCACAAAATCAAAGAAAAGTCACAAGACAATTGTGGGTTTATTAACATTATGCTGAGTGATATGTGAATTATGTAATGATATACTGTACATGTGATAGCATGTACATGATATTAAATATTGTTTCATTAATAAATAAATACCAAGTTGTGGCTGCAGAGGTAACAGCTTAGTTTTTTTTTATTTCAGGGCAATTATATATGTATCTTGCAATTATATTTATACACTCCTGGGATGGATTTAACATTTTTATCAATACCTCTTCACAATGGCATTTATGTTTAATCTTCTAAATCCTAGCTGATAGATAATGTGCATCTGATAACTATGATATACTGGACAGGATAACAGCTGATAGATATGGTGCATCTGATAACTCTGATATGGTGCATCTGATAACTCTGATACACTGGACAGTATAACAGCTGATAGATAATGTGCATATGATAACTATGATATACTGGACAGTATAACAGCTGATAGATAATGTGCATCTGATAACTCTGATATACTGGACAGTATAACAGCTGATAGATAATGTGAATCTGATAACTATGATATACTGGACAGAATAACAGCTGATAGATATGGTGCATCTGATAACTCTGATATACTGGACAGGATAACAGCTGATAGATAATGTGCATCTGATAACTCTGATATACTGGACAGTTATAACAGCTGATAGATAATGTGAATCTGATAAATCTGATATATTGGAGAGGATAACAGCTTATTGATAATGTGCATCTGATATCTGATATACTGGACATTATAACAGCTGATAGATAATGTGCATCTGATAACTGAGATATTGGACAGGATAACAGCAGATAATGTACATCTGATAACTGATATACTGGACAGTATGACAGCTGATAGATAAGGTGCATCTGATAACTCTGATAGATTGGACAGGATAACAGCGGATAGATAAGGTGCATCTGATAACTGATATATTGGACAGTATAACAGTAGATAGATAAGGTGCATCTGATAACTCTGATGTCTCTCCTTTCTCTTCTTGCAAACTGTATTCCTGTCTTTCTTTCACCTTGCCATCTCTAAAGCTATTTTTGTTTACAAATATACACGTATTTCAAATTGTCAAATCAAAGAAGACATGAATGGATTTCACATATTATAATAGTTTCATACTCTGATCACTGATTTACAAAGCTGAAAACAGAACAAAATTCCAATAAATAAGAAAGTTATGGGTGTTTAAATATTGTAGTTTTTTAATTTTTGTCTACCAAAAAACTCTAGTCCCAGATATTACTGACAATACATCATTCTGTTATGTCAGATACTCTCTTAAAAATATCTTAACTTTTTAATATTATATATAATAAATCTATGAGAAAATAGGTAATTGTATCAATACATATGATGTATTGATTCCTTTGATATTGTTTAGTTTTATGACTTTCATCAATATTAATTAAAAAGATTAGAATTAAACTGTTTTAATAATGTTTGGACTAAACTGAACTTACAGTCAGGGTATTAGCAGCACTTTCAGTGTGGAAGACTTCATCTGGATATAAATCCTTGTCGGCAGCATAGAATGAGGTGTAGAAGACCTGCAAAGTACAGGAAAACATCACATGTGGTACATAACACATTCTAGCAGTGGCTCAGTGTTTCGAGTCCTGTACTCATGAACAGAAGGGTGCAGGTTCAAATCCTGCCAGACTATCCCAGGCTTGCAACGTAGTGTGTCCCTGGACAAGTACTTTACTCAAATTGCCTCAGCATGATATAACCTTTCATGTGTTGATGTGCCATTAAATACCAAACAATCAAACATATCACATTCTACCATTTCTTGCAAGAGATTAACATCTGCATGGTGTATATTCACCCTAGTTCCCATGTACACTAAATTAATTAGTACTGAATTAATGTTCAGTGACTTAAAACCTGCAGCTCTATATATTACTGTCCAAGCCTTACTTTCTCTACATTACAATCTACAGCTCTATATATTACTGTGAAAGCCTCACTTTCTCTACATTACAATCTACAGCTATATATATTACTGTCCAAGCCTCACTTTCTCTACATTACAATCTACAGCTATATATATATTACTGACCAAGCCTCACTTTCTCTGCATTACAATCTAGAGCTATACATATTACTGTCCAAGCCTTACTTTCTCTACATTACAATCTACAGCTATATATATTACTGTCCAAGCCTTACTTTCTCTACATTACAATCTACAGCTCTATATATTACTGACCAAGCCTTACTTTCTCTACATTACAATCTACAGCTCTTTATATTACTGACCAAGCCTTACTTTCTCTACATTACAATCTACAGCTCTTTATATTACTGACCAAGCCTTACTTTCTCTACATTACAATCTACAGCTATATATATTACTGTCCAAGCCTTACTTTCTCTACATTACAATCTACAGCTCTATATATTACTGACCAAGCCTTACTTTCTCTACATTACAATCTACAGCTCTTTATATTACTGACCAAGCCTTACTTTCTCTACATTACAATCTACAGCTCTATATATTACTGACCAAGCCTCACTTTCTCTACATTACAATCTACAGCTATTACAATCTACAGCTCTATATATTACTGACCAAGCCTTACTTTCTCTACATTACAATCTACAGCTCTATATATTACTGACAAAGCCTCACTTTCTGTATTACAATTTACAGCTCTATATATTACTGTCCAAGCCTGACTTTCTCTATATTGCAATTTATGTTCTATAAATATTACTGTCCATGACTCACTTTCTTCATATTACAATTTTCAGCTCTATATTTTACTGACCAAGCCTCACTTTCTCTATATTACAATCTATGATGTATCGCATCACACAGCAAATACGTAAAGCTTGTGCAGTTATAAATTTTTTTATAAAAACATTTGTAATTAATTTTGAAAGAAGGGATACAGTGGCATATAATAAATGAATTACAGTTTACCTCTAATTTTTCAAATGAAGACTAAAATCATAAATAACATTCTAACCTGAAATAAAACAAATCTGCTGAAGGAAATGATCATGAGTTCATTTTAAACACCTAACTAATAAATGTACATTTTATTTGTTAGCTGATTTTTCATACAATCCAATCTTTTACCTCTAAAAATGGCATGATGGCTTCCACAACAAAGAACAAGTTTATATGGAGTGCTGATTTCTCATCATTCTCCTCAGTCACAGCACTGCAATGAAAAGACATACTGAGGAATTCCTCAAATACCTGAATAGCTCATTTACATATGACATTATATCTACATAAAAAAAGCAAATCCTAAACCCAAGTTCTTCACTCACACAGAATGTTTGAACAGTTTGATTTGCCCACATGCATAACATAAATGTAATACCAGTGTTATGCAAGTTATTATTAAATACTGAATGAAATCAACACTGAAAATTGTTTGAGTGCATAAACACTCTCCAAGTAAAATGCTTAACAAGGGATTTAATGAATATCAGTAAAAATATTTGAAAATGGTTCAGCATGTATGGGCATATACAATGACTACATATGCAAAAAATATATTGCTATATATGTAACAAGGATAATACATATAACCATTTCTTGCCAAGATAAATCTATCTTATACTGGGCATAGAAAAGTTCACATGCTACCTATGACATCATTCACTTGATATCATTGATGCATATATGGTTAGGCACAAATTGTAATCAAACTTTTCACTTTGTTGAATGTTTTTACTGAAAAATAATGCACGAGATCAGCGAAATAGAAAAAAAAAAAAAGAATCTTGCCCATGTGGACATAATACAGAAATCTACAAAGATTTGTGTGAGGGACTTGGCAAGCCTTGTCCATGAAAGACAAATCTTATTCTTGTTAATCTCCCTACAATAAGCAACTCACCTGCCAAAATGACATCCAATTATGTAAAAGGGTTGCAAACCTATGGTAGTTACATGCAGTGTGAATGGACAAAAAGGTGGACAGATGGATTGATAGATTGATGGATGAAAAAGGTGATTACTATAGGTGTCATGCATCTCAAGGTGGGGCCCTAATTAGGAAGCAAATGATAGAACTAATTAAGCCAATTCCATGTTACCCATGACCATATAACATTGTTATATGAGGGGGCAATGATACATTGTTTGTTTTTTTTTTACAATGTCAGGACAACTGTTGTCTAACATAGATTCTATATTATACCCTTTATGTGGTGTCATTTTCAGCAGCTCAGTCACCCTCACAGGCGCCCTCTTCACAGCGTCTGTTGTCAGGTTAATATCTTCCACCATGGATCCTATGAACTCCCACAGTTGTCTGTAATACAACACTGGATTTCTTAAATACAGTAGAGAAATGTAAAAATCGCTGAGATCTTCACACCTGCTTAAAACATCACTTCAAAGCAGAATATGATGATCACAACAAATACAGTAACATTTTCCCAAACCAGACACTGCCAGAGCAAAATATTTTGCCTTTTTATAGAGGTGGCCAGCCTATGGACATTAAAATAGTAATAATACAAAGGCCTTATTTGGACCAATATAGGCCACTGTGCAGAGAAGGATGGATTACAGACAGACAGGTCAGTTAGCGATGTTTCATGGTATCTACATCTACATTTACATCTGTAACTATATCTAATCCCCCGACTCCTGACTAAAATAAGATTAAGTGTCCCTTCAGTGATAAGTGAACATTTTACACATTTATACATCTGTTTCAAATGTTATTTCACAAAGAAATATGGAAATAATATATATTTTTAAAATCAAAATGATTCTACTTTTAAACTCATCATTAATGTAAAAGAATAAGATGGTCATGACCTGCACATCAAGCCAAACCCTCAGCTTTGATAATGAGAGCATTTATTTGCTAGAAAAGACTTAGAAAACCTTTAGAATTGAGGCTAATCAAGGGTGTGGATGGATGGATGGACATGCACATGGATGCCATAGTGATTGCCATGTGAAGTTTTCACCACAGCTGGCTCAGCAAAAATAGATTTGGTGGAGAGGGAGGGGGAAAGAGAGAAAGAAAAAGAGAGAGATGAAAACTGCAGCAAGTTGATAGTGTGAGATAGATGAAGACAGTAGCAGACAGTCAGTAAGATAGGAAACTTAAAAAAAAGATTAGGAGGTAATTGCTACCTGTCATGTTGCAGGTCAGCTGCCCCACTCTCTATCAAATTCTCTACTGGTTTCATATAGACCCACATCAGGAACTTGATGAAAGGTTTCTTGGTGTTTCTGTCAATACCAGGATGATTAATTATCCAGGTTATTTCTCCCACTGGTAAAATTGTCTGGCACAGTGATTCAATGAATTTATTCTCCCCCTGCAAACAGACAGTGAGTAGAAACAGAAAGTGAGTAGAAACTAGATTTCTAAAATGATATAAAACTATCAAAGAAAAGCATTCTGCCTGCTATGTTTCCCAAAACAGGATTTAGTAAGACAAGCTCAGTTTGTTTCCATATTTATGCAACTTCAGAATACTGAAAAATGTGGTAATTAAAATGGAACCAAACAAAATCTTTGGTGTCATTTTGTACTCAATAATACTTTTTTTTTAAAATTTCATCTGTCATTATTAAAAATAACTGAGTTATTAAGGAGCAGAAACTCACAATATACCTCCTGATTCTCTCTAGCATAAGTTAGTATCTTGTACACAATGTTTGATAAACCCTACAAAGTAGGTTACAGTGACCCAATTTATGTGCATGACACTTTATCCCAGAGGGGATGCAACATCAATGCATGTTAGGTGGCAATATATGAAAAGTTTTTGGAATATGAGCCCAGACATGTGATATAAGCAACATTCAATAAACCCTAGAAAGTAGGTTATAGCAACTGAATTTTGATCTCTGACACACCTTTATCCCAAGATTCACCTACAGTGCAATAAAAGTTTGGTGGCAATTGGTGAAAAGATACTGACATTGGAGCCCCTTATACAAAACAGCTTCATCCCAATGAGACACCCAATGTGTAAATTTGGTCCCCAGATACAATTTTGAATAAATCATGAAAAGTTGGTCACAGCAACCCAGTGAGTTTTGGTGAGCAATACATTTTCATTTCAACATGTATCCTGGTGCAAGTTTGATGTCAATAGGTGTATTAGTATAGGAGTTGTAACCCAGACAAGGAGTACAGACAGAAACATGACTGATGGACAAAGTTAATCCTACATACCATCTGCTTCTCAAAGTGGGGATATAAGTAGGAACATTTAGGCACAGTATAACATGAACACTTTCCATTGTAAATAATATAGACCATAATATTTAGCATGTCCAAGTCAACAATGGAAAACAATTATACAAATATCTCTCTACACTACAAAGATTTACCATTGAATATGGAACTACAGAACAGCTCACGTGATTTTTCAGAAACCCTACGCTTCGCAGTGGGTGACTTAATCCCCTCCACTTTAGCTCCGTGATAACACTCCCCTGTGGAAGGATAAATACCTACAAATCACCACTGCGCCTCGGCAGGCATGCCAATGACAACTCCACCGCGGATGGGGCTGGACAACATTACTGATTAACATTTGAACAGCCAATGAGTAAAGACCACCTATGGAAAGACTGAGACGTCAAGAGTGATTTACAACCGAATACCATTGGAAGAATCAGTCGTCTTTATTTTGATCATATATTTGTACAATAAAAAAAGAATTTCAAAAGTCTTGTATATTCAGTACACATTACTGTTTATAAAAGGCTGATCGACTTATTTTGCAATAAGTTCATGCTTTTAATTTATTCAAAGAAATATGAACAAACTTACGCACTGACTTGACGAGAAGCACACTTTGCTGAGCTTCTTGAGCAGCATAAATTTATCATTTTGTTCCAAAGGAAAGTAATTCTCTGAGATATGGACAATTAAAATCCAAATTGACATCCGCTTCTGCTTAAACCCCCACCAAACAAACAAACCTAAACACTGAATTTACACTGAAATGCAAACCGTGTGCTGAGTCCTTAACACTGTTGTAAAATAGTGACAAGGGTTTACATCAAAGGAAGATGTCAGTTTCAGCTTGGGAACAGTGTGTTTTTATTACACGAAGCCATCTGACTTGGCGCACTGTACTTTACAGCCACAATTATGGTCCCACCATTAACAACAGAAGTTTGATAATTGCTAGAGCCTTTGGTTATTGAGTGTGTTTCTGTATGTGGTATATTGCTGTACAGCTAGAATTACTGTGGCCGAGTGGATAAAGTGTGCGACTTGTATATATATATATATATACACACACACTTGGGTGTCTGCGGGGGGGGGGGGGGGGGGCATGTTGCCCCTGCCCCCACCCCGATTTTTTTAAAATACCCCAACCCCCCTCCGAAAAATATATGAAGACACCCCACCCCCACACACACTTGACTTTGGAGCACGTGGTTGGGAGTTCCCACGCACAGGTGGGAACATTTCTTTTTTTTGTGCTCCATAACACTATAATGTCTAGCACATTATTACTTTTCTTACCACTACCGAACGTTTACAGATTTCAGTTTGTGTACATCTAGATTTATAATCAGTCAAATTTTAATATTTTAATTCTGAAGATTGTCTAAAAATGTCAACATGTCAAGCATCAAAAAAGCAAAAATGTTGGTTAACATTAATAAGCATTTTAGCGTTATTTTTGAAACTCACATTGGTGAAAAACTCTTAAAAACATAAGCAGAATCACGAAAAACTTTAATGGCAGGAACATCTTTTTGGCCTAGTGTGAATGATGAGGCCACTAATTGAAGAAAGGTAGTCAATCATGGAATGCTTAAACTGTTACTGAAGCATGTAAAAAAAAAAATGTTTCTATAGTTAAGTGCAACTGATTACAATGACTTGCTCAGTAGTGATTTGGATTCCATATTTTATGAGAGAGAGCGAGAGGGGGGACTTTACTAAGAAGAGTTAATGATCTAGAAATATTAATCTCATTTTTCTGTATTATGTATGGTATGCAATAGGAAAATGAACAGAAAAAGAAAAAGTTAAACATTAATTTCATCTGATGCTCAATTTTACTTGGTGATATAAATATACAGTAGTTACATACAACAAATTGGTATATGTTTATCCTGGTTCAGGCAAGCTTTGAGATTTTGTATAGGTGGGTTACTTATAATTTCTGTTGGTAAATTTTAAAAGGCAGGAATTAATTTTGATACAAGGTAGTTCTACAGAAAGGGAGCCAAATGATCAACTGCTGTCGGTCTCGTTGTTAATAACAAATGGTCGAATTACATCTTTGTAAGTAGTTTGGAGCAAAACCATTGTCCATTTTAGACAACTAATGTGAATGACTCAAGGAATGGAAGAAAATAAACAGATACAAATAAAAATTTGATACTATCTGTATTGATTAGTTCACTAGTTTTTCTTTCTATCACTGATTTTTCTTTTACAAGAATCAAACAGTGTAATAGCCTGCGGTTGTACAGTAAGAAACACTTATCCCCAAGTACACTGTTTATTGTCAACTCAATGGCAAAGACAACAAACCTGCAGAAGAGCTGCTGTTGTACTTTTAGTTATCAGTTTGCACATGAAATTAACACATCAATATCAAAGAAAACAAGCAGTGTTGATGGCTTCTCTTGTGCTAGGTTATTGGTTTGCGCATGAGCACTTCTCTTTAAAAACTGCACGTGTCAACTACATGTATCTAGGATGACCTTTTGCAACCATTTGTGATTTTTAAAAACTGCTAATTAATGCAAAATAGTACAGTTTAAAATAAAATAACGATGTGAAACCTTAATAATGCTTTATTTAAGCGATTGGATGTCAGAAGATATCGTACAATATGTGAATGAGAACTTATTCATGGAGTAACCATTGGAATTTGTGCGATTTTGTTTCACTTCAGTCAGGTATGACTGTTATTAATTTGTTCAATGTTTATCGGTCGTTTCATTGCTGGGAGTACAATATCACTGACTTTCATATGATCATTAAAAAATTGTATTGCACAAACTGAACAAGAAATAAGGATATGAATGCATGTTAAGATTCCGGTAACATAGTATTGAAGAAAAAAATTAGATTCATTGCACAAAATGTAGTATTAATACAGTTTGCGAGGCATTGTCATTACGTTATTATCATTTAAAATTTGATTTGGCACTATGTATCATACATTATCTTCGTTAGAACAAGGAAATATTTATAATTAACTGAATAAATTTTTTTTTTCCGTATCAAAAAGTAAGCAAACTGCTCCGCAAAGGGATAACAATGTAGATAAATCGGTGCCTCCGCTCTTTCTCAACCTCTGCTTGCAGGGGTTATAAACAGTAACCACGTCCATATTATCAAGACCATGTCCACTCCGTGGTGGTGATCGGATGCAACTCCGCGAGAAAGTGCGAGACACCATGGCAACTCCATTAGGACGTGCAGAGTGATGGTGGGGTTTTTTTTTTCTTAATCCTCTCCACTCTCTCTCCACCCCCATCACGAAGCATGGGGTTCCAAAAAATCATGTGAGCTGTACTGTAATATTCAGATGGATATTTCAATTCATCTAGATAGAATTTTTTATAGTTTCTATGTTAGCCTCTTACCTCAGCACATGTGGCCAGCAGGTCCACAAGGTTGACAAAGTAGGTCAGATGGCCTGGAGTCTCCATCTGATTGGTCAGAATCTTCTCCCTGCATCAGCAACAGAACATGTTAATAGATCAAAACTCAACAAAAAAATGTTGGAAAAATAAAACTGAAGCTGCTAGCTGGGCATTCTCTTTATGACAGAATGACAGATAATATTTAAGAAATACTATGAAACCACAAGCTACATCAGTATTGAACAATACATGTGCTGATGGTGTATTTGAACTTGATCTTAATAGGACTGGAAATATGAGAGAGAGAGAGAGAGAGAGAGAGAGAGAGAGAGAGAGAGAGAGAGGAAGAGAAAACCTATGCAGGTTTGCTTATAATCAATAATCAAATAGCCAAACAAACCTCAAATGTAATGAAACTTTAATCCTCCAGTTATGTGAGTCACACAGAATAGTGTATCAATGATTATAAAACAAAGCTAGAAGAAACTATGCTGTCAAAATTATGCAGTTCAATTACACAAATTTGATATATTAGACCTAATGAATGTGTGCATATATATATATAGAGAGAGAGAAAGAGAGAGAGAGAGAGAGAGAGAGAGATTACATTAGCAGTTGCTGTAATTGAAGGGTTAGCAGCCTAACATATAATATATACCCAACCCTCGATCAGAATTAAGAATGAGAAGTAATATTGAATTTCCCAAACAAAATTTGTACTCACATTATATCGGATTCCAAAGTGTTAAATTCTAAAAAATAAACAAGAATCCCTCAAAGGGACAAGTTGTTCTACTGTCTGAAAAGAATTTCCAGGAATTAAAGTGAGACCATTTCTTCTTTATTTAACTGCTGAATGTTGAAACCATCTCTGATATTCTTGAGTGGTAAGATTTTCAAATTAGCCACTGTGGTGGCCATATTGGATGTAAGATCAGCTCTAAATTCATTTATGACAAACCAGACACCATTAGAAGACTTCTGGTGAAAATCCCATGTTGATATGACCATCCATTCAGGAGAATTCAAAAGTGACAAGATTTTCATTGTGATATCCATATTTGATGTCAGATTGGCACCATATTCATTCAGGACCTCAGAGATATAATAATTAGTCTTCCAGTGAAAACTCCATGATGATATGACTTTCTATTTAGAAGTAGCAATAACAAGATGGCTGCCAGGATGGCCTTACTGGATGTCAGATCAGCAAAGTTTTCATTTAGTGACAACTAGACATCATAAAAAGTCCTTTGGTGAAAACTCAATGTTGATATGACTCTATCTAGGAGGCCAGTAGCGATATGACTTTCAAGATGACCCCTGTGACTGCCCAACCAGTGTGTAAGCGTGCAAATTTCTGTTGATGAATTTCTGTAGAGCACATTTAGTTTGGCAGATAACAATTAATTAGATTTATGAGGAAAGATACTGTATTTAATCGCTAGACTGCGATGGTTTTAATGTCCCTGTTTGAGGCGTGATTGTTTCTTAATTAAGCATTCATTGTATAACGGTCAGAGAAAAGGTTAATTTGAGGTCTAGGTATCGAAAATGTCAAAGTTGAGAGGATGCAGAGACTAGTTGTAAAGCCAGTTGAAGTAGTGTAATCTTTTGAAATTTTCCAGAATAGGTTATTTAAATAGTGCGTGAAATCTAGGATGTTACACTAACTACGATGGGCGTGTATTTATAAAAGGCAGTAGATACGTTTAATCTGATTGGTTACACTAAATAAGGGGTGTGTTTCCCAGACGAAATTTCATGTTTTAAATAGTCCACATCGCAAAATTTATTCAGTCCAAGTTCCTGCAAGAGGCTGGGAGAAATCTCGACTCTGAACAGAATAAGACGAAATTCTCTCACATAACCAATTGTTCAAGGGACAGGTGTCTGAAAGTTGAGGGACACAATTCTGGTGGTAGAAGCAAGTGAGTCTCGAAAGCACAAGGTATTTGCATCAATCGCATGTAATTCATTGATACCAATATAATTATTTGCTTGAATTTATTTGTTAAATTCGTAGATCAGTTTTCTTGATATGAGTATAACTATTTGTTTGAGTTCATTTGTCTGAATTCGTACAATAATCATCTTTATACGAGTTTGACGAATTGTTTGAATTTGTCGTCTTGATTGTTATAGGAATCATGTATTTTGAGAATTTCATGCATTACTTTATTTAATACAAGTTGTGAGAATCTGTGTGAATTTTCCCTGTCTTAGATGATATGAATAATGCATGCGAAAGAGTTGAGTGAGTATTCACTGCCACTAATGTCGTTAAGCCATAAAGTGAATTTCATTGATTCATTTGTATAATTAAGACGTGAACTGAAACTGTTATGTCTCGTGTGATGTTAGAGTGAGTTAATTGATGAAATAGCCATTAGAAAGTACATTAATCTTCTGAAACTAGGTTTGTTTATCGTCTGTCAGGTTTGGCCTGACAAGATAGCCTTTGGTATCTGTTTGAATTCCGATAGGACGATATCTGACGTAACAAGAGTGGGGTAATATTCTACTCTCCAGATGGAAATCTGACGGGATATTTAGGTTGCTTCTTGTTTATTTTAAGAGAAATAGCTCCACCTACATACCTACCCGCCTATCTATCCACATATCCACCTACCTACCTACCTACAAAGCCAACCATCAATGCACATAAAAGTATCAACGTAGAGGGTAGAGAGAAGAGGCATCCCACACAAAGTTTGAGGACCGAAAGATGCTGGATAAGAGAGAGAGAGAGAGAAGCAAAAAGGTGAGAACATCAACCTTGACCTGACAGCAACATTGAATTTGGAGTGACCAGCAATAACAAGGTTATGCAGGCATGCTGGGCAATTGATCGACTGTTCACTCGATTCCATGATGCACTAAGTTTATCGTTTTAAACAGATCGGCTAATTACATAATTATATTTGTGTTGAAATTCGGTAAATGATTTAAAAAAGAAATGTATCTTTCTAATGTTATATATTATTCCAATTTGTTTTATGTAATTGATTAAATTGTTATATTTCATGTACAGGGGCTCGTGTTATTCTGTTCTATATATCTGCTCAGATCTCTATTTATCCCATCTATAAAATTTCATATTTAATTTTGTTATTTACTCGATTCGGGGTTAGGGTTAGGGTTAACCCTAATAACACCAAGGTCGATCATCCTCTAGATAACGATAACCAACCAAATCGTACACCTGTTACGAGAGGTACGTTACACAGTGGAACTGTCAATAGAAGGCCCAGCCAGTGGAATTGTAAATAGAATGCCCAGCCAGTGGAATTGTAAATAGAATGCCCAGCCAGTGGAATTGTAAATAGAATGCCCAGCCAATGGAACTGTCAATAGAATGCCCAGCCAGTGGAATTGTAAACAGAATGCCGAGCCAGTGGAACAAGATACTGTAGATAGAATGCCCAACCAGCAGAACAAGGTACATTCCCAAGGTTAACAACTGACTTGGATTCCCACAGTTAAGAAAACCTGAAAGTCTGGCAACATGCTCGGACTTAACAATGGCATACAAATATTTCACAGTCAACTTTGTACTAAGCAAGTGCAACCCAGTGAAAGAAGCTGTGAGCACTGACAGTGACAAGCATTGGTTGCAATTTAAGACAAATCATGCTGAGAGTCTAGATCTTACAATTTCAATCACATAATTCATTAGAAACGTATGTTAACATTAGGTATGAATAAGTAGAGGTATGGTGAAAAATTTGCTGATGTAATTGTACCCATGTTCCTCCTGCATCTCACTCCTACACCCTTCCCCCCCCCCCCCCACGATGGAGATGAGTTTATTGTACAGTCTCAGCTGAAAACAATGAGACACCTCCAACTGAAAGCAAAGAAGGGTAATAACTCTTACAAAAATCATGAAAGCACAAAAGATTGGTTAGTATGCATGTCTTCATATGATGACCATTTGTACCAGGAACCAATGAAATATGCATGTCTTCATATGATGACCATTTGTACCAAGAACCACTGAAATATACATGTCTTCATATGATGACCATCTGTACCAAGAACCACTGAAATATGCATGTCTTCATTAAAATGACCATTTGAACCAAGAACCAATGAAATATGCATGTCTTCATATGATGACCATTTGTAACATGAACCACTGAAATATGTATATCTTCATATGATGACCATTTGTACCAAGAACCACTGAAATAATGCATGTCTTCATATGATGACCATTTGTACCATGAATCACTGAAATCTATCGATAACTGCAAGACTAGCTGAGTTTGCAAAATGCTGTCATATACATGTATGCAGCTGTAACTTAAGTTAAATAAAGTGCAGTAACTCTTCCAAATATTGTGCGAGTACAATGATAAGTCAACATGCACATCTTCTGATCATGACCATAATATGTACCAAATTTCACAGCAATCCACTGAAAACTGTAAGAGTAACTGTAATCACAAGATTCTGTCATACACTCCATAGTGATCCACACTAGATAGTGCTACATAATGATCCATTGAAAACTGTCAAACTAGTCATGTTCACAAGATTCTGTCATACACTATATCCAGCTCCAAGTCCAAATGGTCAATAACTCCAACAAAAGTTGCAGAAGGAAAGTACTATGTGCCAATATGAACATCTTCAGATGATGACCATAATATTTACCAAGTTTCATGGTCATATATTAAAACTGTGACACTAGTTGCATTCACAAAATTCCATCATACACTGCATTCAGTTAATTGAGCTGCAATACAAAAAGCACAACAACTCAATCAAAAATTGTGGGAACATAGTGATTTGTCAATATGCTCATCTTCCGATGACAACCATAACATGTACCAAGTTTCATTGAGATCCATTAAAAACTGTTCGACTAGCTGCTCTCACAAGATCCTGTGATACACTGCATTCAGCTGCAAGTCAAAAGGGGCAATAACTTTCATAACAAAAGTGGGCCTGAGATTGCTTACCTGGCTGACATCTGCTTAAAAGTCACAATGCAAGAGGAGTTACCCAAGAAATCTGGGTCAGTAGGATTCTGCATAATTTCTTCCAGTGCCATTCATTTCATACTCTATGAAAACAACTGTCTCAATGTGTCTCTAGTTTTTATACGTTCATTAATATTTGATCGCACATCAGCATCATTTCAAAATATTGTAAGGCCTCTATACCAGGACTCTTTGTGTCAAAGTTGGTAAAATTCTGTTAGAGTTTTTTGAGATAAAATTGTGTAAATATATTTCTATATTTTGTAATGGTGGCCATATTTGATGGTGGATTGGCATCATTTGTATAAATTTGAAAGGTCTTTAAGCTAGGACACTTTCTGTCAATTTTGGTGAAAATCTATTGAGCAGAATTTTTATTTGACATTATTAAAGGTTTCTCTATTTTTAGTAACAGTAACCACATTTGATGGCAGATTGGCTTCATTTGTACAAACTTAAAAGCCCTTTATGCCAGGATGCTTTCTGTCAAACTTAGCCAAATTCTGTTGAATGGTTTTTGAGAAGTCATTTAAAGGATTTTCAATTTTTAGTAATGCCAGCTGTATTTGATGGCAAATCAGTATCATTTGTATAAATCTGGAAACCTCTATTACCAGAATGCCTTCTGTCAAATTTGTTCAAATTCTGTTGTGCAGTTTCTGCAAAGTCTTTTAAACATTTTTCTATTTTTTAGTAATGGTGTATATATTTGATCAGCATCATTTTTATAAACTTTAAAGCCCTCTATGCCAGGATGCTTTCTGTCAAATTTGTAAAATTCCGTTGAGTGGTTTTGAGAAGTCATTTAAAGATTTTCTATCTTTAGTAACCATGGTCATATTGGACAACCAATCAGCATCCACTGACCAAATCTGAAAGGCCTTAATGCCAGAAATGCTCCCTCTAAAATTGTGTGAAAATTGGGCAAGCGGTTTTTGAGAAGTAGTAAATAAATCTGTGAATGGACAAAGGACAATGCATGACAGACAAAAGACCAGACCAGTAACTCACTTGGCCTTATGGCCAGGTGAGCTAAAAATTGTGGGAGCACAGCGATTTGTTAATATGCACATTTTTATGTAAGTGATGACCATAACTTTTACAAAGTTTCATGGCTATCCATCAAAAACTGCAAGACTAGTTGTGTTCAAAAGACTGTGTAATGGATGGAAGGAAGGACAGATAGATGCTCCTAGGACACACAGAATCCTATATACACTACATTATAAGACTAATTAGTGTCCAAATATGATGGCTATATTTTGCCATGTTTATTGACCACCTATGTTAAAACACACAAAAAAAAAGTTTAAAAAACTGCACAAACTCTATGAATAAAAATACTGTGTAACAGTATTTTATAAGCTCTTGCAGAAAAGAACAACTGGTAATTTTATACATGTCAGATCAAGTACATACTTAGTTTCCCTGGGCTGATCTAGGACATATCCTGACTTCTTGAAGTTCTGCATAACATACTTCATAACCAGTGCCTGGTTACGCTTGATTGTTAGGTCTAGACCCTCAACTTTCACGAGGACATTGAGCAGTTCCAGGAATTCTGGGGCTTCATGCTGATGTTCTGATGCCAGCAGAACAATCTTCTTTACTTGATTGGCACGTACCTTCAAACAGTTGGTCTGATTGGCAATAAATACCTGAAAATTGTCAAATATCTTTCTACTATTGATACATATATTCTAATTACAGAGATGTCAACCCCTGGGCATGCTTAAAAGGAATCCTAGCCAAAAAAATTCAGAATCTAGACTAAACATCCGAAATGGATAACACATTAGTTAAAAGTAGCAAACTTCTTTACATCAATTCTTGCACCTTCCTATAAACCTATACAAACCTGTACACAGTCAGCAACAATGAAGGTCCAAAGAGAATAAGTGTTATATCAATTCCTCCAATTCTAGAACCTTGAATTCCTTCAACATTTGCCAAAATGATAACCATAAACAGTTTTTTTGCACCAATTATATGCATCTTTCATTCCTCTTCATCTCTGCCACCATTTATCCCCTATTTATAGTCTGATTCATTCTTGTTCAGTAATTCAGTTTTTTCATTGAGAAACTCTATTGTATGTACCAGTCTACCATGTTGTTGCTGAAGTACTTTCATACCTTACTGAGTCCAAATTAAAAATTCCTGTTCACAATTTTATCAAAAGGAATTATGATTTTTAAGAATTTCGTCGATAAAGTTTGGAATACGAAATTTTCACTAAAAATTCATAATTCAACAAAAGCTGAATAGTGGGCATCTCTGATGACTGTTCCATTTTATCTTTGCACAATGAATTTTTTGATGATTATATTTTGACTGAATGAATAATAAGGACTAAATAAACTTCTCTGTGGATATGCAAATTTCAACTTGGAAATGCCATATTTATTGTAAAACATAAAACAGGTCTGTATTGGTACTCTGGACCAAGTTTCACTTTATATTTTAATTTTCTTCATCAAATTGAGTGTTTTCAGTACCTTTCCATTGCTTTTTTTTTTTAAGTATGTGGTTTTACTGAACATCAAGCAGACATCGAGGATTAAAATGTAATTATAGTATTCTACATTCACTTGTAGTTATTTGTTTTATCTCAGGGGAATATCTCAAGATTTCCTCAAATTTTAGGCATTCTTAAATTCC
Source organism: Margaritifera margaritifera (assembly GCA_029931535.1). NCBI lineage: Eukaryota > Metazoa > Mollusca > Bivalvia > Unionida > Margaritiferidae > Margaritifera > Margaritifera margaritifera. The sequence continues at coordinate 2,193,824 of JAQPZY010001656.1, forward strand.
TTTTTAAAAATAAAAGGATCCCCACATATACAATTTTAAAACTAGAGTTTTTTTTCATCGTTTCTTTTATATCTACCTCTTCAAAAAATTACAATGTTTGTCATAAATATCACAAGCAAGATAATGCAGAATCTCAATTTGAGGAAAACTGTTGAGAAATTTAGCAAAACTAGGGCCTGGTGCCATCTGGATAATCTTCTTTACCTGGTAGCTTGCACATTCAGACAGTTGGTCTGCAGACTGGCAATAAATACTTGAAAAGAAATTTTTTAAATTGTGCTCTCAGTACAGTGTTTGTATTAATTATGACACTTTTTCTTTGTCCAATGAATCAGACATCTATATAGTCAAACCTACATGAAAGGTCACTTTCAACAAGTAATCACTTGTCTAAAACAACCACTTTCTTTCAATATCTTAAATAATAAATGTGAAGAAATGACCAAACTGTGTTTAAATGTCACTTAGCCTTTTCCATGGGATGGTCTTTGAACATAAGCATGTATTCTGACAGAATGAATAACTAAAACTTCCCTGACAATTAGCAATTTTTTTCTTACAGATGCCTAATAAAGACGGTCGAATTGTGTTAGGTCACACATGTACCTGTGACACAGAAAAGTTTTTATTACAAGTTGTTCCTTAGATGAGGTTCAAGTACTTTATGGTTTTAGATGAAAGTGGCTGTTTAGGACAATTAAGTACCTAATGCAGGTTATCTCTTGAAGAGACTTAGATTGGTCAGACTTCTGTTGATTACCTCTTTAAGTGCGAGGGCCAGATCAGATGGGACAACCTGGACATCAAGCAGTGTGTCCAGCCTGTTAAAGATTCTTCCCTGGACCTTGACATTCTCTCTGATCAGCAGCTGTAACAGGTACAGGGTCTTCTGGAACACTGTCTTCATCCCACGATACTGTTCTGCCTATAACAGGAAGCATTCAAACACATATACTGTTATCTTTCTACTTTGAAGCTTCTCTCAAGTACTGTATATACTCGCGTATAATCTGATACCAACTGCAAACTGCATAGACCCAGATCTGCTGTCGCTTAGTGCACAGCAGATCTGGGTCTATGCAGTTTGTAAGGACTAATCAGTAGAACAAACAACATAGACCCTGATCTGCCGGCGCATTATGCGACGGCAGATCAGGGTCTATGTTGTTTGCATTTGGACCGGAATTATACATGAGTATATAAGGTATGTGTCTGCCTTTATATCACATTAATAAAAGACTGCCACTCTTATAAGACCACCTTTATATCACTGGAGGATTGACTTCATGAGAGGAGATCACAGTTTGAACCTACGTCATTAACACTAGGTCCCACCTACCTACTGTCCATACAAAAAGTTTCATTACACAAATCAAGTGTGTCACAGAAAGTGAATTTGTCAAATGTGCAAACTAGACAATATACATACAAAATTTTATTTAACATCAGATGTTTAAAACAATTAACTTTAGTTCTGTAGAGATATTATTCTGGTAAACAGTCTACTACAAGCCTAACAAAACAAGAACAAAAACATTCTAGCAAGATCAATTGTATGTACATCACACATAAAAGCAGTGATGTTACAATATAGTGATGCACATTTGAAAAATCTACACAGGCATTGCAAAATACTATTATTAAAAACCAAACACATAATACTATATATAAACATCAATTTACATAAATACATACATACAAATACACAATCATACAAACATCCAGAACACACATACATACATACAATCATAAATACCTCCAGAACATACATACATGCATGTATGCATGTATGCATCCATGCATGCATGCATGCATCCATCCATCCATACATACATACATACATACATACATACATACATACATACATACATACATAAATAAATACATACATACTTAAAACTGCACACAAGCATACTAAAATACAGACACAAACAGAAAATACATCAAAGCAATTAAATTATTAATCTAATGTCCAAAATATGCAAATTAAGGCAAAGAAATTAGGAAATCATGTAGAATCATATACTTGTAAACTCAATAAAGTCAAGCATGAAATATAGGAAATGATTATGTGTTAAAAGGCAGTGTCATAATGAAACAGTCAAGATCAATATATATATAAAGTCTTTACTGAGAACTGGTTCACAACATACAAAATAAATCATTTAACACCTGACCCCTCCATCATAAAACTTGACTCAGCATTTCCAGTACCGGTAAATATATTTACTCTAGACTTGGAAATCTTACTCAAAATAAAAAAATGTGGCTTTCTGATTGGTCAGAATATTTTTGAGCCAGATTTGGAGTCAAATAATAAAGTTTTATGGTGCAAAGGCCTGACTAAAAGACAACTGTAAGGGAAATTGACCAAGTAATCTAGAACAAATAAACTTTATACTCTTTTCCTAAACCATATGTAAAACATTTGAATCCTTACTAGTGATTTAAAATAACAACTAGCAACTGTTGCAAAACCATGTTGTTTTGTTTTTTTGGGGGGGGGAGACTAATATTCTCATAAAATATCACCAAATTAAACAATAGATCTGATTTGTCTTTATAAATGAAAAATGCCCAACAATTAACTGGTCAAGTGCCTATTTGTTTTATGGAATCCTTATTACCTGGTAAGTAAGATGAATTTAAAGTAAATTCAGTAACCATAAAAAAAAACTAAAAAACTATTGGAATGCTAAAAGCCAAACGTTAGAATCGAAATTTCAATAGTAAAGACTAGTGTGTTGATCATTGTTCTTGAGTAAGAATGCATCAAATTGCATGCATAGTAAACAGTGTTTATTGCTTGAAAAAAAAAAACTAGTTGAGTAAAATACTTCAAATTTTGTCGTGAAAAACTTGAACAATATATTGGACAGGAATATCATCTTTTGATCTGCATCAAAAGTATCACTGATGAATAACTAATTTCAACCAGTTTAATCACATATAGTATCTCAGATCATGGCCCATATTATATATTAAAGTAATATGTGTTTGCAACCATGTACAATTATAATTAAAATCAAAATGACCACATTCCTAAATTGCACCAGTTGCAAGCACACACACAAACACATGCTTCACTATGGTGTACTATTTTCACCAAATGAATTATCTGAGAAAATCAAAGTGAAATGTAATGGCTGAACTCAACAAAAAATCATACAAATTGATTTTGTATTTGTATACTATATATAGAGTCCTCTAGCCTGATGGATAGCATACCAATTGATTTTGTATTTATATACTATATATAGAGTCCTGTAGCCTAATGGATAGCATACAAATTGATTTTGTATTTATATACTATATATAAGAGTCCTGTAGCCTAATGGATAGCATACAAATTGATTTTGTATTTATATACTATATATAGAGTCCTGTAGCCTGATGGATAGCATACAAATTGATTTTGTATTTATATACTATATATAGAGTCCTGTAGCCTTATGGATAGCATACAAATTGATTTTGTATTTGTATACTATATATAGAGTCCTGTAGCCTAATGGATAGCATACAAATTGATTTTGTATTTGTATACTATATATAGAGTCCTGTAGCCTAATGGATAGCATACAAATTGATTTTGTATTTATATACTATATATACAGAGTCCTGTAGCCTTATGGATAGCATACAAATTGATTTTGTATTTGTATACTATATATAGAGTCCTGTAGCCTAATGGATAGCATACAAATTGATTTTGTATTTGTATACTATATATAGAGTCCTGTAGCCTAATGGATAGCATACAAATTGATTTTGTATTTGTATACTATATATAGAGTCCTGTAGCCTAATGGATAGCAAATTCAATTATTGATTAGGTGGTCATAAAAGACAGACATTACTATTCTAACTTCATGCAGTTTACTTTAACTTAATAGCTCTAGCTGATCCATCTATAAATGGGTACCTGCTTTGAACAGTTGGAAGACCTGGAATGGCCTGGTATGGCATGGTGTTCTATCAAGGGGGAATGGGGGGGGGGACCTAGTAATGGTCTGGTATCCAGGGGGACTGAATTAAACTGTAACAAGGGGGGGGGGGGGCTGCAACAACCAGGTGTCCTACCATCCAGGGGGACTTTGAGGTGTAATGGGGTGGACTCTGCAATGGCCTAATGTCCAGTCCAGGAGAATTGTGGGGCAAGGGGGAAATACTGCAATGGCCTGGTGTCCCATCTAGGGGGACTAAATTAAACATTAAAAGTGAGGGGGGGGGAGAAACCCTGTATTAGTGGCCTGGTGTCCTATCCAGGGGGACTGTGAGTTGGCAGGAAGGAAGAAGGGGCTCTAACATGGCCTGATGTCCTATCCAGGGGGACTGTGGTTTGGTGGGGAAGGCAGGGGCCCTACAAGGGTCTGGTGTCCTATCCAAGGGGACTGAATTAAACAGTAAGGGGGGGGGGGGGTAATCATGCAGCAGTTACCTGATGTCCTACCAGGTGTGGGGAAGTCGCTCTACAATGGCCTGGTGTCCTATCCAGGGGGAATTGGTTGAAGAGGGGCCCTACAACTCAACTGCCTGGTGTCCTATTCAGGGGGACTGAATTGAACAGAAAGGGATTAGTAACCATGCAGCAGTGGCCTGGTGTCCTATTACGGGGGACTGGGGGGAGGAAGGGTTCCTACAATGAATTGGTGTCTAATACAAGGGGACTGAATTTAACAGTATGGGAGGAGGGAAAGGAACCCTGCAGCAGTGACCTGATGTCCTATCCAAGAGCCCCAACTGGGGTGAGGAAGGGGACCTACAATGGCCTGGTGTGCTATCCAGGGATACTGATTAAACAGTAAGGGGGGGAAGAAACCCATGCAGCAGTGACCTGGTGTCCTATCCAGAAGGACGTGGGGGGGGGGGGAGAGGGGCTCTACAATGGCCTGATGTCCTATATAGGGGGAGGGGTGGAAGAAGGGGCCCTACAATTGCCTGGTGTCCTATTCAGTGAAACTGAATTAAACAGTAAGGGGGGGGGGGAGAACCCTGCATCCAGGGGTCCTACAATTGCCTGGTGTCCTATCCAGGGAACTTGGGGGGAGGAAGGAGCCCTACAATGGCCTGGTGTCCAATCCAGTGGAGACTTGGGGGTTGGAAGGGACCCTACATTGGTTTGGTGTCCTATTCAGGGGGACTTGGGGTGAGAGGAAGGGCCCCGAGTACAATGACCTGGTGTCTTATCCAGGGGGACTAAATTTGTATTCTGAGTCATGTTAGAGTGTGAAAACCAGGATAAGCTCCACTTTATCAGCCACCACCATGCCTATAGAAAAGCTGGAACCATTCAAAACCTACTTAAACCACCATGCCTATAGAAACGATGGAACCATTCAAAACCCATTTAAAGTGCATGCTTGTGAGTACTGATTACATGTAAGTTGACTTAGAATGATACACATTGTTAGTTGTCTAAGAATGATACACATTGTTCATTACATGTACTGAATAAGAATGATACACATTGTTAATTATATGTAACAACAAAGAATGATATACATTGTTAATTACATGTAATGACTAAGAAATATATAGTACATTGTTAATTACAATTACTAAGAATGATACACATTGTTAATAACAATGCAGCAATGATGAGAGAAAATTTCATAAGGTTTACTGAGGGTTAAAAATCAGCCTCTTTTCCATAAATGCATGAATTGTTGGGCCCAAACACCAAAACATTGTATGGCTATACAATGTTCATGAAACTTGACTTGATAAATTTAGTGAATTCTGTTTTTATATAAACAGAGCACTATTTAATATCCTATGATAAAATCAACATTTTTGCATCAATATATATATATATATATATATATATATATATATATATATATATATATATATATATATATATATATATATATATATATATATATATATATATATATATATATATATATATATATATATATATATACATGAACAATTTGCTTTGAACCCCAATCACAGGAAAATGTATCAATGATATGAATTCTGGAGGTCAAAAATACTACATAATCTATAAACAATATATCAAGTGAGTTTAAAGCTATAATTTGCCTTTCTTCTAAGTTAGAATATATATATATATATATATATATATATATATATATATATATATATATATATATATATATATATATATATATATATATATATATATATATAAAACCTAGAAGCAACATTTTATTGTGAGTATAAAGCTATATCATGGAGACAGAATTTAGGATAGATTTGACAGATTCAGTACGTGGTCTTACGGGTTTGTATATATTAGCCCTTTCCTTTCCCTGTCTAGAAGCATCTTCTGACACCTGCAAATGGGCACAGGTTATTACACTTGGTGTAAGTCGAGTCCAACTGCAAACAACATAGACCCTGATCTGTCATCAAATAATGACACCGGCAGATTAGGGTCTTTGTTGTTTGTTCTATTGATTAATCCTAACAAACTGCACAGAGACCGATCTACTGGCGCATTATGTGATGGCAGATCTGGGTCTGTGCAGTCTGCAGTTGGACTCAACTTATAAGTGAGTATATATGGTAACTAAGGTTCCCTTGTGTTCATTAAAAATGTTTCACCTTGGTGGACAGACATCTGTACACAGGTAGATACAAAAGGTAGAGGACTGTATGTCAGTTGACAGTTTAAAGACAACTAAATTTTATTTATGGATAGACACACACCTGAAGTTCCTGAAAGTTCCCTCTGAAGACATAGAAAAATGGGCGGCTTTGATTTGTCCGGCCCGCAGTGTTGTACTTTTTTAAAACGATTTTGCATATATTTAAATTTTTCACAGTTCAAAAATCTAACACAGCCATCATCTTATAAAGTTTGGAGACCCCTGATCTACATTTTACGTTTCATGTAACTAAAAAACCACAGGTTTTTAGCATGATCATGTATTTTTGGATTTATTCAAAACTGATGTCAATCAAGCCATAAATTTTATTATTAAAAAACACAAACATGGGTAAGCATTTAGTCCATGCGTGTTAAATGTATTCAATTTTGTAAAAACCAAGTCATAATTAGAGCTAGGGGATAGCAGTTTACACGTTGACAAGTATCTATCATAAATATATACAGGTGAGAGATATCCAAGGGAGAGGGATTAATTACCAGCAGTTTGGAGTCAATCTCTTGAGACAATATGTCCAGAACAATGTCCAAAATACCTGCAATATGAGATGAAAAACACTGTCATATGAGATGAAAAGTACTATCATATGAGATGAAAAAGGACTGTCATATGAGATGAAAAAGGACTGTCATATGAGCATGGCCTGAGCAAATTTTTAGCACAAACTTTATTTTTTCTCTTTCGAGAAAGTATTGAAGCTAGTATTTCAGAATTTCATGCTTTCATACCTACAAACTTATCCAACGGAACAATAACACCAGAAAAAAGAAATAAATATCTTTTTATGTCCCATTTGATTCCAATAATTGACTGAAATCTCTTCATTTGAATGTGATTTTGAAACAAGCTTAGTTCATGCTCTTAACTCATATCACTGCAACAGTAGTCATAATTTTGGGCAGACAGATTAATCATTACTAAAAGGCTCTCAGAGATAATGAAAACTTTCAAACATGCAAAGAATTGCATTTAAAATAATTCTAAATTACACATTGTTAAATTTCTATTGATGTACTGACTTTGTTTTCTTCTGATCTCTTGTATATTGGAAACATTTCATAAGCACTAAATCAAGTAATTACACACTATATGGATTTACATAAATTAAGGAAAAAACAACTTTGAATAATTTAAACTCTGAAAGTTAAGTACAACGACTGATAGGACCCATGAAGAGCTATAATATTACCATTTGATCTGGCCCCAGTTCCACGCAACATCACACATTTGCTTTCAGAAATTGAGATTTTTTAATATCTCTTTTATTTCTTAGTTGGCAACAATTAATTTTTCACTGAACATTCAGCAGTCAACAAGAGTTAATATATATATATATATATATATATATATATATATATATATATATATATATATATATATATATACTTGCTTATAAGTTGAGTCCAACTGCAAACAACATAGACCCTGATCTGACATTGCATAATGCACCAGCAGATCAGGGTCTATGTTGTTTGTTCTACTGATTACTCCTAACAAACATCATAGATTCTGATCTGCTGACGTATTATGCAGTCAGAGCTGGATCTGCACAGTTTGCAGTTGGACTTGACTTATATATGAGTATACATACTAAAGTCATAATCTTTTGAATTCTGTTGAACAGAGCTTAGTTTTATTTCTGAAGTCTGTGCTGCTGGCCCATTATGTGACCACAGATATGGGTCTATGCTGCTGGCCAATTGTGTGACTGCAGATCTGGGTCTGTGTTATGTGCATAAAGATGTGCATTATACATAGGTGTATAAGGCACAGAAACCTCTACTTACCATGGCTAATCATTATGTTCTGGTTCATGAAATGTGGCTCATGTGGTGTCTTTGGCAGGTAACAAAACCTAGAAATTGTGATAGAATTTTTACTTATAAATTTGACTTATAATAACATCTTCATATCTTGGTCAGTCATTTCAATTTACCATTGACTGATGATGACAATTTAAATTTTATGGAAATTCATGGCTAACCTAGTGTCTGCATTTTTAAAAAATATGGTATTGAACACAAAATGTTTTGACAAAGAGTTGAAAAGTTAACCCTTAGATTTAACAGTTCATCTTTTGTATTACTGGATAAGAAACAATTTCCTCACATGACTTCACAGTAGATAGAGTAGTGCAATTTAATAATAATAATAATAATAATAATAATAATAATAATAAAAGTAATAATAATAATGATAACTTTATTTCAGATCCAAGGCACAGTACATAAAAAGCATGAAGGAAAAAATTAATATAACAATTTATTCCATCAATCAATGATGGAGAAGTCATGTTTACATGCATACAAATATAAAAAATTTCAGAATTTTATTTTCACTAGCATCAATTCTATTCCAAAAAGAATACACCGTTTTATTCTCAACAGTACACTAAGATTATCAGCACTGTTATGGACAAACATGCCCATAGCACTATGGGTCTTTTCATACCACATTAGAAAACAGGACCCATTATTGTAACACACATTCAATTGCATAACTGTATTACATTAAAATCTTGTCACAGAGAAGTACAATATAAAGTCAAACAATACAATTTAATTACATTAAACAACTTTAAGAGCATGTTCACCGATAAGTGGAGAGAACAATATTGTCTCTTTATATGACCATCAGCTGATATACTGTATTCTGTGCATGTCATATACAGTATATACTCACATATAAGACAGGTCCAACTGCAACAACATAGACCCTAATCTGCCATTACATAATGCATCAGCATATCAGAATCATTGTTGTTTGTTTTACTGATTAGTCCTTACAAACTGCATAGACCCAGATCTGCTGGTGCATTATGGGAAAGGCAGATCTGGCTTATACACGAGTATGTATGGTAATTCTGGTAACAAATTGCTGATATCAACATCAAACAGAAATACATATACTGGTATCAGCTCATTAAATGAATAAGCCTTGACTTTATGACTATGACTGGTAAATATATAAAGGATCTTACATGAGTGCTCATTTCAAATTAAATTTATGTAATGAGACAAATAATTTATATCTTTTGTGAGCCTTAGCAAGCAAAAGATTGAAATTATTTTATGAGTTTCATAAATTTCATCTGAAATGAGTACAAATGTAAGATTATATTTACTGCATGATGCAAAATACTGATTTTATTTGACCAAACCACAGAACAGTGTAGTGAAATGACATTGAAATATATTCAGATGCCTGTCATTACATCTTTCATTTGCAAGACTTATGACATCATTTGTGATGTCATGAGGTGTTATTACACATGTTACATATATACAAATTATAATATGAGTATATTAACATAAATAACACAATAGTTGTGTGATAAAAGAAATTATGTCATGATAAAATAATTTATGGATTACTTACTCTGCCAGTTCATCTAGAATCTCATTCATAAGCAGAACCTGCTGCTCATTAAGTTTCTGTTTGGCAAGGCGTCTGAGGACTGGGAGACTTCGCTGAACCTCACGATGAACACGGGCTGAGTCATGTGTTACCAGAATCTACAAAATATGCAAATGATCAACATCTTACTGTCATATTGGTGGTATTTATAATCCCACTTTTGTCTCTATGTAAGCAGTACTTATTATTATACTCGAGACAGAAAAACATAATTAGCAAATATATAATACAGTATTATACATTAATAATATGTATTGAAAATAGTCTTTTAACACTGCTGTAAATTTTAAATTGGCAGCTGTTTTGACTGCAGTTAAGTTTGTATACCCACTTCCCGATAAAGGAAATGTGTGCCAATATTTACAGAACTATTTTTATTCATATTAGAGCCAACACTGTAGTGCTTATGGTGATTGCTAAACCATAAAACATTAAAGTTAATGAAAATGCATGCTCCAGTTTTACTCGTTCGTGGTTTTATTTTGAAGGATTTGAACATTCACTTTCTCACCTTAATCAGAGAAAGTGCAAGATATATCCATGCTGATATTGATGTTAATGGAGTCAACCCAGTGTTAAAGTTTTTGTGCAAACCAATTTTAAAGTTTTTGTGCAGGCCAATGTAAATGATTTTGTGCATGCCAATGTTAAAGTTTTGTACAAGCCAATGTAAATGATTTTGTGCAGGCCAATGTAAATGATTTTGTGCATGCCAATGTTAAAGTTTTTGTACAGGCCAATGTAAATGATTTTGTGCATTCCAATGTTGAAGTTTTGTACAAGCCAATCTTACAGTTATTGTGCATGCCTATGTCAAAGTTTTTGTGCATGCCAATGTTAACATTTTTGTGCAAGCTAGTGTTAAAGTTTTTGTGCAAGCCAATGTTAACGTTTTTGTGCAAGCCAATGTTAAAGATTGTGTGCAAGCCAATATTAAGGTTTCTGTGCAAACCAATGATAAAGTTTTATGTTCAAGCTGATAAAGCAATTTTTAGTAACCAACAGAAAGGTGGTAGACTGTGGAATTTTTAAAAAATATTAAGATACAGTGTTCCATGGAACACTTGTTAATTGCTTAATTACCACAGCACAGCATAGCTTTTTATTTCAAGCTGTTTCTTTATGCCACAAGTGAGCAGTGACATAAATGAATTTGTCACATGTAATTACTGAGCATCACAATTAACTCACACAATTCAATACCATTGTGCAAAAAGTACTGTACATTTTTTCTGAAGTGTCATTCAAAGTAAAAAAAGAATTATGAACTGTTAAATAAAATGTAAAAATTGTAATTTCTGACCATAGTATGTCATCCACCATGACAATACAGCAATCTATAGGTTTGTTTTAATTATAAAGAAATACTAGTTAATTAGTGACTGTATGTGACACAGACTGCTATCACAAGCTTGGACATTCTACCCCATATGATCTCCAACACTTTCTCTCTTGATATTTCTTCATATTCTTCATACCTGTGCCTCCAGTGCCAGCTCGAACATGTCACTCTGGGATGAGTTCAGCTTGTTTAGAATGTCTAGGGTCTTCGTCACCATCATGTCATACTTGTAGTTTGACAGGTCCTGTATATACAAAATTATACAGTACAAATAGAACCCCAGTCTGACTTATTCATTTCTACACTTTACGAGCTGAATTAGGATAAAATTTCTAATATTACTTTCTTCATTTCTTACTCTTTTTATTAGAAGCAAATTAATGAATTTTGGGGAAAAAAGCAGGATGAATCTGTAACCACCCTGCTTATGTTAATGAAGAGTGTCATATCTGAAATTTCATTTTCAATAAATGCTAGAAAATGGACTTTGTATCAAAACAAAATCTTCTGAAACTTTTATATTCAGCAAAAGGAGGAAAAAAAGCCTATTACAATAAACCAACAAAAATCCAAAAGTGGTAACTATCATCAAAACTCTTGATATGTCCTGTGCCTGATAATGTGAAATTTACAGCTGAGGAAGAGGAAAACTGAATAAAACAAATTGTGTAATTTATCAGCTATGTAGAAAGCTTTTGTTGATACACATAATACCAACTTGGTGTATTGATTTATGTTAGAGCATCGTTCATTGGCTAATAAGTTAATTATGTTGGTTTACATGCTCAAGTAAGACCTCTTTGAAGACCACAGTTTACAGGCACAAGTAAGACCTCTTTGAAGACCGCAGTTTACAGGCTCAAGTACGACCTCTTTGAAGACCACAGTTTACAGGCACGATTACCTCTCTGAAGTACTGATAAAGACCAAGCAAAGTTAAGAAAGATTTAATTTAATAGTTATTTTTCAGTTCGTTCACAGAAGAACTTGCACTGTTTTATTCTTTCAAGAAACTGAAGAAACTGATTATTCATCGTAATTTCCCAGTTCTTTACTGTTCCATACATTATTACAATTATTTCCCATTTCATTAAACATGTTGTGCTTTTTTCAACCCAAAATGACCTCTTTGTTAAAAGATGATGGTCAGAAGTACTTTTGTTGAACTTGTATTATCTATCTGCTGATTCCATCACCAATACACTAAATGAAGTTTTAGTACAGATGGATACTTTCTGATAGACTTCTTCAGTTTGTAAAATACAATAAATCTGGACTGTATGTTTTGGAAACAATGTCATCCAATTAATTTTTTACATGCTTATTCACATCAAAGTTTTGTCTTAACCTTATATCAACCAAGCATATTTCTTTATATTATTAACTTCATTACCATATATACTTGCTTATAAGTCAGGTCAAACTGCAAAAAACATAGACCCTGATCTGCCATCACATAATGTGCCAGCAGATCAGGGTCTATGTTTTTTTTCTTTTCTTCTATTAATTAGTCTTAGCAAACTGCATAGACCAAGATCTGCTGGTCCATTATGTGATGGCAGATCTAGATCTGTGCAGTTTGCAGTTGGATCCAAATTATAAGTGAGTATATACGGTAATCAATCTGATTAATCTGGCAGAATGTACAATCTATCACACTGGCCACCTCATTATGTCTGTAGAGGGTCACCACCCCTCATGGGTACTGGCAGCATATGCAATTTCACACACTATCTACTCTCTCTCTCTCTCTCTCTGTTTATCTGCATACCATTCAAACTGATGAAGGTCAATGATCCAAGATCACAAAAGAATAGACAAGTAATTTGATCCTAACTGAGAAAAACTGAGTGAATGTGTGCACATCCACACAACAGCTTTTAAGTAATTTCAGTAGGGGCAGTAAGAGATTATAACAATATCTCAAAGGTCCTCTTCCTCCTTATTCATCTCAACCTTTTTCCACTTCCCATTATCACTATGACATACAAAAAGATACATAAGAAATCATGATTACTAGGAATTTCTTTTACTCAGAGCATAAATGTTTTCGAGTTCAAAATTTTTGGCAATATCACACTGCCTTCATCAGCGACTACTGTTGATCACGTGACTTGTAATGGTCACGTGAAACGAGGAGGCTGGAGTAGTTAGGTGGTAGTTCAAGCCCCTCGTCCCTGTTTAGTGTTGGTCTCCGCTTTCGTATTTTGATTGCCTCCTTCACCTTCCTTTTCCATAGGTTGTCTTCAGTTGTTATGACCTTGCTCTGATTGGGAATGATGGAATGTCCCATATTGCAGCAGTGTTCATATATTGCAGACGACTCTCTACTGGCGTGTTCTTTCATCCTTGTTTCTAACACTCTGCCTGTTTCACCAATATATTCATTCTCACAATCACTACATTTGATATGATAAACCACACCACATTTCTTCAAATTTTCTGTTTTGTCCTTCACGTGTGCGAGTTGTTGTCTTAAAGAATTGTATGGTTTGTGGTATATATTAACCCCATGTTGTTGTTTGAATATTCTGGCTAGGGCTTCTGACATACCGCAGATGTACCGTATTTCATGTATTTTTTCGTACAGGAAAAAATAATTATTAATTTCAGTGTATGAAAAATTATGTGTAAAATAAATAATAATTATTTTGGAGTACTGACCATGTACGAAAAATAAAGGGATCGAACCCGAACAAGGTCTACTTGACACGCGATACTCGACGACCTAACAGTACTAACGTACAAAATAAACGTACAATTTTTGTCTCATTCTGCTCTTATCTCAAGGATCCAATTACAATAAAAATACAAGTACTAAAAAAGACTTTTGTTGTTATTAGTGAGAGAGAGAGATGGCTGAAACAATAATGTTGTCAGTGTGCAATATCATGTGTATTCCGATCACACTTATTTGTAGCTGTTACCATGTGTTATGTTTCCAAAATGATTAAGATGGTCTGTACATATATTATTTATCAGTAAATTATGCGCAACGATATGAGCCCCTGTTGTCAAAAAGTTAAGTGCAACTTGTATTCTTACAGCAACAGTAACATCATTATCAAAAAACAATAAAAAAGAATAAAATAACTCAAAAGTACTTGTTGTTTTTAGCGAATGTGTGTGTGTGTGTGTGTGAGAGAGAGAGAGATGAAACAATGTTGTGTCAGTGTGTAAGATCGTATGTATTCGGAGCAGTTTTTATTTGTAGCTGTTGAAGAGAGAGAGAGAGAAAGAGAGAGGTTAACGGGCGAGTGTCATCTGTATTGTTCAGTTACCTGATGTACAAGGGCACTATTATATTCCATTATCAATTAACACCTCTGAATAAACAATTCATTCTTGTTTTAATTAAAATATCCATTGTCACAAAAACCACATGGCTAGTGTTATTTACAAGCTAATTAAACATGCCTAGGGCTTTGGCCAGGTTATTCCAGTTGACACCAGACTGAGGGCAAGATTCGACCGACGAGATCAAATTAGTGAGGCTACCAGTAGGGAAATGAGGCTAACCATAGGGAAATTTAATTTTGTCAATGAGCTTCGTGTATGAAGAGCAGTTTATATTGTAATCATCAGCAATCACATGCATAATTTGTTATTCGTACTCGCCGATAAAGATAACAATAGAGGGATGTATCGTAGAATAGATTCTCAATAAATGTTAATTTGATGAGAAAACATCAAATGGCGTCACAACACTTGTTTTAAAACTCGCAAGCTATACTGTGGTGCTTTGTGACAGTGACGGATTTATTAAGGAGTAATCATTAAACATATTGTTTAAGGACTGAAAACTAGAACATTATAATGAAGACATCTCCAAGTAAAAACAGTACAAGCAGTTAAGCACTTAAATGATATATAAAAATCGAATTCACTGAGTCAGTGACTTTCGCATTTATGATAGAAAATTACATTGTTTTTATATTTTATTTTCGTATTACTATATTGAAACAATAAGACTAATCTGACCAATGGTCTTCACTTTATCATGTACTGAGATATAATTTTTGCTGGATAGGAACAAACATCAAATGACTTTCGAACTCGTTTTAAAACACGTGTGGTTCTTTGTTGCAGTGACCATCGTAATAAAGATCTCTCATTAACGATATTGTTTAAGGATTATATGCTGTAAAGGCCATTGTCCAGTTAATGCAGAGCAGTAGATACTGTAATGACAACAAGAGATCATACGCATCAATCATTATATTTTCTCGCCGATAAAGAAGAAAACGAAGGGCAAATCAATGAATGAGAGTAGATTCTCAATTAACAAAACAATTACCCTTTCAAATGGGATGATCCAAAGCCTTTCTGCATGATTATAAATGGTGATTATGTCTTTATTTCTTGATCTCTGTTTCATTTTTCGATGTCTCGATTAAAAATTTACGTGAAGTTAACAAATAGTTCGAGTAAGTATTTAATGGAGGCAACAAATAGTTGTTTTTCGTATGGGCTTATATCATACATATACTCAGCAAACAATACATTGGTCGTTTGACGTATCTAAATCGTACATCAATATTTTTTCGAAGCCATTTGAAATGTTAACTTCTCGTCTTGATTCAAATAAACAACATCAAAATATGCGGTTAAAAATAATAATAAAATAATCAAATGATCAGTAACCTTTCTGCACAATCATAAATGGCGATTCTTTTATTTCTTAATCTCCTGTTTCATGATTCGATGCCATAATTAAAAATTTCCGCGAAGTTAACAAAATAGTTCTGGCAAGTTTTTAAATGAGGCAACAAATACTTATGTTTTTCATATGGGATTATATCCAACATACTCAGCAAACAATACATTCGTCGTTTGACGTATCTAATTCATACATTGGTATTTTTTCTACGCCGTTTGAAACGTGAACCTTTCTTGTTGCTTCAAATAAAAAACATCAAAATACGTGGTTAAAAAAATAAAAGAATGAAGTGATCAATGACCTTTCTGCACGATTATAAATGGTGATTCTTTTATTTCTTAATCTCCAGTTTCATTATTCGATGTCTCAGTTAAGAATTTACTCAAAGGTAATCACCATTTATAACATATGCTTAGCAAAACAATACTTTGGTCATTGGACGTGTCTAAAACGTACCTCGCTATATATTTTCGAAATGGGAACTTCTCTTCAATTTTAACACCTCAAAATACAAGGTTAAAAAATAATACAAAGATAAAAAAACAACAACAACAACAAAAACACCTTAATTGCAAATGATTTTATGCCAATATTTTCGATCTTTTTTGCAAACGTAAATCTTTTAAGTAGAACTTTTATGTACGAAAATTTAAAGGTTTTGACAAAAAATACGAAGTGCTATGTACGAAAAATATGATACATTTAATTCATTATTATGTTTGAAGCTAGATGGTGTACGAAAAATTAAAGGGTACGGAAAAATACATGAAATATGGTAAGGCATACTGATGTTGGTTTTATTTGGACCACTATTGTTTTTGTCAGGTGTTCTCTTCTTTTTATTTGGTAGTTTGAAAATCCACTCTGGGTAGCCATTTGCTTGTAGTGCAGTTTTTACATGCTCTACTTCTTTAGTCCGATCTGTCTAATCAGTGACTAGGGAGTTAGCTCGGTGAAGTAAAGATCTTACTACTGACCTCTTGTGTTACAGATGATGATTGGAAGAAAAGTTAAGGTACTGGTCAGTGTGGGTAGGTTTCCTATACACAGTGACTTTGGTTGATCCGTCCTCATTTAAGTGTACATGTGTCTAAGAATGGTAATTTGCCATCTTCTTGTTCTGAGGTGAACTGAATATGTGGGTCAATGGAGTTGAGATGATCAGAGAACTCATGCACATGGTCCTCATGTAGTTCACTCAAGGTATCGTCCACATATCTGAACCACATAGATGGTGGGTTCATGGCCGATTCTAAGGCCTTCTTCTAAAAAAAACTCCATATATAAATTGGCAACTATTGGTGAGACTGGGGACCCCATTGCTGCTCCCTGTTTCTGTTTGTAAAACTGCCCATTATAGATCAAACATGTGCTGTCCAAACACAGTCTTAATAAGGTGCAGACAAGTTCAATAGGGAGGTCACATCTGGATTTCAGAGTAATGTCTGCCTCTAATCTCTCTCTGATTACACTCATTGTTTTGTCCACTGGGATACTGGTGAAGAGTGCTGATACGTCATAAGAAACCAGTTTTCTACCTGGCGGTACCTCTAGATCACTGATCTTTTGGACAAAGTGTACATGACCATTGCAAGTCACGTGATCAACAGTAGTCGCTAATGAAGGAAGTGTGATATTGCCAAAAATTTCGAACTCGAAAACATTTATGCTCTGAGTAAAGGAAATTCCTAGTAATCATGAATTATCCAGAGCAAGGAAGCAACCTTTTCAGTTGTATAAGAAATCATGGTTTATTATTAGTAAATATGATATCTTCCCTTTTGGAATTGCATTTCAATGGTAAAAATACTTGAAACCATGTTGGGAAAATCTCAGTAAATCAACATGGTATATACTTTTCTTTGTTCCAAGAAATAATAAACACAATACTGAAACAAAATAAAAGTTATTAGAAAATGCATGCATAGGGTTGTAGATTGTATCTTTGGTTCAATTAAAATCTTTAAAAAAGTGGTTAAATAGACACAAATATCTATGGTGCAATATTGTATGGAAAGAGTCGAATAGTTGCTGTAACTGACACTGACAGCAGCAGAATAATTCAGTGGATTGCAAGATATGGTCACTGCACAAAATTATTGCAGCTTTGAGTACACTTGTAAGTTTTAGGCAAGATCAATGAACTGTGAGGTAAAAGTATATTAATTATATATCTTCTTTTTATGTCCATACAGTTGAACAATATCCACATTTCCTATAAAAAAAAATGAATGAAACACAGAATATGGAATAGCAGAAAATACAGTAACTGAAGCAAGTTTGATAAATTCATATTGTTCTTGGAATCAACTTGATATATAATTCTGGAAAAATGACAGTTAAGTAATCGCCCACACCCCACTCTTTTGGCATTCTACTTGCAGGTGATGATGAAATTAACAGTTGTTAATAGCCTAACAATGATTAATAAATAACGTCCCTCTGTGCAATGCATAAACTGAATCTCCCAGTCTGTTTCTTCACATGCCTCCTCAAAGAAAGACAGCTCGGCAAACACATCTGAAGCTCTTTTTATGACAGCGAAATACAAAATACAATCCAAAATATCCACATGACATATTGACAGTGCCTCTTGCACTTCAACCAACCATGATGCAACATGGGTATATCCATATATCTGATTGTTCATTATGTTGAATAACCAACACTTCATTCAAAAATACAACTACAGTATATTGCTGCCAAGTAGTTAAACATATACAACTGGCCCTGATTGATCCCCGGTATCTTGCTAGTCACATACTAGATTACAGTCTGTATGACTGTGTGGCTCAAGAAATACAACTTAGTCAGGGCACTTCACTGCAAACCAATCAAATTCCTTGCTATGTCTCACGCGTGATCTGTAGCAGCTTTGGGAAATTCTATAGCCAGGTATGTAAAGTTAGGAAATTTATTGTAAGTTAAAGTGTTCATGCTTCACCTTCCTCCACAGTAATAAAAACAATTTGTTTGGGATTAATAAGTAGCAATTCTAAAAAAAAATTATAAATATTATTTGATTCACAAAATCTTATTGAACTTATGATCAAGAACATCTTACTTACAGACAATAAACATGGTGGTACTATTCTTCATTAGCATAAAATCTTAGTACTATAAAATAAGCCACTAAGACATTACCCTATGAAGAAATTTGCTTTTTAATTAACTTCCTATATTATCCAACAGCTAAAAGGTCTCCAAGGTTTAGATATAACATACCAAAAGCACTTCTGTAGTGTTCTCAATATCAAAGATTGCTGAGGCATGGAACATCTCCCTCAGCTCTCTTAGCACTTCTTTCTGTTTCTTCATGCTCTTCCTACAATTATATGTGTATTCAGCATTCTTATGTGTATTCAGCAATCACATGTGTATTCAGCAATCATATGTGTATTAAGCATTCATATGTGTATTCAGCAATCATATGTGTATTCAGCAATCATATGTGTATTCAGCAATCATATGTGTATTCAGCATTCATATGTGTGTTCAGCATTCTTATGTGTATTCAGCATTCATATGTGTATTCAGCATTCTTATGTGTATTCAGCAATCATATGTGTATTCAGCAACCATGTGTATTCAGTATTCATATGTGTATTCAACATTCATATGTCTATTCAACATTTCTTTTGGACAAATGAGATAATGATTTTCTTGTAATATACAGTCATATACAAAAAGTATTCAGTAAAATGACCACCATTTTGTTTTCAGCAAAAATTAGAGTTTACTTTCGTAATAGTAATTAGGCTTCAAATGGGAAACAGAGAAATCAGAAAATGAACAGAATTTACCCTAATACTTAATCAGGTGTCCTTTCAGTTCCATTACTTGCATTATTAGTCTGGGGATATTTCTATACATACTTTGAATATAACTCAGGGAAATATCCATATGCGCCGAATCTTGCTGAACAAATTGTAATTGGAATTTATCAAATAAAGTCTACAATGAAGTTTCCATTTAATAAACAACCAGACATTTTCTATTATGTTCATATCAGGTAACTGTGGTAACTGTGCTGGCCAGCTGATGCATTTTATACAGTTTCTCATGTTATATTCCTATATGATCCAAGAATGATGAACAGGTGTGTTTTCGTCCTGAAAATAATACTAACTCTCTGGGAAATGTCTTGCCAGAACAAGCCATAAATTGGTATCCAGAATCTACTGGTATTTCAGAGCATTTATGTTTCCATTTACACTTGTTACTGTACTAACACCGTGCTTACAAATTCACCCCCATATCACCACTTGACATTTCTGATTGTGCTTGGAGAGAACCGAGTCTGGTCTCCAACCTTCGCTCCTCTTTCTCCAAATATAAACACGTTCATCATTTCCAACGACTAACTGACTTTTGTCTGAAAATATCACTCTGTCCTGTTGTCCAGATACTACCCATCTTTTTTCACAACACCATGCCATATGCATTTTATGATTTATCTCCCTTATCACATTCTTCTTAACAATGCAGCATTTAAATCCATCGCTATATAAATGATGTTGAACTGTTTATCAAGCACAGGATCTTTTCTGTTTTCATTGAATTTGGGAGTTACGTCACTCAATGTATCCCTTCTGTTTTGTTACACAAGCCCTTCCAGCTGACGGTAATCCCTTTTAGTCACTAACCAAGGCCTGACAGTTCTTTACTTATTTTTCACAGACCCAGACTCCAAAAACTTTTTAATCACATCAGAAATGGTACTCCATGGCCTTTGCAATTTTCTGCTGATTTCAGTTACACTTCTCCCATCCTGATACAAATCTATGGCAATATATTCAACATCAAGAGTAAGTTCTGACTCCTTTCATCCCATTGTGCCTTTTTTACCATATTTTCAGTCTAAACCAGAGCAGAGGATACTGACAGGAAGTGATCATTATTTTACTTGACCCTTCTACGATTAGCAACAAAAATCATGTTACCTCCTACTTTATTTTTATCATTTGAGTTACGACAAAATTTAACTTCTCAAGCATAACAGGTGGCAGCCATGTTACCAAATACTGTTTGTATGTGAGTGTATATTATGGGTGTTTCCATAAACTACATGTGTTAAAAAAACAAGGTTTATATTTCATTTTCTTGTCTAGCACAGCATTCCCATAAACTAATATTTACTTACCATGCCATGGAATTTCTTTTGGATGATTTGAATGGGGCCTGGGGCCACTATTTTGGTAAAAAATGTGAAGCAAGGGGATGAAACATTTTGGAATACATTACTGAAATTATGAATTCTGCATGATTTTGATATAGTTTTCATTGGGAAATGGTGAATTCTGCATGATTATGATATAGTTTTCATTGGGAAATGGTGAATTCTGCATGATCTTGATATAGTTTTCATTGAGAAATGGTGAATTCTGCATGATTTTGATATAGTTTTCATTGGGAAATGGTGAATTCTGCATGATTTTGATATCATTTTCATTGGGAAATGGTGAATTCTGCATGATTATGATATAGTTTTCATTGGGAAATGGTGAATTCTGCATGATCTTGATATAGTTTTCATTGAGAAATGGTGAATTCTGCATGATTTTGATATAGTTTTCATTGGGAAATGGTGAATTCTGCATGATTTTGATATCATTTTCATTGGGAAATGGTGAATTCTGCATGATTTTGATATCGTTTTCATTGGCCTATTATCGTACTATGTACTTCATTAATGCTATCTTTCTCTAACATTCTAGCTTGTGTCAAACTATTGGTATGGGCAACTGAATCTGTCACATAAGGAAAACAGTTCATGGGCAGCAAGTCAGATTAACTTTTAACTCACATGGTATAAATTCTTTATCCTTAACTCATTAATCCCTGGAGATTCTTTTCATTTTCGCCTGAAATGGGGGAAGGAAACGCATTTTTGGGGTTACTTCTGAATGCAGCAAAACACATCTGCTTAAGAAAGTTTTTCATTTAGCCGGATGCTTAGGTGTATCAGAAATATTGCTTTTGATTGGCTATTATGCTCGCGCATGTGCAGAAAAGGGTAAAAGTTGGACTTATTTTTTTTTTTCATATTGGATCCCCGATTTTTGTGTCCTGGACCCTTTTTACTCCAAATCTCAAACTTATCCTACTTTTTGCAAAGGTTCATCTGTCTGTGTGCAGTTCGGACTGGTCTACTTTTAGATCTAAGGCCAAAAAGTCTAAAATCCGGACACAAACTCCGATTCTGGAACCAGCAATTTTCGACCTAAAAAAAATCGGGTCTCAAAAAATGAATTTTTTTCGCTGTATTTTTTAATGCGAGTAGAAAGTCTACATTATTTGGTATCATTTTAGAGCTACATCTATCTACTCTCCTGAAATACCATCCATTACAGAGCTCGGAAGTAGGGTACAACCTCATGACGCGTAAACATGGCGCCAGGGGTTCATGAGTTAATAGGTGTTACTTCATGCAACATACTAATTCAAAAAGTGTTTGCCAGTAATTCAATGGCCTTTGTTAAGTATAATAAACTATGACAACGGTCATGCTTTCTATATGGCCTTTTAAATTTACTTCAAACATTATAAGGAAATACTGTCAATTGTGCTCTAAATTACTCCATACTTACTTGGAGAAATCTGTTGGGTCATAAGTTTCATACAGTAATGGTTCCATGGTGCTAGGATTTCTGCGCTTGACTCCTATCTGTTCTGCAACCTTAAACTTTTCCACAAATGCCTGAAACATAAACAAAATGTTATGTATTGACCAAGATATACTGTATTTGATATCACAACTGATCTTTGCTAACAGGCAGATAAGTGCTAAACTAAAATACTGATTATTACTAAGAGTTTCTCTATGTATATTCTGAGTAATGTCTTGTTTTCATTAAATGGATCATTTGCAAATGTGTTCAGCTTCACCACATTATGAACTTCAATTTATAAAATGTTGACCATCTGTAACATGCATTTTGATGACAATAACATTAATTAGTGGTGTTAGTGTGTATTAGCAATAATACACATTGCCCCACTAGATATTTTATAGCAATCATGCTACTGACAATAAAATTTACTCAGTGGTGTTACTGTGTATTAGCATTTATACATGTTGCCCAACTATATAGTTTGTAACATGCATGCTACTGACAATAAAATTACTCAATTGTATTACAGTGTATTAGCATTAAATACATGTTGCCCCACTAGACAATTTATAGCAATCATGCTAATAACAATAAAATTACTCAGTAGTGTTAATGTGTATTAGCATTTATACATGTTGCCCAAGTAGATAATTTATAGCAATCATGCTAATGACAATACAATTTACTCAGTTGTGTTACTGTGTATTAGCATTTATACATGTTGCCCAACTAGACAATTTGTAGCAATCATGCTAATGACAATAAAATTACTCAGTAATGTTAATGTGTATTAGCATTTATACATGTTGCCCAACTAGATAATTTGAAGCATCAAACTTTTCCTCACAACAGTATGTGAGTAAAAAAACCTCTGTAACATCTTAAGATGTACTAAAAATGTATCCTGAATTGAAAAAATAACTGAAAACAACTAATCAGCTGCATGTATACATCCCAATAGGTTCAAGGTGATATATCCATTAATATATTTACAGATGATAATGCTAGAATGCTTGTCTGGATGATTTCAATAATTGTATACTTGATATCCGCTGGAAATTATGTCAACGGAGTTGGGGTTTTATTTGTTTTACGCAGTTAGATAATATAAAACGAGATTTAATCACTGCGTTGTTCATTCTTTGCAGTTACAGCGTTTGGTAAAGTCATAGAGGAAATTTATTTATTGTTCGTGAAATCTTAACTCTAAACAGTACATCTGGGATTACGTACAATTATTTTAAGATCTGAACATTATTCTACTCCGTCAGAATTATCGGAATCATTTCAAGAACTTTTGTGATATTCGACGTTCACAGGAATTTACCTGGAAACTAATAACATTTGGATTTAGAACTGTGATTCTTGTTGACACATAAGCACATTAGTGTCCTCATTCTGAATACCTTTGGACAGTTTCCGGATTAGTGAATTCTATAGAACAATTTAGGATTATTAAAGGAATTTCTACACCGTAAGTTATTTTTAATTCTTTCACTTTGTTTGTTTTAAATATTTTATATTTTAGGAAAATAAATTTGTATTTTGGAAATTGTGGAAGCTTGTTAGAGTCTTTCTTTCTTTTGTTACATATTCAAACCCCTAGTTGTAGCATATGTCACAATGAATTGATGATGTCATCACTAACAGTAACATAAACAACAGTTTCAGGCTACTAAAACTGAATGATTTCTTCAATTTTTTTTTAATTACAAAGTTCATCGATTATTGAAACATTATCAAGTGTTATTTTCAACACCTATCATTTTAAAAGAATCTGTTCTTGCACATCTAGCCAGATGTTTGTCGGCCAGAAATTTGGCAACTTGGGAAATAATGCTATGATTACCACCGAGTCTCTTTCAGAGAGTCAAAGTTATTCTACTCATATCAGAAAGAGAAAAGAATGTTTCGAATGTACAAAGATGACAATGTTTAAATGCCTTTGAGGCCAGGGCCTACATTTTTGTGTTCTATGAGGCCTGAGATGACAATGTTTAATTACCTTTGAGACCGAGGCAAACATTTTTGTATCCTGTAAGGCCTGAGATGACAACGTTTAAATGCCTTTGAGACCAATCCCCACATTTTTGTATTCTGTAAGGCATGAGATGACAACGTTTAAATGCCTTTGAGACCAATCCCCACATTTTTGTATTCTGTAAGGCATGAGATTACAATGTATAAATACTTTTGAGACCATGACCTACATTTTTGTATTCTGAGGCCTGAGATGACAATGCTTAAATGCTTTTTAGGCCAGAGATTAATTTTCTGAGAAAAATAACTATATAAAACTTACGGTTAGTCTCAAGTTCCTCTGGAAGGTCAACAGAAGGTCCAACACCTCCATGGCCCTGAGTGTGTATCGGAAAATATACAATTAAATACAGTTTGATGAGCTTGTAAAGAAATATCTTAATATTCACACCAAACAAGGATGTGTTATTAATATTCTTACATAAAAATTCATGCACAGTATTGCTGGATGAGGTGCATCAATTTGGCCATATCCATGTATCAGTATCGGATTTCATGCGCAAATTGATGCCCTGGTGTATTGTTATACTTATCCTTTTTCTGAGCCGCACCCAAAACCAATGACTCAGTACTTCAGCATTTTTGTGAATTGACTTAAAAACATGCACTCCAGTTGCACAGAAGAGAGAAATTTTCTAAGTAGAAAAATAAAACATACCCTCTTGCTCTAATACATATTATTCATTCCGAGTGACAGAAATAATGATGCATGCAAAGGGAATTTCTCAACTCATCTGCTTCACAGTAAGAGTGATGCTAATTACAGGGTGTATGTGATGCTAATTACAGGGTGTATGTAATGCTAATTACAGGGTGTATGTAATGCTAATTACAAGGTGTATGTAATGCTAATTACATGGTGTATCTAATGCTAATTACAGGGTGTATGTGATACTAATTACAGGGTGTATCTAATGCTAATTACAGGGTGTATGTGATACTAATTACAGGGTGTATCTAATGCTAATTACAGGGTTCTGGTGTTTGAAAAACTTCTATAATCTATTTATATACCTATTAGTTAATCATGTATGAATGATGATTATTAATGGATTGAAGTTTGCAAATCTTGGGCTTACACTATTGCTCATGTTCTGGCAAATATTTGCAGACTGAAAACTGTGTGTGATTCTTCCTCATGTTCTGGCAAATATTTGCACACTGAAAACTATGTGTGATTCTTCCTCATGTTCTGGCAAATATTTGCACACTGAAAATTGTGTGTGATTCCTACATATTCTTACAACTTATAATATAGTTTGAATTTGCAGCAGGTCAACAAAGTCATACAAATAATTAACTGCCTGTAATTTCAACCATGCAAAAATATTTTAGCATTCAAATGTTGTATTCTGTGCACGTCATATACCGTATATACCCACTTATAAGTCAGGTCCAATTGCAAACAACATAGACCCTAATCTGTCATTACATAATGCATCAGCATATCAGGATCTATGTTGTTTGTTCTACTGATTACTCCTAACAAACTGCATTGACCCAGATCTGCCAGCAAATTATGTGTGGCAGATCTGAGTTTGTGCAATTTGAAGTTGGACTTGACTTATAAGCGAGTACATACAGTAATTAGCTTATAAAAATAGTGTAAACAGTGGAGACTCTGATTTGGCAGCAGTGCATTAAACAACAGTGACCTGAGTAATTCATTAACAGCCGATTAATTTGCAAATAACAGAAATCCTTAAAACCCTACAATTTGACCAAAAGAGTACTGTAAATGTCACATTATATGCACACCGTGTATTTAATAGTCCTCCGTGTAGATAACTGACATTTGTGTACAGAAACCACTTTCCTTCTTTCAGTTACAGTGACCCTGACTACTGACCTTTTGACCTCAAAATCAGTATGCTTCTTCCTTACCCCAAGTGTAAGCCATCCACAAAGTTTGGTCCATTGGTCTGTGATGTGGAAATAATGTTATTTGTACAGAAGCCATTTTCATTCTTCAGTCACAGTGCCCTTAACCTTTGACCTTTTGACTCTGAAATCAATATGCTTCTTTCTTATCCCATGTTCAAGCCATTCACAAAGTTTAGTATCTGTAGATGATGAAGAACTTAAGTTATTGTGTGGAAACCATTTTTCTTCTTTCAGTCACAATGAAATTGACCTTTGAGCTTTTAACTCTGTAAAAACGCTTAAAAACTGCAATCTTTCCTGAAGCTAATCAAGAATTTCTTTATATTTTCCATTTTTGGAAAAATCTCCCAGAAATGAAGAACAAATCTCCCCGAAAGCTGTTCAGAAATATCATATGTGTGAATTCTTCAACTCCACAAACTGGCTAAAGATTAGGTCATTAAATAAATTATATAAAATTGATCAAACAACTTTAAGTATTCTTCTGTCCAACTGCACTAGCTGCATCTTGAAGTAAAATATTCTGAAAATATACTGAACAGAAAGTGTACCAAAAATGAAAGACAAAGTAATATACCTAAAAATTCTCAAAAAAGTCACAGATTATATTAGTTATAAGTAATCTTTGTTTGACTTATTTTTACATGAGACCTCCTTTTGAGGGAGAATTATGTTCTGAGGGGGCTTATTATTTTAGGTAGGCATATTTTCAAGTGAAAAAATTTGGTATATGTTTGATTACGATAACAGTTTTTGGTGAACATCACAATAACTTGAAAGAATTTTTAAAAATGCATACCTTTCAAATAAGCATTTTATTTGTTTAATCTCAATTTAGACACAATTTAATAGATATATTTCAACATTTAGTTCAGAATATGTCTCTTCCGTAATGACATAATTGTCTCTCTCTAGGTGTATACAGGTATGAATACAGGATATGAAATAGATATTTCTGGGTTTCTTTACAAGGATGACTCACTTTTGAGAGCAAAACATTGCATGAATCAGATGGTTTATTTTCAAGGTAGGCTCACTTACTGTCAAGGCTGGTTTAATTGCACACTTTTAGGATATTGCAAAGCTTTGAAACAGCAAAACAAATCTGCTCAAAAGATTCTTAGAAACACTCGAAGTGATCATTGTGGCATATTTATCAAGTAATTGTGCAGTACTGATTAAGATACATCTATAAACAAAGGTACATTACTAGTAATTGTATTCAAGACTTTAACACAAAACTGAAATAAGTGTCAATTGAGAAATAAAAAACAAGCAAAGGAATGGAAAAACAAATATATTAAGCTGCATCAAAATTTGAAGAGAAATATGCAATAACTTACAAAGGCTGATATGACACTGAGATCACTACTCTAACACCAAAAAATGAAAACCTACAAAACTGGAAATTTAAGAAACGACAACAGCTTACTGATATTTGGCTTTGACAATGGCCTCTGTTTCTCTACTCTTTTCAAATCTCCCAGATGTCTTGTATTGTGTGACTGCTTTTTGACTCTCTTTTGAGTAACCTGACAAAAAAAGAAATGAACAAAAGTGTTACAAGGAAAATGAAAACATTTGAGGGACCAAGCATCAATGTAACACTCAGAATGAAACATTCATATTGACTAATATTAGTGCAACAATGACAACAAAATGATGATTTAGTGCATCAAAAAATGGCAGAATGATTCTGATGGAAATAATTGTGATATTAGGCATCTATACTACACATCACACTGGAAAAAAAAATCCTCTTGAAGGATTGTTTTCACTAGTTTAATGAGGAAAACATATTTCTGAAATAAAAAGGACAAAGGGCATTCTGAACAAAAAGAATGGTTCACAACATTTTAATCCACAAAAATATTGGGAAACTGCCGTACCATGTGTATCCTTCTCTGGTTTATGCATAAAAAGCACAGCTAACTCTCAACAGCAGTATGTTTGATGATGATAGCATGAAAAAATGAGTCCCTCAAAATGACTGAAAATCTACTGGATGAAAAAGAATGTCAATGAATCCATAAGTCTGTTTTTTTGTCTGTCCTTGTGTCTTTTTAACATTATTAACTGCTTGAGTACTGAAATCATTTCCGATATTCTTGAGACATTTCAACTTACCAAATTTGGTAACAAAAGTATTTTCTTATGTGTTGGAGTTAATAACATGTTCACAAGATACCTGTATGTGCAATACAAATTCTCTATCATGGCCTTTGACTTTGAACTTGAACCAGACATCATGGATAGAAGATTACTGAACTTGTCTTAGCTACTGTCAAGATATCCCACAGGCTAAGTTTCGTTAAATCTATCATTAATTTTTGGGAGGAACAACCAAAGTATTTGAACTGCCATCATTCAAGGTCTTCTTCAGATATATCCACAAACTGGGTTTGATAAAAATCCATTTATACCTGATTGTGTTACCATGCTCACCAGCAAGTACCACTAAAAACCTGATACAAGACCTTTGAATATGCAGAAGTCACTGTTCATAAATTCAATAAAATGACAGTTGGTAACAAATGCACATAGTTTTGGTTGCTATATGCAATAAATCTAGTGTTCCATATTCTTGCTATAAATTTACAAATACTCTGTAAATCTCAGATGCTGTTCTTATAAATATATAGCTGAGGTGTGCCCTATAAAATCTCTCTGCTGGCCCACAATGACCAATGTTGCAGCAAATTTGGGAGGTAATACCAGTATAATTTGTGTCTTCAGGAACATCTACATATAGTGAAAAGTGTTTTTGTGAAAACTTGATGTCAATACAACCTTCTCTTTAGGAGAAGGAGCAATAACATGATTTTTAAGATTGCAGCTATGGTCATAATGTTGGAGGTATGATAGGCTCCATTTTCATTCAGGACAAAAAACAAGATACCATTAGAAGTCTAATCTAGGGAAATCCCTGTGTTGACTTCACCATCTGTTTTGGAGAAGTAGCTATAACAAGATTTTCAAGATAGCCACAATGACGGTTATGTTGAAGGTCTAATCAGCACCATTTATATTTAGGACCAACTATATATCACCTAAAGTCTTTTAGTGAAAATTCCACATTGCTATGACCATCTGTTCAGGAGAAGTAGCAATAACAAAGATTTTCAATATGGCTGCCACCTGGAGTTGTTTGAAGTCAGATTGACACCATTTTCATTTAGGACCAACTACATATCATAAGAAATCTATCAGTGAAAACCCCATGTCAATACAATCATCCATTAAGGAGAAGTGATAACAAAATTTTCAAAATGGCAGCCATGTTGGTGGTGTGATCAGCACTATTTTGAGTTAGGACCATCTATGTATCATAAGAAGTCTTTTAGTGAAAAACAAATGTCAATTGAAAGATGTAGCATTAACAAGATTTTCTAGATGGCTATATTGAAGGTCTGAACAGCATGGAACAACTATATATAATAAAAGTCTTATAGTGAAAAGCAATTTTTGGCACAATATGTTTCGTCAATTATATTTACCTGATCACAATATGTCACGGTGTACATCCAGTACCTCACAAATCCAGCCCTCCCAAGCTAGAAAAAGATGTTTGCCATCCCTTTTGTCTTGTTTTAACAAAAGATGTGCACATCATGCTGGTATCTGCAGATGGTAAGTTCTGGCAGTTGATTCTGCAACCAGATGCCTGCCTTAAGCCAAATGAGATCCTCACATATACAAAGATGGGCCCTCATGTAGACTGAAATTGGGATCACTTGGTCTAGCAGGCAAAGTTTTAGCTGCCACTGGGATAGAAGAATAATCTGCATTGGTCTCATGAACAGGCAGCACTAGACAAGGAGCTCCACAGCCACACTGAGATCCAAGAGGCAAATAAATTCACAGGCTGAAATTCAATTCTCAGAGCAAATAGTAGACACCACCAAGATGATTTTCAAGGCACATTCCTCAGGAAGACAAACTCAGTTCAAATGGGTTTTGAACTTCATACCCAAGTGGGTGGAATGTTGGGATGGAATGAGTTCTGATCTGTTCTTGTTGACACAAGAAATTCATGGTGAAGCAAAAACAAAACAAGGGATTTCATGTCTTGATATAGCTTTTGAAGAATGTCATCCTGGTAACTGAAGTCACAGACATGGAGGTGGTTCAGAAGTGTGACACAACTCTGTCCATGATACTTGTGAAGACACTGGGACTGATATTCAGACCAATAGGGAGTGCCCTGAACTGGTGGTATACCACATCCTTGAACATGAACATGAGGAATTTCCAGGAAGACATGTGAATGGAAATGTGGAGGTATGCATCTTGCAGGTCTAGGCTGATTGCGAAGTTGCCCTCTAGAATGGTGTTGAGAACCAGTCTCTTTGTCCCCATTCTGAACCATGGTGCCCAAATGAATTGCTTAAAAGAGAGCTTAGACCTACAACTGGACAAAGCTTGCCATTGGCTTTAGGAACTAAGAATAGTCTGAAGTAAAATCCTGGTGAGACTGCATTGTGAACAATTTCTATTGACCTTTTTGTAAGAAGAGTGTTTATTTCTTGCTGCAGAACATCAGCTTTGAATGGGTCTCTTGGGAGGTATGTAGCAAAGTG
Source organism: Margaritifera margaritifera (assembly GCA_029931535.1). NCBI lineage: Eukaryota > Metazoa > Mollusca > Bivalvia > Unionida > Margaritiferidae > Margaritifera > Margaritifera margaritifera. Next base: position 2,225,002 of record JAQPZY010001656.1, read on the forward strand.
AGCCTTTGACAATGGGGGAGGGGCACTGAACATAATATGGAGGCCCTCTGAGACAATTTGCAAGACCCACGTGTTGTCAGTGCAGAATCTCTGCCATTCTGTGGCACTGGGAAGTCTGAAAAGGACAGCGATGAAGTCTGTCAGGGAGAGAAACTGGATCAATAGTGATCCTTGCCTCATCATGTCTGGTCATCTGTGGCCCTTGGAAAGGGCTTGGAGGTTGGTTTCATTGTTTGACATTCTTTAGGGGGATCCTTCCTATTTCTCTGACCTCTCCTTGGAAACAAGGGATGTGCTCTGGGTCATTGGGCCTATGAGAGGTTTTGCCTCTTTGGTGGCCCATTTCCTGACCTCTTGGATCTGAACATGGAAGAGAAGGTTGGAAGAAAGTGGCTTGAATCTTAGAATGGCTTTGTAGCGATCTTTCAAGAAAGCACACATGTAGAGCAAGGCAAATCTTTCCACAAGCAGTAGCACTTGAAAGTGTGTGTAGAGCTGCTCTGTTAATCATACATGCCATATGAGAGACTGACTCCAAGGGTGACCATCAGTGGGGTTCTCAAAGTAAGGGTCTAGACTGTGTTCAGACTGCTGAAAAAATACTTCAAATCCATGCTGAGTATGGATACTATTGCCACAACATTCTGAACCAGCTGTTGGGTATATAGGAAGGACTGCAGTCTATATATACAGAGGAAGGTTTTAACATTTCCTCTTTGATCAATATTCATATGTCCAAGTCTTCTCTGGACAATGTCAGGTTGAGAAAAGAAGAATGGGGAGATAGAGACACCTCCTGCAATGCATGTGACAACCGGGCTGGTGATGCAGGTTGAGTGGCACAGTGAACAAAGCTAGGGATCTGGCCATGTTGGGACTTGGTTATCTCCTGGCATTCACTATATCATCAACCCTCTGGGACAGGTACTGAACATCCAGGAATAGGGTGTTGCCAGAGTCAGTACCAGGTCAAAAGATGATGGACCTATCCAGTCCTAGTCCATGATACTTTTAGGAGGCTACTACTGAGTAGCATGAGACCGGTCACTGATACATGGTGCCTGAGTCAGAGCCTGGACTTGTAGCATTTTTTTTAAAGAATCATCATTTGAAGTTGATATGCCATTGTAGCTCCTACGAAAACATCTTTTGCGCATGTCCAGTATATACATCCAGTTGCATTATCCACTTTTCATAATGTACATATATGTAATAGTGGAATACAATATCACAACCATCTAAGGATGTTTTAGTTACTTTGTCAGATATACCAGAATTCACCAAAGACATGTCTTACAAACTGAATTAGTCATAATAAGAGGTAAAGGATGTATAGCAAATAAAACAATCACAAGTTGATTAATAAATGTTATGCACACTGTCAATGTCTTTAAACATATAAATAGTTGTCAGATGTACATTAGGCTGATGGGGGGAAAGGTAGAGTTTGGAATCATTTCGATTAAACATTATCATTTCAGTTATTGTATACTGTGTACACGTCTACAGATTTTGGTAAATGTTGCAGCCTTAGGGTAATCTCACATTTTTCTTGGAATAGTTGAGTTTAGTTAAGGAGTGACAATAACTTTTACATTTAAGTATCTTTGGATTACTAAATAAACAAGAAGTAACACCTGTAACTGCAAATCCTGACTTCTCAAATACATCATTTACAATGGATATTTATGTGTACATTTAGCACAGTATATACCAAATGTAACACATGGGAAGAAAAAAAAATGTCACTTCTGTTGGAGCCAAATCTGGTGGTACAATGTGTACTTTAGACTTGTTCAATATGGCAAAACTCCAGAAGTGGTTGACAAACAAGCCCCAAAATTTAAAAAGTTTTTTCTTTCATCATCCTCAATAATCGTTCAAATTTTCATTGAATTTCATCCAACAGTTCCCAATTTCTTCTCTTCACACACACACAAAGGCAGGAGTAATGTATGCCAGGCCTCAATACTTAAAATACATTTATTTCACATGTATATTTTGTAGCAAATATTGAAAGTGAGTGTGAGTGTGATTAGAGATGCAGTAATCATGTACAAGTTAATAAATCAACATCTAGACAAATCATTATTAAGAAAAGATTTAGCTTAGCAAAGAAAACAGATTTCTCTACCAGAAGGAATCAAGACATTATAAGAAACAGGATATCAGGATGTCTTCTGTGAGGTCTGTTAGCTTGATTAATAAGGGAGCAGCTGTGGTCAACTGGGAGATTTGTTTAGTGAAAGTTAGCAATTAAACATGTAGACTGAAGTTTGTTTTTGTCTGCTCTACCATTATTCCTCATACAGTGCACCACTCTACCTAGAATAGCAGGAAAAATAATGTTCATTTTGGTGTATTGGTTGAAACTGTAAAAAAAAAACCAATTAAAAGTAGTCACTCAGACCTACTAGAAACAGATAATGAAAAATGAGGTGAATAATACTATAGTCAAAAGTGAAATATTGCCAACCTTTTCCTTTGTCTTTGGGGAATGGGACATCATGTCTACCATCAAGCTGACTGAGAAGGGGAGTCAACAGGTGTCTCACATCCTCAATGTCGCTATAGTAACCAAACTTTACCAGGTATTGCAGCAGCCTCAACACCTGCAAATAATAAAAAGCCTACAGTATCAAAACAGTCCTTGTGAAGCATATTTTCTTAATACTGTTTTGGATAAACTAAAAGAGGGGAACAGTATGTGGCTATTAGTTCCCTGCTCAAAAATATTCCAAGACTTTTGTGGTTACTGATATCATAAGATTTATATGTGAAATTCAAATACTTGTATTCGAATTTATAGGAAAATAAATTGATTTTAAATAAATGAAATTTATTGGTTTAAAATGATTCAATTTTTTAAGAAAGGCACTAAAAAGAACATCAAAGTTTCTACCAGCAAAACTGTCATAGATTCCTTTAAAAAATTTAAAGATATTTTATCATATAAATTCCTTTACAAAAATTCAGAATATTTTATCATATAAATTCCTTTACAAAAATTCAGGATATTTTATCATATAAATCCTTTACATAAATTAAAGATATTTTATCATATAAATTCCTTTACATAAATTAAGGATATTTTATCATATAAATTCCTTTACAAAAATTAAGGATATTTTATCATATAAATTCCTTTAAATAAATTCAGGATATTTTATCATATAAATTCCTTTACAAAAATTCAGGATATTTTATCATATAAATTCCTTTACATAAATTAAGGATATTTTATCATATAAATTCCTTTACATAAATTACCGTATTTGCCGACCTATAAATCGATACTTTTTTACCTGGAAGTTTGGGCTTCGTCTTATACTCCGAATCGACTTATATATGAATTAAGTCATTAAAATTACTTTACCGTAAAAAAAAAAAAAAAATTCAAAGTATGAAAAGTATAGCGTAAAAAAATAATTATCATTTTTGGGAAGAGATCGTGTGCGAAAAAATATAGGACCCGACATGGAGTAGGATTCCGAAATATTTACGTGATTGTCAGTATTAAATTCACGTGCATCAGACGTAATTGCGCTAAAGCAGCATGCACTAGTAATATATGTTGTTTGAGTTTGCTTACATATGTGTGTAGTAGAATAGACAAGTTAGAAAACGGATAACCATGACATGGAGATGGGTATTCCATTGCACATTTTTCTTATTGCATCTTGTGATCGAAATAAAAGAGAGAGACAGAGATTTCAGCCCTTGTTCATGCTATTTTGCTTAATGTACCTTACTTAACCCCTTTTAGCTGAAGCTTTTGTCAAAGAGAGAAAACAGTAATTAAATAGTCAATGGAAATTAAAACAATGCATACCATACTCCTTCAGTTTCAAAGATATATAATTTATATTTAAATATTCACAATATTTATATTCATATAGACTCCATTTAGTTTAAATCCCAAGATGACCATTTAGCATGCTGCTTTTTTTTTGTTTTTTTTTTCAAATACAATGAACTCTATATTCCCACGAAATAAAATTACCCTTTATCAGTAAGTGCATGTACACTTCCTGTAGTTAGGCGGCATTTTTGTTTGATCTTTGCTCATGAATTCAAAGCTCTGACGTTTCTGTCGGCGAGATCAAAAGATGTCACTGGTTGGGAAACTTACATGAGCAAGCACCTGGCATTACAGGTCATTACACAGTCCTGCATACATTAACATGCTTTACAGGATCGATTACAATACCCTATGGGTAGCCTCATTTCCCTATTGGTAGCCTCACTAATTTGATCACATCTACTGCAGGTGTCAACTGGAATGACCTAGCCAAAGCTGTAGGCATATTTAATTAGAATGTAAATAACACTGCAAAGCCAGTTGGTTCTTTATGATAATGGATATAAAAACAAGAATGAACTGTTTATTCAGAGATATTAATTGATAATGGAATACAGTAATGCTCCTGTACATGAGTAAGATCACAATCATCAGGTAACTCAACAATACATATTACAATGATCCTGTAACCTCTCTCTCTCTCTCTCCAAAAGCTACAAGTAAAAACTGCTCTGAATGCATATGTTCTTACACACTGACACAGCGTTGTTTCATCCTCTCTCTCACACACATTCACACAGACACACATACACGCATTCACTAAAAACAACAAGTCTTAATCGAGTTCTTTTAGTTTTTATTGTACATATAATTTGATAATGAGGTTACTGTTGCTGTAAGAACACAAGTTGTACTTATTTTTTGACAACAGGAGTTCATATCATTGCGTACAATGTACCAATAAGTAATACCTATAAATAATACGTGTACAGACCATCTTAATCATTTTCGCAATCAATCTGGAATAGCATAGTGATACCATTAATATTCATGAAACCGGAAGTTACTAGCGAAAGTGACGAAGCCAAGGTGTTGATCTGGCTTCGTCTTATACTCCGCATCGAATTATATATGGATGAAGGATTGAAATTTAACGAAATTAGTGAATTCGACTTATACTCTGCATCGACTTATAGGCCGGCAAATACGGTAAAGATATTTTATCATATAAATTCCTTTACATAAATTAAGGATATTTTATCATATAAATTCCTTTAAATAAATTCAGGATATTTTATCATATAAATTCCTTTAAATAAATTCAGGATATTTTATCATATAAATTCCTTTACATAAATTAAGGATATTTTATCATATAAATTCCTTTACAAAAATTCAGGATATTTTATCATATAAATTCCTTTACATAAATTAAGGATATTTTATCATATAAATTCCTTTACATAAATTAAGGATATTTTATCATCAAAATTCAAAGTCTTGTTCTTCTTATGACTCCTCATATTTTTATCAAAACCCAAAGAAAACTTATTGAAACTGATTGAGGTTTTTATACATCACTTAAATCTAACTAGGTGATTAATTTCTCAATCGTTTCCTACAAGTGTCAATTCCTATAGAGGTTGAATCTATTTGTGGAGATTATAACTTATGGCCAGTTAGCCAGTTACTTTGTAGACATTAGAACTTATGGACAGATACTCTGTGGACATAAGAACTTATGGCCAGATCCTTTGTGGACATTAGATTATGGCCAGATACTTTGCTGGGCTTTGTGGACATAAGAACTTATGGCCAGATACTATGTGGACATTAGAACTTATGGCCAGATACTATGTGAACATCAGAACTTTTGGCCAGATACTCTGTGGACATAAGAACTTATGGCCAGATACTCTGTGGACATAAGAACTTATGGCCAGATACTCTGTGAACATCAGAACTTTTGGCCAGATACTCTGTGGACATAAGAACTTATGGCCAGATACTCTGTGGACATAAGAACTTATGGCCAGATACTCTGTAGACATTAGAACTAATGGCCAGATACTCTAAAGACATAAGAACTTATGGCCAGATACTCTGTAGACATTAGAACTTATGGCCAGATACTCTGTAGACATTAGAACTAATGGCCAGATACTCTAAAGACATAAGAACTTATGGCCAGATACTCTGTGGACATTAGAACTTATGGCCAGATACTCTGTGAACATCAGAACTTTTGGTCAGATACTCTGTGGACATAAGAACTTATGGCCAGATACTCTGTAGACATTAGAACTAATGGCCAGATACTCTAAAGACATTAGAACTTATGGCCAGATACTTTGTAGACATTAGAACTAATGGCCAGATACTCTGTAGACATTAGAACTAATGGCCAGATACTCTAAAGACATTAGAACTAATGGCAAGATACTTTGTAGACATTAGAACTAATGGCCAGATACTTTGTAGACATTAGAACTAATGGCCAGATACTTTGCTGGGCTTTATGGACATAAGAACTAATGGTCAGATACTTTGTGGACATTAGAACTTATGGCCAGAGGCTTTGTGGACATTAGAACTAATGGCCAGACACTTTGTTTGGGCTTTGTGGACTTTAAAACTTATGGCCAGATACTCTGTAGACATTAGAACTTATGGGCAGATATTTTGTGGATGTTAGAACTTATGGCCAGATACTTTGTGGACATTAGAACTTATGACCAAGTACTTTGTACTTTGCACTGTCATTAAAACTTATCGCCAGATACTTTGCACTGTTTAAGTACTCAGAATTGCATGTTTTGGATGTTTGTGCCTGTCCAGTCTGTTTGCATTCTGTCCAGTCTATGTGCATTCTATAATCCTCGATAGTGAATACATGTCATGTCTTGTAAAAAATACTGCAATCAGTGTCACTGAGTCATAAGCAGATTTAGTGTGGGTTTTGAAGGAGGGGGGGGGGGAGTTGCCCCCACCCTTTTCCACTGTAGATATTTTTATATGTTCACTTAAAAAAATAGAAAGATGGCCAATTTAAACAAAAGAAACAACTCTTATCAAAATCAACCCCCCATAAAAAAAAGTCCTGCATCTGCCACTCCAAATTAATTTACTATTCATTCTCAAATTAGAGTTCATCCAAGTACAGGCCATTAATTCTTAACTGGTTGCTGACACATAATGTCTCATTACCTGCTCAATTAGGAGATTATGTCCTATCTCAGATGCCGTCATTTGACAGTTGCATTTCAGAAAGTCTGCCATCCAGTCTCGCAGTACTGGGAATATTGTGACAAGATCCTTGACCACCTAAGAAAAGGAATATAGTCACTCTGTTTAGTCATACTGGCAGAGCAAGTAAAATAACAGTTTTTAAAATCTATGTGCATGATTAATTCTTGAATTAAAAAATGATTGATTTTTCAAGCCTTCAAAATCAATAAGGTATGGGTAAACAAGTAAACTACATGAAACCAACAACTACTCTAGTATTGTATAAACTCACATATCAGTTGATCCAACGTCTAACAACACAGACTCAGATCTGTTATTGCATAATGATCCAGCAGATCTGGGTCTATGTTGTTTGTTAGGACTAATCAGTAGAACAAATAATATAAGACCTTGATTTGCCCATGCATTATGTGATGGCAGAACTGAGTCTATGTTGTCTGGAGTTGGACCTGACTTATATGCAAGTACATACATTAATCAGGATTTGTTCCCTATGATTGCTCTCAGACAAATAAAAGTTAAGTTGTTTCTTTACTATAAGGCATACGTTGGGAATACATTAAAATTTGCAATGTAATAAAGACAAATATTCTACACTTTAACTATTACATAAAGCTATTCAGAAATGAATTATGGAAAAACCCGATAAAGAATTTGCCTGTTTGAGATTACAAATGAAAAGAACAAATCTTTACGTATGAAAAGCTTAAGAAGCAAAAATGATATTATGGCATTCAAAAGGAGATGTAAAGAAAATTTGAAGCAACCGAATAGAAAGGCATTCTGCATTAGTAAGTTAACTATGCAGGCAATGGCAATAAAGCATGTGAAATGAGTCTTAAAATGCAAGGGCTATTACATCTAGATTTATGGGCAGTGGTACAGAAGTGCCAGTGAAATATTTTTGTGGGTGGGGTGACAGATAAAAAGAGATAATCACATGCATATGTTCCATGCAAAATGAGAATACTGGATAGTATAGTGTTCTGGAATAGTCTTATGCATAATGACAATTCTATTGATGCCTAGCTATTCCAAAATTGTCATGTGCATTTTGGAGAATATTCATTTAAATTTATTTGGTTTCCCTTTCAAAAATGAGAAAGATTAAAACAGAATAACACAGAAATATGGTCTATACAAATTACATGAAGAAAATCATAATAATTTTTTCCCACCTTTAATGTTAAAGGGGAAAAAGTCATATAAAAACTATTAAAATTAATCTGCTTGCTTTTCAATTAGGGACATTTCTCGCAGAAATAAAATGCCTTTTTTTTATTATGCACATTTTATGTGTAAAAGATGACAATTTAAGTGTAACATCATTTCTCTCCAACTTTTATTTTTTATGCTTTTTATTATCATTATTTTGCTTATTGATGAGGATCCAAATTTCTTCATATACTATACCAAGGGTACAGTGCATTTCATTGCAAAGTAGATTCTAGAATAATATAAATAACATATAGTGTTTTCAATTTGCATAAGAATTTGTTTTTTGAACATATTTTCAGCTATCTAAAATAATGAAGATTTATGAAGATATTTTTTGCATACAAATGAAATTGTCACTATTTCACTTTACCATTATATATGGTTACTTTTTCATCCATGGACTTCTTGCATACATAAACAGCCTAAATTCTTGAATCTTGCATGAATGATTCCATACAGTGTGAGAATTCCCAAAATTTACCCAATTCTCAAACTGCATTAGAAATTCCAGAATCACTCAGTGCAAAGTGAAAATTCCTTGAATGCCCTGAAATTTGGGAATTCCCATACTACAAAGGACAATTCTAGAATCTTCCAAACTTACAAAATGCATAGAACATATACATCTGTCTTATTAGGTCTTTCACATACTATGTAACACGGTCATTTGACAAGTCATTCAGAACAGATATTTGCTCAAATTTAGCAAAACTAATATTTTTGAATTCTGTTAATAGGTTAAAATAAAGCTAAAACACCCTTATTTGGCTATTTGATGAAAGATATGTGAAATTTTTGCTATTTTTGAAATTCTGAACTATATTTATCAATGTCCTTCACTGCTCCCATATCTTTTGCCACCTGGTGTGATATAGTGGTGACATCATCTAGGTCAGTCAAAGAAGGCCTAATATTTTCCCAAAGTAAAAAGAAAGGAGGCATTCCTCCCTCTTTCCTCACAGATTAATTTACAATGAAATGCCCTAACAGATATTCAAATATTCTCATCAAAATCATTTGAAAAAAATATTATCAGGTCATCTACAATGCTGACTCAACCTTTGAGCAAAATTTGACACTTGTTGAGTTAGTGATAAACACTATTGCTTGTTCAGGGCTGGTTGAGGTAGCAATCTACACCATTGCTTGTTCAGGGCTTGTTGAGTTAGCAATCTACACCATTGCTTGTTCAGGGCTTGTTGAGTTAGCGATATACACCATGGCTTGTTCAGGGCTTTCTGAGTTAGTGATCTACACCATTGCTAGTTCATGGCTTGTTGAGTTAGTGATCTACACCATTGCTAGTTCATGGCTTGTTGAGTTAGCAATCTACACCACTGCTTGTTCAGGGCCTGCTGAGTCAGTGACCTACACCATTGTTTGTTCAGGAGAGAGATGTCCTATTGTGACATATATTAATTTACATGAATTGCACAAATTTCAACAATTAAATGTTTGTATGAATATTTGAGCAAACTTTACACTGGTTCAGCTAATGGTTTTCTTCACAGTTTGTTGACAAGATAGAACTTTCCATTATAAGTAAATGGAAATCTATTAAATTGAAAAATAAATCACAGTGATTTATCCAAGATTTCACATGGAGGCAGGGGGAGGGAATTACTGTTCTGCCATTTTCATAAAGCAGAGTTTTCATGTTTTTATATAAGAACAGTATGTACGAATAGACCACTTATATTACGTTACAAGAAATAAGTGTCTGAAAATTAACTTTCAATGAAAAAAGATAAATCTTACAGTTGTTTATGTTCATTATCAGCACAGCATCAGTAATCAGTGTTATGACAATGGCTCTACATTGTATGCATTAGAACTGCATGTAATAGAAAAGACATTACTTCTGAATACCAAAAAAAATTACATGTCCATCACTGAACAACCTTGCCAAGTGATGTTAGTAAAATGCTTTTGATAACTAGATAATCAGTGAAATCATCTCAATGATCAGTTGAAAAAATGTCACCGAGTAAGCACTTGAACCTGGCAGTTGATATAGAAATCAAGTACTTATATGATCAGATTGAGTCATTTAATATTAATAAAGGTTACATATTTTATTAAGGTCATGGCAAATTGTGTGTGTGATTTCCAAGCGCTCACTCTTTTTTACGTGTGGATTCATTGCATTTAATAGGGATTAGCATAACCATGTGTCCTGGAGAAAACACTGCACAAATAATTCAATTTTTTAAAAACTGAATGGTAATTACCAGTAACTCACATTAAATAATACCCTTACTGACCAAACATTTTCAAAATTTGACAGTTGTTGGTAATCTTTAGTTTAGTTTAATCACAAGACAAACTATAAAAGACACACTAGAAGGCAATAGGCAATATTTTCACAAATATATTTCAAAGTCTCCTGAAAATAATCAAAAATATTTGAAAGTGTTAAAAACATGAAAGCAATACTTAACATTTGTATAATGAGTGGTTGTAAGGGTGCAAATTTCTGTCAATGAATCTCGGTAGAGCACATTAGTTTGGAAGATAACAATTATTTAGATTTTTTTATGAGGAAAGGTACCGTATTAAATTGCTAGACTGCGATTGTTTTAATGTCCCTGTTTGGGGCTAGATTGATTCTTAAATTAAGCATTCGTTTGTATAACGGTTGGATTGAAGGTTAATTGAGGTCTAGGTATCGAGAATGTCAAAGTTGAGAGGATGCAGAGACTATTTGTAAAGCCAGTTGAAGTTGTTTTATCTTCTGAAATTTTCCAGAATCAATTTTTTTTAGTAGCACACAAAATCAAGGGGGGGTACGCTAACCACGACGGGCGTGTAATTATAAAATGCGGTAGATACGTTTAATCTGATTGGCTATGCTAAATAAGAGGTGTGTTTCCCAGACGAAATTTCATGTTTTAAATATTCCATATTGCAAAATTTAATCAGTCCAAGTTTCCTGTGAAAGGCTGGATGAGATCTTGACTCCGAGCAGAATAAGACAAAAATTCTCTCGTATAAACAATTGTTCAAGGGACAGGTGTCTGGAAGTTGAGGGACACAATTCTGGTGGTAGAAGCAAGTGAGTCTCGAAAGCATAAGGTATTTGCATCAATCTCATTTAATTCGTTGATACCAATATAATTATTTGCTTGAATTTATTTGTTAAATTCGTAGATCAGTTTTTTTGATAGGAATATAACTATTTGTTAGATTTCATTTGTCTGAATTCGTACAATAATCATCTTTATATGAGTTTGACGAATTGTTTGAATTTGTCGTCTTGATTGTTATAGGAATCATGTATTTTAAGAATTTCATGCATTACTTTATTTAATACAAGTTGTGAGAATCTGTGTGAATTTACATGTCTTAAGATTATATGAATAATGCATGTGAAAGAGTTGAGTGAGTATTCACTGAAACTAATGTAGTTAAGCCATGAAGTGAATTTCATTGATTCATTTGTATAATTAAGACGTGAACTGAAACTGTTATGTTTCGTGTGATATTAATGTGAGTTAGTGATGAAATAGCCGTTAGAAAGTACATTAATCTTCTGAAACTAGGTTTGTTTATTGTCTGTCAGGTTTGGCCTGACCAGATAGCCTTTGGTGTCTATTTGAACTCCGATAGGACGATATCTGACGTAACGAGAGTGGGGTAATGTACACTCCCCAGAAGGAACCTGACAGGATATTTAGGTTGCTTCTTGTTTATTTTAAAGGGGAAAATAGCTCCACCTACCTACCTACCCACCTATCTATCCACATATCCACCTACCTACCTACCTACAAAGCCAACCATCAATGCACGTATAAGTATCAATGTAGAGGGTAGAGAGAAGAGGCATCCCACACAATGTTTGAGGACCGAAAGAGGCTGGATGAGAGAAAGAGCGAGAGAAGCAAAAAGGGGAGAACATCAACCTTGACCTGACAGCAACATTGAATTTGGAGTGACCAGCAATAACAAGCATGCTGGGCAATTGATTCGATTGTTCACTCGATTCCATGATGAACTAAGTCTATCGTTTCAACAAATCGGCTAATTACATAATTATATCTGTGTTGAAATTCGGTAAATGATTTCAAAAAGAAGTGTATCTTTTTAATGTTATGTATTATTTCAATTTGCTTTATGTAATTGATTAAATTGTTGTATTTCATGTACGGGGGCTCGAGTTATTCTGTTCTATATATCTGCTCAGATCTCTATTTATCCCATTTATAAAATTTCATATTTTATTTTATTATTTACTCGATCCGGGCAATAACACCGAGGTCGATCGTCCTCTAGATGAAGATAATCAACCAAATCATAAACCTGTGACATGAGGTCTGTCACAGTGGTCATTACTGAAGTTCACTTGGAAGGGTCAGGGCCAAATACAAAAATAATATGACCCCTCAGTGAAAGTACTGTTAGATATCCCCTTTCCCTCAATCTCAACTTTGAAAACTGCTGTTGATTTGAAAAAAAGAAACAACATTTTGATTTCTGAAATTGTTTAAAGAGAAACAGTGCTATGACAGTAAGTGGTAACAGGGGTCGGAATCTTACAAACTGCACCAAGATGTAAATTAACTTGGAAATGAAAACAGGGAAATCAACTTGTGAACAAGAAAGAACCTGTATCTGTTAGTGCTGAAACAATTCATCGCTGCATTGATGTATCACGATTTAAAATCCGCCGATTTGCGTATCAATACATACAAATTAGTATCGATTTCCATCAAAAACCAGATGTTTGGTAGGAAGTTTAGTCTAATCCCAAAGTTAGCCTCCATTGTGAAGAGTATTCAAAGCATAATGGAAGACATAAAATGATTGGAGAATTGATCTTTCACAGGTGTATATTTATCAATCAATAAATGCCTTGCAAAAGCAACAATTTGCAAGTGAGTAAATATGAGTGAGGAAGGAGAGATTGTTAAAATTTGGGTCAAAATCTTCTGTGTGGGACCATTTCGGACACCCAGTATATGTGCAGAATGGAGTCCGAAATAAAGTAAAAACGAAAACAATATGAAGAGTCTGTAGAGCTGTCCCAAACCATGCTGGGAACACAACAAATATGTGAACCCATCTTACTCAACATCACCCTACTATTTCCAATTCAAAAGTTAAAATACAAAGTGCGATTAAATCTGAACCAGTTAGAAAAGAGTTTAGATATGGTCAGCCTAATATTGCTGAATTGATTGGAACCCAAAATAGATATTCAGCTAACAACCAACAAGCTCAGGCAATTACATGCCAAACATGAATTTTCATTGCTTCTGAAACAAGGCCTCTGTCAACAGTTTAATGCACTTCTTTAAGCGCTACTTCTGAGTTCAGGGGTATGTAGTTGTGACTTGTCTAAGTGGTCTGAATTAGTTAAATATTAAGCTGATAATCACATTCTTACTCTGCATTAAACACCTGTAGTTCTTTTTTTGTTTTCCTCCATTGATTCATTGCTAGTCAAGTTTGATGATATTTTTAAGCTAATAGTTATGTGCTTAACATTTTCTAGTCGGTAATGATTGAATTTCACTAGATTTCACTAGGGAATCATTTTCTAGTCAGTAATCAGTGATTGAATTCTGCTAGATTTCACTAGGGAATCATTTTCTAGTCAGTAATCAGTGATTGAATTCCGCTAGATTTCACTAGGCAAATCATTTTCTAGTCAGTAATCAGTGATTGAATTCTGCTAGATTTCACTAGGGGAATCATTTTCTAGTCAGTAATCAGTGATTGAATTCCACTAGGGGAATCATTTTCTAGTCAGTAATCAGCAATTGAATTCCGCTAGATTTCACTAGGGGAATCATTTTCTAGTTAGTAATCAGTGATTGAATTCCACCAGGGGAATCATTTTCTAGTCAGTAATCAGTGATTGAATTCTAGATTTCACCAGGGAATCATTTTCTAGTCAGTAATCAGTGATTGAATTCTACTAGATTTCACTAGGTAATCATTTTCTAGTCAGTAATCAGTGATTGAATTCCACTAGATTTCACTAGGGGAATCATTTTCTAGTCAGTAATCAGTGATTGAATTCCACTAGATTTCACTAGGGGAATCATTTTCTAGTCAGTAAGCAGTGATTGAATTCCACTAGATTTCACTAGGAGAATCATTTTCACATTAATATTTATTGATGTTCTTTACATTTTACTAACCAGATGTTTCACAATGATTTTGAGATATTTTAGTCACGAGTCTTAACCCATATAGTTAATTGTCTATGGTTTATTAGGAGAAGTTTTCTCTTGAATTAACTTTATTTTTCTTTTTATAATAAAGGATAACAAAACTTTATGTATTTATTTTTTACTCATTCATTTTTACATTTTAATATAATGGCACAGATTTACAAAAAATACCATGAAGAGTACAAGTGCTTGTATGACCAAACACTTGCTTTGAAATATAGGAAATCATATCGTGATCTGTATTGTATCATAACACCTGTATCGCAATACGTATTGTATCACCTCATACACATATTGTCCCAGCTCTAGTATCTTACAGATTAATGTCCCAACATTTTTGTAGGTCCATCAAGAAAGCAAAACAATGGCTATAAATAATGATTAGCTTAACAAAGTACTGCATGAATAGAAAAAAGAAATCAGGGGCCATAAGACTGTCTAGGATATTTTTTTAAAATGATGACAAGAGAATAATGTTATTCAGCAGAACTGTATCCAGTCTTAAGTTCTTAAGCAAAATAAAAAATGGGATGTTTCATTCAGCATACATGTGATTCTACCAGCGGTAGGATAAAAATACTGTTTTAAAGCCTGTCTACTGCACATACCATTTAGTTGAAATCTACTACTTTTAAAAATTAAAAGATTCAAAAATAATTTGAAAAAAGACAGAAAAAAAATCCAGTATATTTACACATTCTATCCACACATTACAGAAACCAGCCAGAACCAGTCTACTGAGGACTGAAACTGTTATAGCACAATAACAGGAGCAAAGATGTGTGGCTGAGTAATCGGATTGAGACATGTGTACACAATGTTGTTGTAATCTGGAGATCATTTTTTAAGAGTTATAAGTAATACAGGGATTAAAGGTCCATGATGACTTTTAAGTCAATGATTAAAATCAGTGACCTTTGGCAGAAGGGAGATAAAAAGAAGAGACCGACCCAAAAATGATTTTGGCAAAAACACCTGAGCAAGTATTTTGATTTTTTTTTGTCTTGTTTAATTGTTGCCTTGTTCAAGATATTTTAAGAGGAATATTTAAGGGCAGCTCATAAATTTTTTGGTTTAATTCATGTCAAAATGCCAAATTATGCACTTTCTCCCATAGCTAAAAAACTTTCTCTCATAGCTAAAAAACCATTGTCTAAAAAATATGAGGATCAGGAATATATCTTAAGTCCAATTCAGGAACTTCCTCCTCAGGGTGAACTTAGTCTGGAGAAGTATTGGAGAGCAGTCAGCAGCATTAAAAACCGAGCCACAGGAAAACTGAAGTTTGAACTTCTTTGCAGGCTGAGCATGGTTGTTTTGTCATTGCCACATTCTAATGCTGACACAGAGAGGACATTCTCCATTCATTCAAGGGAGAATCTGGACCAGAATCTATTGAGAGCCTGTTGTGTGTGAAACTTAATAATCACAATGAATGTTTTCAGTGGTCACCAGTCAATGATCTTGTGAAGGAAACTAAAAATGCTTGTGGATTTTATAAAAAATCTTTGCAGTGATCATGACAATACACTGACTCGTATTATTTATTTTTTACTGCAACATTTTCCATCAGAATCTGATTCATGTTCAAAACTTGCTGTTTTATTATAGTTTGAAGAGAATACATATTAAGGCAAAAAATCCACTTGTTTTGTTTTCAATCCCCATAAAACATGTAAACTTTATGTTGATAAAAAAATCTACTGATTTAGAAGCCAATCTACTGATTAAAATGTGTAAATCTACTAGTTTGATGTCCTGGTTATGTCATATGAACACCAGCTATAACCATGCCAATAAGGGATAGTAATGACTGAAAATCAAGCTCAAGCTGAAAATAAATGATAAATATTTGTTTATCCAAATTAAATACCATCAATGCAGTATTTTCATTAGCTATTCAGTAGAAATGTAAAATAGGATATGCAGCTGTACATAAATTTGTACTTAAGTACAATTATATAACAGGTCTAACCTTCCCCCAACAGAGGCATAAATATCACATTTCTGACTGAAACTGTCAAGTATTCATGCTACAGAATTGTAGGTGATCTCATCTGGTAAAAAAAGCACCTGGAAATAAATCTAATTGAGAAAAAGTGTGCAAAGTTAGAAAAGCATGGAACAATAGTAAACAAAAAAGTCTGGTCAGAGTTATGTCCCCTACCTGTGAGCCACTGCAAGCAGAGGACCCCTGCATGACCTAATGCCAGAAAGGAAAGCATGCCTGTGTAAGCACTGTCAGGGTTAAATGCATAGCTGACAATTTTTCTAGATTATCTACTACAACAACAAAGCACTTCATACCACAATTAATGGTGAAAACTCTTTTAAAAAAATGTCACCCACCATTTCATGATGTTCAAATTCTGATTCTCAAAGTAACATATCTGATTTCAAATGGAAATAGAAGAATACTTGTTTCTCGAATTACATTATTGTCCACATTCAACATTCTGTCCATTTGCAGACATTCCAAACAGAATTGTACCTTGACTACTCTAAGAGATTAATACATTTATGTTAGTAGCCACCTTTAACCAAAACTATTTTTGGTGGTAAATAATCTAATACTGACGTTTTTCCATGATAATTATGTATGTGAGCTATTATTTAGTAAAAAATACAACATACCTGAATAACATCATCTATAAAATCTAATTGCAAATTAATGACTTGGAAAAGCTAGGCTTGGTAGGACTACACCATATTTCTTATAGTCTACGAGAAAACAACGATGACAGATCGCATCCATGTTGGAATAATGAGGGTGTTCCAGTTGCTATGATGCAACTTGGTTGCTATGATGCATTCTTGGTTGCTATGATGCATTCTTGGTTGCTATGATGCATTCTTGGTCTCACCACCTACTGGAACAACCTCTGCAATTGGAAATTGCTCTCTGAACTGGCCGCTATATATTTGTACTGGAATCCTCGGACATTTTCACACACCCTAATCATTTCACAGAATGGCCTTATTCTAATGATGGATATGATCTCTTATAGTGGTCATTATGTTGGAAATGCTAAAATTGAAGGTTTGAACAATTTATTTCCAAACTGGAATTATGGTCTTCTATAAAAGAATATTTAAAAAACGCCAGTATAAACTCATCTAGTACATACTTTAGATTTAACCAAACATTATGTTTCAGTTTGTTTCATCCAATTTGTGAAAAATATTGTTAGTTTACACTACACAACAACATTCAAACAACGTGAAAAATCATTTTTTTTTTCTATTGCTACATTTTCACTTCAAATATTTTTCAGCAGCAATACTATAACTGTATGCATGCAAATTAGATGTCAGTGATTGTTAAAATCCAAACAATTCATGGAACAACATCACCTTACCAATGTGAAACATGCACAGCTTAGGGCTGTTCCATTTAAACATACATGATACCCAGGGAAGGCAGTTATTTTAAAATATATGACAGGGTACTTCTGATTACTCACAGTTTATATGAAAATAATACAAAATTCTAAATTGCATCATTGGGTGACTACTCCATATTAAAAGTGCCTTCACTGGATCCTAATTATGTTTTACTGGAACAGCCCTAATGTCATTTATCACCTTGTTAAAAACACAACACAATGAAGAGGCAGAGTGTATTACAGCAAAATTGTATATATTAGTATGATCATCTGCTACTACCTTTTAAATAATAATTCAGAAATTCCACTTTAGAGATATGATCTTGAGGACATTTCTTAAATGTGGGTAATGTTTCTTTTTGAAGAAGTTGATTGACTATCCTAGAAATATTGGGAAATTCTGAATCTTAGCCAAAGGAAAGAAACTTTAGCTTGTAGATAGTCCCCTTAGGCTAGTTTGTAGATAGTCCCCATAGGTTAGTTTAAATCAGAACTGTCAATAAAAGTGAGCCAAGTTTCACAAAATAAGTCCTATTTCATATTAGAACTTCATTCACAAACACATCACTGATAATATAAGCAAACCTATTAAATTTAGTACAAAATACTATGATTGCACTATTCTTTGCAGAATAGCAATTACTATGGATTTCATGGCAGCTAAAAGACACAAATTTAAAGACCCAACAAACAATGATCCTTATGTAGAACAAGAGGCCACTTTCCTTGATTTATAAATGCAAGTACCAACAAAAACGTCACTTTTAGCAAAACCATGAAAATAAATGAATTCACAATAGTCAATCAGAGTGATCATTTGATTGCAAGCACTGTGGATGTAATCGAAAGTGATCCTTGGATTGCAAGCACTGTGGATGTAATCGAAAGTGATCCTTGGATTGCAAGCACTGTGGATGTAATCGAAAGTGATCCTTGGATTGCAAGCACTGTGGATGTAATCAAAAATGATCTTTGGATTGCAAGCACTGTGGATGTAATCAAAAGTGATGTTTGCATTGCAAGCACCGGGGATGTAATCGAAAGTGATCCTTGGATTGCAAGCACTGTGGATGTAATCAAAAATGATCTTTGGATTGCAAGCACTGTGGATGTAATCAAAAATGATCTTTGATTGCAAGCACTGTGGATGTAATCAAAAGTGATCCTTGGAATACAAGCACTGGGGATGTAATCGAAAGTGATCCTTGGATTGCAAGCACTGTGGATGTAATCGAAAGTGATCCTTGGATTGCAAGCACTGTGGATGTAATCGAAAGTGATCCTTGGATTGCAAGCACTGTATATATAATCAAAAGTGATCCTTGGATTGCAAGCACTGTGGATGTAATCGAAAGTGATCCTTGGATTGCAAGCACTGTGGATGTAATCAAAAGTGATCCTTGGATTGCAAGCACTGTGGATGTAATCAAAAGTGATCCTTGGATTGCAAGCACTGTGGATGTAATCAAAAGTGATCCTTGGCTTGCAAGCACTGTGGATGTAATCGAAAGTGATCCTTGGATTGCAAGCACTGTGGATGTAATCGAAAGTGATCCTTGGATTGCAAGCACTGTGGATGTAATTGAAAGTGATGCTTGCATTACAAGCCCTGTGGAATTAAAGGATACAAAATCACAAGTTTTGATAGTACTTATATACCGAAAATGAGCTAACTTCCTTGTGAAACTTACATATTGACTTTGTTCTCTCTCTGAATCCTTGGATCCAACATAATCATAGACAAAGCAGATATTAGGGTTGTCTAGAACTGAATAGTTATTTCCAACATCAACAAAAAGTCCTGCCAAAGGATTAAAAGAAGACTAGAATCATGAAGTCTATAAAAAAAAATATAATAATAATAAACAAAATATGGTCTCTTTAACATTGTTTATTTAAATATCTGATGACATACTCTTCTTCTGTTCCTTCTTCTTCAACTTATCATCATCATCATCATCATCATCACTACTATCACCATGACACATAAAAAATAATGGAGAATTATAAAGTGGAGTGTAATTTCCATTAGACAATTATATTTTATTGATATATTAGTTAACAGACTATCATGTTTTACAGATTAAGTGCAAAATGCAATTAAAATACTACAACAATATCACTATTCTAACTTTTCGAGCAACACTAAAGTATCAATGATGATAATAATAATTTTATTTTAAAAATCGTCACATCAGCAGCTGCACTGCTAATATAATCAGTTTTTCATGAGTGATCACATAAAAATAGCCAGTTTACTATGGAAATCTGAACTCGTACTCAGAAACAAATTTAAAATGTTGAAACTAAAAATGTTAACTTTCAATTATATTTGTGAAATTTCACAAAAATAGACTACAGTACTCTAATAATTATAATCCTGTAAATTCAACGGTCTTAATTCTGTGCAGGAGGGATCTATTTGCAGTCAACATTTGGAATTTAAACAAATCTACAGCTCAAAAGTTTCACATCTACTAAGTCAGATATCCAGAAAAAGGAACCTCTACTTATTCAAGTTCACATCTTCACTTTATATGACCATAAAGCCAATTAACCAATCCCCATATATCAAATGAACTCTAACATTTGCTGATACCTATGAACTGCTGACCAAAACTTTAACCAGCACAGATGTGAGGATGTGAGGCATTACGTAGTCACACACTCACTGAAAATTGTGTCAGACTTTTATTGTGTGATGTCCATCGCCCAAATCATATATATATATATATATATATATATCATATAATAATAATAATAATAATAATAATACTTTATTTATAGAGGGTGAGTCAAGTACTATTCTCCCTTTTAAGAAAAGTATAACAATCAGCATCATACGAAAGATAATAGTAATTACTATTTATTTTAACATTTCTTTAGTATTATAAATGCTAAAATCTATTATAATCTATTAGTAACACATACATATTCATGATATATCTTCTTAAATACTGTATTATTTTCTGCAGATTTTACATACAGTGGAAGCTTGTTCCACAGAACTATACCAGACTACCAGAGTATTGGAAGCTTTTCTTAAATTGCTCTGTTCTTGGTTTTGGTGGATGAAGGTTTCCATGTGATGTTGATCTCAACGTGTAATGTGTTGAAATAGACCTGAATAAATCCTGAAGATACTCTGGTTTTATTCAGGTCTATTTCAACACATTACCAGTTGAGATCAACAACATATACAAATTCAAATGGTTATATCTTCAACATTACTCAACCATTTTTCCCGAAATGTTCATTATATACTCAAAATGAATACTTATTCATATAAGAGGTAATTATCAAAATAAAAGCTCTGAATTTTACATTATGTGCTATGATAATTAACAGACGTAGGTTATCTCTTGCTCCGGTCAATTAAGTGATGACTAGTGTTAAAACTCAAAAAGAAGTCACCAAATTATTAACTCGCAGTACTTGGCCCTGTAGTATATAATTACCTATAATTAGCTCACAGTACTTGGCCCTGGTGGCATCAGGAAGGAGATCAGAAGTGATACAAAGGAATGAGTCCTCCCAGGTCAGGTAACCATACTCCCTTGTTATGGCATGGATTGCATAATCATTCCGACCCTGTACATTTTTGGCAAGAAATACTTCATTTAAAACAATGAATA
Source organism: Margaritifera margaritifera (assembly GCA_029931535.1). Classification (NCBI taxonomy): domain Eukaryota; kingdom Metazoa; phylum Mollusca; class Bivalvia; order Unionida; family Margaritiferidae; genus Margaritifera; species Margaritifera margaritifera. Next base: position 2,246,471 of record JAQPZY010001656.1, read on the forward strand.
GGTAATATACATATTCTGAGTCCATTTAGAAACATTAGTACTATTGTTCACATACATGAATTACCACCCCTGTCGTGTAATGACACATCAAGAAAAAGATCTATTATGAACAAAAGTAAATGTTTTAGCTGGGCTCTATTTCGGTTGTATTTGCCAGAACATTCAAATCTCTCATAGGTAAACAGATATACAACAATATTTAATTATGCATGCATTGTCCTGTTATTATTTTTCCCCATTTTGTTTTCTTTCTCCTGTTCATCTTATGGTCATGATGGATATTCAATTACAAATCTACAGATTAAATTCCTTGATTTTGTTTTTCATGTCGTTACTCTAGTTAGGGCCAACTGTCCATCTCAAACACTTCTGCTCATCTAGGTAATGAAATTTAATATAGATTATAGACTCTGCCCTTCACTCCAACTAGGAGAAAGTGGCCATGTCAAACACTTCTGCTCATCCAGGTAATGAAATTTAATATAGATTATAGACTCTGCCCTTCACTCCAACTAGGAGAAAGTGGCCATCTCAAATGATTCTGTTCATCCAGGTAATGAAATTTAATATAGATTATAGACTCTGCCCTTGACTCCAACTAGGAGAAAGTGGCCATCTCAAATGATTCTGCTCATCCAGGTAATGAAATTTTAATATAGGTTATATGCTCTGCCCCTCAAATGTTACACCCACAAAACTTCATATATATTTTGTTCTGAGTTGACAGAAAGAATGAGTTTTGATATGGCACAGACATATGCTGTGGCCATCAAGCAGAGATGTATTCATAAGCCATATCCAACACGTTTGTTTCTCCTGACTTGGGAAAAAAACACAAATGCGGTTTGGTATTTATTACATACCCCATCTTTTTCACTTTACAAAACTTTTTTAGCTTTCCACAGTGAATAAAATTAGTGTATATACTCGCATATAATCTATGTCCAAATCCAAACAACACAGACCCTGATCTGCCATCGCATACTGCGCTGGCAGATCAGGGTCTATGTTGTTTGTTCTACTGATTAGTCCTTACAAACTGCATAGACCCAGATCTGTTGGCGCATTATGCGATGGCAGATCTGGGTCTATGCAGTTTGCAGTTGGAATTGGCTTATACGCAAGTATATGCGGTAAAATCAAATTGGGATTTATACAAGTTAGATTTGGTGCATCTAAGAAAATCAATGCATGGACAAAACACCTAAATAGTGTGTGATATGGAAATTCAGACTGATCATCTGTACTGAATGTCAGATCAACCATATAAGATTAAATTGGTATGTAATAATATTTAAACCTGACCAAGAATTGTGGTTTCTGTGGTTTGAGATTATAGCTGTAAGTATTGTCCTCATTTATTTATTACCAATGATAATCTGAGTCCTGCTAGCCTTGCATGCATTAGAACTGCAGGTCATGGCCTAGCAATTACATTTATATAAAAGCCTAGTAATTACATTTATATCAAAATCTAGTAATTACATTTATATCAAAACCTAGTAATTACATTTATATCTAAGCCTAGTAATTACATTTATATCTAAGACTAGTAATTACATTCCTATCTAAACAAATGCCCATGTTATCTCTGATTCACAGTATATGTATATGCTTTTTCCTCTGTTAATGAAATTTAGAACTTACATAGCTGAGGGCTTTGAAGAGTTCCAGTTGATGCATCAGGTAATCATACTGGTCCTCATTAAAACCAATGTTGTCTCTCTGTTTAAAAAAATGAAACTAAGAAAATAAGCATATAATTTAAAACTGATTATTGCAAATTATTGCCAGGTTGTTTATAATGAGCATGGAAAAATGAAAACTAATAAGAGACCCAAGTGGGCATGAAATCACTGTCCTGGCTGACACCTGCCTAATAACAAAATGCAAGAGCAGTTGGCCAAATAACATAAATTGTTTGAAGATTTTCTATTTTTAGCATTTGTGGCCATATTTTGACCATGGATTTATATCATTTGTATAATAACTTAAAGGTCTTCAGCCATACTCAAATCATTGTAACTACAATAGGAACCTCTAAAATCACAAATGTCATCTTTCTGAATTCCTTTTCCACACTGAAAGCCTTGTAAAACCTTAAATTTGAGAACACATTGATATTCCAAGTCTTACAGAAACATGATTTGCTGATAAAATCTGGAAAACGTATTCTATTCTGTTGACTGCCTAGACACAGTGATACTTAGAGTAATAAAAGGCATATAAAGCAGTTAAACCCTGCAGTCACCCATTTCTGAATGGAAGATTCCATATAATGACTTCAAATATACTTAAATAATGACTTACAGAAATTGGCATGTTCTATATACTATATACTCCCTTGATAACTTGCACCCAGATAACTCACGAACATGCTTATAATGTGGGACCAGGCATGGATCCCATTTTTTTCATTAGAAACTACAACAAAAATTGCCTCCTATTTGTTGAACGTGAAAAAAATCGTGATCAAAACTGGTAAATGCAACCTTGATATATCACTCTTTTTATTGTCGAAAACAGTGCTAAGTACCCGGAAATTTTAATCAACATCATGAAATTCTCAACTTTTAATAAGAAGTTATATATTTTGTTCATTCTCAGTACACTGTAAATAACAATATTCAATGAAATTTTGATCAATGAAAATGTCACTAATGCCTACTTTAAGAAATAAATACCAATTAAATAAGTTTTGTCAAGTGAAATTTGTGTTTTAGTTCTATCTTCTACTTCAGTCTCAGTGTAATCATCATGAATACAATATGCCCTCTTGTATTCAAACATGAAAAATATCATTCAACCATCAAAGCTATGTCTGCAAGCTTTTCCATGAGAACCTAATTAAGTGCCAACCATGGTTTGATCTCTGACTTCCGGAAGTATTTGTTGTTGTTACACTCAATTAAAAGCAGACCTGCTTTGTTTTATCATGTTAATTATGTCTTTTGTATCAAATCAAATCAAGCGAGTGGAATAAAAGACAACTTAGAAGGCGTGCAAATCCTACCTGTGTAAGAGCTAGCAGTCACGGCCATGTGTTAGGTCAACTCATTTCAATTGATCAATCTAACACTGTTATAAATATTATGATGTAAATAATATAATTAAACTACCTTAAATTAGCCTACTTATTCACAAACATGATCAAAGATATTAAGGCAACCAAGCAAAATGAGTACTTGGTGAATAAGAAGCTTTGTTTCACAGATACAGAGAAGTGAGTTCCAGAGTTTGTAGTGAACTTAAAATTTCTAAATTGCCACTCAGAGATTCCCTCAAGGATGAGAAGAAGTCTCACTATTACTTGCAATGAAATCACAGCATCCAATTTTATTATTAGAAGAATAAATAAATAAAGTTTTGACGTTCATGGTTGTTTCGCGAAATAAATGTCCCTAGTTTTTGTAAAAAAAGAAATCTTGTTTTCTTGTGAATCAACAACAACAAAAAGCAGTGATGTAATACACAATGTTTTCACGTACACGTGTTGTTGAAACCATTTCGACTAATGTTAACGATCTTTCAGAAGTTGGTATCTTGAAAATAAAGGTAATTTATACAAAAAAGCAAACAATTACATTAGAAAAAAAGCACTTTATTGACAATTATTCCCAATGCAATTATAAAATGAGTATTCAGCCATTAAACAGCCCTGTTACCCCCCCCCCCCCCCCAGTTTTCTCTATCTCCAGTGGGGATGGCATCCCCCTCTTAATTTTTTTTAGGTCCCTCGATAACTTGCACCCTTGCTTATAGTGCGGTCTATGTTTCTGGATACCATTGTGTTTGAGTTATCAAGGGAAAGGTGTATGTGGAATTAAAATTCCACAAACATGCTTCAGAACATCAAACCCATCATTGCAGAGTGATCATGAGTGGGTTTTTATTAAGTGTCATTTGAACATTTTTCTTTTTTAGCAACAGCAACCATATTGGATATTGGATCAGACATATTTGTATAAAAATGAAAGGCATTCATGTAAGAATACTCTTCTCAATCTGATGAAATTCTGATGAGTAGTTTTTAATAAGTTTTTGTTTTAAGATTGTTTCATTTTTAGTAGTAGCAGCCATACTGGATAGAGGATCAGTGGCTCTTTAGAAGCTGAAAATACCAAATGTTGACAGAAGCATGATATATACCACATGATGTACAGCAATGCAGGGTCATACCATAAGCTCACTTCAACTTACAGCCAATTAAAATTCTCCTGTTCTTTCATGTGGGTGAAAATCATAAACAGCAACAATTGACAATATCATATTTGTGATTGAAAACTGTTTACTTATTGATCAAAACTGAACAAAAATGTTAACTTGTTAAACAAATTTATATATTTCTTTACTGATTTTTAAACTACCACAAAAAATTGGATATGTTTCAAAATTGGTTACATCACTATCTGAACCACTAACTTTTTTAATCAAAATTCTGCCCTGTATATTAGATACCTACATCGACAAACTCGTGTAGAGGGGTCCATCTGTGCCCATTGTCAGTGGAGACATAAACAATGTTTGGCCTTTTGTTGATATTCTGCCCCCTGTCTGTTAAATACACACTATCTTTCTGAATATATAAAAATATTCTGTGATAGAGAGGTGTAATAAAGCATGAGAAATCTTAAATTATATTTATATTCATCAAATATCTAATGAACATTTTCCTTAAATGATAACTCAACATAAACTATAAAACTGATGTCATTAAAAAAAAGTTACAAAATTGAAATAACGGGAAATGTAAGATAAAAGTATGATTTATTCTCAGGAATTTAAAGTGTAAATCTACAGAAATAATTATATTTATAGATGAGGCAACAAAAAATAAACAATAAGACTGATACAGAATATATCCATGGAAACTCATGCAATAATTCAAACATTAAGTACACTTCCTTTTCAGCCATTTGTGATTTAGTTACAGGTATTTTTTCTCCAACTTTGATCCAGAAAAGCACAAATGGTTTTATTCCAATAAGCAAATACTATTTTGCCCTTATTCAATGATCATTTCTGCACTTGCCTGTGAAGCTGACTTGAGCCACTTTTCAGTGATGTATGTCTGGTTGTTTGGAATGGACACTCCATCACAGACACAAAGCACATTCAGCAAGTCAAGGAAACGATAATTCTAGACACAAAAAAGAGAAGAAAAAAAAGAGATCAGAAAAAAGTTGTAAGACTTAATTCATGTCAATGATCAGGCTGTTGTCAAATAATTCTAATTTTAAAAAATAGAAAAGATCTTAAAACTACAAAAAGAACATATATTTCAATAAAACAATATTTCATTTTGGAGTTAAATGATAGTTCATGTATCGACATCACTAATCAGAAAAAACCTGGGTGTACCATGTTCTACAATGCCTGAACTGAAAACAGTTCTAATTCTGAATTTCACACATATTACTTGATAATCTTGGTTCCACAGGCATAAATATATTCTAGAATAATGGTGGAGAACAATCTACTTTTACTTTGACTTGTAAGTTATAAACTTACTCTACTGATATAAAAATACTCTGGATGGAACAAGTGCTTGGAAAAGCAAATTCCAAATTGACTTTGCATTTGGTTTTTCAAGCTTTGTTGGAAATTTTCCTCTTTTTATATAAAACAACTCTCCATTTATATAAATAACTTACAATTATGTTGAATCCTGCATCTAACGCATTTTAAAATGTATTGGAAGGTCTGTAATTATACAGTATTACTGTAATATTTGCAAATTTGTGTACTGTTAAAAAAAGCTGAAAATTATAATTAATATTTTTTGCCTCATTTTTTTTGGTACACCCCACCCCATTTTTTTAAATTAAAAATATAATGATGTGACAAACAATTACAGACAACATGGTAAACAGGAAAAGAAATGTAATTCAGTTTGTTATCATTTTTGTTCAAAAAGCATTACCTGACTGATGTAAAATGTTTTCAACTTTTTTTCACAATTTGTTCAAATTACATACAAAATGCTAGAAGAAAAATGAAAGTTTCCAGTTCTTTTGAAAAGAAAATAACAGAAGCATTATATCATTGCAAGGATGAAAGAAGAAACAATTACTGCACAGGTGTCATCATGATACATCTCTGACCTGCCACTAAAATATATAGAAGATATTAAAGTTGAAAAAATATCAATTTGACATCCATAAATAAATGATTTTTATCCAAGCATACATAGCAGGTGCACTAATTTAACTTTTTATGAACTCTTGATTCCACAAGACTAATTATTAAAATGAATTTTTTTCTTCATATTTGTTTTACATTCTCCTCCACCCCCGCCCCACCCCATACCTGGTGATGTTGCAGCAGGTCAATGTAGATGTCAATGTGGTGTTTTGTGATTCTATCCACAATTTTCCTCTTGTCTCTTATCAGTTCCACAATCATCTGTGCCACATTCAGTCCAATGCCACCCTGCAACCAAGGCAAAATATCATTAAACACTTATTAAATTTAATCTGAATTTAATTATGTGATCTATTTATTTGCTCTGAAGTAATCAATCTTTCATCCAAAGATAAAGGTATGCCAATTCAAAACACCCTCAAAAAGATAGATTATGAGTTTATACATATGATCTCTTATCAGCAAAAAAGGTAAATATGCAACTACATAATTAGACTTTTAAGTAAATGACCATCAGCAGTTATAAAATTACTAAATAATCCAGTGAGAAAATTAAAGAGAATGAGAAAGTAGTATGTCAATAGATGTACTTAGATAAATTGTACCTGAAGAGAAGTAAAGGTTTTTGTTTGTGTTAATTAATTGCTTCTTAATACTTTTCAAACTAAAATTACATGTCAGGTCAATCTGAAAAATTGAAATATAAACTTTGCAAGCAATTTGTGATTTAAATAAATACTGCTAAAGAGAAACAATTATAAATATATACAAAATCAATATTAAATATATACAAAATCAATATTTTTGAAAGAGAACAAATATAAAGTGATGACAATTTTATTTCTCAATTCTTATGTTACAGTTGTATCTTATGTGCTAATATTTTAAAAACTTTTTTACAGTTATATAGATATTTGACAATGAGATATCTAAGGTAAAAGTTGAAAGAGAAACCTTTTGTGTGAATTGTGTCTGGAAGAAGTCAATGTACTTGGCAAAGTAGAGAGCATTTTTCCGACTCTTGCCAATCATGTAGGCATGGAGGACATCATAAGCTTCCTTGAAGATTCTAATCATATGGGTCTCTTCATCCCCCTCCTTCAGGGGACACTGTAACAGCTGCACCAACAAGTCTATGACCTGTAATGAGAACTATTATTACCATGGACTCATGTTTATTTACAGGTACCAATATCCAGGGATTTTATGGTTGCTACAAGTATTGATAAAAGACCTGGCTAAAAACAATCCAATTCCAATGCATGTAGAACACCTGTTTTATCTGACACACATCTAATATAATAAATATAGTAGAAAAAGTAATTCTTTTATTTTACTGAACCACAAACAATGATACCGATGACACAGATGAATTATAAACCTCATCAACCAGCACCATCTATACTCATTCTAAGTTGGGTCCAACAGCACACAACATATATCCTGATCTGTCATTGCATAATACGCCAGCAGATTAGGGTCTATGTTGTTGTTCTACTGATTACTATTAACTGTATAGACCCAGACCTGCTGATGTTTTATGCAACAGCAGATTTGGGTCTATACAGTTGGCAGTTGGATCTGACTTATACATGAGTATATACTGTATATTTAAACAAGATAAAGGTCCATCTGCACTTAATATCCACCATAGTAATGTGGATATAAAATTGTAGCTACTGCATTGCTTAGAATTAAGGGAAACCAATTTTTGGAGTAAAATATGTTTCTTCAATAATACATACTCAATCATAATACCTTAGGAGTATGACCACTACCTCACAAATTCAGCCCACCCAGGCTAAAAATTTTAGTTATGAAAGTTGTCTACTCATATAGGTGGCAGTCAGACACAGTGATCTCCCCTTATATTTAGGGATTGGTGCCAAACCCTCTGTACCTCAGTTACTAATGGAGCGGAATGCTTCAATGAGAAGCTGCAAAATGACCTGGGAAGGTAGAGCCTGATCTAATATATCGACCTTTCCCTCTTTCAAAGGTAAAAATAGACGAGATCTCCCTCTTCGCACCAGCTTGGTTCTTTTTAGGTACCACTTTCAAGTCCTCACTAGGTCCTGAAGATGACCATGAGTTGAAGGGACCAGGTTGGAAAGAGGTTTCACTACAAAAGACTGATTGTCCATAAGTGGTTGCCTGTTCTTGCCAATTAAAGCACGGTCTGTCATGAGTTATACTGATCCATCCCAATGGAACTGTAGATAGTTTGGGTCGATTGACAAAGCATGTATTTTGCTGATCCTGCCTACTGTAGCTATGATGAGTAGGAAGCAGGTCATATACAAGAGGTGAACCAATGATGCTCTCGAGAGCGATTCAAACAGAGCCTTATTTAACCATGTCAGAACATATGATAGATTCCACTTTGGGCACAGAGCCAATGCCTTCGGTAGTGAAAAATGGAATTTCACTAGAAGATTGGAGAGGTTTTTGTTTTGTCCTATATCCTCTCTTCCGTGTTGATGCAGCATGTTTGAGATTGTGGAACAGTAACCTTTAATCATGATGGGAGCCAGCTTCTTCACTTCAAAGTAGAAAGTTAGCTAGTTGGGGTATTGATAGCTTAAGAATTAAAGTGCTTTATAGTTTTGTACCACAAGATACCTCAGTGCTGAATTGCATGAGAAAAGAAATGAAAATTGCACTCTGCTTTTAAATTGTCTGCATTTTAAACCCTATATGAAAAATGATAATTGATGTTTGAACTTTATTATAAGCATCTGAACTTTATTATAAGCATCAAGTCACATATGTAACTTTATCATATTTGCACTTACAGGTACAAATACATGTAAATATATAAATTACCTTTGCATTTCATCTGTATTTTTGTATCTTTTTTAATGCAAAAGTTCAAATATGTCTAATAATACTTCATTCTTTTGTGGCTCAACCATAGATATGTATGTCTGTTACAACTTTATATCCAAGTTGTGAAAATCACAGGTGTAGAATAGGTAACAGTTCATTAGCATCCAGTCAAGGAACACCACAAGCAAGTTTATTCCCCCTAAAATCTGTACTACATGTTCAGAAAGCTTTTTAGTTTTCTTATTTATTCTAGTACATGTCTGCCATCTGATGTCCACTTATGAGCTCACAAATGCTGTCACCTGTGAAGTTCATTACCTGTTCAGGTGTTGCTTGCTTAGAATTTAAGAAATATATCCCAACTCAATTTTGGGGGGCTGAAGTATGGGGTTGATATCACATTCTCAGCTGTCCAGTAAAAAATCAAAATCAGATTTATGCACCAAACCCATGGCTATAACCAATGCCAGAAAAAAAAGTTTTTCAATTCATCAGGCGCGACAGGCTTCCATTTTCTCATGCAGCTATTGTCAATCAAGTCTGCCCCATTTATTCTCTGCTGTGCATAAAGATTCATTTGGTCTATGATCAGATGCAAGAAATCCTAATACAAAAATAGCCTTAACTGGTCTATAGGCTTGATATTTTCCATTTATACATTTAATTTTGAAATACCACTGAACAGTTGGTTGACCTGCTTGCCGTCAGTATTTGTCCATCCAACATGTACATCTGTCTCATATTCAACATCATTTTCGGGCTCAAAATCACTCACTGGCATTTCCAGTAACACTTTCCCAGCTCTAATAATCTAATATACTTCAAAACTTTCAAAATCACTGTCATCATCACTATTATAAGCCAGTATTTGCTGAATCAAATCATCATCTGGAGATGAACCATGTTCGGAGTCCGCCATTTTGAGTTTTCTAGGTAGTGCCTGTCAAAAACATGCATTTGTAAACTTCTTTGATGAATACAAGGTTAAAACTATGACAAAATGCTTGTTCCAGAGCCCAATGTAGTAATCAAAGTTAACAACCATTTATGTCAAGCCAAAGGACTGGGATGTGTAAACAGTTGCTTACCTGCAAAACAACTTAAGTTGTGACAAGCAGTATGAGACCTCTTTAGCGGTGGCACAACTTAGTCGCGACTAGCACTTTAAGGGTTAAGCGGAGGAATGTGTCCTTACTCACACCACTGTGAGAAAATTCTCCACTTTCCCATATACGCTTTCAAAGTGGTGGGCCTTCTAGCCCTAATGACTGTCTTAACCACTTGGAGTGAAAACTGTTTGTTCCTGGGGCTTGTTTAACACGATCCAGATGTGCAGGTTCAACAGATCTGGGTTTGGATGAAACTTTTGCCATCAAGGTTGTTTAAGCAGATGAGGAAATGTTCCTATTTTCCTTGGAATTTCCACTGCCAGATTTAGCAAGCCATTTATCCATGATTATTCCCATCTGAGGGGTGCAATCAGGATGGGATGGCACTCCAAATCTCTTACCTTTTGCAGAATCTTTGGAATGAGAGGCATTGGAGGATAAGCATAGGTGTCCAAATCATTCCAATCTATGGAAATAGCATTGACTGCCTAGGCCTTTGGATCTGGGACTGGAGACAAAGGTTGAAAGTTTTGCATTCCACCTTGCCACAAATAGATCCACCAGTGGTCGATCCCAGTGGGACACAGATACTGAAAACTGAGGGATGAAGTGACCATTTGGTTTGTATTAGTTGATTCAATCTGAACAGCGAGTCTGCTATTATGTTTACTCTGCTTGGAATATGACAAACTTGTGCATGGATTTGTCACTGATGACACCACCTTACAAAATTCCCCAAAAGCATGCAGAGGTCAGAGGATTTGGTTCCCCCTTGCCTTCTGAGATAATTCACCACAGTGGAGTTGTTGGATAGAATGATTATGCCCTTTCCATCAAGCTTTGCATCCATCAATCAAATGCTTTCAGTATGGCCTTCATTTCTAGAATACTGATGTGCAATAAATGGTCCTGAGTGGGCTACACTCAGATGGCTTCCTGAAACAATGGAAGGAGATGGGCACCCCAGCCCACTGTGCTTGCATCAATACATATCATTATCTTCAGAGGTGGGACATGCAAGTGAGGTTCTCCCATTTGCTCAGATGGGACCTCATATGATTGGATACTGACATTGTTTGTTCCAATGGGCAAAGTTTCAGTCTCCACTGAAACAAAAGTTATCATTTGCTGAGGTCTCATGAATAGACGACCCAGGATGATGAGGTCCACTACCGCACTGAATAGGCCCTGCAGGCAAAGGATTTCTTGGGCTGAGATATGGTTCTTTGAAGGCACTGAAGCCACCACTAAAATGATTTTCAAAGCATGTTCCTGAGGGAGACTTACTCTGTTCAGATGTGTGGAGAAGGAATCCAAGGCTGAGGAGTGTAACAAGGGATTTCATGTCTTGATTTAAAATACAACTTGCCTGGTGTTTCTGAAGTATGTCATCCAGGTAGTTGGATGTCACGGAAGTGGAGATGGTCCTGAGGTGAAACATTGTCTGTCCATAATTCTTGTGAAGACCCAGGGACTGATGCTGAGACCAAAAGGGAGTGCCCTGAACTGGTATATTGTATCTCTGAAGGTGAACCGAAGGATCTTCCTGAGGACTTGTGAATTGGGATATATAAGTAAGCATATTGTAGGTCAATACTGATTGCAAAGTCTCCCTCCTGAACGGCATTTAAAACCCACCTTGGTGTTTCTATTTTGAACCAAGGTTCCCTGTATAAAATGATTGAGAGAGCTGGGTCTTTTGGGATGTCTGTAGCTGAAGGGGCTCTGGACAATAGAGGAGGGACATTGACTGTGATACAGAGGCCCTTAGAAATGACTTGCTAAATCCCTGGATCATCATGGCAAATTATCTCCCATTCAACAGTGAAGAAGTTGAGTCTTCCTCCCACCAGGATATTTGATAAGGGTGGCATGAGAATTGGGTCATTTCTTTTGAGAAGGAGGCTGTCATGGAGAGAAACTGCAGTGAAAACAATTCCCTTTTCTCCTCTTTTTGTCCCTATTTGTTGTCGAGAACTGTGGCCTGGCATGTGTAAATGGTCCACAGGACTGCTTCTCCATCTGATGTGTCCTAGGGAAGTCCATTCTGTTCCTTTGATCTATCTCCTGAAAAAATATCCTTGGTCTCTGATGCTATGCCTTAAGTAGATTTGTTTCTTTGGTGACATGCTCATGTACTTCCTCCACATGGCCGGATGGGATTGGAAGAAAATGGCTGTGATCTCAGCATGGCTTTGTGGTGCTCTTTTAAAAAGGTGGAAGTTTAAAAAGTTGGAAGTGAAGAACACTGCATTTCTTTCCACAAGCTGTCATGGTATTGGCCAGCATGTGCTGTGCTGCTCTGTTCAGTACTCCTGCCATTCATGAAACAGACTCCCATGCATGTCTGGTGAGTATCATGGTGGGAGAGGATAAGCTGTTTTCCATTTGTTTTCCACTTGCTGGAAAAGTGCCATTGAGACCAAGTCCAACATTGAGCCTATAAGAATGATATTCTGGACCAACTGTTGTGTGTCAATGAAGTGCTTCTGGTCCATCCTTACTGAAAGGGTTTTTGACATTTCTAGGCCTGCAAATGTCTCTGTGTACCACTGGGACTTGTGTGTGAAACACTGGCATGTGTGTGTTATAGAATGCTCTACTAAAATTGGAGGGTAGTCATTGCTGTGAAAAGAAGACACAAGGGTCCTATAAATTGCCTCTCTAAACAATCCAATAAATCAGGAACTAGACCAGACTGTGGTAATAGTTTGAATGCCAGTTGGTCTTTCTTGATTAAAATATCAGCATATGCTGGAACTGTGGACCAAGCTGTCGATGGAGCAAGAGGAAGTGGACAAGCTTCTGGTGGTAACAAGTGAAAGACTTCTTTGATCAATGCTTGGAAAGCAGAGTCTTCCTTTGTCATCATTAGGTCAAGCAAGGACAATGGAGCTAGCGATAGTAATTCATCATCTCTAGAAGAGTACGGCAACGCCAATGCCTCTTGTTCAATCTTTTATGATTTTAGTGAAGACTGTCAAAACTGATGGCTAACCAAACCTTAAGTTTGTCCTGATTGAGATACTATAACTTCCAGTTGATCACTAAGCAAGTCCTCCCTATCCTTAGCACAGTCTCGGGCCTCAGATGGGACTGAAACTTCTCCATAGCAGGAACCATAAAAGTTTTGATGGACTCTCCTATGGCCACTGGATGTTGACCTTGCACGGCATAGACATGAGGAGCTGTAAAGGTACCATGCCAACTTGGCTCCATAAATGGTAAGGACTGATTCCTTGCTCTTGATTGAGTTTATACCATATTAAGTGGGTACTGAGGCACTAGACTGGGTCTGGAGTGAACAGGGTGCCTAGTGACATTATAATGGGTAAGCTTGATCCATAAGAGTGCCGGTGTTCTGATGTCGGAATGGTATACTAGACAAAGGGATTTCCTCATTTGACATTAAATGTAAGATCGACTTTGGTGCTGACCTCATGTGATATGATTCAGATGGCAATGTCTGAATGTGATAGAACAGGGCCATCTTATCCTCCATAACATTGTCAAGCACCTTAAGCTGGGACCGGTTATTGAATATGTGATAAACAAAACTGGTCCCTACTTGCATTGTGCGAGAGAGTATCTGAGTTGGACTGGTATGTTTTCAATCTGGCTCCTATCTGGCAGGGAGTGAAGACTGATGTCATGTGCTTGAGGCATCAGGCCTATTGGTACCACTGAAAAAATCTTGTCTAGTTCGGCAATGAAGCTGGAGCTGTGGCTGTATGAATAGCTGTAGCTGTGACTGTATGAATAGCTGTAGCTGTATGAATAGCTGTAGCTGTGGCTGTATGAATAGCTGTAGCTGTGGCTGTATGAATAGCTGTAGCTGTGGCTGTATGAATAGCTGGAGCTGTGGCTGTATGAATAGCTGTAGCTGAAAGAGATCTCCTAATTTGCTTATTGGCTGGTGAGCCCTCTACTTTGCCATACTCGTCCATCAAGAATTTATTGACCGATGCACCAACAGCATCGATGCTAATGACATCCTCATCTCTCAAAATGTGTTTATCCACTTCTCTTTCTGTTTAGATTGTCCACCCAGTACTGCAGCCCACTGACTCTCGGTCTATACAGTGCATATTTTACATGTATTTCCCAAGTGGCATCCCACACATCCTAAACATGTATTATGGTTATTGTCCGTGCCCTTCTGGCATTTACACTGCTTGCACTTAGTCCTGCCCATGTTCTAGACTGTGTTAATATAAACAGAGCAAGACAATATTTATACAGGTGTAGCCAGACAAGTGTCTCTTTACAACTATGAAGTGGACATTACTGGGCTACTACAGTATTTTGTCAAAAATTACCTGTAAACCAAGGGCCTAAGCAATGGCCTATACAGATAAAGTCATTGAAGCATCGCTTTATAACTACTGAAGTGGACACTAATTGACTATACACTTTCTATAGAAAACTTACCTGTATGTATCCAAACATAAGCAGAATTTTATACAGGAGACATATATGCAACATTGTTTAGAACTTACTGAGGTGGATGCTGCAAAACAATTATAGTTTTCTACAGACAACAAATTACCTGCAAAGGTCTGTAATTTATATTGCAGAATATACAAAAGTCAAGTACATATTGTAGAATGCACGTACTAGTGACCCGTGCAGGTAACTACAAAAGGACACCTAACATGTATAATTTATGGCCAAGTTGTAATTTTACAATAGATAGAAAAACTTCATCTCGATAGAATAGAGCTAGAAATAGTTGAAAATATAGATCGAGTATACTTCCCTGAGATTAGAAACTTCTCCACTTGCTCTATACTTGAGTATAAGAAATTCCTGACAACAGTTTGGCAAGGTCTCTCAAGAGAACATACTATTCCAGCATGAGAGGGAGCAGTAACTGAGGTACAGATGAGATTTGACACCAATCCCTATATCTAAGGGGAGATCACTATGTCTGACTGCCACCTATGTGGCCAGACAATTTTAACTTTCATAGCTAAAACTTTTAGCGAGGTAGTGGTCGTACTCCTAAGGTATTATGATCTGGAAACATATCTGAAGAAGAAATAGGCAACCTTGGTTTTAATTATTTACATACCCTGAGATTCCTCATCAATTTCTGGCAATCCTTCTCTGGCTGGCCTCCTGGCAACATAAATGCCTTCAGGTCCTTCAGAGTCTGCAATGTAATCAATGAAAGTATTGCACTACCGGTATTTGAAACACAGACTATATGTGAAACAATTCAAATCTAACTGGGCAGAATGGAATACCACCTTTTTTATTACTTTCACCCACATCAATAGAAAACAAACAGCTTACTAGTCTCTTTACTGGGTACTTATTTTGCTATTATGGTCGGAGGTGAACCACAAATTTTTAAAAAATCTCTAGTAAATTGTAACAATGAAGCCATAAGAGAAAAGCTATGAATTAATAAGTAGCCGTGGATGGCAAAATGCTAAGAGCACTCATGTCAACACAATTTATCTGGTGACTGTATAGCGACAAGATCTGAAAACTGCTAACTGATTGTTTGGCCTGAAAACTGCCACTTGATCATAAGGCCTGAAAACTGCTACCTGATAGTAAGGGATGAATAATGCTACTTGATTGTAAGGGATGAAAACTGCTACTTGATTGTAATGCCTGAAAACTGCCACTTGATCATAAGGCCTGAAAACTGCTACTTGATTGTAAGGGATGAAAACTACTACTTGATTGTAAGGGATGAAAACTACTACTTGATTGTAAGGCCTGAAAATTGTTACTTGATTGTAAGGGATGAAAACTACTACTTGATTGTAAGGCCTGAAAACTTACTTGATTGTAAGGGATGAAAACTACTACTTGATTGTAAGGGATGAAAACTGTTACTTGATTGTAAGGGATGAAAACTACTACTTGATTGTAAGGGATGAAAACTGTTACTTGATTGTAAGGGATGAAAACTACTACTTGATTGTAAGGGATGAAAACTTACTTGATTGTAAGGGATGAAAACTACTACTTGATTGTAAGGGATGAAAACTTACTTGATTGTAAGGGATGAAAACTACTACTTGATTGTAAGGCCTGAAAACTTACTTGATTGTAAGGGATGAAAACTACTACTTGATTGTAAGGGATGAAAACTGTTACTTGATTGTAAGGGATGAAAACTACTACTTGATTGTAAGGGATGAAAACTGTTACTTGATTGTAAGGGATGAAAACTACTACTTGATTGTAAGGGATGAAAACTGTTACTTGATTGTAAGGGATGAAAACTACTACTTGATTGTAAGGGATGAAAACTGTTACTTGATTGTAAGGGATGAAAACTGTTACTTGATTGTAAGGGATGAAAACTACTACTTGATTGTAAGGGATGAAAACTGTTACTTGATTGTAAGGGATGAAAACTGTTACTTGATTGTAAGGGATGAAAACTGTTACTTGATTGTAAGGGATGAAAACTACTATTTGATTGTAAGACCTGAAAACTGTTACTTGATTGTAAGGCCTGAAAACTGTTACTTGATTGTAGGGGATGAAAACTGTTACTTGATTGTCAAAGATATGGTAATATAAGTACTGTCCTAATGTAAACTATAAATAAATGATATTGGGATTGGCTAAGTGTGTCTAATAAATGAATGATATTGGCATTGGCTAAGTGTGTCTAATAAATAAATGATATTGGCATTGGCTAAGTGTGTCTAATAAATGAATTATATTGGGATTGGCTAAGTGTGTCTAATAAATGAATGATATTGGCATTGGCTAAGTGTGTCTATAAATGAATGATATTGGCATTGTCTAAGTGTGTCTAATAAATGAATTATATTGGCATTGGCTAAGTGTGTCTAATAAATGAATGATATTGGCATTGGCTAAGTGTGTCTAATAAATGAATGATATTGGCATTGGCTAAGTGTGTCTAATAAATGAATGATATTGGCATTGGTTAAGTGTGTCTAATAAATGAATGATATTGGCATTGGCTAAGTGTGTCTAATAAATGAATGATATTGGCATTGGCTAAGTGTGTCTAATAAATGAATGATATTGGCATTGGCTAAGTGTGTCTAATAAATGAATGATATTGGCATTGGCTAAGTGTGTCTAATAAATGAATGATATTGACATTGGCTAAGTGTGTTAAATAAATGAATGATATTGGCATTGGCTAAGTGTGTATAATAAATGAATGATATTGGCATTGGCTAAGTGTGTCTAATAAATGAATGATATTGGCATTGTCTAAGTGTGTCTAATAAATGAATTATATTGGCATTGGCTAAGTGTGTCTATAAATGAATGATATTGGTATTGGCTAAGTGTGTCTAATAAATGAATGATATTGGGATAGGCTAAGTGTGTCTAATAAACTAAAGAAACTGCTTTTTAACAATTAGTATGTGACTGAGTTAAAGAATTCTAAGATATTCTTAATGAGTGAATGTTTATAAAACATTTACTACATTACATTTTACATATGACTTTGACACCAAACTCTGCAAAGTTGCATTACTTTGTACTGATCACTAATGTAGTATACAGAACATGGTTCATACTGCTCTGGACAGTTTCTTTTCAAGTTTTCAAGGATTTTCATAGTTTTCAAGGAGTATTTTGTCTTACAGAAATTTAACCTTCTTGTTATCTACTGGTGTTGAGTGTCATTTTGATCAAACAAATTTTATCCCATTTTATTTATTTATTTATAATTTTTTGACAATATGTAAATAACAGAAATTCTTAATTAAAAAAGTGATAGATTTCATTGAGATGTGATGTTTTATATTCTCAGAGGTAAACTGAAGGAGTCTTGGGCAAAATTCAAAGAGTTTTTCTACAAATTCATGGACTTTTCTAGGATGAAACCAATTTTTTTTAGTTTTCAAGGCAACCCCTCAAATTCAAGGATTTTTCAAAGTTGTATGAACCATGCAAAACCGGAGAGCTCATGAGGTGTAAGAACAATTCATAATTAAAAACTGCTAACTCACTGTAATAATCCCATGTGTTTTCCTAGCTGTCAATATGGTATTATTCTGGAACTGAAAATAGACAGATAGATATGAAGACTTAGTATATAGAGATATGCTGGTGTGCAATATATTCATGTATATATATATATATATAATGAAAAACAGCTGGCATACACAGTATGTGTGAACTTATTATATGACTGAGATTGTTACTAATATTGACCTATAGCTTATAATAGTAAAGATGATACAGCTTTTTTTTAAACAGAAAAAAACTCAAGTAGGAAATGTCATCATATCATAAATGTTTTTATTGCTTTTATACCAACTGCTGAACTATGACATTATCCTAAAAGAATACAACTGCAAATAAAAGAAAGAAAATGCATGCATATTACTTAGACTTCTTCACCTCTACTACATTAATTTTTCCCCCTACCCTTTATGAAAATATTGTTTGCTGATTGACACTTAATTCCATGCTGGCTACACCTTGATCAATGTGACAAAAACACTACAGTACAGTTTAGGGAAAAGAGAATGCACTTACATCCTGAATAAGGTTTTGAAGGAAGGGCACCATTCCAGCCACAATATTGAAATGGCTGACATCATATCTCTGAACAAGTTGTACAGTGTAGGCATCATCATACATGCTCTCATTGCTTGCAGACACCTGTAGAACACATAGATACAAAGTACCATATATACTCATTTATAAAACACATAGATACAAAGTACCATATATACTCATTTATAAAACACATAGATACAAAGTACCATATATACTCATTTATAAGTCCAACTGCAAACAACACAGACCCTAATCTGTCGCATAATGCACTGGCAGATCAGGGTCTATGTTGTTTGTTCTACTGATTACTCCTAAGTAACTACACAGACCCAGATCTGCTGGTTTATTATGTGTAGGCAGATCTGGATCTGTGCAGTTTGCAGTTGGACTAATTTACTTATAAGCAAGTATATATGGCAGGTCAGGCAGAGACACATGAGACATATTAGGTAAAGATGAACTTCTCTTTATATATTAAAATAAATGTTGGTATAGTTCCAGCTCAAAACATCCAATCTCGATCTCAATCTCTTACAAACATTGAACTTTTACAAGCAAGAAGCATATACAAACCCACTCCACGCCAAAAAAACCCACAAGCAATCAGGAAAATTTAAAAAAGAAAAAATATTTTTCAATTCCTGTGATAGAAAATCATGAGATAATGCAGTCTAAAAAGGATTCAGTGTCTCAGTTTCAATTTTTACTTAAATTTTACAACTTTAATTTTTTGTGTATTAAAAATCATGTAAGTAAAGACAATACACCCAGCCCCTTGTAATATTGCATCTTTAACAGCAGCAACCTACTTAAAATTATCTGAAAAAGTTCATTGAGCTCCTTCTACTATACAAACCTGTACCAAAAGTTCTTATAAATATAAAAAATTTGCAGAATGCTATATCTTGCCAGCTCTACTGTGGCATACTCCACAAACCTTTCAAAGTCACTAGAGCAAGAAAAGTAGGTCACTGTGATCTACTTTTTCACACGGAAAAAAATGTATGCTTAAAGATAAATGACCTCACCAAGTTTCATGACTGTACATGCAACATTGTCAAAGAAACTGAGCAAAATGCAAAAACTTAACAAATTCAATGGAGTGAAAAATAGGTCACTGTGACCTTTTGCCTGTGATTAGCAGTACCCTCCGTCCTGAATACACTCATAAAGTTTCATGACTGTACATACAACAGAGTCATAGAAACTGAGCTTAATGCAAGAACACTGACACCTACACCAACAACAGCAATCCCATTGGAAAGTGATACCTACGTCACACCTATGCTTTGCAGGTCAGACAAAATATCGTCACCTTTCTTAATGATGCTCCATCCCATTTGAGTCCATACATGGACTGTTCCTGATCATTGTTTGTAAACTCCTTTTTCTCATAGTCTTCATCTACAAGAAAAAGCACCAACATTCAGTTTATGTCAGTATAGAAATTTAAATAAATTAGTTAATTTATCTTCATTGCTAAAACAAGTGTTCTGTGAAATCTGGTGTTAATGTATCCCCCTGTATCTGACTTGCAAACACTTTAACACAAAATTTTAATTTTAATGCTCATGCCATTGGAAAAGTGACACCTATGTCTCACCATGGTTACATGGACAAAAATAATAGGAATAGTTTTAACCCAACAAAAGTTGATGGTTTGGCCCAAGGCTTTTTATTTTCATTACCTCTAGACAACTTCATCAGTTACCTGCAATACACATAGTTTACAAGATAATTTGTAAGAATTTTTATGATTGTTGGAAATATATGAAAAATGACCGAAAACTAGAACTACATTCATGGTTCACCGGGGTAAATCCCGACACTTTTTGGTATATATTGCTAAACCCCACCCTCCAACTTTTGTACCTTGACACTGTGGTCTTCCCAAAACCAATTATCAATTATATATATATATATATATATATATATATATATATATATATATATATATATAATGTGTCATTCTGTTATCACTGCATGTTTAAAGTTTGGTCAAAATTTTTTTTTGTTATATATCCCCCAAACCCACCCACCCATCCCTGTACCTTGACACTGGGATCTTCCCAAAAACTAATTACATATATTATGTGTCATTCTGCTATCACTGCATGTTTAAAGTTTGGTCAAATAATATTAAAAATATAAGTATATCTGACCTCTGATCCCCTTCCATGGACCCCTGGGGTGAGATCTACAAATTATAACTGTCTTGCAGAAGGTTATCACATGGGGTTAACCTTTGTACCAAGTTTGGTGAATTTCCATCCAACAGTTTAGGAGGCAACTGAGTTACAGATAGATAGATGGATGGAGGTGATCACAATATCCCCAATGCTTTTTTAAAAAAACATGGGGATAATAATACACTACTACAGGGAATAAAAGAATTCAGACTGTATTTTTCAGTGCCAAGAGCTTTTTCAATTCAAAAAATGACAAATACAGAAGCCATCAACAAGAAAGATACAAATTTTAACTACAGTAAATCTCTGATAACTCAAACATCAATCACTACAATATCTGACATCACTCAAATAGTCAACATCACTCAAATACTCGACATTACTCAATGACTAGCTCAGTCCTGGGGTAACATTTTCTCATGTCTGTGACCTCAGAAAACTCAAAAATACCAAAAACTCAAACTAGAAAGCAATGGCCTACATGTCAAGTCCATGATCAAAGCATTGCTGTACAATGTGTCATCTTGACCCCAAGGTCAAAATGTTTAGCTTGTCACAAAATGAATTGTCTTAACTTTGCAATGATTCATCCAATGTATGAACAAAATCTATCAAGCACTTTTTAAAATATAAGCAAATGAAAAAAAAACATTAACCTTAATCCCAAAATTATTTTTTAATAATAATTCATCTCAAGTATAACGAAAATCAATCAAGGAGTTCAGGAAATAAAAGCAAATGTAAACACTCTAACCAAAACTTTCATGCAACTTTTCTATGACTGTGACCTTGATCCAAAGGCCAAATGGGCAAGTGGGCATGTAACTGAATGATTTCTTCTAGCTTCATAATGATTTATTTCAAGTATGATGAATATCAATCAAGGGGTTTGGGAAAGAATCTATCAAGGAGTTAAGGAAATATTAGCAAATGAAACAATTTTAACCAAAACTTTAATGCAAATTTTCTATTACTGTGACCCTGACCCCAAGGTAAAAGGGACAAACAAGCATGTCATAGAATGAACTATCTTAGCTTCATAATGATTCATGTTAAGTACGATAAGAATTCATCAAAGGGTTTAGTAAATATATGCAAATGAAAAACTTTAATTAAAACCTAAACAAACTGTTGATGGCACCACTGCTGCCAGCAGAAAAGTGACTGCTATAATGTCTTGCTTCCAACTAATACGGGCTCGACAAAAAAACATTTGGGCTTTGCACTTTGATTTATGGAAGTTTTACTGTATTTAAATACTATAAATAAAATTAAAAGAATTGTGCTATAAAGTTCAAGCAAATATTTGTATTCTATACTTGCAATTTTGTTTCTGGTAACCAACCTGTTACCTGCCCCCACCCCACTCCAACCTGGTAGTGTAGCAAATTCAAAGTATTTTGCTGAACATATAGTATGATTCATTGCCAGCCATACAATGTGTCCAGGTTATTGCCCCCTAGCATTACAGAAATGATTAAAGAACCAGTGCTCTGATGATTTAGTTGGTCAGGTGACAAAGGGTTCTAAAAATAGAAAAAGAAATAACTCGTGCTTATTTCTCATTTGAGCCAATAAATTAGCCTTATGCATAAAAACAATTTGAACTAGGTGAATCATATTAGTATGATCAACCAAAACAGAAAGAAATTATAAGCAGATTATGACTACATTGTATTTTCTTTTGTCCTTATTCTATGATCTTTATACTGTTCAAGCATGGAGGTTTAAATACAGGTTACCTTTCAATGCATGAAGCCAGCATCCTGTGAGAACATGCTCAATTCTGGCATAGGACTCAAACTGGATCTCATCCCTCTCCTATAAAAAAATTAAAAAATCTATCAGCAAATAAATCTGAACTATTCAAATGAGCTCCACTTTACATTCTTTGTCCTTATAAGGCTTTTCTAAAGAAAACACCCCTATCCACTTAGGCTAAATTGCTCTGTCGATTAAATTTGAAATAACATTTAAAATAAATAAAAGAATGACTTTATTTGTAATAAAAGAACTAGATTGTTTATACAACATGGACACCCCAGAAAATATAATGTAGTTGAAGGGCAAAGTTCCATGTCAAACAGGGGCATAACTCTGTAAAATTTTGTTGGAAAATGGCAAAAATCGAACTTAATCATAATCTTCTTAGTATACAGCCTCATATTTAATTTGGTTTAAATCCTTTAAGTTATTGAAAAGGTATGGAATGGAAACAAAAAATTTTTATGGGCATGACATGCAGTGACATGATGATGGACATACAATGGTTAACACTATATGCCCCTCTATAGATCTGACAGGGAAAAAAAAAAAACACTCCTTTCCACCAAGGCTACATTGTTCTGTCCATTTAATCTGAAACCTTTCTACTAAGGCTACACTGTTCTGTCCATTGCATCTAAAACCTTTCCTCTAATGCTACATTGTTCTGTCCATTTAATCTAAAACCTTTCTGCTAAGGCTACATTGTTCTGTCCATTTAATCTGAAACCTTTCTACTAAGGCTACACTGTTCTGTCCATTGCATCTAAAACCTTTCCTCTAATGCTACATTGTTCTGTCCATTTAATCTAAAACCTTTCTGCTAAGGTTACACTGTTCTGTCCATTTAATCTAAAACCTTTCGTCTAATGCTCCACTGTTTTGTCCATTTAATCTAAAACCTTTCATCTAAGGCTACATTGTTCTGTCCATTGCATCTAAAACCTTTCGTCTAAGGCTACATTGTTCTGTCCATTTAATCTAAAACCTTTCCTCTAAGGTTACACTGTTCTGTCCATTTAATCTAAAACCTTTCCTCTAAGGTTACACTGTTCTGTCCATTTAATCTAAAACCTTTCCTCTAAGGGTACATTGTTCTGTCCATTGCATCTAAAACCTTTCATCTAAGGCTACATTGTTCTGTCCATTGCATCTAAAACCTTTCGTCTAAGGCTACATTGTTCTGTCCATTTAATCTAAAACCTTTCCTCTAAGGTTACACTGTTCTGTCCATTTCATCTAAAACCTTTCTTCTAAGGCTACACTGTTTTGTCCATTTAATCTAAAACCTTTCATCTAAGGCTACTCTGTTCTGTCCATTGCATCTAAAACCTTTCTACTAAGGCTACACTGTTCTGTCCATTGCATCTAAAACCTTTCCTCTAAGGTTACACTGTTCTGTCCATTTAATCTAAAACCTTTCCTCTAAGGCTACATTGTTCTGTCCATTTAATCTGAAATAATTTAAATTTTATTTAATTGAAATTTATGTAGGAAGATTATTATATAATGTAATTTATTGTCAAATATAATTAATTTCTTTGGGTTTTGGAGCCTCAATATTTGTCGTTTTCAGAAACTCAATATTTGTGGTTATTACTTTTTTGCTAGCTGAATTAAATATGTTCTTGGAAAGTTCTGGGGTTTTATATCAAAAGCATGAGCAAAATGATTTTCTTGACTTTATATTAAAAAGGCTGGAAAAGTCTGTATCTCACTGATATTCAATCTTAAAGGATATCATTACAGGGCTTGAAATTAGCAGTAGTTCACTAGCCCATGGCTATTAGGTTTATCATTGGGCAAGCAAATTTCATAATTTTGGTAGTCCTCCTAGCTAGTAGGACAAGTTCTGTTGCTATCCCCACATGTAGTAATGATCTGCAATTGCAACTCAAAGGTAAAAGTTACCTAAGTGTCAATTATGTAACCTAAGAGCACAAGTTACAATGAATCAGCCATTGATATAAACTTGTTATAGTGTTGCTTAATTTTAGCCAATTTATTTTGGGACTTGATAGTAAAACTCTGCAGGATTAGTAGATTTAATGCCTACTCGTCATTGTGATTTCCAAAATCTTAATGTCAAATTCAGCTCTGTGACTATATATCACTCTTGTTGGAACAAAAAAGAACCACAACCTGCTTTTCATATTTATCTGACCATGGTGACACAAGAATAAAGTATCAACACAGTTTATATGATGGCACCCTAGCCCCTCAATATGTACCTTGAGGACAGAATGAAGTCTGAAGACCGTCCGAGGGTCTGTTGGGTCAGTAAGTAGTGAGACCTCTGTTTTGGAATCAATACACAGGTAGTGGCGAGTCAACATGTGTCGCAGTCGGATCTGTTGTTCCCATCTCAGAACATCACCTACAAATAGATTTACACCGATTTCAAATTTGATATACTTTTTGTAACAGATAAACTTATCAAAAGTATATCAACCAAGAGTATATGCACCAACACATTTCAAACTACTTCTAGATGATTATAAATGAAAAGAACAGTATATGACTATGAAAAATTACATGACTGACAATTGGTTCTACATGTCACAATAATAGTTAATGAACTCAATAATCACTGAAAATATCCATGAAGTTTTCATAAGAATAGTCACAGCTTTTTTAACCTAAAATAAAAATGTTATCCCTCGCATGTAGCATGAATATAACATAGGTAACATAAAAACCAGACCTTGAATTGAACATAAGTAACATAAAAACCAGACCAAGAATTTAACATAAGTAACATAAAAACTAGATCTGGAATATAACATAAGTAACATAAAAACTAGATCTGGAATATAACATAGGTAACATATAAACCAGATCTAGAATTTAACATAAGTAACATAAAAACCAGACCTAGAAGTTAACATAAGTAACATAAAAACCAGACCTAGAATATAACATAAGTAACATAAAAACTAGATCTGGAATATAACATAAGTAACATAAAAACCAGACCTAGAAGTTAACATAAGTAACATAAAAACCAGACCTAGAAGTTAACATAAGTAACATAAAAACCAGACCTAGAAGTTAACATAAGTAACATAAAAACCAGACCTAGAAGTTAACATAAGTAACATAAAAACCAGACCTAGAAGTTAACATAAGTAACATAAAAACTAGATCTGGAATATAACATAAGTAACATAAAAACCAGACCTAGAAGTTAATATAAGTAACATAAAAACCAGACCTAGAAGTTAACATAAGTAACATAAAAACCAGACCTAGAAGTTAACATAAGTAACATAAAAACCAGACCCTGAGTTTAACATAAGTAACATAAACACCAGACAAAGAATATAACATAAGTAACATAAAAACCAGACCTAGAATTTAACATAAGTAACATAAAAACCAGATCTAGAATTTAACATAAGTAACATATAAACCAGATCTAGAATTTAACATAAGTAACATAAAAACCAGACCGAGAATTTAACATAAGTAACATAAAAACCAGACCTAGAAGTTAACATAAGTAACATAAAAACCAGACCTAGAATTTAACATAAGTAACATAAAAACCAGACCGAGAATTTAACATAAGTAACATAAAAACCAGACCTAGAAGTTAACATAAGTAACATAAAAACCAGACCCTGAGTTTAACATAAGTAACATAAACACCAGACAAAGAATATAACATAAGTAACATAAAAACCAGACCTAGAATTTAACATAAGTAACATAAAAACCAGATCTAGAATTTAACATAAGTAACATATAAACCAGATCTAGAATTTAACATAAGTAACATAAAAACCAGACCGAGAATTTAACATAAGTAACATAAAAACCAGACCTAGAAGTTAACATAAGTAACATAAAAACCAGACCGAGAATTTAACATAAGTAACATAAAAACCAGACCTAGAAGTTAACATAAGTAACATAAAAACCAGACCTAGAATTTAACATAAGTAACATAAAAACCAGACCTAGAATTTAACATAAGTAACACAAAAACCAGACCTAGAATTTAACATAAATTTCTTTGTAGCTTAAGGGAGTAGTAGATTGACAAATTTACTAGTCCTGCTGAATCTTCACTAGTCCTTCCCAAAAAATGCTGACTGGTGACATCTGAAACTTTACTAGCCATCGGACTATTAAAATTAAAAAAACTACTTGTCCAACAGGAAATTTACAAGCCTTGGGTTAGCAAACTATCACTAATTTCGAACCCTGCATATAACACTTAAAAATTTTTGGATCAAAAGTTAGACAAAACTAAATACTTATTGCTTCTTACCATCCAAGATGCTGTGTTCTGCCTCAATCTGCCAGTATGTGATACCAGAGGTGGAGGGAGACAGAGTTTTGGGTTTGTGCTGGTCTATCACACGAATCCTGAAGTGCACTATGAGCAGATAAAACAAAACTTTGATTAAAATGAAATTCAATAATATGTTGTAATAGACCAGCTAATATAATATTAGTTAACATTTCAATCTAGAGTTGTTATTGATAGGAAACATCAGTATTAATCTATTACATATATGATGAATTTCTATATTGACTGCTTAAAACATAGTTTGGAATATCCATTTTTCGCCATGTACACTAGCTTGTATACCAGTTTGCAAATTAAGCTGCCCAATGTCACATCCATTTACAATAATATACAAGAGGCCGAAGTGAGCATAAGATCTCTCACCTGGCTGACATCTGCCTAATTGCCAAATGCAATGCAAGAGTATCTGGCCAAGAAAGCAAAATTTTTCAGTAAATTATGTTTCTCCAAGAATACTTACCGATCATATTAATGTTAGGAACTCTGCTACCTCCTAAATCCAGCCCTCCCCAAAAAATAAAAAAATTCACCTTTTCCATCTATATACCATATAGACCCAGGGAAGAAACTCTTATCAATTACCTCCCCTTACTACCACCAGGTGTCAACCCATCAACCAGGTGTTTACCGGTTTTAAGCTGAGCGACACATCAACTAGGATACTTGTATTTATGAGAGGATGTGGGAGGGTTTATGGTAATGTGATCAGGTAAGTACTCTCAGAGAAACATAATTTACATAAAATTTGCTTTCTCCCTTGAATACATTCCTCAATCATTCCTTAATCACATTAGTGTTAGGAGAACAGGTAATAGGAGGATCGAATGCTTAGCATCCTACCACCATCACCCTTTGAGGGAAGAATGGGTGGATTCTCTTTATGAAGGA
This sequence comes from Margaritifera margaritifera, assembly GCA_029931535.1. Taxonomy (NCBI): domain Eukaryota; kingdom Metazoa; phylum Mollusca; class Bivalvia; order Unionida; family Margaritiferidae; genus Margaritifera; species Margaritifera margaritifera. The sequence continues at coordinate 2,274,238 of JAQPZY010001656.1, forward strand.
TAACATGCTCTCCTAACATGAGAGCAGCACAACCGACATTCATGTAGTCCATGACAACCATACAAGGATAAGAAAATAATTATTTCTTCTTACCAATAAAATTTCCGGGTGAATCCAGTGAAATTGCTAAACCTACGTCCATAAGGAGATTGTGCTGACATCAACTGGGCCTGGTAGTCATCTGGGCCACAAATTAAATTCTTGTCTCGCAAAGTTAGATCATGGAGATAAAAACTTAAGAAGGTTGACAGTGCAAGCTAGCCAACAGCTTCTATTATGTCTCAGATCGAAACATTACATCTGAACAAGAGATCAGCAGAGATCACTCTAAAAACTCAGGAGATGAAATTTTCATGATGTGTATGTATGTATGCATGTAAGTATGAATGAAGTAGCATTTTAGGGCACCGCAGCACAATAGTGGCTATATGGAGGTGTATCTGATCATTTGAGACTTCAGAGTTTGCTGAATGTATTATCCACTTCAGCCATGATGCTAGAGCTTGAGGGGTTATATTCTCCTTCCTGGCTTTCACTGGAAGAAAGAGACATCATGCTCCACTACTTTTCTCTGTGAGCTTCAAGTAATGCTTGAAAGCACTGACAGGGTCTTGCATCACCACCTCTCCTGATGTATTGGTCAAAGAGAAAGGCATATGATTATTCTTTGATTATCCACAGACAGCAACCTATTCTTAGCTACAAAGTCTAGTTATATCATTAGGACCACAGAACATCCAATATGAACTAGAGATAGTTCGGGTCCATTGAAAGGGCATGCAACTCACTCACACTGCATGTCAAAGCTAGTGGTATCAAAAAACATGTCTTGTTTCATAGCAGGTTCAGCAAGAGTCTGGCCAAAGACTAAAATTAATCTAAGTTGAGCTACATCAAAACCCATAAAAGATTTCATTTAGGAAACGGGTGAATAATTTTGGCTTATTTAAGTCAAAATTGGCTGGCAGGTCTGATAAATGTTTATCATGAACAATATCTCCTCTGCCATGATGGGTGAAAGTATTGCATATCATGGAGCAGTAACCTTTGATAGTAATAGTAATTGGAGCTTAACTAAAGTGGACAAAAAAAGATCATTCCAGTTGTTTTTGAAGGATATTGTCCAGATACCCCACAGTCGCAGTTGACAAAGTCGACCAGAGCCGAGTGACAATGCTTTTGATGATTTTTGTGAGCACCCATGTACTGCTGTTAAGATGGCATATTTTTTCTTGGTATGCAAATCGATGGAACTTGCATGAAGCCAGGTGAATAGGGATGTGAAATATGTGTTGGTTACATCTAGACTGACCACAAATTCATCCCTTTTTGTGGAAAGCCTGATTGACCAGGCTTTTATCATTTTGAACTTTGGTACAGACAAAGTATTTGTTGAACTGGCTGAGGTCTATGATTGGCCAAGTTTTCAACTGGCTTGGGCACTAGAAAAAGACGGGAAAAACCCAATTGGCTTGGGCACTAGAAAAAGACTGGGGAAAAACCCCAAAGAGTTCAGTTTCAAACTATCTCCACTGACTGCTTGTCAAGTAACAACCAGATCTCCTTCTGCAAAATTTCGACTTTCTCCAAATCTGATGGCACATACGTCATGAAAGGAGTAGACAAAAGGGGAGTAGGCTCGATATTTGAAATCTGAACCCCCTCCAAAACAAAACAATTTGGATTACCCAATCATTTTGCAAAATTAGTTCAATCCTATACTGGTGAAAATGAAGGAATGTGGTGTCAACGGGTTGGCTGTCTGCAGGTAGTCAGAGCGGCAAATCAACAACAGTTGTTAGGAGACTTTTGGAAGAGATACCTCGTTTCTTATCCACTTTATTGCCTCCTGAATTGAGGGGCCAGTTGCCCCCTGAAATTCGACTGTCGTTGAAACTGTTCCTGATGGGTAGTATTCAGCCTATGATATCTTTGCCAGTGAGGCTGAGATTAATTTTCCCCTGAATGTTGGTGCAGGTGGCAAGGCAAGCTTGAGAGGTAGTTCCTGTGCTGCCTGCCTCCACACCTCCCGTATTCTACTGCCAAATAGTAATGGCAACCCAAAGAGTGTAGAATGGAGAGCCAAGGAATGAGCAAAGACAGGCATCTCGTCTCACTAGATCTAAGTCAGCTAAAGCCATCATGGTGTTAGCCATAGAATGGTGTGCAGCCCTGTTGATGACTTTGGCAATCCTGACCATAGACTCTCATGCATGATCACTGTCTAATTTTTCTGCAAGTCAAAAAATGGCTAATGATGCTATATCCAATGTGGATGACGTTACGCACAAGCTTACATGTGGCATGGAAAACATTCTTATCCACCTTGTAAAATAGTGGGGTCATTATATTCACTGCAGCAATGTATTTATCTAATGTCAAAGCTCAGAGGAAAATGTGTCCAAATGTCCTCAAGACCAGCAAGAGAAAAACGTTGCTGTTAACTGTCTTACAGAAAAGAATGCCTTAGAACTGCCCAGATCATGGATCTTACCAACAGAATGTCTTATATTTCCTTCATTTTTGCCTACTGCAGTAGTAGATGGAAGAAATAGGTGGTAAATGTGTCCAAATGTGTTCAATAACACTGTGATGAAAACGTTGCTGTTAACTGGCTTTCAGAAAAGAATGTCTTTGAATTCCCCAGATCGCAGATCTTATCCAACAGATAGTCTGATACTTCCTTTATCTTTGCTGACTGCAGCAGTAGGAGGAATGAGGGATGTTCATCTTCGTCTTCCATGTCTACTTAAGCCTTAATCTTACAGGCTTGGCTTGCGTTTGTCTGCAACATATGATATATTTCCTCAACAGGCACTTTAAAGCTGAACTCAGTCTGCAATTCCATTATGGGATCTGAGTATGCTAAGTCATCGAGGTTATCCCCACACTCACTGTGGGAGTTGTCCTCAAAGTCCACATAGAACATTCACACAGGCATGGACAAGGCATTGCCATCATTTCTAAGCATGTCACGATATCTCTCCAACAGATAAGCCATGAACAAATGATTCACTGGTTGGATTGATGGCCAGGCAAGTGCCATAGCTTGTCTTGCTGGAATGGATGGATGCAGAGTGTGCTGGATGGCTGACTGGACAGTTGGTTCAGTTGCAGGCTGGATGGTATGTACAGCTGTCAGCTGGATGGTCGGTTCTGGAACCGCCCATACAGAATGTTCAGCAAAACAGATGGATTGATCCAACTGATCCCGATATGGTTGCACATACCATAGAACTGTCAGCCAGTATGCAGCATGACTTGATGAAGTGATGGATCTCTGGTAACTAGACAATAGGTACGGCCATTGAAATGGCTGCACTGACTGGTCAGCAGCTTGAGCTGTGGCATATGGCATGAAAGGTGATATAGATTATCAAGATCTGACAAATATCCCATGCACCTGGATTTACAGGCCCAAATGCCATGATTGGAAATACAGGAGGGACTTATGCCCACTGTGTCGCCTAGATAAGGGGGTACACTCCCATTTAACTCCAAACTATCTATGGATGTTCGCAATGAATGTACAGACAAATATTGTCCCCAGGTCAGCAAGTGCATTATCACTTCCTGTACCAGATGATGCATCTGTGACATTATCAGGGTCTGGGAAGAATCCGAGGACAGCAACTCTGCAACTTTTTTGACCATAAATGCACAAACACTGCAGGTTGAGGAGGATGAACACTTCATGCAAGCAAGACACATTTCATGTGTGTCTTCTTTGGATTTCATCACCATTGTTTAACTGAAATGACAAGAACAAAATCAGAAAAATAACAATCCGAAAGTGTTCACAAATCCCAATAACAACACTTGTCACTTAAAACAAGTGAATGCAAATAAACAACATGCACCAGTGATACCGTGTTGAAGCACAATGAAGTCTACAACTGCAAAAATAATTTGCATAAATATTGATAAAAAAAAAAACAAATAATGATTGCAGCATGTAGCAAATACATTAATACACACTACTATACTGACTTTATGGACGAATGGGCTGAAATCACAAAGATATTCAAGGATTTCAGCAGGTCTTGCAATACTATGTTGACAGTACTGCCCGAAAGCCTAACATGGGTAAACATCCAGTTGATGGGTAACCACCTAGCAGTGGTAAGGGGAGGTAATGGGTAAGAGTTTTATGTACATATAAATGGAAAAGACAAATTTTTTTGATGTACACAGAAAAGACTCATTTTTGGGAGGGCTGGATTCAGGAGGTAGCAGAGCTTATTTTCCAGATGTTAATGTGATCAGGGAATGCATTCAAAGGATAAATTGGGGTTTGAAGGATTCTTTTTATAAAACTTTCTTCTAATTCTCTTGATTGCATATGTTATGAAACAGTTGTTTCAAGGTTGCTCTAAAAACAATTTGCCATCCTCATCCATATTTGATGGCAGATCAGCATAATTTGCAAAATACTGAAAGGTTTTTAACCCAGGATGCTGTTAAATTTAGTTAAATTCTGCTGAGTGCTTTTTGAGATGAAATCATTTAAGGTTTTTTTATTTTTACTAATGGCAGCTATATTTGATGGAAGATCAGCATCATTTGCATAACTCTACAAGGTCCTTATGCAAGGATGCTATTTGTCAAATTTTGTCAAGTTCTCTTGAGCGGTTATTTAAATGTTGTTTAAAGGTTTTCTATTTTTAATAAGAGTGGCCATACTTGGTGGATCAGCATCATTTTCACAAACATGAAAGACCTTCATTCCATGGTGCTTTCTGTAAAAAAAATTTAAAGTCTGTTGAGAGGTTTTGGAGAAGTGGTTTAAAGGTTCTTTTTATAGTTTTAGCAACAGCAGGAAATCTTCATGATTCGTATACAACTGAAAGCCCTTTATACCAGGGTGTTTTTTGTCCAATTTCGTCAAAGTCTATTGAACAGTTTTTTAATAGTTGTTTACAGGTTTTCCTATTTAGACGAACTTGTTTTTTAGATTTTCTATTTTTAGTAGCGGTGGCCATATCTGATGGCAAATTAGCATCATTTGTATACAGCTGAATGGTTTTTATGCCAGAATGCTCTCTGCTAAACTTAGAAGAAGTTTAAAATAGCAAATGTTGATGGATGACTCCTAACAGATGATGCACACTGCATACAAGGCCATACCATAAGCTCACTTAAGTGTATGGCCATGTAAGCCAAGAAACAATGGCAGTGATTGGAAAGAAAAAGAAAAATAACATGCAATTTAATTACTTTCATTTTACAATCGTTACATTATTTCTAATGTAGGGCAAGAATATCTGAAAATTAGTAAATGGTTAATTGTATTAACACCTAAGAAACATATATTAATATGTTATGTGGACATAAATATCATGATAAATCATGACCACAATTCCACCATTTTTTATGAAATTAGGAAGTCAATCTGGTAAATTTCTTATTTTCTAGACAGTTTGCAAGGATTATTCTTCTGTTTCATTATACCGGTAGTTTGGGACATAAAAAAATATATAATTATTTTTTGGCATCCAAAAACTTAGGGTAAGGAGATTAGTGCATTTTTACCCATTTAAATATTTTGCTAAAGATATTTCTTTTGAACAGGATATTTAACAAATATAAGAACTGCAATGAAAAGACATTACATAATCTCTGACAAACTTCTTTATGAAGACCCTGAAAATTATGTCACTAGATCTTACTGATGTAGAACTTTGAGGAGGAACGGGGAAACAAAAGTGGATATGAAATGCATTAACCTGTGTGGCATTGTATGAAATAAATAGTCATTAATTTAAATCAATCTGTAAACAAAAACGGTAATTTAGAAAACAGAACAAAGAATATGTTTTTCTACCAAAGACATGATACTCTATGTCTCTTGTGTTCAGAGGTGGGAAAAATGAAGAACTTGTATATACAAATATTCTTATGCAACTGACTAAGTTGTTTTCTTACACTGAATCCATCATTTCTTGATGATGCATTCATGATTCAGAGAGAAATAAAAGAAATCTACTTTGAGTATTTTGCTCATATCACTCAGACTTTCTAATCCAATTTAAGTAAAACTATGCAAGTACATGTATTAATATGGATTCTAATCCAATTTATGTAAAACTATGCTAGTACATGTATTAATATGGATTCTAATCCAATTTATGTAAAACTATGCTAGTACATGTATTAATATGGATTCTAATCCAATTTATGTAAAACTATGCTAGTACATGTATTAATATGGATTCTAATCCAATTTATGTAAAACTATGCTAGTACATGTATTAATATGGATTCTAATCCAATTTATGTAAAACTATGCTAGTACATGTATTAATATGGATTCTAATCCAATTTATGTAAAACTATGCTAGTACATGTATTAATATGGATTCTAATCCAATTTATGTAAAACTATGCTAGTACATGTATTAATATGGATTCTAATCCAATTTATGCAAAAATATGCTAGTACATGTATTAATATGGATTCTAATCCAATTTATGTAAAACTATGCTAGTACATGTATTAATATGGATTATTATATTCTCTTGCTGTTGATGGAACCTAAATCAAGTCATGATTATTTATATTAATACCAGCATTGTCTTGCATAATTCAACTGACAAAGTCTTGTGTTGCTTCCAGTCAATAATAAATCTTATTATATACTTTAAAAACAGTCCCATTAGTTTAACATTGTTGCTACTGGTCAATATCCAGCAGTATTGACTGTGGTTACATAAAAATATTCACCACTTCCTTGTATAGTAAATATGTGCCAGCTTTCAATCAATTACTACTGGCTATGGATAAATAAAAATGGCAACAGAAACGTCGAACACTGATCACATCATAAATCTGATGGCCACCAGATGCCGACAAAGACTATAACCCTTTTTACACCAGTACTGGAGAATCAGTAGATCTATCTCTCATCCAAAGAAAAATATCTATAATCCAAATTAAATAAAGAAAATATGAATACATCCAGGGACTTAAATTGCAAGGAGAAAAAAAAGAAACAAAAACTAAATATGATTTATAATAATACTGAAAATGGATGGCAAGTAATCGTTAGTTGCTGTTAGTACAAGAGAGAGAGACAGTCAAACTGACCTTTGATACATTGCATCAATCAACAACTTCTCTTTCACATAAACAGTGCACTTTTATCCACTCTGAATAGCATTGTTTTGTCCTGTACTCTGAATTTAATGAAATACAAGCAACTCCAAAAATGAATCTATATCCTTTTTTTGAGGTATTATCCAAGACCAATGGACCACAATACTCTGGCAACAATCATGACACATACTGCATTTTAAAATTTACCTGCCACCATGACAGCAACATTGAGACAATCACAAGTACACAAAAATACTGTAACCTTTGACAGAATTTTTCTGGCTCATCTTTTCATAATGGTATCTTCAATTTTCCTTGATGTATTGCATCATTTTTTCCTAATATCAATATTTCATTGTGTTTCTTTGGCTACGTGACATTCCATCCTCTTTAACAAACTTGGTTTTGTTCCAAGTTGAATGACAAACACTCCATGTATGTGCACATTTCCACAGCAGTACAGTAGCATGTATTACTGCACAGTGTTCAGGTTTCATTATTAAAAATGAACATGTAAAATGTTCAATAAAACATTGAAATAATTTTTTGTTTCAACTGTATTATTCCTATAACATAACAGAATGATTAATATGCTTATTTTTAAGTATATAATAAAAAAGTTATTGACCAAGTATTAATAAATATTGGGCCCTCCTTCATGTGACAGAGTATTGCCCTTGCAAGCTCGGCCATCCTGTGCCACATCACTTCGGGCCCAATATTTTTCAATACTCAGTTAATAACCTATGCATACTAAATCTAAGATATGGTATATTTAGGCAAAAATTTTGTTTGTGTTTAATAAAATCTACTTGAATCCATTGTAAAAGGTTTTTTGTTTATACATACCGTCTTCAGTGATCCTGTCAACAAATAGCCCCTCTGCCACAAGATAGGCCTCCAATTCCTTGTGAAACAATCTAATCACTGACCCTCCCTTTAAATAAAAGAGACCAATACCATTTGATACAGCAATGAGTTATGCTTCAGAAAGTTAATATGAAAATGAGGACATAAAATGCTGACTGTCTGGAATATAAGACAGACATGGATCTGATTGCCGTATATACTCGTGTATAACCTGATACCAACTGCCAACTGCATAGACCCAGATCTGCCGTTGCATAATGCACCAGCAGATCTGGGTCTATGCAGTTTGTAAAGACTAATCAGTAGAACAAACAACATGGACCCTTATCTGTCCACGCATTATGCGACGACAGATCAGGGTCTATGTTGTTTGCATTTGGACCCAGCTTATACACGAGTATATACAGCAGATAATTAGTGTTCAAAATTACTGATAATGATATTAAGAAATATTGCATGTATGTAGGACAAACTTGATTACATCAATGAAACGTTGGCATTTTAAGCATCTATTTAATTGATGATTTCTTGTTATTACTGTAAACTTCTGAAAGTGAAGCATTCTGATAACGTTTATTGCTATTGACATTATTTAAAATAGATGTGACACCAATGATTGCCAAAATCAATTAAATCAAAATAATTAGATAGTGACAACTATCGATAAAAACAACTAATTTCACCAATTAAAAATTTAAAGGCTTGTGTTTTTTTCCATGAAGAGCATAACTCTGCCGACGTGTAGTGTAAGGTATATTTTAGGTTGCAATAATGAAATAAAGAACTAAATTTATTTGAAAAATGACTTGCTGGAATGCATAAATTATAAAACTTAAATATTTATTAGTTTGAAAGGAAAACTCCAAAGCAGAGGGAAATTCTAAAAGGAAAGACTGCTTGGTAGCTGGTGAAGAAGAAAGTTAAATCTAAGGCTGGAATGTTTAACAAAATTTCTAAATGTGTCATGGTAGATAATAACCAAAACAATGGCATTTAATCAAGCCGATTCAAAACTCAACCCTTCCCCAATCTGCATGTGAGACTTAATGTTGACAACTATTTATATGTAAGCCATTGCCAATGTGCATGCCATACCTCACTCAACTTACGATTGTTTCATTTGCTGTATGTCTACCACCTTTTATTATGATAGGATTCAGTTTGTAAGTCATGTCTTTCTTGATTATATCTGACAATTTAGGTAAAACATCCTTAGGATCATCATGATACTGTTTCGTACTGCTACATATATGTACATGATGAAAAATCAATAATGCAACTGGACGTACTGCCTGAACATGTGCACCGACTAACACCATATGTACCACATGCATATTCGTTTACAAGGTTGCCAATTTTGCAAACATTTACAGGCAGTAAACTAAACTAAGCCATTTACATGTGTAAACATTGCAGCCTAATCCAGTGACAGCAAGATCTAGAAAGGAAGATTCCAGAATGCTGCTACTGTCTTTAACACCTATATGTCATATAACTATATTTGTTCTGAGGTATAATTTGGTGACTATGTTTGCTGGAAAAATCTGGTATCAAACTACCATAAAGTATTCATGGAAGATAAGAAAATGTTGTCCATAATCATTGATTCATCACTTTTATACTAAGCTACTACTAACTTCTGAATAATTCTCTACAAGTCCTGGTTACCACAGTTACCAGAGCTGCATAAGTTTTGTTGTCGGAGTTTCTTTAAATCTATGCAGTAAATCTATCCTGCATTGTAATAAGTGAGACTGAAAGATGTACCTATGCTGAATCAATTGTTTTGTAAGCATGGTACACTGGTATTTATCTATCTACTCCATTTTGAACTATTATGACTCCTTATCCTGTAATAAAGACACATGTTTACCCTAACAAATCTCTCCTCATCCAGTGATTCCCTGAAGCTGCCAATGAGAGTAAAGCTCGATCTTTCCACTCCAAGGTTGAGTTCTGACCTACATGGATTGGGAAAAAAAAGGAGCTAGAAATGTGTTAATTGAACACAGATGACCTACAACAGTGTCTGAAATTACCTATACACAAAACTTAACCAAGGTGTGACATATGGACATATATACAGACTGACAAGGGTAACGCTATATGCCCATTTAAATGTCAAGGTGGGACATAAAAAAAAATTAAAAATGAGAAAACGGTTCCTGAAAAATACAGAAAAAGGCAGTTAATGCTTCAAACCATTGTGTTTAATGGCAAGTACAATATAGCTAAACTAATTTTGTGAGCTAAATGTTAACAAAATTCAAGAAAATATGTAAATAATATGAAATAATTATTTAACAGACAAAAAAAAATGCATCAATTTCCAATCAACCTCTTGATTATCTTTGTCTGCCAATGAATTATGCTTCAAGAACTAAATTAAGTTATTTTATCTGGCATACATATCTTTGATATTCAATATATATATACATATATATATATATATATATATATATATATATATATATATATATATATATATATATATATAAAAAGAGTCCAATATAATCAAACAGGATAGAGAGTTATAATTCATTCCAAGCTGGATTCAAACCCATACAATTAGTAATGCACCTATTGCCTAGCTCTAATGAGCCTGCACCCTAACCCACATGGTCATGTGCTCATCTCCCAAAAAGGATGGAACAAGGTCAAAGGTAAGAACTCAAAGTGCATGAGAACTCTCTCGCTAGGCAGTAGAATTTAACACTCATCTATATGCACAAGCCCACTGGATATAAATGACATCTATACACCAAACAGAGAGGAAAGTGCCAATATACCTTTATTGAATTGATTTAAAGTATTGAAAGCACTGCATCATGACATCTTGATTGAAGGTAACATCACAAGGGTTTCATAATTTGTTCAACAATGCACCACTGTACATATGAGAGCATAAAATTTGCAGTCTAAAAAGTGTGAGCAACTATGACTAAGAGATTTTATGGGATGAGCTATGATTTAAAAAGATGTGTGTGTGATACAAAATGATTGCAATCATGCATATTTGTGTATACATGGCTTTGTGTGCAAAATCCATATTTTGTTGCTTTTGTGAACTAATCCTTAATACTTTTCTTGTATAATACTTGTTTTCCAGCTGCTTTTGATATATTTTAATGTACATATGTAAATAATTGAGGGCCACAAGGAACATTAGTTTTTTGTACAAACTATATTATCCTCACAAAGAAAAAGATTTTATTATAATTATTATCATCATCATTATTATTATTATTATTACCTTTTTAAATACAGACCTGGGCATTGTGTTTTTCATCACATCTTCTTAAAAATGAACCCCAACATCCACTATGACAATGAAATACTAACAACACTTGATTCTCATTTATATACATGCATGTAGGTCAAAACAAGGTATAAGATCTATAAATTTTAACCAACCAATCAAAATGCAAACATTTATTCTGATTCTTATATTTTCATATCTCAAGTAAGGATATGTTTCTCAAACATACTTTCCTGAAATCCCACTCAGTAAATCACTGTTTGGCCATTTGCTAGTCTAGTTCGTGGTGATTATACTTACCCCCATGAAATATAGTCTATCTGGGAAGGCTGACTGGTATGGAAGTAGTGGCCTGGAGACTTGATACTTTCATACACAATCTGGTCAAACAGCTGAACCTGTACAATGAGTTATGAATGCAAGAATTAGATCCTGTCCCGTCAATGGAACTACCCATCACTCTTGTCTGTTGCCAGATGGCATGTTTGTTGCCAGATGGCATGTTTGTGGTATTCCTATGCTGATATCTTGTTTAATGGAAGGGGATACTAAGTCTAAATATCACTGTCAGAAATTGTACCCAGTTTGTCTGTCTCAAAGTCAGGTGCACATACAGTGTATGAAACTCGCCAAAAAATCTTGAGAGCCCACAGGACCAAAACCTGAAAATGCTGCTGGTCCTATCCATAACCAACTTTTCCTACATTTCATGATACAAGAAGAAAAAATTTGGTCAGTGACTGAATGGTAAATGCAGGCGGACATGAACATCAGCCCTTTGTAAGGCTATCTATGTAATGAAAAATGGAGAAATTAAGAAAAAGACAAGATAAGATATTTGTATCATACATCAAATTTATTAAATGTTTTAAAATTCAGCATATCATGGCCACTGTTTATTGACCAGGACAATACTGCTAACTGTCCAGCTGATCAAGATCCATACATACCTCATCTAGATGCCGGGTATCAGAATGTGATGCTGCCATTGATGATCAGTCTGTATCATAGACAGAATAGGAATGAGGATCCTCATCCACTGACTTGTCATCAATGACATCATCAAAACCAGGCCCCACCTCCAAAGATGATGCTATGGTATCTTAAGCACAGCTGCCCATGAAATTCAGTCTGCAGAAAAATGAGTTCCAGCAGTAGATTGCTGGAAATGGATCAAATGCAACCACATCATCAAAATGCAGCTGAACAGTTAACAGCATTATCATGGTCTTAGCATGCATCTTATTTCTATATTCTGTCTTCATGTGCTTCATTTAAGACAAGCCTCTTTCATGCATGGCACTACTGGCTATCAGATGTTGGGAATTGGAAGTAGCATGTGTCATCAGACATCACATTAACACAGAAGAGGTTTATTTTACTGGAGTTGCAAGCGTCTTGTACAAGAACTATACATGAGTTATTTCCCTTCTCATCTCATCCAGCAGATCAGATTGCTATGCTCTAGATTCGTGAGTGGTCATCAGAAACAATTCACTGTTATTTATTTTTCACATGGTTTCTATTATTTCTTTTAATATGATAAAATATACAATTTATAGATTAAATTTACTCGATATACCTAAAAATCCAACTGGTCAGACAGACTGCCTACTCATTTTTTGTGCCAGTTGCCGTGAAATTAGCTGGCATCACACAGGCATGCTGGTGGCAATTTCACACGCTGTGCACATACCACTATCTTAAAAGGTCTGGACAAGCTAGGATGGTTAGGAAGTGGCTTTATATACCTAGATTGCTACACTTCTCCCCCCCCCCCCCACAATCATCTTGATATTTGCACTTGAATGTCACCTACATTCACCCCCACACACACACTTAGAGGGTTGAAACCCATTTTCAACTGAGCCACCGGCTACCTAGAGTCTGACTAGCCCCCAAATGTAATGCAAGAGGATACAAGTCTAACTGTAGTGGTAGGGCCACTTTAGTCTAATGGTATGTGTGTCTGTAATGCAAGAGGATACAAGTCTAACTGTAGTGGTAGGGCCCCTTTAGTCTAATGGTATGTGTGTCTGTAATGCAAGAGGATACAAGTCTAACTGTAGTGGTAGGGCCCCTTTAGTCTAATGGTATGTGTGTCTGACTGTGGGACAGACATAAAAGGTTCAATTCCTGACCATAACAGTTAAACTTTGTATCCCCTCCCATTACATTTGGGAGCTTATCTGACTCTCAGTAGCTGGTGGCCCAGGTGAATATAGGTGACATTCAAGGCCAAATGTCAAGATAATGCGGGAGATTTGTAGCAGTCCAGGTATATGAGGCCACTTCCTAACCAGTCTAGCTGGGCTGGACTTTTTAGTCTAGTGGTATGTGTGCCTGACTTTGAGACAGACAACCTGTGTTCAATTCCTGACTGCAACATTCATACTTTGTATCCCCATCCTGTTACACCTTCATCCCATGTATCAGAAGGATGTGCTCATTAGCAAAATTTCTTAGTCAAGGAACAGTAACCAAAACATCAATAATACACACAAACCATATGGAGTGATAAGATACGAATAAGTTTTAGGAAACATAAGACATTTTTGTATTACCATAAATAACCTAAATATCTGGACCTTCTAATTTTCAGTATACCATATTTTCAAAATCTGTAATAATTTTCAAAAGTAGAGAATACTTCCAAACACCAAGTACGTTTCTTAAAGTTCTTTATACCTAGATTACCATTACAAAAATAATAATGTTCTATAGTTAAATTGCTGAACCAGTCTAAGTGATCTGACTCATTTACTTATTTAGAGCATTTATCACGATATCTTAAGTTGTAGTGTCTAGATTGCTTCAAGTATTTTTGAAGGAAACTATGAATTATCTTTCAGATTTTCAGAGGTAAGATAATATGAATAGATGTGTATCATTTCAGTGATACATTCTTTGTCAAAGATAATCTTTACATTTTGAAATAATATCGATATCAGAACTTTCCCCAATCATCAATTTGAATACATTATTATAATCTGGATCATGTTTGTTGATAAGATTTCTAGTGATGATTGAGATTTGTTGGGCTTTAATAGATTTTATTAATACTTTACTAATACATTAAGCAACATAATAACTTCTATGGTTTGTGAACTTGTGCACATACCTGATAAGTATGTATCAGTCTCCTGTAATAATCACATAAACAATAGATGAAAAACACCGCTTGTGGGTGCTAGATTTGCAGATGGCTAATCATTAGAGATGAGTGCTTTTTATTTCCAAACACACCTGTCAAAGAAATCTCTTGAATTATGTTAACAATTATCACCTATATTGGCAGCATGCATCAAAACAATCTTTGACAAGCTGATTGTTTAGAGTTGGCAAATCTTGGCACATTCGGAGTTCACAAACTGCCCATGGCTAGGTTAGGGCTTGAAAGTTGGCGAATCCCATATGCGTACAAATATTTTGATTTAAATATTACTGATAAGTTAAAATATAAATATTTATTTCCTACTTGTCAAAACTTGCTTTAAATAGTAAATATTCACATTTACCATGTCTACATGAGAAAATGACAGACTGACCTTGACACTGACTACAAGATGGAAATGACAGACTCTGACAGTATATCGTATGAAATAAAAGATCAATAGATGAAAGAAACTGCAGGCAGTTATGTAATTGAAGAATGTGGTACATATAAATGTGACATAAAGGTGCTGATATATGTACTGTTGCAAGATCACAGAGTATAAAACTTGCAGAACATAAGGCATTACAAACTGAACATGACCTTTCTCTCTCTCAATTTGTTGGATTTGCCCACAGGAAAGTATCTTGCAAACTTGAGGTTGCCTGAACCAAATTTGAACTTGACCCGAGTATCAAGCAAGTAAAGCCCTGGACCATAAAACACAAAAGTATGGCAACTATGTGCTGACCCAAAAATAAACTTTGTGACCAACAGAGTTAATTAAACTGGAAATAATAAATTTCACTCTGAGTGTTGGAGCCATTGAGTGCAAATAAAATGTTGAAGTTTCAAATATGGTTCTTCTATTTTAATATACCAATTTGTACTCACCACTTCACCCTCTGATTTGACCTTGTACCGTGGAAGAATCTTAAACTGTGCATTCTTTGCATTGAACTCATGTAGGGATACCTGCAAAATATGTAATTAATGAACTCCTGTAGGGATACCTGCAAAATATGTCATTAATAAACTCACGAATGGATACCTGCAAAATATGTAATTAATGAACTCATGTAGGGATACCTGCAAAATATGTAATTACAGTAATGAACTCATGTAGGGATACCTGCAAAATATGTAATTAATAATGTACAGTCAACAGTTCTTTGAGCAGTCAATATCTACATAAAGTTTAGTAATATTAATTAGTCAAAATATTTCCATTTATCAAAAATATTGATCTGACTGCAGGATTAAGAGATTTGCTCATATGTAATTGACATTCAAGATATAATAATATGAATTGACAATAATGTACATGTCATAAATTAGTTGGATATGTGTAGGTAAGCTTAACAAGATCAGATGACAACTTTAAGATCTGAAATACAATTACAGAAAAGTAGCTAAGACAATCGAAATATATTAAAGGGTGTTTCATTTAATGTCAACATCGTTTTAGCTTTTTGACCAGAACTAGTCATTTACAATCTCCAGCTCTTTCCCTCATGGTGATTCATTTCATGCTCCTCCCCCTCCTACCCCCTTGCACATTGATATGGACCCTTGTCAATGACATAGTATCACCTCATTTTCTCTGCCATGTCTAAGGACATTGGCAAATTTTACAATCAAAATATCCAAGTAATTTTAACTTTGTTAACAGCAGTTTTAGCTAAGTAATGTACCTAATAGCTTTAAAATAACACAACTGAGGCGGTTATCTGAAGCTGAGAAATGTTAACAATCAGCTGATATTTGTTTTTGAAACTACATTAATATGATTGGCAAGGGTAATAATTCTCACCAAAATTACTTGATCTTAAACGAATTGATTTTTATCAGACAAAAGAAACAAATTATCCATTTTTAACATAACCATGGTTTCCCCAAATTATTATTATTTTTATTATTATTTCAGTGTAAAGTGGCAAATGGGATGATTGTAACATGACAAAATGTAGCTTGCTCTGGTGGTAGGATTTTTCTTTTGGTTCCTTAGTTGTACTGGTGAAATAATCCACCTTAATTTAAATTGAAACAACATAAAAGTTATACATTCTCTGAAATTTGGCAATTAATATCAACAGAATTGATAGGGGTATCAAAGGATACATAATATGTCCATCTAACGTGACACTGTCCCTTGTAATGAACTTTACCTTTGAGTTAGGGATTTTACAATAGTATGTGATACTTCTAAGTTATTGTAGGTGCACTGTCAGATATCTCAAGTGGGCGAGTTATTTTGGCAGTGGCAGATGAGCTTGCGAGTCAGTTATGCCAAAACAACCCCTCCACCCAATATATCGGATAGTACACAAACAATATCATGTTTATAATATAGTCTACTTTATAATCAGCAACAGTTAACAGATCTATTAACATTACTCTAGGGAAGAATTGACAAATATTCAAATAAATATGCTCTTTTTGTTCTTCACTTGATGATGACATATATGACAAAATATTGTTCGGTTACCTCCCATGTTAAATCTATGAGACACAATTTGAGCATATATGTATCTCCATTAATTTAAAAGATACAGACCAGAGACAGAAACAGGTCACAGTTACATTTTGCATTGCTACAGCCTTGATCTTTGTGGTCAGGACCTAACTAAGGTGTGTTACACATTCTTTAATCATGATATATACATATGTGTGACATTTCTTCAAAGTATCTCCATTTGGGAACAAAGACTTTATTCCAATATATTAGCTTTCACATCCTGTATACCAAATTACTTAAAATGTCAACAAGAGAGGATAAACCAATAATGGAGGGAGCCTACATTCTCATGCAGTGTAAAAGTGACAATGATGGAGGATAAAAAAGGTAAAGCTTACGAGCCTCCAGGGTAAGCAATATTATGTACCCTCCGTCATTGTCCATTTTACATTACTTACAGGGAGTGACCATTTCAATCTTGACACAAATGCACACACATATATTCACACACAAAACCCTTGTACCTTATGGCATGCTACCAATACTATTCAATGAACATGATGAAATGGTTGAAAATACAATTTTTGATGGAAAAATATTTACAGAGCTCAAGCAACTGAAAAGCAAGAGACATATAGGATAAGTGTCAGTGGGTTGAAAATTTAAGTATTATTAAATTTAGGGAAGATAAAATATTACTTAAATGCTTGCCACTATCATACCCAATACATATCAGGTTTTCAACTGCAAATAATTTGTTATGATTCAGTTACTTTATAATGGATAACCAGTTAGCAAATTGCAGCCATGATCTACAATCAGTCACGATGTTAGCCTATGTATGGTTTAAGTCCCATATAAATCTTTGAGGCTTGTAAAGTTATGGACCAGACAGGTGACAGTCATAATATTATTAACAACATAAGAAAACACTATCTTGCTATCATTATACTTAATCAATTAATATCATATGTTAATCTAGAGCAGGGGTCTCCAAACTTTATAAGATGAGGGCCATGTTAGATTTTTGAAGGGGGGTTTGTGGGCCAAAGCGACTGTGAACAATTTAAATATATGCAAAATCGTTTTAAAACAGTACAACACTTTGCGGGTTGGACAAATCGAAGCCGCTGGCCGGATCCAGAAAGCGGCCATAGTTTGGAGACCCCTGGTCTAGAGTCTAGACCAACAAGTTCTCTGCCACTTGTTATTTTCTAGCCAACATTACAGGCCATGGTCTATATGTGAAAAAAAGAACAAGTCAAATGTTAGCCCTGTCACAACAGAAACTTGATTTGGGTTTCAGCAAAACGCAAGAAATAGTAGAAACTTATGCAATGCAAACTGCTGAAGCATCTAAGGGGACTGGTTGTTAGAAGGGCACTGCCTCCTGGCAACTCTAAATTGACACCACAGGTTACCATATGATTTGATTGATTTACAACATAAACCACCGATTGAAAAAGGACCTATAATCCATTATTGTCACTCTATATTAGCCTTCATTAAATCACAAAAGATATGCGACAGTGATGTTATAGTAAAAGGACCAAAAGATGGATATACAACAGCAACGTAAAATCAGTACTGCTGTATCGGTGTGAGGCTTGGTGCCCTTCGAAGAAAGAAGAAAGCCAGCTGAGAGGCTTCCACAACAGATGTTTGAGAAAATTTTGAATGTTTTTTGATCTAACAAGATCTCAAATGAAGGACTTTGCAGAACTACTGAGAAAGTATCGTCCACCCTTCTAATTTCGTTCCTGTCCTTGAATCGTGGGCCATGTTTCTCGTGACCTAATGCGCTTGTTTCAAGATAATGATGCCATCAACTGTGTCACCAGCGTTCTTCAAGAGTGACAGCAAGTATTTAACAAGTAAAATGAGATTTAAACAGGTAATTTCAAGTAATTTAAAAAAATCTGAATGAAAATCTATATTTGGACTAATGCCTTATTTGTGTCAGACATCTTGGCCTTGAATTGTATTATATGCTAAATATTGGTCCGCTGATCACATGTTGGCTTTGTTTACATTTCTTGAACAGGAAACCCACTTTGGGAATTTATACAACGGCAAAGCTAATGTAAATATTTGGTTTTAATCATATGGGGTTCTTATACAACATAAGATAAATTTACACTGGAAATGTATATTCACTACAGACTTTTTCGTTTCAGTATTATTTCATTGGAAAAATAAATATTTCTTTTATTGTTACATCCTGGAATACACTTTAAGAAATGAACCATATGTTTAAATTGTATTAATATTGTATTATTTATTCATGTTATATTGAATTGAACATGTCTTTGAAAGCAATAAAATGATAAAGATGGAGATAAAATTTGTTTTAATTAAAAAAAAAAAAAACAAATAAAGAAAATTAAGGCCATTTTCATTTTAATTTCAGGTTAAACCACTTCATTTCACAAAGAAACAATACAATATTCTCTCCCTCTGTCTCTGTCTCAGTCTATTGATTCATGTATTTATATGGTAAAGAGCAAGCAAGCAGTAATGTAAGTGCAGAAACTGCATATAGAATTAACGTCAAAAACACGGAGACGCTATAAACTAAAAATATCTATACATTGACCTAACTGGCACATTCTGGTCATATGCCACGTGACTTTTTAGTCAGTGGCACGAACCATGAATGCACTTCTGGAAATAAGTAAACTTTAACACGCTCTGAAAAACGGTAATTCTGAACTAATGTACATAAATGCCAAAAAAAATTTAACTATGATTAAATGAAGTTGATATAGTTGAACACTTTCTATGGTTATTTGAATAGATTTTAACAATATTATAACGAACGCGTTCAAATTCACGTTAAGGGCACGAAATATGGCGGATCGAGGATACCGCTGATGGAGGAAATAAAAAGAAGGCAGTGGATATGGATAGGCCATGCACTGAGACGACCAGACGAGAGACTAATGACTACTGCCATTATATGGAAACAAGAAGGGAAAAGGAAACGTGGAAGACCAAAGTTGACCTGGCAGAAATCGGTGAAGAATGACTCTATTCGCACGGCCTCCCTGTACCAACTTTTGGAAAGACTGTTCGCACGGCCGCCGTGCGCCCACAACAGAACAGACTATCCGCACGGCGACCGGTCAATACATCAGGGACGAGTCCAAAATATTCCGAATGATGTAAACTCGGCTAAACATCGCATACACCCATAAATACCATTACAGATTTGGCGGCCGATTTATCGGACTACAAAACACCACAAAAAAGGAAATTGTTCCATTATAGTCTATTTTGTATGACGGTCGTGTACTACATTTTACAAAGACTATTCGCACGGCTGCCGCTCACAGTTTGAATTATAATAATTATGATATGGTGTGCAAACAATTAGAGGCTATTCCGTGAACTAGTGGTTTTCCGAAGAGAATTTTTTTTGGATAATTCAATTTTACTTTAACAGCCATAACATAAGCAAATAAATATCACCTTCCAACGTATCAATCACTGCAGTCCACAGGCACTTGATTCTATCAGTGGAACTCTCCCTACTCCCAATTACCACAAGGTAACTAACTCTCGAAAGTTCACGATCTTGACAACTTGTGTTAATTGGGAGTAGGGAGGGTTCCTCTGATTGAATCAAGTGCCTGTGGTGCGAATGTACACAAAACACTGCAGAACATTAAACGGTAAACAGCTGACATTACCTAAGAAATCTGCTACTTTCAAATTGTTAATACACTTTAGCTAGCCAACTCATTTGGGCATAAAATAAAAAGAAAATGTGTTTGTTCTGAGTGATCAACGGAAAAAGTTCATCGATTAGGTGAAAATACTGGAGTTTTTCACCCACGAGATTCATTCAATATTTATTCGAAAATTTCTATTCCTACCGGATGTGAAGGAGTACAGCATTGTACAAATAACATGCACATATGGAATTAAAGGTAATCGGTTGAAAAATGAGTATATTTCGTAGATCAGGTACAGTCATACGAATAGCTTTACGTAAATTATATACACGGCGGCCGTGCGAATAGTCTTTCCAGATGAGGTACACGGCGACCAGAAAATAAATAGTCCGTCCCTTAGTGAAGGACTCCAAACAGAGGCACAGTACTCCAGATTCGTATGGACGAGTGTCAAATATGCAGAGGCCTTGGTTTGTGGATTGCTGATCACTAACCAGCAGGAGCTTTCCACCATTACCTTCTACTGCAATCGTCAGCTACAAATATGACCTTGTGATTCTCAGAGCTGTGCTAGTTGAGGTTCATTTATCTCTTTGCCGCCACGGTAGCCTAATTGGTCTGAGTATGAAGGACGAAAACGTAGATTGACACTGTTTTACTTATTTCTACCTTTCCTATTATTACTCGTCTGTTTGTCCTATTTCTGTGTTTTTGACCGAGCAAAAACCGTTGTTTAATAATCAAGTGTGACTGCATCAACGTAGAGACAGATAGATAGGAAACTGAAGATAAGATGGTAAACAATTACCCCATGAGTAAATTCTCGCTAATCGCCTCCCAGGGGCAGATCCAAGGGCGGAACGCACCCCCCACCCCACCCCCCCACCCCCCGCCCTCCAAATTAGCTTGAAACAACAGGAACGTTTCGTAGAGTAAGTTTTCTTTACAGTGAGATGGTTAAAATTTTGCCATGGAAACACTTAAAATGCAGGAGCTTTCGGGAATTGGGCCCCCACCAGAGGTTCCATCCCACTGACCTCCTGCCTACTTGTTTACGCGCCCCTACCCCCATCCCCCCCCCACAAAAAAACAACATATTCCTGGATCCGCTCCTTCCCGCCGATCTAAAAGTGTTGTGGAGCACACTGTCTCTTGACTGTCAGTGATAAAATTGTTGCTCCAATGCCCTACATCGCAGCTAAAGTAAACTATTCAGAAAGTTGTGCAGTATTCCAGTATTTTATATCAAGTAAAGGGAGAAAGGATCGAAAGAAAGAAAAGTAAAGAAAGAGACATATTTTGCACAAATAATAGAACTGAAACACTAGCAGGAGTGGATCTTACATTTTTGCTCAGTTCAAATGAAAGTTATGAAACGTGTCAATTAATTTCAAACTTTTGCTAGTACAAATGTAAGATTATATTTATCGCATGCCGAAAAATACTGATTTTATTTAATCAACCGCGGAATAGTGTAGTGTAATGGCTTTGAAATACATTCAGATGACTTTGTTGTTGCGCCTTTCCTTTGCATGACGTGTGATGTCATGTTTGACGTCATGAGGTGTTATTTTATGCGTTACGTCTATAAAAATTATGATATAGAGGATATTATCACGAGTGACAATACAAAATGTTTCCACTACACGAGTGAAATATTTTCTTATATCTACTTTTTTAAAAAAAACGTATATTTTCTTTTTATTATATACTTTTTTTAAGGCAAAAACATTCGATTTACATGGATTTGTTTCTCCGTTCATTGTCAATGCCATTAAAGTCTGCATTACTACATTGATAAAAAAGAAGTTCCGAAATTTTGAAATAAGTTTAGGACAGCAACTTTTTACAAGTTTAGATTGTACATATAATGCTTCAAATTGTGTATTTTGTCAAATTAATGTTTTCAAGCGAAAATGAAGAGATTTTTATTTCGTTAACACATTTTTTGCGCGGATTGATACAGTGAACATTGCTGAAGGGGTACTATAGCAACATGACAGAACGCTCCAACAGACCTCAGAGCGTAACATCATTAAACAACAGATTTTTATGATTGTGAGTTTACTTGTAAGAATTTTGGCTGCTATTTTTTTTATTTCTGCATTCAGACGTGCATTTTGTGTGTTGGCAGGCCTGCAGTCTATTTCAGTAACAAACGCTGAAACCAAATTTCTATTGTCACTTAATTTCGGTTTGCAGTCGACACTAATCAATGCCTGATTACTCCATCGTTTTCAGACATGATTATGATTGTGATGACAGTTAAATCTGCTACATAAACAATTTTATTACTTTATTTAATCAAGAGTTTTTCTTAAAGATGTGTACCATTTGTCGTTGAATGTATCCGGTATACGATAATGTATGGGTGACACAGAATATCAAATAGCAACATATCATGTAAGCTCAGTCACTGACAATTTGCATGATTCAAGTGGAAAACTAATTATAAAAAAGTTAGTACTTGAAGCCTGGTTTTTGCGGTTTAGTTTTATGCATTCTTGATGGCACCTTTTCATTGATTACATAAATGTATACTAGAGGGTCGTCAGTCTTGACACATTTTAAAATCTATTTATCCTCACGGGGAGAGAGAGAAAGTGTTGGAGAGAGAGAGAGAGAGAGAGAAGAAGAAGAAGAAAATGGGTCTATATATGAAAGTACAGGTCTGAAGAACATACATAAGGGCTGATATACTTCCTAAATGGAAAAAGAAAGTAGTTCCAAAAGTTATATCGCCACTGTGCGATACCATTTTTCTCCCACTGATATATTTCAATATATCATTAGGAAATATATAATAAATAGAGGATATTTGCTTGTAACGAGTAAATAACGGATATATTTGATCGAGTGGGCTTGACTTTTTCACCCACGAGATGAACCACTCGGAAGAAGCAACTTTTTAAAATTATTTTATGCTCAAACGTATTGGCTAGCAATATGTATAGCAGATTTCCAGCGCGATAATGTAGGCTGTTTACCGATTATGTTCAGCTGTGTTTTGTGTATATTTGCACGGAAAATATCAGTACTAGCATAATTCTCTTTCCTAATTAAAGGCAAAAAAAACAAAAAACATAAAAAAACTGAAGAAGAAAATATGAGCATGTTGCAGGATTTCAACCTGGTACTCTTGCGTGACAGGTGCCCATACTTACCACTAGATCAAACAAATGACAAAATGGCAGATGAAACTTTTTATCTTAATGTTATCAGTGTCTATTGAGCGCAGTGAAAAAAAATATTTTTCGTATTTTTCTATTGGAAAATCCACTAATTCACGGGCTAGCATAAATTAAATGGTTATATTAACGTAAACGTGATAAACAAAATGTATTTTAAAAAACACACACCTTCATATAGTTCTTGTCAATCTGACTAGTCTGGGTTGTACTCATGTGGACAAATTTCCCGGTAAAAATATGCTTCAGCTGTAATGAAAAAGGAAAACTATATTTATTTTAATTATACACTGAGAGTATCTTGCAGTCAGGCACAGTAGTGAGATGGTTGGGAGTCCTACAACACTTTTTCCACTACTGAGATTGACATAAAAATAAACAAAACACCACTGGGAAACATTTTCCCCACTATTTTCACTACCTGCCTGCTTGGCGAATTTCTTCTAATTTACTGTCACTTGAGACCAGCGGTGTGAATATAAAGAAGAAGAAGAAGTAGAATGTTATTGATTTAAAGAAACTCTTGGACTTTGTGGTCAGATTAGTTTCTTTATTCAGGTAATTCAGGCCACCGGCCCATCATACAATAGCATATACAATTGCTACCATCACAGCGCCAATTATACCATACAGTATCAATTACGTTACATTGTATTCTAGATCTGATCTGATCAGTTCTTTAAAAAATGTGGTCAACCAATTTCGACACACAATGATTAACATAGACTATTGCTTGTCATAATTTGATCCAATTTCTCTTTATTTGCCTGATTATACCTAGAGTATTGTAAATATTTCTCTCTCGCATTAGAATATTTTGAACAGGTTTATTTCTCCTGGACTTTGTCAAAGATATTTCGTATAACGCTCTCATCTTTGTAAGGTCATCTAGGATTTGATGTATGTAAGAATGTGTGTTTGTAATCATCACATGCACCTCTTCGCTACCCTCGTCTGTTTTGTTTGTAAGGGTGAGTGTTGGATGATAAAAATATGTATTTGTTTGTAATGACGAGTGTTAGTGATTCTACCCATTAAATATCTTACATCCCCTTTCACATGAGTTTGTTTGTATGTATGGGTATTGGATAGTAAATAACGTGTGTTGGATTGTAATTATATGTGATAATACTACTAAAACCAAAATAATCTAAGTCACCCTTTCACATGAGTTTGTATGTGTGTGGTTTTGGATAGTAAATAAACTTTAACTGTAATTATGTTTAATAGTAAGTACATGCTCTTTGTCCCCTTTCAAATGAGTTTGTTTGCATGTGTGTGGCTGTTGGATAGTAAGGGTGTGTGTTTGTTTGCCAATAAATAAGCGTAAAGGACCCTCTCCTATCACCGTTCCCTCCTCTGTTTTGTTTGTATATGTGGTGTTGGATAGTAAGGGCGTGTATGTTTGTTTGCCCATATGTAGGCGTGAGTGATCTTCAACTATCCCCTTTCTCTTCTCTATTTGGTTTGAAAGTGTGTTTTATTTAAAGAGTATGTATTTATTTGTCCATAAGTATGTGTGAGTGACCCTCAACTATTACCATTCCATCATCTGTTTTGTTTGTAATGGGCGGTGTTGGTTTTTGTAATTATATTGTATTTTGTACTGTAATTCATTATTGACCATCACATACCCCCTCCCCTTTCCCTAGTCCGTGTTGTTTGTATGTGTGGGCGTTGCATAGTCAAGGTGGATGATGAATGGTCATTAGGTGTTAGTTCTCATCACTCCAAAATTTGCATAAAAAGTGTGTGGCATATGTTCACAACCTTGACGTTTGGTAACCCCAAACGGCCCTTTTCGTGGCCACCGAGGTGTCTAGAAACAAACACTACTCAATATTGATGGCGCTCTACGGTTTCGTATTTTGCATAGGGTTAGATTTTTAAAGAAAAAGAATTGCACATTTTTTCCTCACTGGTTATCCTGGCTATTTAAAAAAGACCTTGTATATCTTTGGTATTATTAAAAGAACTTTTAATTCTCTTTATTTTGATGTATGATTGATGGGTGCAATTTGGGTTATAGAGTATACAGCTTGGTCTTACTTCAGATGTGCACTTATCAAAAAAAGTGCTAGCTCCGCTTGGTCATTTTCACTTCCTGGACTTCAAAGGTGAATCGTAAAAAAAAGAGGGGATAACGTTTTTTTTTACTTTTTTATATTTTGTAATTCATTCGTTATACTTTCATTTGATGGCATTGCCGACTCTGGCAAAAGTCGTTTTCCCTATTTTACTAACTGCTAAAAATAGTGTACTTTGGACTAATTCAGGCTGATTTTTCTAGCACATGGGAGAAGCCATTTTTGTCAGTTGTGTGCTTAGATCATATAGAATTTCCACAAGTACAATATGTAAAAAAAATTCAGCCACAGTACATGAAAGTAGCATAGAGGTATATCAACATTCTCTTCATTGTGCATGTTGCAAATTCAAATAACTTCACCTTACACCTGTCACTCGCTCAAAAGTACATATATATCTGTCGAGCGCCTCCATTAGCAACCCAAAAAATAATTTTATGAATTGTTGTTTTGTTTTTATTTTTTATAACTTAACATTTAAATGTTATTTTTAAAATGTTTATATTTTGTTACAATTTCTGGATTTTGTGTGCAGTCTTCTCTAAAAATACGGTTTACTTAGTTTAAATTTCTAACTTTTGAGTTGTACAATTTGTTTTTATAATTTTAATTTGTACATTTGTAAAACATTTTAATTATTTTTTACAATTTGTCAAATTTATTTTTACAAAATTGACTTTTTTCTGATTTTTTTTTAAAACTCTCAGCTCAATTCTGTATTAGTTTCGCAATCTGAGTATTACTTTTAGTCTCAGCCATATTAAAAACAAAAATTCAGATGGGGGGGGGGGGCTCCGCAAAATTCAGTATTAGTTTCGGAATTTTGGTATTACTTTTTGTCATGGCCATATTTTAACAAAAAATTCCGGACGTTTTATTAATCGCCGCCAAATTCCGCATTAGTTTTGGAATTTAAGTATTACTTTAGTCTCCGCCATATTTTGAATATAATATTCCGGATTTTTTTTAGTCTTCACTAAATGCTATGTCAGTTTCTGAATTATTCTATTATTGTGATTTGTTTCCCTTCATTACAGCTATTTATAACATGAGTACAATCTATGCAAATTCTCCTACACCGCCAACATAGTCTGAGGTAAAAGTAATGCTTTGTATATCTAGAATCAATGCATGTATCTGCTAGGCAACATTCTATCCATGGGACTAATATAATCTATGTTGGGATTTACACTGAGACAAGGAAATCCCAGTCGAGGGGTTACATTGTTTGGTCTCCCAGCGAGGTTCTGCGACTGGGATTTTCTTGTCTCGTTGCACACCCCAACTTAGATTATTATTCTCACCCAATAATTTCCTTTCAAATTAAAAAAAAAAAAAACAACGTACATTTTTGTAATATAGTTTAGCTTATTGAACACGTACAGTATTAATCAAGTACTATTATTTCCTCACATAATTTTATAGGTCATTCGGTCTTATATTTGTTTTAAGCAAATCTAAATAATTATTTCAGTACAGTCTAATTATATCTACCGCTTGTACAAAACACCCCCCTCCAAAAAAAACACACCAATACAAAACGATAATTTAAAAGTTATAATAGTTACGTGGCTGTGGCGTGACCTTGTCGATCCGAAGTGCACAAGTTTTACGCGTGCGAAAATAACAACATAAAACATTTGATAGTATTGTTGTATTATCACATTTAATCGACGAATGTCATGAAAATAACAATAAGTAATTTTTAAATTTTTTCTTTATAAGGATAACTTTTACCTTTCATCAGTTCTAATTTGGAAAAGTTCTATGGTAGCCAATGATACGATACTAGGTACACATTTCTAACAAAGAATAAACTATCATATATAACTCTCCTTTTCTTTGGAAAAGGTGAAACTGTTTGTGACATACTGGTGTTATAACCCCGTGTATGAAACACCTCCTCAAACACAGTACCCAGCTCATAACCACGTACATAGCTTTCTACTTCGCGGTTTCGATGGAAATTTATATTTTCTGTCCTGGAAATATTGCAAGTGTTGCTACTACTAGTGCAAGGATACGCTACAGGGAAATCTGCTTGTGGAATAACCTGTGGACGGATAACTGATCCACTCTGATTGGTAAGTGCAGGATTTTTCATTTCTTATTGTATGTTCATATTTGATTCAACTGGCGCGGATCGGGGTTGTTTGGCAAAGTTAGAAGAAAGCAGGTAAAACATAACACATTTCTTTTTGTTACCAGGTTTGCGGTGAGCTACGATTTTTGTGGCCAGTGATGTGCATCCCCTATGTGTCTGCAACATTGTTTTCTATTAGTTTCTGACATTAGTTTCTCACGCTTGAGTTTGTAACACGTTTAGAAGCCAACTCGAGCAAGTTTACTTTCATAGCCATGTATTTTTTATTAAGTTACTAATCTTTCTTGCCACAACTGGTGCCCGTAAAAGCCATTGCTCATTTGGTCCTTGTGCATTCACGTGAGTTAAAGGGGCAAGGTAGAATGGATGGTCAGGTTCACAAAAAACAATGGAACGTTTGTTCTTATAACATTTGTTGATATTTACAGCACACCTGTCTGGAAAGATGGGGTTAGCAACAGGGGCTCGTATCGTTGCTTACAATTTACCTATAAAAAATATATAATGTATAGGTAAATTATAAACAACGATACAAGCACCTGTAGGGTAAGCGTACATTCTTTGTTTTTCATTTTTTTTTGTGTTTCTTACGTTCTTCCCTGTCTTCGTTTGTCTCTCGTGAAACTCTAAATAATCCATTTTCTTTTTATTTTATCTCGGGTTTTTTTTTTAAGTAGTTTTTTGTAGGGGGGTGGGTGGTTTGAAGTTTTTCGTTTCTCTCCTCCAAAATATTTTGATAAATTTGTTAAAGTATTGGTGGTTGTTTGATTTAAAAACAAAACAACTCCGTCAGGCACAGCAGAAGACAATAAGGGTCGATTCCCTTGAAAAAGTAGTTCCTATTGCGTGGACACCATGACTGAGACAACCGAACTGAGATAAAAACAGTAAGGTTAGAAAATCAGCTAGATTTTTATGTCGCATGGATAAAAATTACCTTTTTCTGTTTGGATTGTAAAAGGGTGAGTGTTGGATGGCTATAGCGAGTGATTGTCTGTTTCAAACGTTGGTGCTTATCCACATTACTTTACCACCTTGGTATCCTTACATATCTGTTTGAAGATGTGAGTGTTGGTCAGTAGGAGTGGGTTTTCGTGATTGGGTGCAGGTCAGGAATACTGTGTGTTGGCCAGTAGGTATGTGCGCTGGTCAGTAGGTTTATGTGTAGGTCAGTAGGCGTAGGTATTGGTCAGTAAGACTGTTTGATGGACAGTAGATGTGACATTTTTGATTTGCTACTTGTATCTAAAATAAACATTATTTGAAAAATGGTTTCATCGGTCCCCTCCCCCTAAAGAAATGCAATAGTCCCCACCTGCACAACTTCCCCGTACCGCACACGCTTCCCGTGCTGACGTTTTTGTTCCGCTTCATTGTCGTTGTTCTCAGCTTCTGCAGCAGCCTGTTGACATATTTTAATATTTGAAATTTATTCAACATTCAGCTGTGCAAGATTCAATCAATTTAATTATGCAAGATCAAATGTTAACTTGAAATACACTGGGAACAGATAGTTTCAAAACTTGTCAGTTTCTTTAAAAATTCGCTTGGCGTATAATTTATTTTGGAGAAATTAATAGCTTATATTAACTGAATTATACAGTATATTTATGAAAATGCTGCATATTGCATCACAAATGTAAATGATACATGAGGTGATCTAACTGAATAAGTGCCATTTTTTTATGCCTGCTAGCACGATATAATGGAATCCATTAATATTAATATCAATTTTAATCTTGATTTTGAAATAATAATAATAATAATAATTATTATTATTATTATTGTTATTATTATCATTATTATTATTATTATTCCGTATTCATGTACATGTATTGTACCAAAGGAAAACATTCACTTCAACCATATTAAGCAAAAGGTAAAAGACTTGATTCTTTAAATATTAAGTATTATTCTGGTAATTTTAGAAACTAATTTTTTAAAATTAATTTTGTATCTATAAAAGTTTTAACAAAAATGTGGCATTTACCTTCGCCTGATTTAGAACGGCTCTGACATTTTGCTCAACACTCTCCGCCTGCAGACTGTTCAGCCATTTTCTGTATTTTTTGTTTAGTTTGTATCTGTTTTGAATGCAGACTTGGAACAGTACAGCTGGAAAGAAAGAGGTAAAAGGTCAAATGATTGGAAAAATACTCAAGTCCTTCTCAGAAGATATGATTAGCAGCGACGAGAACGATGACGACAAGAACATCAATAAAAACAACGAAAGGGTTTTGATAAGCTTTACCTTTCTCCAAATCAGCTTATCGAACTATGAACTTTATTAGCTCAATAAAAGAATTTTCCTAAAATATTCTATGGGCAGAACTTTGGAATGTAATCAAATGGTTAAAAGAGGGTAACGCATGCAAATTACACAGGAAAAAAAAACAAACGGAAATATAGCAATGATAACTTAAACAAGATACAGATTATATGTATAAAACGCGACAATTATAATCTACAAAATCATTTAAATCTAGATACATTTATATAAAGAAAAAGAAAATTTCCCTCGACTTGAATGACTCATCCATAGGATCTGCGCTAAGTGGTTTACTTACAAGAACCGGCCCCAAAGACGTTAAAGCATTCCCGTGCTCAAATATGGACTGAAAACAATATTCAGATGCCTGATTGGTCAGTGACATCAGCCAATCAAAGATCATAATTTTGATTTGAAGTCTATTAGTTTAAGCATGAGAATGTTTTCTTGTAACCTTGGGACAGGTCTGGATTTCACCAACAGAACTCAAGAATGGACTTCAAACCTGAGTCTAGAATTAAAGGATCTACCTTGATGAAATTTAAATCTGACCTAGGTTAATCCAATCACATGTATTAAATCTAGACTTAAACTATATGACATATAGTGAAATATGGGTCAAAAGTTAAAATACATGGGAAACTCATGATTTCGCATGTATATACTTCTTCCAAAGACGATTTTTGTCTTAAAAAAGGGCAGCTGGAAGTTAACTAGAAACCTAGTCCAAACAACCCTGATATCGAACAGAAAATACAATAAAATAGTCGCATTCCGTGATTTATGACGTTTTATAAACCGATTTCATATTACAAGAAGAAGAATTAGCAGCTGCATCTCTCGTCATCATTTGCATCATCATCTGCATTGCTGCAGTCATAAAAACAAACGAAGATACCTGATGATAACAAAAAGATACAGTCCAAACAGGAAACAAAGTAGACGATATATATACAAATTATCTTATCTTTTTATGATTTTAATGCCACCGTTTTATCAGTAAACCGCAATTTAAGACAATTGTTTGTAATATGTATACAATTTTAATTCTAACGTGCGACTAAATCACAGTGACACACCCGATGATTGTGTATTTTGGCGTCCACTTCTTTTAATATAACGATATCTGTTACACTTAGTGCAAGCAAAACTTCCGTAAGACACTGATTTATTTGCCGGCGGGTTATCTTTCTAATTAAAACACTTTAGAAACATCTTTTAACATTACTGCAAATGCTACGTCTCGCGTATCTTCTCCAAGTATCACTCTAAAATCATGCTCAAATTAATTAAGAACTTAATGCTAAGAACCTAAACGCTGAGACTGCGTTGTTTCAGCAGATATTAAGATGTTTAGCACTATATGACCCAACACAACTTCTCGACTTGTTCTCGCACTTTTATTTTATTTTACATGCGCAATTTGATATGGGGGCTAAAGTGTGCAGAGGAAGATATCGGTTGGTAGTGACGTTTTTGACTGGACAGCAAAGCAACTTCACATATCACTTGGCAAAGATAAGCGGCACATTCAACCATGCCTATGATTTATTGGATATCGTCGGCGACTTGTAAACTATCTTCAAAAACGATAAGCTTACTAATTACACATAGAGACTATGGTGTGCATATAAACATATTAATTATTTTGAATACCGTGCAATCTGATATCCTTGTAGACTCCGGTCTGTGAAAAGACTCGTAACATATTTTCAAAAACAAAGGGGTAACTTATTGTTTTTAAGGGCTGATACGATGTTTAATATATTGTTCTTTTGGTGTCGTGTACTATCGAACTTCCTCAGAGGCTTTGTTATAAAGAAAAGGTTCGGGACTTACAAACTATATTAAAAATGACTAATGACGTATTGCACCTAGGGACTAACGCGTTGCTTCAGTACATAATTCGAATGAAGTACTGCGTGACTTAACTTTCTACCGGGCTACAGTTACAGGAAAAAATCCTCTATACCTTCCACGCTTAAACATAGATACAAATAAGTACAGAACCATGTTTTGCATTTTCTTGTCTTACTTCGTTAAGTCACAAGTAACCCAGTATCCACAGGCAGCACGAGTTAAAAACAACAGAAACCCATGAATTGTACAGGATATATTCGTTTGTTTAAATTCTTGTTAATCTCTTGTTTGTAAATGACTGCTTTTAAGCAAGACGAAACTCTGTGTACAATGAGTCGCTTGTTCGTACAACCAGTGTTCCTTTGAATGTTTGACTCCCCGGACTTAGAGATGATATATTGCTTCAAATGACAGATGCTAGAAAACAGAAAACATCGAGTGTTAACATGATAACGTAATCAAACCAAACCTTTTTATTTCTTGATCACTTACAAGCTCGGAAATCCTTACTGGTTTCTGAATTTCGTCCAAATTATGTATATTTATTCAATTATTTCTGTAACTTTTTTTTACAGACAACACATCTGTTATTCCTATAGAATGTTTATGGGCAAAACCACTTTAGCAAAAGAAAATAATAGCCTCGTTGACCGCGAAAAAGCGTGGACCACTTTGTAAACAAAATACCTGTTCGCTGCTTTAGTCTTCTACTGATCCAGTTAGAGGCTAAAATGCGTAGCATTATGTGTGAACGCATGATAATCACGTTTCCAGACATATTCATATTTTGTATCATGCGCTACTGCTGTTAAAAAGATTACAGTCGAATGAATGCGGAAATAAAAAGGGCTGCATGCTTTTGTGAGTATTTCTTCAATGTGAGAACGATGTAAGACGTTTGACAAAGGTTGTTCTATCATTTTACCAGTGCCAATCCATAAGTGGAAATGGCCGTCTTTACTCGTGTATAACGCACAGCCATCTGTCAACAGTGTAGACTCGGATGTGTCGTCACATGATCAGTATCAGTCTGGGTAGCAGGCTATCACGTGTGAGCATTGATACAAAGAGGATCTTCTGTGAATTCTTATTTCAAACGAAATTTATGAAACAAGTAAAATAATCTTTTGCGAACCTCAGTGAGAAGATGTAAATTATTCGACGAGTTTAATAAATTTAATTGGAATGAACACACATGTAAGAATTTATCACATGACGAAAGAATATTGTAATGAACTGACTTTGAAATACATTCGGATGACTTGGTCATTACGCCTTTGCTATACGTGACGACATGACATCATTTGTGAAGTCATGAGATTTTATCAGTCGGAATACGCTCGGGTTAGGGTTTCGGAAAAAACTCAGAAATACTAAAGTAGCCGCCATTACATATACATGTATATTATTTACGAAATAACATCAAGCGCACATCACATACCATCGTAGCATTCATTACGGATGATTCGACTGAGATGACTCATTCTTGACCGAAACATTCCCAATTTTGTTTGGGCTTTTTTTTTTCCACTCTTTAACTCACTAGAAAACTTTATTTTACTGAACTTGGGCAAAAAAAAAAAAAAAAAAAAAAAAAAGGTATCATAATGTTCTGTACATGGTACTATTTTGTATGGCGTACATTTGCGTATGAATGAGTTCTCAGCCATTTTCTGGTGATTGTCCCCTTTTTACGCTGTCGAAATATTTCCGAGATGGATTTTGGTAGAAAAGCCACAAGGTGTTCCGATTGGAAGTGTTTTAATACGTGTCACATATAGAAACATTATCACATAGTTGGTACACTTTATAGTGTGTGCAGTTTACTATTTTTGATATGTTAACAAGTTAACATATCACTTTATGTGAATCTGATTGGTCCAATAAGCCCATGAAATTCTTGCGCAGTATTCTCTTTACTGATTGTCTGCGACCATGGGAATTTTCTTCACCCCGCCTTCTGGAACCTTTTCTTTTTACTGTTACTATCAACATTTTGGCGTCCATTTTTCGAATCGATTGCCCGAGGGGCATTGAGAAAAAAAAGTTACGTCAGTCGGAATATGGTCAATTTACGCCACAGGGGTTTCTTACAAATAAAATTAATAGTATCGGTCAATGGATAGACGGCTGGAGGGTCCAAATGGAAAACTAGAACACTGGTACATTTTACCCACCCCCTACTTTGTGGACCATGTCGAGGCTACGACATCGCAGCTACCCGCTCCCAGGCCAAGCGTGGTTTAAATGTTAACCTATACGAGTAAAAAACGCATCTCTGTTCAAAGATTGTGGACAAATGCCGGTCTCCCAACTGACAGAAAGTTTTGCAACCACAGCATTGATCCAAATCAAATAATGCAAATATCCGTTCACAAAAAAAAAAACAAAAAACAAAAAAAATTAATCTTGAAACACTAGTATACACAGTAACACTTGTAGAGTCTTGATGTAGTCAAATTTCTGCATCCAGCCGTAATCCCTTCAAACGAATATCCAACAACTGGAATACAACTTTAGTGGAATCGACATACTTTAGGTGGAAACATTGTAAATAGTGTCATCAAAATTCATGTATATGACGCGCCAAATACTCAAAGCGAGCGAACTGTGTGGCATCACACAGGAATTTCCATTGGAGGCCCAGTGTTGAAAAATGTTGTTGTACGTGTCAAATGTTCTATTGATCTGGAAGGACCGCTTCTCATTGAATTATATTTTTTTTAAAAATATACTTCTAAATATTACTGGTTATCGAATTGTGCATTATTGATTCAATTCACGTCTGGGACTATTTTTTTACGAGCTATAATTGAAAGGTGCAGTCTGAGCCAGAATGTAATGAATGCCGAAATTCATCTGTTCTTCTTTCTATCCAAACTCTTTCCACTAAAATAAAACTATGTGATAAACAGAATCTCAAATGGGTAATGATTTAAGATTAAATTTATGAAACTCGTTGAATAATTTCCAGCTTTTGTTCGCCAAGGCTCGCTAAAGCTGGAAATTATTCAATGAGTTTCATAAATTCAATATTAAATCATTACCCACTTCAGATCCTCTATTTTTGTTATGACGTTATTTGTGAAGTCAGGAGATGTTATTAAACGTGTTACATATAGAAAAAATATGATATGGGTATATTAATTCAAACAATAAAGGAGTCATGTGATAAATCTGCGTATTGTTTCTGGCGAGTGAATCCTGCTCCATTTTCTTCCTCAGTCACGTTTTGTACAAAGTCTTTTCTTTAAATGTCTTTCATTAGAGAGGTATCGAAGGTTTTCAGATTGCTCTCAGTTTTCCACAGTAAAAGCGATCCTTAACAACAAGAAAATATTTTTGAGACATGTCGAAGCAGTTTTCTCATTATGATTCGTTCTCTTATCAAAACTGATTAATAATGTTACCGATCTAAAGGGTGTGTTTAATAATAGGAGTCTCGGTTACTCAGCTGAAGTCATGCATACAAGCTAACTTTAATCTAAAAATGGAGCAACAGCACGGTTTTCATATATAACTACTGTGCTGCATTCAAAAGGGATCCACATCACTGATTTCTGAAATTCGCATTTTATATTTATAGGTTATTGTATGCATACGGTCTGATATCTCAGGTGTGGCAATGAGTCCACGCGAGATATCAGACAGTACACATACATTAACATTTTAATTACATACTCAAATTTATAATTAGCATCTGTTAGCAAATCTTGTAAAATACATTAACATGTTTATTATTTATAAAATACATTAACATGTTTATTATTTATAAAATACATTAACATGTTTATTATTTATAAAATACATTAACATGTTTATTATTTATAAAATACATTAACATGTTTATTATTTATAAAATACATTAACATGTTTATTATTTATAAAATACATTAACATGTTTATTATTTATAAAATACATTAACATGTTTTTTTCATACTCAGATTTATAATCACCATCTGATACCAGCTCTTTTAACATTACTCTAGTGAAGAAATTACAAATATTAAAATAAATATACTTTTTATTCTTTACTCAACGACATTCATAATTTTAATCCTGACGTGTATGAATATA
Organism: Margaritifera margaritifera; assembly: GCA_029931535.1. NCBI lineage: Eukaryota > Metazoa > Mollusca > Bivalvia > Unionida > Margaritiferidae > Margaritifera > Margaritifera margaritifera. The sequence goes on from JAQPZY010001656.1 coordinate 2,310,338, forward strand.
TCAGGCGATTTTAATGACGTTGTGATGTAAATGTTATATGATGTCATAATGTCATATACGGGTCATATCGACGACGCTAGACTGGGTCGCCCGGCCCTCTTCCATTATCATCGCTATTGCAAATACAGTCTGGGCAGGCCGAGACTACGACTACTTGTCGGGAAAATAGCGTTCAGTTACCTCCTATATTGGGTCTATGGGACAATCTCAGAGTATATAATAATAAATTATATACCATTCACCTTTGTCGCCATGAACACATATTTAGACCACTTGTAAAAAGACATTTGTATGTTTGGGCTTACAATCTGTTAGAATACATCCTATTCACTGTTCACTTTCATTACAAGATGCTAACAACTGTCTGTTTTCTGGAAGTTGCTATTTTCAAGCGTGAATATGGCACATAACGACACTTTTTTTTTGACATCATTAAATATGCTACATTTTATATTGCAAACCTGTGGATATTTTGCAGAACCTAAATTTCTTTGTGGATTATTTCTGTATAACTACGGTTTCCAAAAAAATGTATAGTAATTTGAGCGACACTGTATTGGATTTGTGGTTCACTTGAGATCCGTCATTCCGGAAGAAAAAAACAACATATAGGAGCGTTACTACACTGTGTCCATAAGAGCCACTTTAGTCAAGAGACAGTGGAATGTAATCTAGTTCCATTACTTGCAAAACCCAATATTTTCCTTGATCTTGATGGTTTGTGGTTTTTGTGAGTTTAACGCCATTTTTCAGCACATGATATACATGGCGGCCAGTATATCTGGTGGAGGAAGAAGCCAGGAAAACCCCGAGAAGAACCACCGACCCACGGGGAGCTACTGACGAGTTTTCTCACATACCCACGTTGACCGAGCCAAGACTTAAACCCACGCGGACAGAGGTGAGATGTCAGTGATCCGTAAAGGCGAGCACCTTAGACCATTCGGCCATCCAGGGCCCCTGATCTTGACGGTGGGATACACCATCTCCTGTGTGAATCCTACCATCGAATTTATTTCATTTACAGGTTGCCGTGCAATGTTCTCATACCCCTATACATGGTGGTAATGTTTAGTGATATGTCACTTTTTTGTGAAATAAATCCGACCCCTCCGCCCCCTCCCCCCAGTGTGATTGAAACTTCCTTTCTAAACACCCTACATTAGAATTGTAATCATATGTCACTTTTTGTGAAAATAAATACGATAGGCAGGGGCCTCGCATTCTCATATCTTATCTACTTTTATGCTCTTTTTAATGATGTAAAAACTTTTAGAATATTTTCTGTATTTCTAAAGCTATATCCATACCAATGATACGTGATATTGTTTTTCCAACACGATTTCCTAGTGAGAAATGAGAAATAAATAATCCATCATATGCGTTCATATTGGGGGGGGGGGGGTATCTCCAGGTTGGGATTTCCCCCATTGTACATCATTAACAAAAGCGTAAAAGAAGATAACATACAAGAATAAAGTTGGTCTTTAGAAAAGTAAAAATAAAGGACGCAAGCTACCAATAAATGAGAAAAACTTGTATCTACATACACCGCTTCCGTTGGTGGGTATAGTTTTACTTTCACTAAAGTAAAAGTGGCCGAGTGGTCTAAGGCACTCGCCTTTACAGATCACTGACATCTCACCTCTGTCCGCGTGGGTTCGAGTCTCGGGCTCGGCCAACGTGGGTGTGAGAAAGCTTGCCAGTAGCTTCCTGTTGGTCAGTGGTTCTTCCCAGGGTTTTCTCTGGTTCTTCCTCCACCAAATATACTGGCCGCCATGTATAGCCTATCGTGTGCTGAAAAATGGCTTTAAACCCATAACAACCAACCAACCAACTTTCACTAGAAACGAAACACCTCAGTTCACTAGATGCAGTTCTGCTCATGCTCAGCAGTTAGAATTCAGCGAAGATAGCTGAAAGAAATCCGGTGGTATCACACCTGCGAAACGAGCTATTATATATCTGTAGGCTACTCTATTCAATTTGCGGGGTGGGGGTGGGGGGACGAGTACAGTACTTGTTTATTACATTATACCTTTTGTGTAGGTATGAGAAAAACATTCCAAGAAAGGAAATAATCTTCTACGTAAAGAATAAAAACAGCATCAAAACACACATCCGCAAAAAAATAAAAAATATAAAAAAAATCTAATAAAGAGGGCGCTCTATTGCGTCCTCTAATGAGAATACGAGGCAGTGACATATGATTACATTTCGATTGTAGGGAGTTTAGAAAAGAAAGTTTCTAGCACACTGGGTGGTCGGATTTATTTCACAAAAATTGACACACCACTAAACATTATTACCACCTTGTATTGCGCGGCAACTTGTAAATGAAATAAATTCTATGGAAGTGTGTTCAGAAAAGGAGATTTTTAACACACCGGAGGTGGGGTGGTGGTCCAACTTAATTTGCTATACCCTACTATTTGTATGAGAATGCGAGGCCACGGTGGCGGGGGTATTTTTAAAAAAAGTCACATATCACTACACATTACCACCTTGTGTAGGGGTACGAGAACACTGCGAGGACACTTGCAAATTTAAATTAGTACCACCCGGAGTAGGGAGGGTACGAGGACACTGTATGGCAAATTATAAATTTATGTTAGTACGAGAACATTGCGATGCCACTTGTAATTTAAATAAATTCGATGGTACGGTGTTACGAAAAAGATGTTTCTAGAACACTGGGGTGGGGGTGGGGGGCTTATTTTATTTTTACACACACACACACACACACACACACACCGCCATGTGTATGTGAATGCGAGACCATCGGATCGGATTTATTTTCGCGAAAAGGTGACATCTCACTACGTACTAAATTGGTCAACAGTGAGTGAAAACTTAAGATGACAAATTACACAGATGATTGAAATTGTGAATGAAAAAAAATTAATTACTTCCACTTTTGATATCCCAGCATTCCCATATCTTACGTACCCCGTACACCCAACATTCTATGTGTTTGAGAGAACGAGGCCACCACATATCGCGGTATTGAAACCTTGCTACTGAAATAAATGCTATAATTGTGGTATTACAAAATTACAACACACAAGTTCTAAACTGTTCTGTCTGACTGCTTTCCTCGGCGATATATGCGTATGTGTGCCAGATCAGGAAAATAAACACCTGACCTGGCTGTATGGATAAACTAAATACAGACAGAAACTATTATTCTAGATTGTTCTGACTGAATTTCCTCAGCGATATACGTGTTTCAGATCAGGTAATACTTGACCTGGATGTGGGGAGGAATTAAATCCAGCACCTTTTAATGAAGAGTGCACGACCAGACAGACAACCAGACGGATACACAATGCATTATATATATATATATATATATATATATATATATATATATATATATATATATATATATATATATATATATATATATATATAATCGTTATTTCCTTCTTGGATACAACGTTTCAGTAATCATACCAGTAGTATAAATTGTTTAGTGTATGTATGTCCAATGTTATTGACATGGACAAGTACATAAACATCTTGAAGAAGAAAAAAAAAAAAAGAAAAAAAAACACATTAATTTGAATATAACGTTTTTCGGTTATAACGTTCTAAAAATATAAATCCCCTCTGAATCGTTATAAGCAATCTTTACTCTGTGTGTGTGTGCATATATATATATATATATATATATATATATATATATATATATATATATATATATATATATATATATAAATCACTGAAAAATTAAATACATCACTGTTTTACACACAACACAACACAGAGATACTAGAGCACACAGTACATGATATATCACACGGACATTAAATTCAGACAGATAGCGAAAAACCAATCTATATTTGCGAAGACTAGCAATTATTGTGTTAATAAATTAGTGTCATGGATCAGCTGCTATAAACGATGGATTTCAGAACGAAAGGTTAGCGGTTCGAGTCTTGTGTTCGCCTACAACTTTTAGATATTAAATTTGGTTCGCCTGCACTCTCGTTGATTAAAACATTTACGTATTACAGTTGATTGAGCTCTTTGGTCCTGAGCTGAGGTTAGCATGACGTTAAAGTGTTCCTGCCATCTGATTGGTTAGTTTACTGAGCCGGACAAAATGAGAGGACCTTTCACATGCAGCTCCCATTCATTTATGTGTGATTTGTTTTTAAATTTATTTGATCAACAGGTGTACAAAATTAAAAAGTACAAACCATGTAACTTTAGCAGAAGCAATGTTAAGTTATATCTAATTGAAAGTCATTAATAAGTCTCTTAAAATTAAAATGATCAAAGTATTTTATGCTGTTATTTAAAATTTTCAGATAATAGGTAATCCATGTATAATATTAAAGCTTCTTTTTCTTTGAAGTTAATGACAAGACATAGACATTAAATTGTGTAAGATCATACTGATTATATAAATCGCAGTATCAAAGTATCACATTTGTTTAAAACAAGAAATAATTAAAGCGGGTTATTTTCACCCATTTATTAATAAATTACGTTATATAAGAGTTTTACTGGAATAGAATTTTGATAGCATGATTTTTTAATACTGACAGGTTTTAGATTTTATAAATAATAGATTATTCTGCATAGAACATCATCATTTCTATTCACGTTTAGGTGTACTTTAAAAAAAAACTTTTTGATCAACAGGTTTACAAATTAATATGTGCAAGCCATATAACTTTATGAGGTGTAATGCTGTTATATCTAATTCAGAGTCTTTAATTGGTCTCTTAACAATTACAATTAAAAAGTATTTTGTAATGTTATTTAAATCTTTAAATAAAAGGTAATCCATGTATAATATGAAGCTTCTATGTGTTCGACGTTATTCAGGAATCATAGACCTTAAACTATGCGAGAAAATATTAATTATAAATCACATCAATAAAGTATATTTTTGAATAAGAACTAATTCACAAGCCAGGTTCACCCATTTATGAACAAAGTATGTTATGCTCGATGTAAGAGCAGTGTTAGATTACCTAATAGGCCGACTAAGCACGTGCTTAACCCACCAGCAAAGCAGGGGCACCAAAAAAATGAGAAATTACGGTTTAGTATTGTTTTTATTTTGAATTACATATGGGTGGCACCATAATCTTCTCATTGCTTAGGGCCTCTGAAGGTCTTAATCCGGCCCTGTGTAAGAGAACCCAGTGTCAAAGTTTACCTGTCATCTGATTTGACTAGCTTATTTAGCAAACCATGAGATGACTCTCCACAAACAGCTCCCATTCATGTGTGGGTGTAATTTGAAGAACAAAAGTACTATTTGGTCAATAGGTGTGCAAATTAATATGTAACGGTCTTTCAGCTACAAGAGATGCAATATTAAGTTATGTTTAATTGAAAGTCATAAATGGGCTCTTTTATATTTAACAATCAAAAGTAGTTTATAATGCTTGTGTAAATCTTCTATAATATATAGTAACCTTTCTAGCCATACACAATATACAAATCTATTAACGTTGCCTCAATCAAAAATTAAAAGTGTCAATATTGTTTGTTAACGATTTAATTTTCAAATGATATACATAATATCAACAAAAACTACTTGAAGTGACAAGTTAGACTTTTCTTAAGAGCATAACATTGTTCTTTCACAAATAACACTTTTAATATTAAAAAAGAGAAAATCACATATCAACACGCACACATCCCTAATTTTTATTTCAATGTAAAGAAATATAACCACAATCAAAATTATATACATATTATTATAACATGACTGTATCATCATAAATAGTAAAATATTACTTTAAAAGTAATCTACCTAAAAAAAACGCACAAATACACACACATCCCTAATTTTGTTTTCAATATAAAGAAGAAAAAAAATTGTATGCATATTATCATAACTTGAGTCTATGATCAGAAAATTAAAATGAAACTTTTAACAAATCTACTTTTAAAAAAACTACACACATATTATTAATTTTGATTTTAATGTATAAAAAAAATACACACACGCACCTAATTTTGATTTCAATGTAAAGAAAAAGGTGTCACAATTAAAATTATATACGTATTATTATACCCCGAGTATACGATCAGAAAAAGTAAGACGTGACTTTAAAACTAATATACTTAAAACAACATAAACACACATTCCTAAGTTTGAGTTTAAGGTAAAGAAAAGAGATAACATTCAAACTAATCCAATTAAACACACACACACACACACACACACACACACGCCGCCAGTAAGTTCGCACAAGTTATCATATGACCTCAGCTTGTACGAGTCAGTCGAATGGTTATCACTATGCACGTCGGGTGTGCCTTTTGCTCATGTAGAGACCAGATTATGATACTGAAATCCATATAGTCCTATTTACACATATTAAGTACAAATCATTGAAAGCACATACAAAGGAAATAAACAGGGTGACTGCCTTTCAAGTCCAACCAAAGTGATGATGAAATAATGAAAATAGAGGCTATTTTTTATTTCATTTTCTTTTAGCGTACCAAAACTAAATGATATAAATCGCAGGGTTGTTTCTCATATTTAAAAGTCGCGTATTTCAACACTTATGCTAAGCGTTACTCGATTCCAGGTAAAATTAATCATCGAGCCTCCTACTCCTTTTCTGTCGTTTCATATCCTCAATGGAAGAAAACATGTTGGTGAGTATGAAGATATCACTTGTCCACATACCCGACATTCATAATTAGATTACGCCTCCACTTTTTAGCGATACCCAAGAAATAGAAAAACTGGAAGTATGTCAGTAGTATACCAGACATATGTTGATGGATAAATATCACATTTTTAGAACTTCATACATTTTAATATATGTTAGTGATCCTTAGACATAAATACTGCCCAATATGTGTGCTCCGAAGCGCCATAAGTATATTATGTTTTAATAAGTTCTAAAACCATTTTTAAAAAATCTGAGGCAAAGTGCCTTCACCACAGACACTACACTTAAAAAAACTACAAAATGGTCGATAAACAAAAATAAAACCACAAAAAGTAGTATATATGTTCTACGCTGCCCCGACCTCTTTTTTCACCACCAAAAATCAGACATAATCTTAATTAGAAAAAAAGAGTTTCTAAGCCCTATATTCGACTGACCTACTATGAGCTCAACAACGCTATTACAATATTTAGTTGAAAAGAATTAAAGTGTAACTGTTTGTGACAATTAAATAATGGACTTCAGATTAAAGAAATTAACAAGTACAGCAACTTATACTTGTCCGCAATTCAGTCTAATGCTCCAGTTAACAAAGACATTGCACAAATATTTACAGAGATGAAAAGTTACTTACAGAGATGAAAAGTTACTACACTGAAAACAATCATTGCACATACAAACAATAAAAAAATTTTGATATAGTTAAATTTTAAGATTTCACAGTGATGGCTCTGTTAACAAATAGAGAGCACAGTTTGACATAAAAATTTTGGAAGAATCAAACGAACCCGGCAGTATGGTTGGCAATAGCTGGATGTGGAAGATCAAAGTGTACCAGAGTAAGTAAAACGGTATATAGGTTTCACATCTACTTTTAAATACGAAAGCTTTATCTAAATGTAAAATATCTTTACCTGATGACAATTAATTTAATTCGAATGACAACACGATAGATTTGAAACAGATAGTTAATAATAATAATAATAATAATAATAATAATAATAATAATAATAATTATCAGTAGAAAAACCAAGGGATATAACTAATAAAAACAGGAATTATGTAATTGATGACGAAATTCGTAATTGGGGATAATAGTATATAAAAATTAAAAACAATTACAATTTTTACAATGATAATGTTGATCCTACGAATCTATTGACTGGACTTATTTTGCTCTGCAAGAGAGTAACGAATTTAGAAATGAAGGAATTGCACGATTAAATCAAATCATTAGATTATACGCTTTTTATATTAGTCAAGTTCCAAACAGAACATTTATTACACCGTCTGTTTCCACTGTTCAAAATTTAAATTTTTTTGAGAACTATATTACTCTCGTAAATCTGATAGCGTTATGTTATGTGAAATTTGTCTGATTTGATGGAAATGTGCGGTAAATTCCGAATCATCTGACGTAAGAAAGAACTCTATCTATCAAATACAGATAATAGCAAGAAAAGAAGAACGTATGGAAATATTACATAACTCTACAGCTGAAATATTGCTGTTGTGAAAAAGGCAGCTTCCCAACAAGGCATCTATGCAATGTAACTATACACAGAAAAAGTAGAGCTCTGTATACTGGTGCATGGCTGGTACCACGTACGGAAAACACGAGGGAAGTGAATTCCTTCTGCTGATACTTTGCACGTGCCAAAGTAAGTCGGTCGACCAAGTGAGTTAAACGTCATGTCCTAGTAGCCCGACAGAACTAAACATACGCCATATTTACATTAAAATACAATACATTTCCAACTTTGTGCACACACTCATGATACCTGCTTGGCACCATTTTCTATATTTTAAATGTCTGAGATAAAGAACATTGCAAATATCATTTACCGTACATCGTTGGAAACCGTGTTAACAGTTTCGTACAGCATGTTGATGCCACAACTAGTCTATTACATTATAGGGCCCCCGTCCAATATATTTATCGATGAAATATTTAAATTGCTTCTACCATTACTATGTCCGATGTTACAATAGACTATTTCATTGCGCACTGTTTGTTACCCTCCAGAATAATTCATAGACATCTAAACGTCAGAGATGGCGGACTAAAGCTTCAATGCCTTGTTGTTTCTGAAACATTTTCCAAAGTCATTGCAACTTTTAATGTCTTGCAGAAAGTCTGTAATGTGCTGTAATTCATACTGCGTTTACCGATGTATCAATTTATCTCTTTCAGAACCTTCATTGCGTGTGATGTTGTTACTATGCCAGCTGAAACAATTGCAAGTTTGTACAAATTGGTGTTAATGATGTACACTACCTTGTGCAACCTATCCGGTAAGGTCATTTACCAGGCAAACCAGCTTTGATTCGTCAAGTATCAAAATCTCATTGATTCATTTAAATAGCCAGGCGTGTGAAACTTTTGTCATAATATTTTTCAAGAATGCCCACCTGTTCTCTCTGATCATACAGTCCCTGGGGGTAGTCATGTGTGGAGTTTGGGTGAATTTACCCATCCTCAAGGATTGGATTCGTGTTAGTTCTTATGGTGAATTGGGAGGGTTCGTTCTTACGGTGAATTAGGAGGGTTGTTGCCTTGGTTTATTTACTTCATTGCATCATTTGAATTACGCAGTAATGTCAGCTCATATACTTGGCAGAAATCCGATGTCATACTAATCTCAGCTTAGAACCAAGCAACTCAATCTACCGTCATACCTGTACGATATATCAACATTATCTTGCGGTGAAATCAGAGGGTTGCTGCCTTGGTTTCTGACAACAAAATGGCCGGGATGTCGCTGTATCACTTTAATGTGTTTCAGTTTTTTCTTAAAAAAGTAATGTCAACTCATCTCTTGTAGTGTGTGTCATATTATCTATGTCTTGATTTAATTTCGCCCAACAGCCAGGTCAAGTATTGCCTGACCTAGCACACATGCATCGCTGAGGAAATGCAGAAAGAACAATTTAGAACAATAGTCTCTGCTCTGTATTCAGTTTCTCCACACAGCCAGGTAAAGTATTAATATTCCGGACTTGGCACATATATATAGGAAATTAGTCATATATATATATATATATATATATATATATATATATATATATATATATATATATATATATATATATATATATGAGGAAATTAGTCAGACAGAACAATCTTGAACTTGTGTGTCCGGATTTTGTAGTGCCACAATTTTAGCATTATTTCAGTAGTAAGGTTTCAATAGAACGATTGTATGTGGCCTTGTGGTCTCATACACATATAGGTTTAGGTATACAAAGTTCTTAAATTATGAGAATGCCGGCATTTCAAAATTGGAAGTAATTAATTTTGTCATTCACAGTTCCTATTTTGTCATCTTCTACCCCCGACCTCACATCCCCTACACATGGGTGGGTGGGTGTTGTGTTACAAATTTTAAATGTACAAGTAGCCACGCAGTATTCTCGTACCTCTACACGCGGTGGTAATGTGTAGTACTATGTCACTTTAAATCTGACCCGACGAATACGCTTTCGCGTTTGGGTTTGGGTTGGGGAGAGGGAGGGGGAAGGGGTAGAGCTAAATAAATTCGACAGCCCCAGTGTTCTAAAAACAGCCTTTTCTATACACCCTACCATCGATTTTATTTTGTTTACAAGTGGTCTCGCGATGTTCTAGTACCTCTACACGAGATGGTACTAATTTAAATTTACACGTGGCCTCACAGTGGTCTCGTACTCATACACAAGGTGGTTATGTGCAGTGATTTGTTACTTTTTGTTAAAATAAATATGTGCCGATGACCTCGCATTCTCATATACATGGGGTAACAGCTAAATAAATTCGACACCCTTCTCCATTGTGCTACAAACATCCTTTTCTATACATCATAATATCGAATTTATTTTCTTTAGAAGTGGGTTCACGCTTAAATGAAGTGGTACTAAGTTAAATTTACAAGTGGCTACGCAGTGTTCTCGTACCCCTACATGAGGTGGTAATGTTTAGTGATTTGTAACTTTTTGTGAAAATAAATAGTACTCCCACCCCCATCCCTCTTCCCCAGCGTGCTAGAAACTTCCTTTTCTAAACACCCTACCATCAAATTGTAGTCATATATAACTTTTTGTGAAAATAAATCCGTTAGACGGTGGCCTCGCATTTTTATAGCTTATATACTCAATGCAAGTTTATATTACCAAAAATATAATTTGTTTGCTGTAAACAAGAAGTACTGTTTATGGGCCAGTTACATTCCTTTCCATGCTAAAAACACAACATTGCAGACTTTCATGACGTTATAAGCATAATTAAATCATCTACAGTATTTATCAGTGCGTTCATGCGTATTCCACATGACTATCTCACGTGGACAATTGTATCACACGTATATATAGGAAGGAGAAAATATTTTATCTCTAGTTCATCTGGGTGGTTGTTTTTTGTCACCACAGTTGAAGACACACAGTGTAATAGTTTCACGACATTTTTATGGTAATTTACTATGCATAACAGAGTACAAACTTGAATTTACTCGTATGAAACTCACCGTGCAGGTTGGGAATGTTGCTGGGTCGGGTCTTCTCCTGACTGGTGTATATGTATAAGCCACTGTTGGCAGCACTGAAATATATAAAATCGTTTATAAGATTAATTAGTATCACCATGTGAACATATTTGGGTTTTCGTCTCTATCAAGTAGCACATGCCATAGTAAATCCTCTTGAAGGAGCAAAAATGTGGGCCTTGGCACTATATGGGTTGATTGATTGATTGGGATTTAACGGCACAGTCCAGGCTATACAGTGCAATAATAAAGGTTATATTTAAAAGGACTACTAAAAATATATATATATCTCAGTAAAGAGTAAAAGTACAGATGGGATAAAGTAAAAGGTAGAAAGTAACTAATGTTAAAAAAGTATAGATGAGATAAGGTAAAAGGTAGAAAGTAACTAATATTTAAAACAAATAGATGAGATAAGGTAAAAGATAGAAAGTAACTAACATTAACAAAAAATAGATGAGATAAGGTAAAAGGTAGAAAGTAACTAATATTAACAAAAAATAGATGAGATAAGGTAAACGGTAGAAAGTAACAAATATTAAAAAAGTATAGATGAGATAAGGTAAAAGGTAGAAAGTAACTAATATTAACAAAAAATAGATGAGATAAGGTAAAAGGTAGAAAGTAACTAATATTAATAAAAAATAGATGAGATAAGGTAAAAGGTAGAAAGTAACTAATATTAAAAAAAAATAGATGAGATAAGGTAAAAGGTAGAAAGTAACTAATATTAACAAGTATAGATGAGATAAGGTAAAAGGTAGAAAGTAACTAATGTTTAGAAAAGTATAGATGGGATAAAGTAAAAGGTAGAAAGTAACTAATATTAACAAAAAATAGATGAGATAAGGTAAAAGGTAGAAAGTAACTAATATTAATAAAAAAATAGATGAGATAAGGTAAAAGGTAGAAAGTAACTAATATTAACAAAAAATAGATGGGATAAGGTAAAAGGTAGAAAGTAACTAATGTTAAAAAAGTATAGATGGGATAAGGTAAAAGGTAGAAAGTAACTAATATTAACAAAAAATAGATGAGATAAGGTAAACGGTAGAAAGTAACTAATATTAATAAAAAAATAGATGAGATAAGGTAAAAGGTAGAAAGTAACTAATATTAACAAAAAATAGATGGGATAAGGTAAAAGGTAGAAAGTAACTAATGTTAAAAAAGTATAGATGGGATAAGGTAAAAGGTAGAAAGTAACTAATGTTAAAAAGGTATAGATGGGATAAGGTAAAAGGTAGAAAGTAACTAATATTAACAAGTATTGATGGGATAAGGTAAATGGTAGAAAGTAACTAATATTAACAAGTATAGATGAGATAAGGTAAAAGGTAGATAGTAACTAATATTAACAAGTATAGATGAGATAAGGTAAAAGGTAGAAAGTAACTAATATTAACAAGTATAGATGGGATAAGGTAAAAGGTAGAAAGTAACTAATATTAACAAAAAATAGATGAGATAAGGTAAAAAGTAGAAAGTAACTAATATTAACAAGTATTGATGGGATAAGGTAAAAGGTAGAAAGTAACTAATATTAACAAAAATAGATGAGATAAGGTAAAAGGTAGAAAGTAACTAATATTAACAAAAAATAGATGAGATAAAGTAAACGGTCGAAAGTAACTAATATTAAAAAAGTATAGATGAGATAAGGTAAACGGTAGAAAGTAACTAATGTTTAGAAAAGTATAGATGGGATAAAGTAAAAGGTAGAAAGTAACTAATATTAACAAAAAATAGATGAGATAAGGTAAAAGGTATAAAGTAACTAATATTAATAAAAAAATAGATGAGATAAGGTAAAAGGTAGAAAGTAACTAATATTAACAAAAAATAGATGGGATAAGGTAAAAGGTAGAAAGTAACTAATGTTAAAAAAAAGTATAGATGGGATAAGGTAAAAGGTAGAAAGTAACTAATGTTAAAAAAGTATAGATGGGATAGGGTAAAAGGTAGAAAGTAACTAATATTAGCAAGTATAGATGAGATAAGGTAAATGGTAGAAAGTAACTAATATTAACAAGTATAGATGAGATAAGGTAAAAGGTAGATAGTAACTAATATTAACAAGTATAGATGAGATAAGGTAAAAGGTAGAAAGTAACTAATATTAACAAGTATAGATGGGATAAGGTAAAAGGTAGAAAGTAACTAATATTAACAAAAAATAGATGAGATAAGGTAAAAGGTAGAAAGTAACTAATATTAACAAGTATTGATGGGATAAGGTAAAAGGTAGAAAGTAACTAATATTAACAAAAATAGATGAGATAAGGTAAAAGGTAGAAAGTAACTAATATTAACAAAAAATAGATGAGATAAAGTAAAAGGTAGAAAGTAACTAATGTTAAAAAAGTATAGATGAGATAAGGTAAACGGTCGAAAGTAACTAATATTAAAAAAGTATAGATGAGATAAGGTAAACGGTAGAAAGTAACTAATATTAAAAAAGTATAGATGGGATAAGGTAAACGGTAGAAAGTAACTAATGTTAAAAAGTATAGATGAGATAAGGTAAAAGGTAGAAAGTAACTAATATTAAAAAAGTATAGATGAGATAAGGTAAACGGTAGAAAGTAACTAATATTAAAAAAGTATAGATGAGATAAGGTAAAAGGTAGAAAGTAACTAATATTTAAAAAAAATAGATGAGATAAAGTAAAAGGTAGAAAGTAACTAATGTTAAAAAAGTATAGATGAGATAAGGTAAACGGTAGAAAGTAACTAATATTAAAAAAGTATAGATGAGATAAGGTAAACGGTAGAAAGTAACTAATATTAAAAAAGTATAGATGAGATAAGGTAAAAGGTAGAAAGTAACTAATATTAAAAAAAGTATAGATGAGATAAGGTAAAAGGTAGAAAGTAACTAATATTAAAAAAGTATAGATGAGATAAGGTAAACGGTAGAAAGTAACTAATATTAAAAAAGTATAGATGAGATAAGGTAAAAGGTAGAAAGTAACTAACATTAACAAAAAAATAGATCAGATAAGGTAAAAGGTAGAAAGTGACTAATATTAAAAAAGTATAGATGAGATAAGGTAAAAGGTAGAAAGTAACTAACATTAACAAAAAATAGATGAGATAAGGTAAAAGGTAGAAAGTAACTAATATTAAAAAACTATAGGTGAGATAAGGTAAACGGTAGAAAGTAACTAATATTAAAAAGGTATAGATGAGATAATGAAAAAGGTAGAAAGTAACTAACATTAACAAAAAAAAATGAGATAAGGTCAAAGGTAGAAAGTAACTAATATTAAAAAAGTATAGATGAGATAAGGTAAAAGGTAGAAAGTAACTAATGTTAACGTGTAACTGTGCGTAAGTGTAAATAGAACTATACTAGAGCCATTTGCATGACTGTGCAACGAATTCGTCCATGTAAAGTCAAAGGACTACATATCAGTTTTATTATTTCTTGACAGAAAAGTACTCATATCAGTCTGAGATTCCCAGATTTGTTGTTGTCTGTTTGCAATCCTACAAGTGGAAATAAAATACAGATTTGGGCCCATTTTCATTGGGATTGGGATCTATCTTCAGCCCCTGAAAACCTATTGTGGAGGCATTTTCCACCAGATTACAAAACGAAAAATACGATACGAGTTGCGAAGAACACTCAGATAAGATCATCTATGTTTGAATTTAGATTTGCTTGTAAATGAAAATATCCTACTTTTAATCGTTCTGTTTGTGCTATTTGAAATATACATTGTAAAAAAGTACAAATATAGTTTAAATTTTTTTATATGATTAAAAACTGATATTTTAAATGTTAATTGGCATAAAACGGTAAATATGTCTTTACAACTGGAAATTTAGCGATATCATAAACTAGGGCTTGTTTGATATGTTCATGAAAAAAAAATTAAAAGGAAAAGAGGACAGTGTTCGGGGAAAAGATGTTTCTAGGCGGATTGAAGACAGAGCAAGTTTGGGAACCATTATGTACATGTAAGTACTTCCAAAAAAAAATAGTAGGCTACGATTTCTGAATTATATCAAGCAGCAAAATAAACTTCAGATTTTGTATTGAGAATCAGGGGAAACAGCAGGTGTGCTTTCACGACTGTTCATGCAATTTCCTGATATTTGCGGAAGTCATCAATCGACAAAGATTCCCTCTCTGTTGGACACTATAGACAGCCATTTGTAAAACTTCCATACATTCATCTTAGTCCATTAAGTAGGGTAGAATTACTGTAGGATGAAGCGCAATATGGATATACATGTATTATTTACGCAACTTAGAAAGGACCAACAAAACGTGATCATCAAATTCTTGCAAAAGAAACCCGAGACTCAATCACAGTAACCACAGGATCCTCAGAATTTTGATTAGTTTACATACCGAGTTTGTCAAATGCATCTAATCATCTCAGCTTAAATGTCTTCAGTAGTCAAACTGTCATGGTTTGAAACCCACTATGCTTGTGCAAAACATACGTGAGAAACGTAGTTAAGACATGAGTAGGGTCGGATTGTGTTAACATGTACGACGGTATACAAACCTGCGAGACCGAAACTTGACTAAAATCTCATCTAGATTTATTGGTTGATGAACAAAGTCCAACACAAATTTCAACTGAATGCATTTATTGAAGGGTTGTAAAGAGTAGCAACAAACAAAATGGGGGGGGGGGGGGGGCTGACAGAAAGAAAAAAACTCAGAAACATCATAAAACAAAGCATATTTTTCTCAAATCAACTTTCACTCATATTTGTACGTACTCGATCTATGTTTCTATAATTGCGACTAGAAGTATTAAAATCGAAAACAAAAGCGATAAATGGTAATTACGCGCGAAAAACGGTGGTGTAGGATTCACGCTAAAAGGAAATTGTACGATCATCAGGCAAATTTCGTATTGATTTCCGTCAATGTAAACTTCGTGTTTTTCAGTTGACTGCCAAATTTGGAAGAAATTTTTGCTATTCATGGTGTCTGTAATAGAACCATTTGTGTATTTTTTTCCTGATATTTAAGTCAGATGCGGAGTGATATACAAGATTGACATAACTGGAATCCGTTCGCCCTTCTATGGTCTAGCACGACTGCCCACGCTTTATTAACTCCGCAATATCAATTAAGAATGGGATATTTGTTCCAAACTTTTCTGGAAACTACATTAAAAACTGTATAAACACAAAAGAGTGTGAAGAATAAAGGTTATTCTCTGCATCGGTTGTAAAGACTCTCATTTTCTGACCTTTGGTGTAATCAAGGGCCATAACGTAGAGGATAACACGTCCTCCTGTCTTGCGAAAGATTGGGGGTTCGAATCCCGTTGTCTCCTTTATATTTTTATCTTACTGTTATTCATTGCCTTGATCTTGTCATGCAACTCTTTATCTTACATAAATCAAATACTGTTTGCGCATGAAATTAGTCGTTCATCGGGAAATTAAAAACCTATTTGTAGGTACTGCCTAATGGAAGTGCTGCTTTTGTAGACGCTACTGTTTCTCAGGTTTAGAGTTAGTGCATGCTAGGGCCAGGTGGACGGAAACTCCAGAGAGCTGCAACATTACAAATGAAAATCCCCGTGGTCAGCTTGTCAGTACTTAGCACCGGACATCAAAAGGAGCAGGAATGAACTTGCCTTTAGGTTAGAGTTAAAAATTAAATAATTTCTCCATCCAAAATAACTAACGATGTTTTCTTTTTCTTTCTAAAATGTGAATACATTTGTTCCCTATAACATGCATACAAATCGTTAATCTTTAATCAACTGAGGATCAATACGTGATACATAAGGAAAAAAGAAGTCACAGCAGGATGGCTACAGAAGTAATCTAAGTAGATAAACATGTAAACCTCTATTAATGGACGAAAATATCAAACATTGTGCTACGTTTGGTCAAATATACAACGGGGTGTGAAGAGTAGGTACAGTTATGTGAAGAATTTAGGCCCATTGCCACCCCCCACCCCCTTTTTTTTCTTTTCTTCTAAAAATGCTGTTTGCAATGAGAAAGCTTATGTATTGTTTCCCGACCAGATGCAAATTTAGGATTAAAGTAGTAGTACGTAATTATGACAATATTACGCAAAGAGAAATATCCAATACATACATACATACATACATACATACATACATACATACATACATACATACATACATACATACATACATACATACATACATACATACATATATACATACATACATACAACAAAGTATTTCTGAGTTTCCATACGTTTCGGCAAATTTGCATTCAGTGGATTCAGAATGTAAACAACTGGAAGGTGACGTCACGCAAACAATCTAACGTCAAAACATAAACATACGCTACGTATCACTTTAGATGGAAATTTCAGTACAATTCACATCAAGAATTTAGTCCTTGTGGAGAAAGAGTGTTTATATTTTGACCCAGAATGATTCTTTTACCAACCTATACGATTTTGTACCATACACTTTCTCAATATATAAAAAGTGGTTATTTGTATTAAAATACTTTGTAACAGGATCATAATCTTTTCTAGATATAATTTTGGAAAGACTTAACTATACTCGTTGGTATTAAGAATCCCCTGTTTGGTCTACATACACCGTTTTTCTACACTTCTTACAAAAAAACAGAGTAAATAAATCCTACTGATTGCCAATCTGTATGGCCTTGGATTTAGCATTCTTTTCCACATCACATATTTACATACTGCACAATCCTTCACACATAGTTTACATTCATTTTCTTCTTTTGGGGTGAAATCGCTGATTGTGTTTCTTGTGCACTAACATAGAAATGGGTCTGAATATACACCTCAACAAACAACAAACACACACACTTATAGCACCACACAATGGGACAAAACAGAACTTAACCTCTAGGGCAGAGGTACCAAACGATTATAAAAACTCAAAAAGGGGAAATGGCAAGGACCTCCATCCTCAGGATAATGTGCCTGTAGGGAGGACAGTACGAGCCAAAGTTCTTATATATAAAAGGGAAATAAAGAAACTCAAGAAATTTGATAGAACTAACAAAGATCAACCTTGTGCAAAATTATAAATCAAAATTTCAAAGAATGTTATTATTTTTATACACTCAAAAGACAACAAAATGGATGGACAAGGAAAACACACAATAAACCATTTATTATTAGACAACACAAGGCGACATTTCTTGGGCCTTAACCAAGCTATATATGCTGGGATGAGGCTCAGGAGGTGCCGACAAACCGAATTAGCCGAAATGGAAACTCAGACAGACTTATTTGTTAAAAACTCAATACAGAATTTGTGTGTGTGTGTGTGTGCGTGTATATATATATATATATATATATATATATATATATATATATATATATATATATATATATCAGTCACTTACTAGGGATGTAAGGATACACCAAAAAACATCGGGAATATCGATATTTTGTGATGGTACAGTATATAGATATTTTCGTGATGGTACAGAGTATCGTATCGCCATCTCAGTATCGAACTTCAGCTAATTACGTCATTTTATAAATCCACTGTCACTTAAAATTTGATAGAATTGTAAGATTTATTGACTGGTCTAACTTTTTATATTTTATCAATTATTCTTTAAATTGTGTCATATGATGATGAAATACACTTTGTATTTATGGAAATGTTTAAATGATACTAAGGTTTCACTGAACTGTAACGATAAAATTAACCTCATCATATGATATTTACATGAAACATGCCTCAGGATACTTATCGGGACGTCAATCTTATCAAGACTATGTATAATACGTGTCGTTTCACGACATCAAATACACCACCTACTTCTTACACCACGTACTTGGCGTATGATCACTAGTAATTCGGTCAACACAATAAACGATGATACTACACCAGAAGTAAACGTGGAGAAAAGAAAAAGATGGGGGAAATAGAACAGTAATTATTATGAAGAAACAAACAGCGACGTATTCTGACTATATAGGGCTCGCAGAACTCTGCAACGCATTCCTTTGAAACTCAATACTCTTTGCAGAAATGTGTCCCACGAGGATCGTTGCAAGTGATAATTATTTATAGATGTAATCATCGCTTGTAATGTATCGTGCAAGTACCCCGGCATATTGATGTGCTACATTAGAGACCACACTGTTACTGAAGTATATACTAAAAAAATACTATTAATAATGGTAATTATGTCCAAAATTTTACTATATTGGTATATGCATTGGGAATAATAGAGTTTAATGAGTCCTAATTAGTTACTCTTCTTGTAATAAGAGATCATAAATGAAAAAGTGATAACTAATATAAAAATGAAATAGGCATAATAAATTGAACAAAACAAAAGAGTCTTTAAATACTGGTACGTAGAAAGACGGCATTTAGGTAGATATATCGACTCGCCGGCAGATAGATGGTTGAGTATTTTTTTTTTATTTTTTTTATTTTTTTTGACACGAAGTCTCGGGAAAATAAAAGAATGCATTTTATACAAAATAAAAATAAAAAGGAAACGTTAAAGTAAAGACGACGACAAATCAAGTTTTGTTGAAAATAAAATTAACCTTTTATCTTCAACAGGAAGTGTATATAAATGCACCTGATCAACAACGTGCAAGACGATTACTCACAATAAACACACTATGCCGATTAATGGTGCCTGAAGGCGTAAAGAATGGAAAAGTCACCCATAGGTTTCTGAAATGCTGATCTGATGGTTTATTTGTGCGAACTGGAGATTTCTTGGCAAACTTACATCTGCACTGAGTAAATGCATTACATAACACAAACGAGTAGATTAAGGTAACAGCGATGAATTACAAACTGAAGATGTTATATACAGATTTCGTTCATGCCCATAAAAAACTATGCCAGTCCAATAATGTATCAGATCTGTTACATACGGAAGTAAAAAATAATATTGCGTAACAAAGTAATTTGCATACTGTTAATGCATTATGCTTGTAAACATTAACTCTTGTGTGTGTGTGTGTGTGTGTGTGTGTGTGTGTGTGTGTCAAATATTTTTTCTCTCACTTTTCCCCATGGGTTCCAACATAAATAAAGAGTCATGCCGTCAGAGAATTTGGTGACCAGGGCACAGAAAAACATAAATCTTACGAGTCTACACAGGCATGCAAGATTTTTGTATATAAAATATTATTTATAAATCTGAATTATCTTGTGCATTTCTTAATATCACAGAAGAACTAAATATGATACACGTCTAGACATGGAAATCCATGACGAATGGCATTTTATTCAAAATAGTAGAATTTACCCTTTGGATTCCCTTGATAATGTAAAAGAAAGAAATAAGTTACAAATACAGTTTTAATTAACGACCTGGTGAATAAATTTACATCCCAATTAAAATGTTTCTAAACTATTGTGATTATAAAAATTACAGCACAATTTTGTAATGACGTTACAACGCGACTGGCAATGTGGTGTTTGTAAGATCCATCAAAGAGTACATGTGGATATCTGTAAAAATGAAAATGTGCCAGACTGGGGTTATGTGTTTCCTAGTACATGTGGATATCTGTAAATATGAAAATGTGCCAGACTGGGGGTGGGGGTATGTGCTTCCTAGCGTTTCTCGTACATTTATTTCTTAGCCGAATCTAATTACAAAAGACATCCATCCGCAACTATTTGTCGGTTCGACATCAAGCTGTTTGAATAGGTCAATCTGATTAAAGAGAAACTCACCCATCCTCAACTATTTAGCAGTTCGAGATCAAGCGATATGAACAGTGGCGGCACGAGAGTTCGAGGCGACCGCGAGCAATGTTATTTAGTGGCGCCCCTGCTTTGCTACAGAGAACAGTGTTTATGTCAATCCCTTTCCCCCCCCCCCTCCCCCACTCCCCATTATAAGTTTTGTGAAGAACTGCCCCCGTTAGACTAAGGTGAAGGTGAAATACTATGAAAATTTCATCTGCAAAAAAAAGAAGCTCCTCACTGCGCCCCACTTCGCCTGGTGCCGAGGCGCAATTGCCCCATCCTACTTACCCACCTCGCGCCGACACTGAATTTGAATAGATCAGTCTGATCAAACAACAGGACCCCCCCCCCCCCACCTCTACTAGTTAGTGATTTGAATAGACCAATCAAAATTCTTGTCACAAACTTCACATAATATCTCTTTGTCGTAGAAACCTGATGGAATGGCTGAGAGCTCCATATGTTGCTCGAGGTTTTTTATGAATGGTGTGCTTTCTTTTTAAGGATACATATAGTGACTGGGGCGGGGAAAAAAGGAGAAAAAGGTAGTCAGCAGAGGTTTTAGGCCATGCAGTACGAGCGCCATCATGTAAATACAGCTCTTATCTTCCCTTAATTCCCATGCATTACTATTTAAGATTATAGGGGGGCGTAGATCTGGAGAATGTGTATATAACGTTAAAATGATAAAAGCATATTTGGATACTTGTAAAAGCTAAGAGATGACACTCCAACCTTGAAAGGTTCTAGGCTGGAACATGACTGTATTTCAGAGGGAAGGCTATTCCAGTGTCTGATGGTCTTGAGGAAGAATGAGTTCTAGTAAGATTGAGTAAATGAACAAGGTATAATAAACGTAAAGTTACGAGCAGGTGTTAGGTGATGGTGGTACAGATACTATAGGTTGTTCTAAATTGTATACAAACTAATCAAAGAGAAACACATCCCTCGGTTATTTCCCTTGCTTATGATGTTGTTAATGGGTGGCTTCCAGTGAAAATCTTTATTCACTGTGATATTTAGGTATTTTACATTATCAATATCTTTTAGTAATTGACTGTGTAGTTTGCAAGGGAAGATTATTTTTCTTACGTTTCCTAGAGATTATGATTATTTTAATTTTTATGGATTGAATTGCATTACCAAACATTTGACAAATGCTAAGTTTGTTTCAGTCCTAACTCGCAAAGAGTCTTATTTTTTTTCTCTGAACAGTCAAGGGCATGTCATTGATATAGCACTGAAATAGATAGGGACACAGGACAGATCCCTGGAGGACACCAGATAAGACATCACATTCACCTGGGTGGGTTCTTTGGTTGACTATGCATTGAGATATATTGGAAAGAAACGCTCTGATCCAGTTTATTGTCTGTATATTGATCCAAACCTGAGGAGTTTAAGCACGAGACTGCTGTGATCAACTGCGTCAAAAGCTTTAGAGAAGTTCATGATACAAACATCAGCCTGGCATGTCCCTAACTGGTTGAATAAGTTTGCCACTTTTAATATAAATCATGAAAAACTATTTCATGATCAAACTTTCAAAGACCAGGTAAAATTATAGTTGAAATGGCGACTGATGGACTGTCGATTAGGAAAATGTCCAATGCACTGTTTCCTCTGGTAGTGGATTTGATAGAGTGAATGATCAAGTGAGAAGTCAGTACAACTTTCGTATATGCATGTGAGGGTACAGTTGTCTCTGATAACTTCTGATTCGCAGTCAGATATTGGGTAATTAAAATCCCCAAGAATCCAAATATGACTGTTGTAGGGTAATTTATGGAGAGACTCCGCCATGAAGGCTTGACTTGAGGTGCCATATTCAACAGGACGGTAAAGGAGCACTTGAATATGTTTTTGTATTATGGTATAACAGTTCGAGCCCATATGAGGTCTCCATCATTTGTAAATCCCGGTTGCTCATAAGACTCTAATGTTTTGGAGATAGCGATGAACATACCACCTCCTTTCTGACATGGTCGGTCTTTACGGTATGTCTTAAAACCTAATTTTATCTTGAAAATTGTCCGAGTCATTAATTCCACGAGTTAATCAAGATTCAGTACAACAGATAATGCCTGGTCCATGGCCTGATGTAGGTACGCTAACCATTGACCTACAATTCATACTAAGGAAAGCTATCGTCTTCTGTCTAAATGAGGGTTGCTTTTCTATGGCTTTGCACTGATCGGCGATGAAGTGGCATGAAGAGGGCCACAGATTTGCCAGAGACCGAACTGATTAATGTATTTATTTAGTGTGGTGTCTGATAAAGTATATAGTGTTTCATACAAAGTAGCAGAATAATTTGGAAGTTTGCTTTTTATACACTCCCAAAATATGTTAGAAGTTGACAAACAATCGCATGTATTGTGCCAAACACATTTATATACCGCGTGATACGACGCATCGCAGTCGTAGCAAACCATGCCTCTATCTTCAGTGTTCCAGGTAACATTTTCGTCACAATATCCACAAGAGACGTTTGCTCTGTTCATTTCACTGTGTTTTGAATCAGAGTTGCATGAAGGACCAGTGTTCAGCTGGACACTAGGGACTATCAGAGTTGTATGAAGGACCAGTGTTCAGCTGGACACTGGGGACTAAGGTAAGAGGAGGTTATTCAAGTACAGACTGAGCGGTTTACCTCGGCATGAGTCATTCTCGATTACGTCTTGCATCGTCTGATTCATCCTCAGATGACTATATGATTTAGTTTCTACAGAGGTGCAAACATGAATCGTGTGAATTTATGAAGACTCAAACTGCTTTTATTTAGCATTTCTAAGCTCTGCTTGTCTGTTATTTAATGTATGCAGATTGATATTTGCCAATAAAAGGAGATAGGCCTAGCAATAGGCGGTTTTCATCGTTACTGCTTGTTGATGGGTGGTGTGGTGCACAAAGCAGGGAGTTTGTCAGACTCAGCAAATGCAAATATGGTCAACTTTTCTATTTTTATTATCTTTGTCCCATGGGTGCAACGTGTAAAACACACAAATACTCAGATGCAAGCAATAAAAAAAAAATGGTGCGTAGGTAAAGACAGTACTGTTTGCCTTTACCGGTATCTACATTTGTGATGGTGACTGCCATGATGTGGGGTCAATTTTAAAATGACTTTAATGCAATACGCTGATCAGTTGTACTGATGGACTCATCGACACTGGCTTTCGTTCGAGATCTAATTATAACATCATGATAATTCTACGTAACTAGAAATATTTGTTTACAAAAACGATCTTAGGGTGAAAAACTCAATTTCATCATGGCATTCCGAAACGAAGGAACTGTTTAGTCTGCGACACACGCGCCTCTTTTCAGTTGCTCGTGCAAACAAGCTCCAGCAAGAAATATTTCCAGTAGGGGTTCCATATTGATATAAAAAGATTTTTAAAAAAATAATTAGCAAAACCATGGTCGAGATACAGGTGAGACCTCTTGCACTACTCAGGATGCAGTAGGAACTCAGGCCCGGTAATCTCGAAAATCTTTTGAATACAAAACCTGAATTTAAGCACCAAAACCCCAAACCGGATATGTCCTTCCTTGTCATTAAGAAAGCAGGAAACAAAGCGAAGATGAAATAAATCCTTAAGTTCTGACCAGATTCAGGGTTGACTTTATGAATTATTTTCTTTTTTAGACATTGAACCGGAGTTTAAACTTTAGCACAGTACAGAATACAGGCTCCTGTTAGCTACTGACTATAATGTTCTGGTTTCTATATTTCGCCATAGGTTCATATAGGTTCATATGCTTGCAACGGTCTCTGCGGAAAGGGGTGCAAATAAGCGGTGTTTTGCATACAATTTTACCCTTTTGACTCATCATCTTGAGTACTTCATTCATGAATCCATATGGTTTATCTAACTTCCCTTTTTACCTAGCATATTTGAAGCCTTTACAAATGTAAACTCATACGAAAGGTGCTTCTCAATGATTACAATATTCGCATGCCTTTTGAATATGCGAGAGAAAAATGCTATAGATTTATAAACACGGTCCAATTCGAATTCCCCACTGGCCAGGATGTGTAAAAATTCTTCGACGGATGTCAATCGTACCATTATTAACTCCGTTACCTACATCAATGATTGGTGTTGTAAAAGTTCATTTCAGCATGTGTTTGCTGTTTTGTTTAGACATAACTGTTTTGTTTATGTAATGTTAGTTAAGAGCCCATGACAGGAAGCATTGAGACTTACATAGAAATTTTTTAAAAAAAAGGATTCTCTTGAAATTTTTGTATAATTAGCAGCTAATGAAGACATTAAGCGGGATGTAATTGTTTCTGTGTATACATCAACTGTTACCTGTATTTGAGCGATAAGATTGTTTCCATGGAAACAACAATACATTTAAAAAGTCACTATCAGTTTTCATGTATTTATCCATGTTTATCTCATCATAATGATACCAACTTACTACCACAAAACAAAACCAAGTGGGATAGAAAATGACACATCATAAAAGCATGCTTCATTGAGCTAAACTGTGACTAAAAGTTCTATGTGGTTGCCATGGCAACCGGAAAGAAGCGTACTTTTGGGGAAGTATATATCTTTGTGATACAATGTCAATTCAAATTTAATAGAATTAAAAACGCAACCATTCCTGAAAAAAATCACACACAACTGTCGTAAACAAGACGTCATAATTCAAAGGCAGAATAAAATAAGGTAGCAAGTGAATTTTATTTAAGTAATAACAGGTACATAAATTGAAATTGATAAGGTGTGCTTGAGTTGTAAAACATTTAGTGTTCATCCATAGTTCATTATTTAATAGACCATATTGCAATTACTGTGACAAAAAACATTTGTTTAATTGCATATGTACAAACGAACAAGCGGCTTGGATATTTTCAAACAGTATTACCATAGCAACCATTCTAACTTCATAGCAGACATTCAAATTCCATAGCAACCCTTCTGATTTCATAACTTTTGCGGATTTTTTGTTAATATATTTTAAACAGTTACTCCTAAGGAACAGTGTACACAAAATTAGGATGAAAGAATGTGAGTGACTTTACAAAGCACATATGTCAGAAAGTACGGTATCACATAGACTATTCCTCAAGTATGGCTACATGTACAAACAGTTTATATCAAAATCCAGTATTCATCTCAGTTATTGTGACAGAGTATCAACTATTTATGGCAAGTTATATATTGAGACAAAAGTGAACAATCATCCAAGTGGAAAAGTGGAGAAAAAAAAGAAGTGATATTTATAGATTACCCAAATGTAGAATGACATTACAATTTATTGCATTTACAGCAACTATTCAAATACCATAATAACTAAAAGCATGGAGCCAAGGAAGAGACACCTGGCAACAAAAATATCAGTTCATGTCCAGTTCAGATAGACTGATCTAAGAATATTACATATAATGTTATGAATAAGTTATGACACTCTTTTATTTAAGATTCCCTAATCTTTTTTTTTTTTACTCCATGTTCCAAGAATTTCTAACATGAAACCACACATCCCATACACAATCTCAAAAGGGCGCTGTCATGAAACTCTTCTCTCCCCACCTCCAACCTCAATGAATCGCACACACTCGATACCTAGTGGTGATTTTCGCAAACTCGTGTGTGTGTGTGTGTGCTTATGCTTCCATTTTTAATTAATTTCCAGGATTCTGGCGGATTGGTTCTGATGCTAAAAATGAAACTCTTTTTACACTAGGTCACTTAATAGGCAAATATGCAATATACTAGTATGTCCAGTTGTTATTTGTATTTATTAAAATACATTGAGTGGTTGGAAGCAAGACAGACCTTGGATGTTCTCTATGGACATGTTTCATTCTGTTTCTAGTACTTAAGAATGTATTGCCCAGATACAGAAAAAGGTACAAATAAAGAATGGTCACAAAATTAAATTATTTTTTTAACATCAAACTTTGAGCTGGGAACCTAATTATTCAGTATTCAACATACTGTCAAGTGATACACGAGATATTGCGTATGACTGGATTCAACTTTCATAAAAATCTGTCTGAAGCTAGTGAAACTATGGACCGATAAATTAAAAACATACAGAGAGAGAGAGAGAGAGAGAGAGAGATATTAACAGATGGACAGAAGCCTTAACATGGGACTAGAATGCCCTGTCATGGTGCGTGTATACAAGATACTGATATTCTTCTATATGCAGCATATGTGGATATATAGTGAAATTTATCTTAACTACTACTAATACTACTACTGTTACTCCTATTGCTACTACTACTACTAATAATAATAATAATAATAATAATTATTATTATTATTATTATTATTATTATTATTATTATTATTATTATAATTATTATTATTATTATTATTATTATTATTATTATTATTATAATTATTATTATTATTATTATTATTATTATTATTATTATAATTATTATTATTATTATTATTATTATTATTATTATTATTATTATTATTATTATTATTATTATTATTATTATTATTATAATTATTATTATTATTATTATTATTATTATTAATATTATTATTATAATTATTATTATTATCATTATTATTGTAATCAGTATCCTCCTCATCATCATCGATAACACTGAGGGACCAGTTTTTGATTTTTGTTTTAGACCCTGTACATGTGTATGTGCATTCTTCTTTAGGCGATGGATATCAGGTAATCGAAGAAAAACACATCTTGACTGAGCGTAATTTTTTTATGGAACTTTCTCCGTAATGCATTTATTTATGTGACAAATTGTACTAACCGATTTTTTTTTTTTTTTTTTTTCGGGTGGAGGGTTTGTGAAATACAAAATCTTGTTCTCACCTCAAGACCATCCCATTCCTCAATGCCTTTGCTCTTGACTGAATTGACCAGAATTATTTCGCTGTTTATGTAATTAAGTAATAGATATATCCATATTTATTTAGTGTTGTGAGGAAATAAATGTACAGCTTTTTTGATGCACCGTGATATTGGTCGAGCCTTGAAGGAACGAGTCTAATATGGCAGGACAGCAACCAAACTGAGCAAATATTTCTCCATACAGGTAGAATATATATACATGATTCATTCCACAGCACATAAATTAAAAATGTTAAAAGGGCTCTTTTGGCGACGCCAGTAGAACATTAATATTTGGAATATTTTGTATCATTCCTGATTTTCCTGAACGACAAAGGACATTTCCAATTTTGTTGTACTTCCTCATTAGCATATACATCATTGCTTCGCGTGTATTCGTTGATGCCGTCATACAACCGAGTATACATGTTAAAGAAATCGAAATTTTAAGTAAAGTTGCAGAAGTCATTTGACAGCCCTTTCTGGTGGACGCAGCTTTACATACTCCATGCAAACATGGAAAAGGTAAACAGTAACGGATATTTATTGATCGAGATTCATTAATCATATGGGATGACTGGATATCTCTTTTAGGACTAGTCCGATGTATCAGCCCCCAGATCTGTACTGGTATGTATGCAGTGGCGTAGCGGGGGGGGGGGGGGGGGGGGGGGGGGGGGGGGGGGGGGGGGGGGGGGGGGGGGGGGGGGGAGACCAAGTGGGCGGCACTTTCTAGGGGGGGGGGGGGGTAATTTGGTAAGAGTACCGTATATATCATAAATAATACGAATGGAGTGGGGGCGTAATTTTGGTAGTTGGCCCTGGGTGGCACTTTGTCTCGCTACGCCACTGGTTGGATGGTTAAATTCATTTGCATATAAGCCAATGATATCTTTGTGACTTTAGGAATGGACAGGTATCAATGAATCCTGTGGTAGTAAATGAGGAAAACAAACTAAGTGCGTTTAGTCAAATTACCCCAATGACTTATGGTATATACAAAATAAGAAAATAAATAAATGCATGTACCACTTGAAAATCTCTCTCTATTCAATAATCCAAATGTAGATTTGTAAGTTACTGTAACAATATATGTGCATTTCACCCAGTTACTAGATTTCTGCGTCACCATCCAATTCTAAGTATATTATCATGTTTATTATGTACTTGCCACGGGCTTTATGCAACAAACTTCAACAATCAAAATTAAAAAGAGGGCTTAGCCCAACCAAACCATGGTATTTGTTTCTTGAATTTCTGATGTACAATAACTGCAAATCAGAAAACACAACTAACCGACTACCTGTAGGCAAAATACGTTAACCTAACCAGTCAGAGTTGTGTTTATGTTTCTGACGCACACCAGTAACTCAGTGAACAAAATTGTCAACATAGGAAGAAAAGGGAGGCAGATATTGATATTTTATTGTTGTTAAAACTGAGAAAACTTAAATACAAATTTTTGTTTTAAATGGAGATGTATCAAGCATATGTAACATTTGGCTCTACAGTGACACAGGTGAACAAATCTGAGAAAGTAAATAATTCCATCATGTATGAAAACTGCGGGGAGGAGGTATATTTCTCGTATCTCTCTATTTTATCTCTCTTTGTTTTCATTGGTTAAGCCACTCATCATTACCTTGCAACTTTCTGCAACAGTGATTCAATTTATTTGTAAATAGTCAAGAATTATAAATATTTTATCGTTTTTTCAACACTTGTAAATGAGTGTTTTCCTCAATTAATATTTTTTTAAATTGCCAAAAAAATAGGTAATGCTTTATTTCTCCTGCTGTGATATTTCCCAATGACTCAATTGAACCCTGCTATCTTACATAATGTTCAGGTTTAGAGTAGATGTTTCTCCTAAACAACAAAAATAATCTTTTTTAAACATGACTACACAACATATCAATGATCTCCTAATTCCAGCTTCCAATATCCATTCGTACAGTCTACGGTCTATTTCGTACTCTATATCTTCATTTGCCTAAATTCAATAGGACTCTGTACAAAACATCTTTTACAAATTCCGTAGCAGTGTTGTAGAATATCATTCCCAATGGTACTAAACAAACACTAATACTCTCTTCTTTTAAGAACGCGCTTCACAAATATCTTTTTCTGATTATGCCACAACTCAAATTGAGATACCTATCTTGGATACCCCCACTACTTTCCCATATCCAAAACCTATATGTATATATTATGTATGTTTTAATCGTATGTGTGTATGTATGTGCGTATGTATATTTTATGATTACATGTAAGTGTGTCAGACACTGTAGTAAGTAAGAGTTACATATACGTTACATTTATAGTTTTACTATTCTATTATTTGAGGACTTCGTATAGGATTGGTTGATTCAGAACCAAATGTATTATCCTCAGAAATTATTATTATTATTATTATTATTATTATTATTATTATTATTATTATTATTATTATTATTATTATTATTATTATTATTATTATTATTATTATTATTATTATCCATCAGAAGAATGAATGAGACCCGACCGACCGTTGCTATTACAGATGTCAACTTAATATCAGCCAGCAATTACACGTATAGTAATATTGATCTTGAATCTATTGATTGCAGAATAAATACGAGCTGCCCTTCCCCAAGTGTAATGCCGCTATTAAGTTGATAAAAACTGGGTGCGGAGGAAACTTGTGAAGAGTGGATTTATCGTGTGGAACCCAAAGTGACATTTTAGCTCCCAGTGACCTAGACCTTTGACCTCTGGGCCTGAGGATCAAGAGGGAGGTGCCGGTGCCTCGGCCCAAGTGTAGACAATCTATCAAATTTTATGAAAATTGGAGTCAGAAAACCTGACTTATCGAGCGAGACGCATAAAATATGAATGTTGGCTCCATTGACATTAATCTTCCACATCTCGGCCTTAGAATCAATAGAGTACTGCCCCTACCCAAGTATAGTCTACCTATGAAGCTTGATGAAAATTAGGAGAAGAAAACTTGACACATCATGCAGAAAGAAAAGTGACATTTTCAGCCCCAGTGACCTTGACATTTGACCTAGCAGCGCCAAATCGACAGGCTTCTGCCTCTGCCCATGAGTAAGCCACATATAAGGTTTCAGAAAGAAAAAAAAAAAAAAAAAAGTACAGCACACTAAAGTTATGTTGTGGAAACAACCTTGCCTACAGACGGACTGACAGACGGACATTACTGTCGCTATATCCCCTCTTCTCGTACATTCGATCAAGAGGATACAAGAGCAAACATATAAATGTGTTCACAGAACACGAATGCCGCCACCCTTTATGTTTGACCCTAATACCCGAGAAATTGACCAAAGAGCAATTCTTAGCCAACGTACGGACCTATGTACAGTCGGACAAAGGTAACACTGTACGCCCCTTCCACATTCGTGGCATAGCATAACAATTAATTATTTTGTGACATGCATGTCAAAATATGAGTCTGAACATTGCAGTTTTTATGAAATAATTGATGCATATTTTCCAGTGTATTGAACATCTATTCAATAGTTGTCTATAAGCATGGTGTACTAGTTCATGACACTAAAAGTTGCATAATTTGGAAATTTATGTTATAATGAAAAATTCTTCAACATAATCGTCCTCTACACATAGAAGGTACAGGTAAACTACTTTAATATTTCTCAAAAATGAAGTTGGTGACATAATAATTTTATTTTATAATTTCATTGATGTTGCCTAAAGATATTTGTATTTTAATTTTGAAAGAAATCTATTATAAGTTTTTGACACAGGACATTACTTTTCCCATTGTACAACTTTAAAAATGCTTCAGCATCAGTTATGAATTTGATGGAGTCTCTCCACGTTTCAATAGAAACACTTAATTTATCACATGTCTTACGTTGTTTTTTTTTTTGTTTTTTTTCTTCATATTTTAAATTGTGTTCAAGTATTTAGCTTTAAGATAATTAGTTTGTTTTTCTGCTGACGTTTTCAAACTTCCGAAAAGTTGAATGAAATGAACTATGTATACTCAGTTTTATTAGAAACAAACTTGTTTAAATAGTTCATGCAGCAAGTCTTAAAAAAATCTAGAATATTTTATTGGGGGTTTGCAGTCAGCATCCATCTTAAACATAAAGTGACGTTCCCAGCTTTACGTTCTCCTGACCATAATAGAAACAAAAACAGCAATGTATTTTTTTAATCGAGATTCATCAATCTTGTGGAATATATGGAAAATCACTTGTCGAGATTCATCGATCTTGTGGAATATATGGAAAATCACTTGTCGAGATTCATCAATCTTGTGGAATATATGGAAAATAACTTGTCGAGATTCATAAATCTTGTGGAATATATGGAAAATCACTTGTCGAGATTCATCAATCTTGTGGAATATATGGAAAATAACTTGTAGGATCTGCCGGGAGATCCTACATTGGATGGATAGAACTATGGACGGAAAGAGAAAAAGTCGACGGTCTAGAGATTTCATTAAATGTACATGTAAGTGACTTTGTAATATGTAAACTGCTCTTTTGCAATATAAACTTTGTTTTTTCTTAAGAAAATGTAAAAGAAAAATAATTTTTATGAATTGTAGTTGATAGATTTCACTTTCAGGAATGTAATTATTGTAATCAGTTAAATTTTACCGCTCACTTTTCTTAAAACTTATTTATTAGGCTGAATAAAATGTAAGAACAGAAATGTAATCTTGAATAATAGTTTTGTATCACTTTTATTACCGCTTCCCCCACCCCGCCCGCTCTCGTTCTCTCTCTCTCTCTCTCTCTCTCTCTCTCTCTCTCTCTCTCTCTCTCTCTCTCTCTCTCTCTCTATCTCTCGTTGTCGTGCCAGTCCAGCGTCTAAAACAGTACTATTTTTCAAAAACAATACAATTTGAATTATCTTTGTAAATGTACAATTATCAAGAAATACAAGTATTTAATCTTCAATGGTAAAGCCAGTCGGCTGTGGATTAATAAAAGGACACAATGTGCAGGAAATAAATATGTATGGAATAGACAATTAAGTTAGAAACAAACTCTGTGCGAATGGTTTCCATCAATAGATATGTTTACATTATATTTGTACAACTTCATCTACTTTAAACGCTTAACGTCCAATTTGTTTTCATTCATAGAAATCCACGGAGATACACCTGAGAATAAAAATAGATAACAGGTATGGACCGTTCCTTTTTCACAAGGTTCCCTTCAGAACGCCTCCTTCAGAGACGAGAACAATATTACTGGACCAAAGTATAATTAAATACAGTATCGTCTGCAAGAACTTTCCAGATATATAAATGCCTTTAGGTTTTGGCTCCCCGTTAGGACCAGCCGAAGATAAACATTTTTTATGAATGTCACTTAATAATGACAGACTAATTGATTCCGGCTGCAACAGGACATTATTCACTCAAATAAATATTTTATTCTAGACTCCGGTCTGAACAATTACCAATACTGTAAACAATTACCAATACTGTAAACAATTACCAATACTGTGAACAATTACCAATACTGTAAACAATTACCAATACTATAACAATTACCAATACTGTGAATAATTACCAATACTGTGAATAATTACCAATACTGTGAATAATTACCAATACTGTAAACAATTACCAATACTGTGAACAATTACCAATACTGTGAATAATTACCAATACTGTAAACAATTACCAATACTGTAAACAATTACCAATACTGTGAATAATTACCAATACTGTAAACAATTACCAATACTGTAAACAATTACCAATACTGTAACAATTACCAATACTGTGAATAATTACCAATACTGTAAACAATTACCAATACTGTAAACAATTACCAATACTGTGAAGAATTACCAATACTGTAAAGAATTACCAATACTGTAAACAATTACCAATACTGTAACAATTACCAATACTGTGAACAATTACCAATACTATAACAATTACCAATACTGTAACAATTACCAATACTGTAACCAATACTGTAACAATTACCAATACTGTAAAGAATTGCCAATACTGTAACAATTACCAATACTGTGAACAATTACCAATACTATAACAATTACCAATACTATAACAATTACCAATACTGTAACCAATACTGTAACAATTACCAATACTGTAAAGAATTACCAATACTGTAACAATTACCAATACTGTAAAGAATTACCAACACTGTAAATAATTACCAATACTGTAACAATTACCAATACTGTAAACAATTACCAATACTATAACAATTACCAATACTATAACAATTACCAATACTGTAACCAATACTGTAACAATTACCAATACTGTAAAGAATTACCAATACTGTAACAATTACCAATACTGTAAAGAATTACCAACACTGTAAATAATTACCAATACTGTAACAATTACCAATACTGTAAACAATTACCAATACTGTAAAGAATTACCAATACTGTAAAGAATTACCAATACTGTAACAAATACCAATACTGTAACAATAACCAATACTGTAACAATTACGAATACTGCAACAATTGTTTTAGATTATAATGTAGTTACAGATACGGTACATACTATTTATTTTCTGAAATAAATATTTAACTATAGACTCTGATGTAGACAATTAGCAAGGTTGAACAATTGCCTTAGATTTTAATATAGATGCAAACAATAATTTTTTACATTGATGTTGCAATCTATGTTATTTTAAAATATACTGCACAGTCAAAAATCAGTAAACCGTATTGATTTAACAGAATTAGGTACTATCGCCAAGACGAAGCTGTACAGTTGACTAATACTGTGATATTTAAATGTTGTTGCCAGACAAGCATTGTAATCTGTTACTATACAGATAAATTTCACTGTTATTAAACAAGGTCGATGGAACAGACGTATAAGAGTTTTATTTGAAATCGAGAATTTTCTGTTCGACACTTGCTCCCGAAGAAATTTGTTTCTATATATATTGAGCACACCTGCCCCCTGACAATAGAGTGGGTTGCTTGGTCCGAACTGAGTGATTATGAAATCATATCGATGCCATGGGTTTGATGTGACACCACGTCAGATCGCAGGACATGTGAAAACATGGTACACCTTAATTTCTGGAGAGGTTTCACTATGCCTACAGACTAAAGTACTCCCGAGGCTCCTCGTCATTCGAAATAATTAGGGACTGTAATGGGAGTTAAATTAAACAATGTAATTGGTTGAAAATTGATTCAGGGATATCCTGGCTGATTTGATGTACGAAACCAAGGCGACAACCCTCCAATTTTCACGGAGAGAGAGAGAGAGAGATAAATCTCGTCCCGAAAGGCGGTTAGATGCACCGAAAGTCTAGATACTGTTGCCCCAAAGGATTCAAGATCAGAGGAATGCAGATGGGTTTGTGATAAAAGTTATAATAAAGGTCGATAGTTTAACATCTATATACACTTCCAACACACTTTCATGCACAGTATGAAAAGACCCTTTAAAACCAGAGAATCAAGTGTGACGTTCGTTGAAGTTGTATTGGCTGCTACGTCGATGATTCTCGCCCTATTGATGTAGATAGCAATGTCATTTCTTAGCAGCCATTAACTGATTGTGCAGTTAATTCCAAAGTTATCGTATTGTGCTGGTGTTTGACACTTCTTAGCCTTGGTTTCCACCTTCTATAACTTCAGATAATTTGCAAGTTTTGTGTTAAATCTAAATTCAAAAGAAGAGCGGAAGGATACAGCGGATAATGATATGTTAGCATGTGAAAGTCTAATTGTATTTTAAACTTTTTACCACAGACTACGGATTGAACAGCTTCTTTGCCAGTGTTTGTGTATTTTTACCTGCTCCTGATTGTAAATTTCTAAATTTGTCACTCATAATAAATTGCTGAATGCTATTTCTTCTAACTGAATCAAGTAGTCATAAATCTTTGTATGTCAAGAATATATTGCAGTCATTCAGCTTGCAAAGATCATCTCTTCCACAGAATATAGTTTTGTCTTTATCCAACATTCTAAATAAATTCTTTACCACTGTATTGTTAGTATCTAATTTTACCGTCATATCAAACGAAACAAAGAAACTACCCGGTAAAATCAATATATTTATGCTTTGGAATTGCTATATGTAAAGTTTGTTCAGGTTTGATGTTGATCGGCGTGTATGTGATACAATGATGTGTTGGACTGAGGTGTTTAACACTTACTGTATCTTTTCCTGCTTGTAAGATATTATGTATTTACTATATGTTGACATATTTAGTATTTATATGTTATAACAACTTTCAAGCAACAAGGACACTAACACCCATCACAAGTGCAATGAATATTGTTATGTATATTGAATTTATAATATGTGTCCATGAGGTAAGTTACACTTTAGTCATTTTGTAAACAAGATGTTTACTACATTTGGGCTCAAGGTCAATCTTGTTCACATAGCATTTAACAATTAGATTGGAATTTTCCATTTCTTGATTTGAGAAAAGTCACGTACGCACAGGAAATTTCCGTTAGAGTTACTCATATTCTAGAATATTCTGTCCGGTGACTTATCCTTATATTTATACAGGTTTGGTAAACAAGATTTCATTCCTATACTAAACTTCATATTATTAAGATCAGCCTATTAAGGAATTTATATTAGTAATCAGATGTTACAGTTGTGAAAATCAGAGCAAATTCAGAGAGAGGAATTATTTATCTGAAATATTCATTTGAATTACTAAAAGTGCTCATTGTCATATTGGATTAATACTTGACTTTGGGATTTATGTCAATTTATTCAAAGATATTCTGGATAACATCATTCAGGCATATCAGAACATTCAAGACTACTGACACATCAGGATATTCAAGGCCACATGAATTCATTCGGAACATTCTATATTTAGGACTTGTGATTAGAAAACTTAGGATTACTGGATTATTTGGATTTTAATTCACGTTACTGTAAGTGTTTTTTTTAATTTTCACTTTAATGGTCTAGAAATAAATTGCTTGTTGATTTTACTTTCTTTCTGTTACATTATTTTAAGACCTAGAGTCGTAACAATATGTATTCGTATTGTATCTGCTCATCAGAAGGCTGATAGAAATCATTATGGCTAGGTCGTATTGGTTTTTTCAAGTTTTATATTATTTTCTGGGTGAGTAATAGCCACTAGAGCAAAAGCATCATACAGGTTGTTTAAAAACTGATGAGTCAACAGACCTTGTTCTCTAAATTTTTCATCAAGTAGCCAAGTGTTTTAGATCTAATTTCATTGAACTCAGCAGATTTCCTCAGTAGTTCTTCCATGATCTGATCATGCATAACTTTTCTTGTCCAGATTCATCCGAATCAAATAGAATTGAACACAGACGATCACTTCCTTCAAATGAGAGACCGTTGCTCCTCCAATCATAACTGCTTCTGTTGCTCTTTTATTATTTATCTACTGATAATCAATAGAATATTTGCTTTTACAAAATACTCTATTTATGATTAACAAACTTTGATACTAACGCTAGGTTTCAAAGTAAAACCTTTAGAATGATCTCCTGAAGCTTTTATTATAGTCCCAAAAATTAAAAATATTGTTTTCATCCTGGTAGTACGTATTTGATTGTTTACAAAAATGCAAAATATATTATTTTTATTGATTCATGGTATAAGAATTACCTTGAATATTTACCTCTAACCCATATAAAAAGTTATATATTATGGAACATTACAATTTGTAACATACTAGTTTAAGGAACATTTTTTATTTAAGCCTAATGTTTTATTTAAATGACGTGTTGTTATATTTTGTGTTACTTGTACTCAGCGTAACTTGATGAAACATACTTAAATTGATAATTGTTAACTAATGTCTGGGCTGCAGTTTCAGCCTTAAATTATCCAACAGTGCTTTTGTTTCTTCATTGACGTGAATACCGCAGGATGTTTGAATTAGTTCATAAAGTTTTATTCCCCTTTTGGGTATGCAATTAAAACAATACCACTTTGATACTCCTGACGCGGTACAATGCAAAAATTAATAAAGCAATAAACATCCAGGCATTAGTTTGATTTTCTCAGTAAACTTCTTGTTGCATTTATCGATTTCCTCGTTCAATGTTCTAATTCTATTAAACAACACCATATCATTTACATCTAATTCCGTTTTCAATTCAGTATTTAATATTTCTGTATATTCTTATATTTTGGTTTTTACTGTATCAGTTCTACCACTTAATGCACGAGTCTCATTCTCCGTTCCAGTTTAACTGCACCTATGTCCGTTCTAAATGTTTGTTTTAAATCATTGAAATCTTTTATACCGACGATTTATCCTGTATTTAATTCAATAATACCGTGTACCGCACAGATGTTATTAACAACTTATCGATCAACATATGTTATCGAATTTCTTTTAGATTGTTCAACCTTAGCAAGTAACTTGTTGTAAATTCACCAAAAGTAACATCTTTTGTCGCTTAAATCTTATCATTCAAATGTGTAACAGATGAATCGTTAGTTGTTTTCGCTGATTTTATCGCGCTTTCATTAACATTGTTTTAATTCTCCTCAGTTTCTTAGGTTATTTCAGTTAAATCTTTCTTCTTCTGCAACTCTGACAGATTAGTGCTAGCAATGATCTTATTGTACATACCAGTAATTTTTGTAATATTATTACAGAATATATGGTTGAGCTTACGAATAAATGGTTGTGGTTGACCAGAGTATTCCATCATTATATGTTGTAGCTGAGATTGTAACGTGTCATGGTTTTCGAAAAGATATTTTTATTTCCTCCATATCGCTCTCTAAAACATCTATCTCACTTTTTATCCTCTGTTCAATTGGTTGTAAATAGTCTAGGTATCCCACC
This sequence comes from Margaritifera margaritifera, assembly GCA_029931535.1. Lineage (NCBI taxonomy): Eukaryota > Metazoa > Mollusca > Bivalvia > Unionida > Margaritiferidae > Margaritifera > Margaritifera margaritifera. Next base: position 2,348,854 of record JAQPZY010001656.1, read on the forward strand.
TACTCTTTTTCTTACCGCTTGCATAGTTTGAACATCGTTAGACAATGTGTCGAATCGGTGTATAAATAAGTCTTGAGCTACTCAAATTTAGTCTGTGTATGTGGATCTGCGATTGAGTTAGCTATTTCAGTGCCACTATTTTAACTAGCTGTTAATTTCTTGCTAACTTGTTCTCTCCATGTCTTGGTATATTTGTTATCCTCTAAAGTCTTACCGATCTGGGTATTAACACGTCTTTGTATAACCGACTTGTAATTGCACCAGTTAACTTAACAGGATTACGTCAGTATGTGATACGATTATTGTTGAGGTTTAAGTCAGAACTAATTGTCTGACCTAGTCTGACATCTTTTTGCTCTGTTTTTGTCTCAATATTTAATTGCAAACGAAATTTATTAGAATCTCGTAAAGATATAGCAATTTATGCTGTCATATATTGTGCCTGTTACAGCACAATAAAGGTTTGCTTCTGAAAAAGATGTTACAGTCATATCGGAAAATCTATCCCTTTTCCATCTTCATATTTTATGTTGATATTCGTTGTTATTCGTACTCCTCTGTAATTGCTTGTAATAGCAATGAACATTTTATAAAACAAAGTCGCCGTGAGAAACAATTTTAGCTGTCAAAGACTCTGACAAAAAAGAATAACTAAAATAGTGTATTGTGTGATCGATTTGATTGATCGATTGTATTTTGTGATCGATTTGATTGAGATAAATGTATAATTATTTGGTTACAAAAATCCACAAACCGAATCAGATTCAGTTGATGCTTTTATAGTAATTCTAACAATTTAAAATAGTTGTTGGTGATATACACTGTGTAAATGTTACTCGTAGGGATTTTTAGTTGTGATTCAAAAATTCAACATCTGTACTTTCTTCGTTGTCACCATTTTCAAGTCATTTCCTCTTTGATTATATTCATACCCATCTCAAGGTTGTAAAAACCACTAGAGATTAAAACAGTCCAAGTTTCATGCTTGTTGTTGATGAAGTAATATATAAACCCGTGGAAATAACTTTGCCTGTCCAGCTAAACCCAAAGCAGATGCGGAAACCAAACCAGATGCGGAAACACCTATACCTCCAGAAACTGTTTCCATTCCTGCATCTTTCCAGTTCAACACTTTGCATGCTACTTTACATTTTTTCTAACACCTCTATAGTGTTCGATCTCTTTGATTAAATCATTCTTGATCTTGCTAATGTTTCCAGTCAAAATTAAGACCATTATTATCTATAGACAATGCTTGACATAAAATTGTTTTGAACCAAAAGTGCGCCTCGCCGGAGATGAAATGTACAACTTCGGTGATCCTGCATAGTCCGTTCTCAGGCGACGGATATTTCGTATCTTTTCATTTATTTATCTAAAAAATAAAAGATGTGCTATTTATAAATATTAAAGAGACATCTTCTATTTTAGTATTAATCTTTTTTCTTTTAATCTGTAAATGATTTGGGTTGTATTTTTGCGTTTATGGTTGTACCTTCAGTATACGTTGTCTTTGATACAATTTTAACATTTTTCTTTGGCTTGCTTTTCAAAATACGAATGTAATCGTGCTTTGCACGTACATCTGATGTGTAATCCTTTAGCCCATTAGTAATCAATCTGTTTTGCACGCACATCAGAGATGTAATCCTTTGGTCCATTAGTACTCAAACTGCATTGCAAATGCTACGGTATTTAATATGCGCAAAAAAGGTTTTTGAGTAACAATTTTTTTCAGGTAAAAGTCCATGTGCTATTAGGCAGACACATGTGAACTGGCTAAAAGCAACTGGAATGATTAACTTTACAGCTTCTTCAATATCCAGAGTTGACTAATTGTAAACCTCAATAGCTCTTTCTAAATTATACTGTAGTCAACAATAAAAGCAGTGCTTAATGATGCATGGTTAATTTTGTTGATGATGTATTTCGTTGCAATTGACATTTGTCTACAGGTAAAGTTATGCCATTTATTTACCAAAAATTTAGAGCATTTCAGGGATCGGGTTGGACAAAGTCTTGTCATGTTGTTCTTTAGTGTTGTTGATTTTCGTGGTCTCTAACGACTTGCTTTGTATCGGCTTTCTTATCTCATCAACATAACCGTTTCAGATTTTTTCCTAATCTCACATTCATCGTACTTTTTGTCTTTGCCATCATCTATTTATTTTGCAAAGAAATATGTAATATAGATCAACATAAATTTGAATCTTAGCAATGGTCAATTGCAACATGAAATACAATGTAACTTATAAGCAGTGAACAATAATTTGAACTGAAACTGGTTGAAGAAAAAGATGGATACAAATTTGTGCCCCAGTTGCGAAATAGAAAGAACATAAAGCAACATAACTGATTTTCACAGAACTAGCAGCTACTCTAAACCTTCAGAGAAACAATAAGAAAAGAAAAGATATGAAGAAATGGAAAATGCATTGGTGAATATACAAGCCAAAATGCCAAAATGATGAAAACAGCAGCATATCTCAGTTAGCAAGAGTTATAATTTTAAAAGCTAAAATGTTAGGTGTACCATCAATTGATTTCTATCGGACATGGATAAACTTCACTAAACCTTAAGGTGTCAGTGAAACTAATTTTATTCCATGTTCATCCTCTGATTTGTCTGATCCCATAGAACCAATAAAATGTTTCTAATGGACAAACACAAGATACATGATAGCCAGTGAAAACGGATAAAAAAAAATTATAACATTACTTCATAGCAAGAGATAACAAATATTGAATGATTAAAGATGGCCAACTTATCATTAAGGACATTTTGAGAGCATACGTTGCCTCTAGCATGATTTAGAACAGTATTGTCGAATCAATTTTCCATGTGAGACTTTATTACATGGCAAGCAGCTACACCTGTAAGGACAGCTATTGTAACAATTGTGTTATCCACAATTGCTAACAACAAATGCACCAACAATAAAGCAACCATTACACAATTTATTTATCGACCAGTTCTTTTGCATCTTCAGATTCCTTATTTTCTGTTGCCTTTTCGTAAACTGTATGTTTGAAAGCTATTAAACTAGCACTCAATGCAGATAGAGGCGAACCTACCTCAAATTTAAAAGAACATCTAGTGGAAGTAGTTGATACCATTTGACGTCATGCAGTCATCTCTCGGCTCATTTTGCGAACTGTCTAATTTGTCATTCAGACGAAATCCGCTAATCAATAAAGAAACAGTATAATTTACAACGTCTGACAATGACTTTTTAGCAGCTCTGGCATTGACAAAGACTTAATCTGTCTTCTTGATTTGTTTCTCGTCTATATTTCGTTTTCTATCCAACTCTTTTTAAGTTAACTTGTACTGGATATCTCTTTGTATGTTCCATTTGCAATGGCTATGTTTACTTCCTACATGTACTCTCCCAGTTTTCTAGATAATCGTTTTGTTATCTTTTCATCCATAAATTCATAAATCCAAATTAAATTTTCAGCTTTGATTTTTATATTTTATTGCTATTTCAATAACCGACCATTATTGAGGGTGGTTACGATTTTGATTATTCATTCGAAAAAACATTGTATGAAGATGATGATGTAATAGATACACAAGTTAATATACAGGTTGATAGTACTGTCAATCATGCTGATAGTTTTCCAGGGCAAAGTATAGAACGTTCTAAAATGTTTTTGCCATTGAAGGTGCTTATGTTTCAGGTTAGGTTCTCGACTTGTACAGGATGACATAAAGGAAGGCCTTGAAATTAGCGAATTCAAATATCAATTTGAAAGAAAATAACTTTAAAATAAAACAACAAAACACTATTATAAAAATACCTCATGATTGAAGTTTAAATTTTGAGGAGAGGCAGCATCAAATCTATGCTACCACCCAGCACCACATCAGTTCAGATTGGAGAGGAGTTGTTAAAAACAAGGTGATAAATGGGCGGATCCGATTGAGAAGATTGAACATAAATATCTCTTACAACCTACAAACAAAAGTATTGGAGGCAATATAGATGCGAACAATAGACAGTAAGTATCCATTTGATGAACAGATAAGAGAAGCTAAGACTATAATTGAGAGAATAACACGGAAAGATTCAAAGCGAAGAACTACCGCCAGCAGTGGAAAGATTATTCACTACACACACTGAAAGAGAATTATGGGGTTATGTAAATGCTGTTGAAGTTGTAAATTGGCATATAAAATCCATGAAACCTGAGATTAAGGACATGACAATAGACAACCGTACAAGCAACACGATTAAATTACAAGAACTGTTGAAGCTGTAAATTAGCATATAAAATCATGAAACCTGAGATTAAGGACATAACAATAGACAGCAGTAAAGACACAAGCAACAAGATTAAATTACAAAAACTGTTGAAGAGTGTCGATAGCATTAAACTTTAGAAAACTGGACATCTAACTTAGATGGAGAGAGTTTTCAGAGAAACTATTAAAAATATTGATGAAAAGGTTAGAGAAAAATTACCGTTAGGTGAAAGGCTGAAACAACTTTGTAAACAAAATGTCCGACAGTTGCTAATAAAGCTACTGGGATAGCAATGATTTATATCAACACTTGCTTTGTCTATAAAATATTTGGCATACAAAGTTCCTTTTACTATTCCTACTTCACCTATAACTCCTACTGCACCTACTCCTCCTTGTCAAACTCCAGCTAATCCTCCTCCTTCTTCTAGTAGAAGCTAATCATTTGTTTGATAAAAATAAAAGTGGCTTCAAAAATTTAGCCAGTTATTTGTTTTAGCTAGCCAACAAGTAGCAATACCTTGAATTATTGGCAGTCTGATGAGTTTGTTAGTTACCGTATATACTCACGTAAAAACCGATACCAACTGTAAACTGCATAGACCCAGATCTGCCGTCGTATAATGCGCCGACAGATCTGGGTCTATATAGTTTTTAAGTACTAATCAGCAGAACAAACAACATAGACCCTGATCTGCCGTCGCATAAGGGTCTATGTTGTTTGCATTTGGACTCAGATTTTACGCGAGTACACACGGTAAGAGTGCTGGCCAAATTGCTTCTTTGCACGTGCTATCAGGGCTGATGTTGCTAATTTCGCAGTAATAATCGTTAAATATAATCTTTAAATCTGCATCTTTTCAAGACATTGGAGTATATATTTGCTGATGCTTGAAATCATCAAAATAACACTTTTATTTTCTGAAATGTTATTTTGAAATGTTTGAGCACTTTTATCCCGTCAAAACTTGTAAACAAATAGGCATTATCTCTTGATAGTGATATTGTTTCTTTCATGAAATATAAATATTATCTCTCTGAAAACTATTTAATTCAATACAAAGTAACTTTGAGCCATTAAATACATTTGTAAACAAATGAAAATAATATTGTGCTTGTACAGAAACGCATTCATAACCTTCAGCTGGCGCTTTATGTGATGGCAGATATGATTGTATGCAATTCCCAGATGGACTGGCGTTATGAACATGAGTAAATGCAATAAGCACTAGTTTGGGGACAACCTGATGGCGTATATCGATTCATTTATAATCCTAGAGTTGCTGCACTAATAAAACTTATTAAAGCTGATAAAACCAGTGCAGAAACGTCGAATGGTTGTTTCCATTTATATATTAGCAACTCCTACAATTATCCATAGCGTGAATTGATATACAATGGGTGGTAGGGGTACCATTATTGTTCTGCACTTGCAAAAAAACATTTTCCACAATTTGTATCACTCAAATATATTTTTCCTTGCGATTGTATATCAATATCTCTAATTAACCTGATGGTTATTGGGTTATTATAAACGGGATATTTTTCATTCGTCAATGGCAGTGTGATGATAAAATGTGTAGACAGTGTGACATATAGGAAGATAATGTTAATTACTCCCTGCTTCATCAAGAGTGATGACAGCGAGAGAGATGTGCGTATTGGAGATGGGTCATACGATTTAGGACTCAATGTACCATAATCCCTTTCAATGCCGTGATGACCTGACGGTGTCAACGAAATTAACAAATCATAGTCAATGCGCAATAACGTATTATGGGATACCATTTATACTTCTGTACATTCTTAATATGTTATTATCTATTACCCCCTTTGTGTACCCAAATTGTCAAATAGGATTCTGGTATCTTGTATGGAATCGATAATGAATTCCAATACCTATACACTTAATATTTTGGCTGCAAGAGTTTTTTTTTATCTCAGAATTTTGCGGGAATCTAAAGAGTATAAGTTAGTACTAAATACTTGTTACAGCCATTCAATTATGCATAGTCAATTTTTTCTGAGTGTTGTGGGACTGCATATTTATATTATAAGTATTTCTGCACATATCAATCACGCGCCACTCATCTTCCATTCCTGTTTTCTTTCCTTTAGGAACAAGCATACAGATTTTATCGAGATTCCCCATCACCTTCAGCCATTTTGCAATAGTACAGTCTTCTTGAACATGTCGATTAAAATGATTATTTTTCCATTCTTTTTATCGCTGATGATGATATTAATGACGTAATGCAAGCATTCGTTTCTAAAAAGGCCCTCCTGATAAATACAAAGTGCCTCACATGGATGGGTAGGGAAAGGGTTCGGATGTTAAGAGATGCGTGGCATGTTTTATTCACAAATTTAATGGTAGACGGATTATGCAGGCCAGTTTCCTCTAGTTTTGTACTCTCGAATATATAGCACTGGTAATGTTTCTAAGCTGATGGTGGTGCACTAAATATACACTATAAAACGTATAATACCATGCAAATCAGAGATACAATACCACGATTCTGCTGTTATGTTAGCAGGTGCGTTTTTACTGCGATGATCATGACAAAAAGTGTAATGTTCGCATACTATTATTTTACTTATAAAATTCAGATCCATTCAAAACAATGTGGGTAAGTAAAACTGTATTCGTCTAATTTCGTATGGCATTTTTTAGTTGGAAGTTGTATTTTAGCCTCCATGACTATTATACAATCTAAAATTGTATGCATTTTGCTGTTTCATTTTAATTGTTGCGTTTTTTTTTCCTACTTGAAAAAAGGCGAGATTCATTAAATACTAGCCGGGCAATAAGGAGACCTATTTCTCAGTCTTGCATATGTCTTATTGTTGGAAATTAACTTCTTGAAGTACGAAAAAACAGGCAAGGTGACTTGTGCTTTAGCGTCATGAAGACGACAAAAACTCGAGTTATCTGTCACAACATATGAAAAGGCTTCATAATGTTCCCATCAGTCGGAACCCTGATCGAATGAGGACAAAGAAGATTTCTTGAAAATCAGCGAAGGATGGTAGTCTCTCTGCAATGTCGATATAATATTTTACTATTTCAGGCAAATCAGGCGTTATATAGCTAGGTCACACGACCATCTCATATTTCAAATTTTCGTTAGGGATGGGTTTGATCAACCACATGAAGTGTGACTGCTTATTCTAACACTCATGAATACGAGAAACAAGACTCCCGACCCCCCCCCCCCCCAATTTCTCAAATGGTGTTCTCCGCCACTTTTAATTATTTTCTGACATCACTGCAATAGCTAACATGGACAATACTAATGTCGGAGAAAAACTTGTTGCTCTTACAATACCGCCTGATGCATGCGGTTGAAGCTTATTGCCGCAGCACCCACCTAATAAACACCGTTCTGAAATGGACGGTCCCGTAAGTAAAAAACAGAAAGAAAAGAAAATGGGGACAAACAGGATAGGAAGTAGATCCAGCATTTACCTTGCACCAACGAGGATTTTGTACTATCTTTGGCACTCTTTGTTGCAAGGCCAATGAGTGATTTCCGTGCCCTTCAAAGTTGTTGCGGTCTAGGTAACTTCCGCGGTATTCCCTTCCTAACATACAACCATGATAAAAACTGTCGGCCTTTTGAAATAATTTAATGTCAAATGTTTCGCTGTATGTCTAATATAAACAAAGTATTTAACTGTTGAAATTTAGTTCCAAATATTTTTCCTGATTGTTTTCAGATTTTTAAATCTGCACGGTGCGGTTCAAAACGGAAAGGACAGCGTAAAAATAAATATGACCGGTGAAAGGAACTGTATGCCACAAACTCATGCAATATACAATGTGGCTTCTTAAATTTATGAAACTACTACCTATATATATATATATATATATATATATATATATATATATATATATATATATATATATATATATATATATATATATAAAATCTCCAGGATTTAAAGACTTAAAGCGAAAGATAATGAACCGCCATAGATGGCGCCCACAGGTGACTCGAGTTCTGTGTAATGACATAGGTGATGGCCACGCAAGCATCACAGAGTTATGGTACATCTAGCTTACACCCAAACTAGTTTTCACCTTTTACATAGATGCTAAGTCAATTTGTTTAGACATGTAGGTAATTCTTCTGTAATTTGTTCCTTTTCTTCAGTTTTGACCTTTTCATTACTTTGGATACCATTAATTCTCTGTGCCAAAATCTAAATATGTATTGAACTGTGACTCTGTGTGAGTGTGTGTGTGTCTGTCTGTCTGTCTTTGTGTATGTTCTTTAATGTCCCCTGAAGAAGACTTTATTTAGGTTGAAACGTAGCGCAACTTTCTTTTTGTTTTGCCCGCACCGTTTTTCAACTTTCCAAATATATATATATTGGGTCAAAGTGTGGATTAAGTCAAAAAAGGATTGCAACTAATGTTTCACGACCGATTTCTCTGTTTGTATCCTTTTTCAGTCGGAAATATTTTGTTTAGAAACAATCGCACAGACCTAAAAAATAATAAATAACTCTAGTTCCAATACGTAAGTCCCAAATTTTCTAAACCTTTGCTGTCAAAGTTGAGGGGTCTTAATCTCGCTAGTGTAAAAAAAAGTACATTATTTTTTGCGTTATTTTCGGTGAAAATGGGTTTAGATCATTGTCTAATCTTGCTTATAAAGAAATAGATTTATATTTGTTTTTAAATAAGCGTAACAGAGGCTATGGCATATTAAGTACCTCATGACACCGTGCTCCAAGCAAAATTAAATTTGTGCATAATCAAAATGACAGAAGCTTTAGGTTGATATTCCAAGAAAGTTCGTAAATATCATCAATAAAAGCAAATGGTATGTTCAGATGTATTCGTATAGTCATGGAACGAGGGGTCCTAACATCGTCCCTTTCATGCAAATTGAATGTAATTACGTGCAAAACGATTTTGCAGATACATAAAGGATAACAACTAATGTTTTAAGTTAATCGGAGAGAGAGAGAGAGAGAGAGAGAGAGAGAGAGAGAGAGAGAGAGAGAGAATCAGTAAGATTTTTACTCGCACGCGCGCGTTTCCGTAATTCCGCAATCCAGGGCCGGCGCAATGGTATTTGGCGCCTTAGGCGAACCTTCAGCCTTGCGCCCTTTTCCCCCGCCCCCCGCAATTAACTTTCGAAAATGAATATTGTGCATTAATATGAATAAAAATTCTGCATCTGTTTTTTTCTTTCTATTTTTAGACGATTCTTATCTTCTGTTTTACGCTATTTCTCTTTCTTTTTTTATTCATTCAGTTTTATGGCCCCCCCCCCCCCCAAATGTTTCCGCCCTAGGCGACCGCCTAGTTTCCCTAGTGGTTAAACCGGCCCTGCTCACAACCGCTTTTCGGTATAACCCAACTGCCACAATTTCCGCAATCGCTTTTTCAGAATAAGGCAACTGCCACAATTTTCGCAACCGCTTTTTTGTATAACACAACTGCCACAAGAGAGATGCTACAACATAAGTGTTTTATTACGTCCGAGTAACGGATGGAGAAATTATATACAGGTTAATTGCACATTTAATTCCGTATTTTATGGTTTGTCGTAAGTTTATAGCAGAGTTAGCGTCACTAATGGAGTAAGAATCACAAAAGCACCAAATGTTTCAACAACCAAAAGGCAGGAAGCATGCTTGTGTACCATAATGCCTCGCTAACCTGTTGTCCGTGTCATTAAAATGTCAGTTTTGGCAACTTTATATCTCAATCATGAAGCAGAGGCTTGAACAACTGAAACAATCGAGATGTTTCAGATTCATTTTATACAAATATATGAAAATCAGGATAACTTATATTTCGCCTTTCTTGATACAGTTTGGAATGGCAGTCTTTTTTTAAACTTTCACTTAAAATGGACAGAAAATGCCTTTTCAATTACATTTTCTCTGTGTATAAAGTTTGGTTTTCTGACTAACCTCAAAGCTGTGGACGACAAGATGGCAAAATTAGAGCATTTAATATCAACAGCACTTGGCATCATAAGAGAGTTACCACGACGTTGTTTTGCCAGTGCCTACCAAGATTATTTGATTATTATTGCATAAACAATGGCATACATAAATCTGTTATGTGAAAGTCATTGCTTAGTTTATAAGTTGCGAAAGAATTGCTCACGATTGGCCACTCATTCACAAACAAACAAACGAGAGATTTTCCCAGTAAAAAGTAGTTTCTGTCATTTACTTGGTAATTCAAAGTGTTCATTGGATATTAAAATATATAAGTACTTTAGTTATATCATATTAATAATAAACATTTAGCTTCCTTGGAGGATTGATCACTATTTGAAAAGGTGAATGCTGCAAATGCAGTGCTTGCTAAAATATTTAAGGGGATGTCACAAATTTAATGTCTGCATGGCTAATGCTTGGATTGAAAGTCCATCCTTTTATCCTACTTCCTTGCTAATGCTTGGATTGAAATTCCATCCTTTTATCCTGCTTCCTTGCTAATGCTTGGATTGAAATTCCATCCTTTTATACTGCTAATATATATATATATATATATATATATATATATATATATATATATATATATATATATATATATATATATATATATATATGGACAATTTGTTTCTATGTGAGCGATATGTATACATGTACATATTAGTATGGGTATGTATGTGCATTAAGATTGGTATATATGTATGTTACTATATGCAAACGTGTAAGTATGTATATTTGTTGCTATATGTATGTATGTGTACATGTGCGTGCGTGTGTACGTGTGTACATCACTGTCGCTGTATGATGGGATGTGTATATATGTGTAGCTACATTGTTCAGTTGAGCGTGTATCGTGAATATTTGTGATGCTGAAAAATTGTTATCTTTAAATTAATTTAAAGTTCTTGATTAATTCATGTTTTAGTCCGTAGAAAAAGCACATGAGCTTGTGTTATACCTTGTTTTAGCATGTACCGACTCAAGATAAAAAGTACTAGACTTGAAGGTACCAAATATGGCATACATGACTGATTAGGCGATAAAAGGATGCTAAATTTAAGTTCGTCGTTGGGTGCGCCATACAAAAAGCAAGGTATCATATTTCAAGTAGTACAGATTATTTTGACAGTCAGCCATAATCTTCAAGCATAAAATATTCGAACCAGAATAACACTAATCTCCAGAGTACAAAGCTGAATTCAGAGGCTTCACAAGTGATTGTTCAAGAACATATAAACTGAGTCATCACTCAACGCTCCTGTGATCTCATTCAATCATGCTTGCTCATTTAATAGCTGTATACAAGGAAAACCAAGACGGGATGTTCAGATGGATACACATTTGATAGACGCATCGAAAAATAACGTGAATTACAATATTTTTGCATCAATTACTTTGTATATATTGTTTATCTTGCAATATTTTATGCTGAAGGATTCTAATGAATTATGCATTATCGAATTCAAATAATCGTACTTTCATGTCATTCGCCTGATTAATTATCTGGTAAATGATTCTTTGAGGATTCAAGTGCACTAGCTAACATCGCTAATTTCAAATCATGTAGGGTACTGATCAGGTTCACCAAGCTGTTCTTCGCAAATTGACCCCCCCCCCCTTTCCTACATGAATGTTTGTCGGTAGTTTTAAACAGGTAACATTAGTAGAAAGTGGATATATTCATCTTTAATAGGTTGTGGCAGGAGTGTACTGGGTAAGCAACTCGGCCCTGGACTTATCTGCCGGGACAGCCCCGGGGTTTTGCTCACACCAGTAAAACACCGGTAAAAACGGATTTTTTTGCGGCGGCGGGCCGGGATTTGTCCCGGTATGCCAAATGGCCAGTACACCACTGGGTTGTGGTGCTATTTATTCATCTTGAATAGGTTGTGGTGCTATGTATTCATCTTGAATAGGTTGTGGTGCTATGTATTCATCTTGAATAGGTTGTGGTGCTGTGTATTCATCTTTAATAGGTTGTGGTGCTATTTCCAGTTTCAGTTCCGTGATTTTTACGCTTTATACTTATCAATATTAAAATACAAGTTAAAAAACCGTGTACAGTTTTCCACGGCATGTAGCAGATATTATAACACAAAAACACAATTTTTTAGAGATTTTGTAATTATGGCCTTCTAGTATTTTCAATATATTGATAGGGCATGTTGTTGATTTTTAACTACTCTTTGTGCATACTACAGCTGCTGTGACTTTTTAACTATTTGAGCCATACAAGAGGACAGGCGTGTGAATCGTTGAAATCAACAAGCAAATGAATAATATTTTTCAGTAGGATTTCAGCTTGAGATTGTTCTATTTCTTTTCATATACCCCAACCTCTACACGCATGACGATTTACCGTATTACTCGCTAAAAAGAGGAAATTCACAATTCTACTCTAATACAGTGGAAATATACACAAGGAACCTCTTGGGAATACACAAATTAAATTTATATTCGGGCTCAATAACTACACTTTTTCAATTCGCAATATTCCCTCATTTCATGTTCGTTGTAAGCGGATTCCATTGAACAAAATAGTTTATGCAGTAAAAGATGGAGAGAAAAAGAACCAAAAAAAAAAACGTTACGATCGTCTGACGTAACCCCAATATCAAAACAACACCCTCCTCACAGCTTATACACGTTAAGAATATATCGCTGCCGTAAGGCTATTTTAACCCCAGCGTCATCAAAACGTTAGTTCATTGTCTCTACACATTAGTACACGAGCACGTTGGCTGGATCCTATGTTGCTTCTCTTATCACAAATTGAAATCCAATCGAAACCGAGGGGAAAAGAACCAGACTGTGTGGTGGCTTATATGCGCATGAGTGTGACGTTATCGTTATATTGTGACGTCTGTAATGTGCTACCTTATAGCATAGTCATCACTGTGCTCCATCACTGCAAGAAAAGAATTCTTACAATTTTTCCTCCTGCGTATTAGACAAAATTGTCACATTCTGCGCTAAAGCCATTGTAAAGAAAAAATCGCAACACATGCAATCTAAATTGAATGTAATATAGTTATCAAAGCGTACGGTTTTCGCCTGGTGACATTTTACCACCGTATTTTACAGCGTTGTGGCAGCAGAATTATCCTACCAAAGGGAGGTAACCCACTGTGAAGATTATCTCAAAACTAAGAATACTAACGTGACGGCAAAATTTAAAGGAAACTTTAAAGTTGTTCCAAATACGTTGCAGACAGATCCGGTAGTTTTGGAACTGATGTTGACGAAAAACTGTTCAAATTGTTTGTGATGTTCTGGATATCAAAACCAAAAAAAAAAAAAAGAAAGAAAAGAGCAGAAAATGCAAGGTTCATTGTCCAGAAAATACTTGTAATGTGGGAAATTCATCAGATCTTGCAAATCTCATCTAACAAGAATGAAAAGAATTTCTCATCCCAAAATGTTGCAAGCGGTGAACGACTTGGAGGAGGTGGGGTGGGGGCCTGCATCTGTTCCTAGAAAACTGAGCGGATGCACGTGACAAACTACGCATGTGAAGAAAGGTAGGTATCACAGTGCAAAAAAATTATCCACTTAACGTTACCACCCCCGTAACTTAATCTGAGGAAGAGCACCAAGCGTATTCCAAATTCCTTTGAATTGCCGTGCACTTGATTTATCACTTGTAAGTACTCTAAACATTTCAGAAATCGTGTAATGAACGTTTCCATATCAAGTGGAATTTGGATGTTGTGAATAAAACACTTATTCCTTATCGATGGTCTTGCAGTTAACCGACAGGTGGTTGTCATTTCTGTAAGTACAGATTCAGCTCAAATGGTTCAGGCTCTTATTTGTTCCTGATATTAAAGAGAAATTAAATTAGGATAATCTTGGGACTCTGACACTGAGATCTTAGATAATCCTGGAAGTTCACACAGAGATCTAAGAAGCTTCTACCCATCCGACTTTGTATCTTGTTCATTACCTTCAAGTAGTGTTGTCTTTGCTAATGAAAAAAAGATACGTAACATTTCTAACCATAAGATTAGCTTGCTAGTAGGTCATGTTTAAAAGCATCATCCATCAGCAGATTTACAGCTCTGTTTACGACTCTGTTTTCAGTGATTGATTAAAACCAAAAAAAAACAGCATATGACAAGAGTACAGATTTTTGCTTTAACATTGCAAGCTATTTCTAATTGTGTAGACAAAGATCTGTTCAAAGCTATCAAAGCAACGTTTCAGATAGTTCAAGCTCGACCCATGACAATTGTCGTAAAGTTTGTCTGAAATTCAGGACAATCCAGACAATTTCAGACCGTGTTAGTGAATGACCAAGGCAATTAGGTGCACGACTGAGATGTTGTTTGTGCATGTAATAAAGAATGTGTAATTGGGGATTAAATAAAATTTTCTCAGTATTCTACCTCAATAAATTTAAATACAGCTTCAATTTTTTATTGTATTCTTTACTCAGAAATTTTAAACTTCAATTTTTTTTAATTGTATTCTTTATTCAGAAAATTAGCAAAACCAAACACAAAAGAACAATTTATTTCTAACAGTCAATGATACAAAAACAGGAATTATTCATTATCAACAGGATGCATTTATTACCTTCCTGTTATACTTTACGGTGTATTGGATGATTTAATTATTTACTTCCTTACACATGATTTACTATATATTTGTTACAGTATACATTTTCTTTTAACCAGCTCTTATTCAAAATAGTAGACGTAAGACAAAGAATATAGTAAACTTGACTGACAATTGCGATTAGTGATAACAAAAATTATTCCAAAGCTTGAAATGATTTTAAAGGATTTTTTTAAAGTAAGCTACGTGTATCTGCCATAATTTGTATTATTTTTTTAAATTTGTTTTAGTTATTTAGTTATTTATTTATTTATTTATTGGGGGAGGGGTGCCTCAGAATCATAACTGTGCCAAGGTTGTGGACCTTGGAATCATCGTTTACATATTCTAATAGAGGGTGTATGGTCAATATACAATTTCTAAGTTATGTGTCATAATGATCTAGTAGAAAGAAAACCTTGCTAATATTGCAATGTTCACTACTTATTTCACTGTTGTAGTTTCATACATATAGTAACGTAAGTTTCCGTTAATTAATCATTCACATCTTCATAAGTTTATATCTTTTTTTGCAATATACTTATATTACTTTTAATATAACCTATTTAGGAGATTTCTAGGCTCTAATTATTAATAATAATAGAAGAAGAAAAGGGAAAAAGAAAATAAATGTTTCTTGAAAGGAGAAACAGCTGTAGCCATGTATATGTGCTCAAAGAAGAACACATACTTCTTATTCATAGAGATTGAAATACAATACAGTTTTGTTTTGATCCATTCATGGTAACAGTTATATAAAAAATACGTGTAAATATCATGTGTCATATAAGGTATGAGATAAAGAACAAATAGATCTGTCAGATGAAAATTAACATGCTTTGTCTTCACAAACTAATAGGCTTCGTGAACATAAGATTATTCATTCAACTGTTTGTATAATAACCATTTGCTATCAAACTTTTCCCATTCCCAATTTCTGTATTCATTAAAAAAGAGGACATTTTGTCGCAGGCAGCCACAGGTGATAAGAAAGCGTAGCGGATTGTCGCCCGTGGCTTGCGATGATATAATCCCAGTTGAAGTTAAATTTATTTTTAAAAGATTTTATAGCTATTATTAGTATTCTTTTAAAATTTTATAAGTTCTAAGAGATAATCTACTTTTAATGTTGTAAACACATTTTCAGGAACCATCTTCATTAATAGCATCTTTAACATAAACGATACCTTTCTGAAGCCATATATATATATATATATATATATATATATATATATATATATATATATATATATATATATATATATATATATATATATATATGTGTGTGTGTGTATTTAAAAAAAAACAAACAACACTTTCACCGTCTAAGTTTATGCTGGAGTAAAACCATACTGATGTTTTGCAAAAAAATATTAAAGTGAATTAACTTTAATTCATTTATGTAATTCTGAGAAGGCGCCAAACACGTCTATCCAAAAAAATGAAGGTTTTTTTTTTCTGATAGACTGAACAAAATCTTGTCAGAAAAAGAAGAGATAATCAATACTTGGTACCGAAAGTTGTGAGGGACTTTTCCATTTAGTTTTCCCAGACAGCATTCTCCAGAACCTCACTCATAGTAACCTTATATTATAATTTTTTATTATTTTTTTAAATTTTTTGTTTGTTTGTTTGTTTGTTTGTTTGTTTATCTTTTGCTCAGTTCAGTAGAAACTTGTAAAAGAGTGTATTGGGTTCATTAAGTACCTGTTCTAATGGATTTGGTAAAGCTAATAAAAGATGAGAAAGTTTTGAGATCGCAAGATTTTTAGAATTGATATCTCCTCTCTACATGGTGTAAGGATGCGCTTGTTCCATTGTAAAAGTACATTTTTAATTTCTCTAACTTAGGTGGGATAGCTAAGAATTTTAATATTCTCTAATATTTTAGAACTTGGCCCGCAAGAAGACAAATTCATTGTAATCCCAGTTAAGTTTATATTCGGAACATAATTTCAATATGTTGCCTGCTCTGCTTCCTAACCAAATTACTGTTGTTTTTCTATAATAATAGTAAGACCTGAGATTTTAGTATATTAATACAAAAGATCCAAAGCAGATTTCAAAGACTGTTCTGAACCACCAAGAGTAATTGATGAATCGTCTGCATATTGCGAATTAACATAAGTTGTACCACCAACATGTATCCCTTTAATATTCTTATTTTTATTTTATTTTTATCATATGAGCCAATATCTCCGCACACAAAATAAAGATATGGGACGAGATGATCGCCTTGTCTACGTCCTCTTTCAATATGAAACCATTTAGATACTTGTCCATTAATAGTTACACATAATTTGCTGTTTCAATAAAAAAATGTTGTATTCATTTTATAACTGATTTCATCAAAATTATAGAAATTTATTACTGTATCCATGAACAACCATGCAACAGAATCAAATGCGTTTTCGAAATCAATTAAAAGGAACAGACCAGGAATTTTATGTTCTCTAGTGTAAAACAACAGATCATACAAATTCCCAATGTTCTCACCCACGTGACTTCCTTTCAAAAACCCCGTTTGATCTTCGTATGTAATTGTAGAGAGTACAGTTGTTATCATTTTTACAATACAAGCAAGAAGCAATTGTATATGAAACATTTAAAAGTAAAATAGGTCTCCAGTTTGAAATATATTTTTTAGGTTTATCACCTTTTGGTATACATATTATGACACCCTCTTTCTGTGTGTGGGATAATTCCCCGTGTTCATATACAAAATATATTGCTTTCACCTAAAAACAACCAATATCTTTCAACAACAACAAAAAATGTAGAAAATTCTACCGTGAAACCATCAGATCCTGGGCTTTTTCATATTGCATTTTTGGAGACTATTGGTGTCTTGTAGATAGGATATAGGACCATTCATTGAATCCTTCTGAATAGTATTTAATTTCGCAATATCGGAGTCATTTCCAATAATCTCAAGACCACCAGGTTCAATTTAGCGTTGTTTTTTTTTTTTTTTTTTTTTGGGGGGGGGGGGGGGGTTATAAATTACTATAGTAAAGCTTAGATTCTTCCAAAGATTCCTCTGGAGTTTTTGTTATTGATCCATTGTTTTGGACAAGTGCAGGCTTAATTTTACTAATGTAGTTTCTGTTTTCCAGATTACAGAAATATTTGGTTACTTTCTCCACTCCCCACCCCTCTTCAATCCATTTCGCTCTAGCCCAGACCTTTATTCCTTCCATTTTCTTCTTCCTAATCTCCTGAAGTTTTCTCTTTTTTCATCTAATTTTGGTAATTCGTTTGCATCATTTATTTCTTCTAAAAACTTTATCTCTTTAAGCAGTTGATTCTCCTGCCTGTATCTGCCATATCTGTAAAATTGTCGTTTGTGTGAAATTTGTACTGACCCAAGACATTTTACTTTTTCGGTAACAAATTTAAAAATATTTTTTCCAAGTTTTAATGGAAAATTAATACTATTTTTAAAAAAAGCCCAATACGATCTACATTAAACAAAAGATAATATTTATGGATTTTTGATGCAAGGAATTTCCTTGATGCTGATCAAAGATTTTCCTAGAAAATTTAACATTTTCTTGTTTGTTGCAGTTTAAATGCTTAATATTAGGGTTTACAAACATACCTGTTCAACTGTACTAGACAGATATAACAATATCATGGAAATATTAACTAATACCATGTTGGATGAATCAGAATATTAAAAATAATAACAAAACAAATGCAAATTAATGTTTTAAGTCATCAGTTTTAATCAGCGTATTTTTTTAACAATAATTAAATAAGGAGACCAGAACATTATATATATATATATATATATATATATATATATATATATATATATATATATATATATATATATATATATATATAATTTAGCATGGATAAATGCTAACCGTAGTTAAACATATCCCGACTGACTGTCTGACTGTGACCGGGTCCTTGTACATCGTTGCAGACGACACTGACACCAGCACATATATTTGCATTATGTTTACACGAGAACGATTATACTTACCTGTGTATCAATCAATGTCCTTAGGAGATTTATTATTTATTTGAAACATTTTAAAAATTGTTCTCGCCCTTTAATTCGCGCGGAAACACTGTGCAATGCACTCGTCAACAGACGACGCCACTTTGCTAACACGCTATGCCTTGCTTGTAAAACATACCGCCACTGGTCAGCAAAAAGCAAGTTTAGGTAAACAATGAACGATGTAAAGAACTACGCTGCATCAGATCTACACACGAATCAGAGCGATTAATTGTGATTTTGAAAATCGTTCAATCTCTGAAATCCCCACTGAAAAAAGACAATAATGTAAATAGTCGGCCATTGTCTGGGACGGATGCGCATTTAAAACACTCATCACATATTGCATTGATATTCAAGATTGGTTGATTTTAATATAGCTTGTAATAGTACTTAAGACAAATTCATAATCAGTATGTCTTTTGAAGTAAGGTGTCCACAACCATAAATTGTTCTACACATCATAGTCACCCTGAAGGAAGATATAGAAGTAGTTTGCATAATCATGTATCAGTATTTTACAGCCGTTAGAAATAATATTACGATAATAATAATAATAATAATTATAATAATAATAACTTTATTTTTGTGGGGATAATATATTTGGTTTGAATCAATCAATCAATCTTACATGTAGCCCTCATTAATAGGATATTAAAACTATAAATGTAACGTATATGTACAAATATAGCTCTAATTACTAAAGTGTCTGACACACTCACATGTACTCGTAAAATACACTTACACACATTAGATTAAAACATACATACACACATAAGATATACATGTACGTTTGGGTGATGGGAAGGTGGTGGAGGTAACAAGTTAGGTATCTCAATTTACTTCAGCTATGGCATAGTCACAAAGAAGAAATTTGCGCAGAGCGTTCTTAAAAGAATAGAGTGTTAGTATTTGTTCAAAATCATTGGGAATGATATTCCACAACACTGCTGCAGAATATGTAAAAGATGTTTTGTATAGAGTCGTTTTGAATTGAGGGAAATGAAGATTAAAGTACGAAATAGACTACAGATTGTGTGAGCGGATATATTTTATTTATCTTACATAAGTAAACAAAGAGCTTCTGACCAATTTCCAACGTCAGTCTTCAGATATATAGAAATTTTCAGAATCACTGATACAAGATCTATAGTTTCCCAAAGCACTACATGCTTAATATATGTTTGGTGATTCAGCTTTTACGAATGAGGGAAAACACTATGATGAACAATCTGCCGTATATAGTTGAAGGTAATACGATCAGTAGAATATTCTGTTTACTGCACTTTCCAAGTTGATACTTTATCTTTAGTTGTGACGATGATGTGTACATACATACATACATACATACATACATACATACATACATACATACATACATACATACATACATACATACATACATACATACATACATACATACATACATACATACACTGTAGCGTACTAACGGGAGTGGGCGGACGGGGCGGTTGCCCCAGGCGCCAGAGGTCTCGGGGCGTCAAAACAGCTGATAAAAATTCGGGCTTCGTATTCGAGTAGGATTTGTAAGAATTATTCGCGTCTCTCATTTTGCAAAGTTATTTGGCTGGAGATATCAGGACAGCAAAATGTTTTCAAAATGGTCACTGATGTCGTCGTCAACCTACTGACATGTGCTGAGGTGCCAGGGCTCGGTAGGCGGGACCAAGTAAGGGTCAAGTTAAGTGTCTCATTATACCACTTCAGGTTCGTGCTGGGGAGACAAATTTACGTTGAAAGCTATATTCGTATGTGTAAATTAGACATAAGTTGTGTTGAAAGCTAGGTTTATTATGTGGTATTTTGTATAGCCCGAAACAAGATATTCTTTACACCTACATTCCGCTCTCTCTCTCTCTCTCTCTCTCTCTCTCTCTCTCTCTCTCTCTCATGCACACACCTATGATGTTTACCTTCAGTATGACTAATCTGAGACGGATGTCAGTGTGAAAACTTTCCATATTACCGGTGACTCGGAGAATCACCCTTCTTATTATGCTGGTATTTTTATTATTCTTACAAGTATTTTTTCACATAGACACACGGAATATATAATACTTTACAATTTATGTTCATATAACAAGACTTCCAATCGGCGCAAATAATCTATGAAATGAATATAGGTCATAGGGTGTAAATACACACTAAAAATTTTGTTAGATAATTTTTCAACCGACATAGAATCAAAGAAGAAAATGCATTAAAGAAAATCTCTGACTATGAAATTGAGATCGTAAATATACATTAGACGGTTATGTAAATTTTCAACCGGGATAGAATCAAAGAAGAAAATGCATTAAAGAAAATCTCTGACTATGAAATTGAGATCGTAAATATACATTAGACAGTTATGTAACTTTTCAACCTGGATAGAATCAAAGAAGAAAAATGCATTCAAGAAAATCATTGAATGTAAAACTGAGCTCATAAATACGCGTTAGATACTTATGTAAATATATTACATTTTATTAGCTTTTGCAATCTTAAAATTTTTTCATCTTTCTTTAGAAGAAAACTCAGCCTAATGATTTATATTATATTCAGGATTCTGGCCTGATCTTGGTAATTTCTGTATAGTTTCTCATAATTTAGTCTGTGTAAAATGCTTATATCAAACTGATGCACGAACACCTGTGCTTAACTCTCTGTCTCTGTCTCTCTTGAACATATAGAAATTCTGAATCAAACAGGTTGACACCACACAACAAATCTTCTTTTCATTCCTCGCTTACAATAAGGAGAGAATGTCCGCATTTAGATAAAAATCAGGGACAGTGTATAACACATGTATATTACAATCCGATACAACCAATAAAGAATCGGTAGAAATAAAAAAGGAAAATCCCTCAGCTTGCAATATTTTCAATTATAAGAGAAATGTCTAATCAAGGAAGGAGATAGATTGCCTGCACTGGTTCACGATAACGTTTAGCTGGAGATACAAGTTTTAAAAAAAACAAACATTTCTTTATTTAAATATTGTCCACGTTTCAGTTACTCCCACGGATCAAACTGATTATAAATCTGACATAGGACGTTAACAATGAGTTACTTTTGGACCTGGTGTGTATCATCTAGTGAAATATGAGCTCATATTTCACTAGATGATAGACACC
Organism: Margaritifera margaritifera; assembly: GCA_029931535.1. Lineage (NCBI taxonomy): Eukaryota > Metazoa > Mollusca > Bivalvia > Unionida > Margaritiferidae > Margaritifera > Margaritifera margaritifera. The sequence goes on from JAQPZY010001656.1 coordinate 2,370,818, forward strand.
AGGTCCAAAAGTAACTCATTGTTAACGTCCTATGTCAGATTTATAATCAGTTTTATTCGGCTCAATAGTCATATGGTTCTGGTAATCGGAACACCTCGTAATATTCTCCGTTTTCAGACTGATTCTGGGAGAGGACAGGTTCTTGTAAGGCCTGTTTCTCATTCAGACCAGCAGCTGCGGGATTCTGATCTAATGGCAAGCCTGCCATTATGGTTTTAAAACATGCTTGCTAGAAAGCTGACTGCAGGCATGCCTCGCCCTTGCATGCATGACAGCGGGAGGATAAACTTCGAAGTTGGCCCAATCATAGTTCACTTACTTCATCAATACATGGGGTTATTGTATTTCACATTATTTCTAATAACGATTAAATAAGTAACAACGATGATGATAATAAAAGCATTTTAAAATTTAGCATAGTCCTGTAAATATACACACGGCCAACAGAGATATGCATAGAAAACATGATGACGCCAAAAGGTTGCAACGTGAAGATATATCAAAACTGAAAACTGTAAAAAAAAAAAAATCTATGCATCGTTTCTAATAAACTTGGTTTAAAATAAGTTTCAACCTTTTAACTATCGCATTCATGCTTATGAAACAGCAAATAACATAAATGGTTGCGAATATTGTTTTACTTTTGGGTAACACTAAACATATCCTCTGGGTGTATAGTCATTTTAGCAGAAGATAATTAATTGACATACATTGTGTTATTGTAAGATAGTATTGGACCGATCAATGGTAGTTTACCTTGCTCTAAAATTACATCAGGCGAAATGTTGCCGAATAAATCTAATGTTTCATGTATCCCTTCCATAATAACCAAAAACAATTTTTAAAAAAATTGGATTAACAACAATGGCTTTGGCATCGCAAATCCCCACACTTTATTGTAGTTTTCAAACCCTACCCCGAGAGTGGGATATAATGAAAATCCGTCACGTATATAGGATGTCTCTTTCTGCTATGACTGCATATATGAAGTGCGGTCATAAATATTCGAAAATGTAATTTTAATTACAAAAAATATTTTTTTACCTCTGACCCGCACCCCCACCCTCCACCAGAGGAACCCCCAGGGTAGGAAGCCCAATGATGACACCCATCTCACAGAGGGTTACCCCAGGGCAACATAACAATAACGTGTTGTGAATTTCCAACTAGCGTTTTAGGACGAGATGTGGTAGCGTACAGACGGACGTACTTACGGAGAGACAGACCGAAAGTGGGTAACACACCCCGAAGCTTTTAAAAAAATGAGTGGGAATAAAGCTGAATTATATGTATATTGTTCAATTTATTTCCGTGCCGATTCTGCATACATATATACATACGCACATACACGCACACATACATACATACATACGTTCCATCCATCCATCCATCCATCCATACATACATACATACACATGAACTGAGTAGGCAAAACATAGCAGAGTCAGATGGACATACCTAAAAACTATGATACTTTCTCCGTTCTATTTATGTGATAAATAATAAAGATGATAATAATTTTCCAGTAGAAAAATACAACAGTTGTCTTTGATGGCGTCATATGCTGGTAACTGAATCCGAACTAAATGATTTTGGAGATACAAAAGTATTTCCTCTCCATAATCAACACTGAATCATATTACATCAATTAAGTCAGACTGCACCTAATACCCCAACACTGAATCATATTACAGCAATTAAGTCAGACTGCACCTAATACCCCAACACTGAATCATATTACAGCAATTAAGTCAGACTGCAACTAATACCCCAACACTGAATCATATTACAGCAATTAAGTCAGACTGCAACTAATACCCCAACACACAATCATATTACAGCAATTAAGTCAGACTGCAACTAATACCCCAACACTGAATCATATTACAGCAATTAAGTCAGACTGCAACTAATACCCCAACACTGAATCATATTGCAACAATTAAGTCAGACTGCAACTAATACCCCAATACTGAATCATATTACAGCAATTAAGTCAGACTGCAACTAATACCCCAACACTGAATCATATTACAACAATTAAGTCAAACTGCAACTAATACCCCCATTTTAACAGCTGAGTTCGTCGTTTTTATACGACTCATTTTGTAAATGAAGGTTGATCTGAATCCCAGGTTTGTAAAGCAAGCTTGTATTATTCTTTCTTGTTCACTGTTACATAATTTATATACCTGAATATTATTTTTCTATAGCTGAATACATTGCAAAACTGTTGGCATCTTTTTTGTAAACTGAATACTTCGAAAGCTGTTTGACTTGCAATGTATAATACTCATAAGAAAGCTATTTGACTTGCAATGTATAATACCATAAGAAAGCTATTTGACTTGCAATGTATATTACCATAAGAAAGCTATTTGACTTGCAATTTATAATACTCATAAGAAAGCTATTTGACTTGCAATGTATAATACCATAAGAATGCTATTTGACTTGCAATGTATATTACCATAAGAAAGCTATTTGACTTGCAATGTATATTACCATAAGAAAGCTATTTGACTTGCAATTTATAATACCATAAGAAAGGTGTTTGACTTGCAATGTATATTACCATAAGAAAGCTATTTGACTTGCAATTTATAATACCATAAGAAAGCTGTTTCACTTGCAATGTATATTACCATAAGAAAGGTATTTGACTTGCAATTTATAATACCATAAGAAAGCTATTTGACTTGCAATTTATATTACCATAAGAAAGCTGTTTCACTTGCAATGTATATTACCATTAGAAAGGTATTTGACTTGCAATGTATATTACCATAAGAAAGCTATTTGACTTGCAATTTATAATACCATAAGAAAGCTATTTGACTTGCAATTTATAATACCATAAGAAAGCTATTTGACTTGCAATTTATATTACCATAAGAAAGCTGTTTCACTTGCAATGTATATTACCATTAGAAAGGTATTTGACTTGCAATTTATAATACCATAAGAAAGCTATTTGACTTGCAATTTATATTACCATAAGAAAGCTGTTTCACTTGCAATGTATAATACCATAAGAAAGGTATTTGACTTGCAATGTATATTACCATAAGAAAGCTATTTGACTTGCAATTTATAATTCTCATACAAATTGAATGAATAGATGTTTGGTAATGAAATTTATATTATTCCGTACCAAGACAGTTAGTCAATGAAGCAGTGACACGTTGTTGTTCGTTGTCCTGAATGCTTTACCTTTTCAAAAGGACAGAATTAACCGCCTAGAGAAAGATGGGAGATGGTGGGAAAGAAAATACATATACATTTTTTTCCCAGCATATGCCCTGCTGTTTTTTTTAAATTTTATTTTCTGCATCGATTTATTTTGCTATTTTAGTTTTACACCTCTTCTATTTTAATCCATGTATAAAAGCTTTTATTTCATGATTTCAAAGTCATTGTTGGTCCACTATAGAAAATGAGTAAATGAGTGCTGGAATGTTTTTATAGAAAATGAGTAAATGAGTACTGGAATGTTTTTATCGAAAATGAGTAAATGAGTACTGGAATGTTTTTTTTTTTACACATATGCCTTAACCGTCTTAGTATTTCAAGGTATTTTAAAAAGTTTCGTTTTCATGAAAGTTGAGATATAAACTCTTTTTCATGGCTTTAACTTATCGTGGTTTATATATATATATATATATATATATATATATATATATATATATATATATATATATATATATATATATATATATATATATGGCATCCTATATTTCAACCGACATTTGAGAAACAATGACTTATGAAATATGAACCGAAGTACTCTTCCAGTCACAAAAGTATATATTTGATGCAAGTCTTTGAAGGGTTCTTGCATAATATTTAATAACTGATGAATCAAAATGGCGATAGAATCAAGAATCCATATAAAAAGCAATGACAGACAAATCTTCCGGGGAATTCGGGAGCGCTATCCTCGAACTGGTAAATTTTTAGATTCACTTATGGACTGAATGGAATTATGAAGAGCTTATTTCCGCTTCAGCATCCAAGTTATAACCAGTGGCAGTGCGAGGGTTCGATGCGCCAGGGGACATTGTTCTTTAGTGGCACTCCTACTTTGCCACAGAGAACAGTTTTTATGTCATTTGCCAAACTCCCCCCCCCCTCCCTACGCCCCGGTTACAGCTGCAAAAAAAGCTCCCGACGGCGTCCACACCCTCTCTCCGAGAGCCCAAGGGCAATTTCCCCCGCCCCAATTACCCCCCCCCCCCCCATCGCGCCGCCACTGGTTCTAACCTGATCCGCGCCCGGCTGTGATTCATATACTTCACGCTGTGATGAACCTCTGACTTAGCCAGATGTGACTTAACCAAATCAACAAAAGCAACAACAACAACAACAAAAGCAACAACAACAACAAAAACAAAATCTGAAACATAATCATAGAAAGATTAAAAAAATATTTAGATCTCAGTCCTAAAGCCTCGCTTGAAACGCACAAAGAGGAAATGAAAATTCCTTTTACTTAACAATTGAAACCAATTACAAATTTTTTTACCAAGCTTCTGTAACAAGCATTTAGATTAATTATGTGATGCAGAAAACTATAAGTTATTAGTTCATAACACCATATAGGAACTGCATTTGTGTTCATGCTGTTATGTATATTAAATTTATAATATGTGTCCATGATTGTAAGTTGTACTTCAGTCAGATTGTGGTCATTTTGTAAACAACATGTTTACATAGCATTTGAGTTCAAGGCCGGTTTTGTTAGCATCTGGACTGTTATTTCCATGACTTGTTGTGACAAAAGTCAGGTACACAAAGTAATTTTTATTACAAATTAATTATATTCTGATGTGGGAATTGTCAGGTACACACACACACACACACACACACACACACACACACACACACACACATATATATATATATATATATATATATATATATATATATATATATATATATATATATATATATATATGGGCTTAGTAAACAATAGATCATTCGGGTTCTAAAGGTCTTGTTCTAAACATCAGTCTGCAAAGAAGCTATTTTAATAATCAGATGTTACAGTTGTGAAAACCGGATATAATTCAGAGAAAAAAATTATTTATTTAAAATATTCAGTGCAAATACTAAAGTGATCATAGAATTTAGAACTTTTTGGGATGTATGTGAATTCATTCAAACGTTCCGGATTACATCATTGTAGTACATAGGGACATTCAGGACGTGTGGTACATCAGGACATTCAAGCCTATTGGAATTCATTCAGACCATTCTATATTTTTGGACACTTAGGATTATTTGGACTTTAATTCACGTTATTGTAAGAGTCTTTTGCATTTTCAGTTTAATTGTCTAGAAATTTTATTTTACTTGATTTTGTTGGTTTTACTTTGTTTTTGTCACATATTTTTAGGCCATAAAGTCGTAACAATGGGCTTTGATAATATTTGTAATCAATGGTTAAAATATAGTTTGGTTATTTATTTCTTGAGACTTTTTATTATTTTTATAACTATTTGTAATTATAAGAATTGAACTTTCTATTTTACAGGATTCAAGAAGTCATGAGCCTGAAAATCGATTACAGAAGTTAAGTTCCTAAATATTGTGCAATGTTTGGTAAAATGTAATTTACTGGAGAGTGTTTAAGCAGAGAAGTACACACAATTGTCAACAAATGTTTCAGAATTCAGGGTTCGAAATTAACTTTTTTAGTACTAGCAGTTTTTTTTTAGTTGTAATAGTTTTAAGTAGCAAACATCATGCTATTTTCAATGTCTACTAGTACAAAAATTAAAAAAAATATCACTAGCAGGAAACTTCTAGTTCGTTTTTTTTCAGGTAGCATGGTCACTAAGATAAATTAAAGTTGTCTATTTTTAAATTTTTTTTTTTTTTAGCCTAATAACTGATATAGTTGTTTTCATTATAATACAATATGGTAAGCGGGTGCTTCACATCAGGTGTTTTGAGACGAAAATCTCTCTCTCTCTCTCTCTCATGGTTACATGTTTACTTACCTGGAATGGTGGCTGTACACATATCCCTCTGTCTCTTCGCAGTAGAGACAAATATAATCCCCTATACACAGGTATTCCCCCATCCCAGGCTCCTGGTTGAATTCATTCAGCTGTAACGACAGAGGTTGGGCATAAGTGGTAATGAACTGCCTTTATCATATTTTCTATAATTTCTGCATACGACATTCTTGTCACTGAAAGTAAATTTAGGTATGTTGGAAAATTTTCTCTAATCAAATGTTCTAATTTGTATCTTGATAACACTCTTTGCAGGACTTCTGTGACGTTCTGTCGAGGTAAATTGTCAATTTGCGCCAAACTGTAAACTGACTCTCTGTGGGACTTCTGCGACGTTCTGTCGAGGTAAATTGTCAATGTGGCGCCAAACTGTAAACTGACTCTCTGTGGGACTTCTGTGACGTTCTGTCGAGGTAAATTGTCAATGTGGCGCCAAAATGTAAACTGACTTCTGCTCTTCTCGTATCCAAATTAAGATTATCATCCTATACCGCGGGCAGACAAGCGTTGAAAGTCAGTCGAGCATGGCGATGACATTGATCATTTCATTCTCGAGATGAGCGTAGTAAATTCGGGAAACACCCGCCTATTCGAAATTTCTGATTCAAACCGCTTCCTGTAATGGCAGTGAGTAATTTAGTGCATTCCTTCCTGTTAAAGTTTTGATCTAGGTGGATTTGGTTTGTTTTTTTATATTTATAATGTCTGTGATATTTATTCTTAAGCAGGAATCACTTGCTTTGTGATTAAGCAGGCATGAAAAAAGTACTTCAAAGAATTGAAAAACACGCTTCTCTTTAATTACTTCCGCCGTGAGTTTTGAAAAGCAACTATAATTAAAAAACGAAACAAAAAATCACCATAGGAAATCCCTTTTTTTTAGAACATCCCCAATTAATAATAGGTGGACCGGCGCGAAGGGCAAACGAGCCATTAAAAAGAGAAATGTCTGAAAGTATGAACACACTGCATTAATTTTTGTTTACTGAGTATTCAAATATTTTCATCTCTATTTCAGCTTAAAATTGTACCATGTTGGTTAGGTATAAAATCCTTTATTGACTGAATAACTGGGGTTTTTACGACACTTTTGTTCCCCCCGTCATGCCCAGGCGAACAAGGTTAGATGAAGCAAACATCCTTGCCACGCGTGTCTGCTTTCAATGTTATTAAGTTAAATCAGTTACAAAGTTGCTTCCTACGGAGGGTTTCATCTGCTGTATGGATAAGAACGTCAACAGTTTTCATCATCGAGGTTATGCATATAATAGATATATGCTACCGTCCTCTTAGTAGGTTAATGACATCAAGGTATTACATTTATTATCTTAAAATTCAGGGGCGGATCCAGAAATGTCTTTAGGAAGAACGTAAACAATTATGCGAGGAGTCTGTGGGACGGGACCCCCGGTGGTGGTCCCAGGGGGGCGAATCCACGGAAAGCTTCTGCATTTTAAGGGTTCCAGGGCATAATTTTAACCATGTAACTAAAGAAAACCTACGCTAGGAACGTTCCGGTTGTTTCGCGCTCATTATAAATCTGCTTATTCGTTTCTGTGTGTTTCATTCACGACCTATTTACCTTGCAAAAGAATGGCAAACCACTGAAAAGTTACAAATTTAAATTGATGTACCAGAGATGGATTAAACATAATCCCATTTACGTCATGTTTAAGTTTTCTTTATATGTAAGATTATACAGATCAGACTTAGTTCCTCCGCCTTGATCATTGCGAGATTCAAAGAAAGAAACTTTGCTCATTTTTTAAATCATAATTTGGCTTGAAAGGATTGAACAAAAACTTAAAACCCTTGCCAGCATCTAATAGTCGGCAAACAATACATTGTGGTATTTACCTTTAATCACGATAATTGCATTTTGGGCTACATGATGGAGAAGCGTCGGTCCACAGAAAAAATTAAGGTAAGAATATTGCAAATAGCACATCCGGTATTGCTTCAAACGGTAATAGATACATTTTCTCGGGCCTCAGAGAGCCATACCTTCATTGTCTAAAGGACATATACACCCTAATTTGTACTAGAAAATATTATTAATTTCCGAAGTTAAATAATTCTGAGATAAAGGCAATGCAGTCTAATGTAAGGAAAATCTCTCACTAGCAAACTCCTGTGTACTACAAGCCAGATAGCGATTGTTCTTACCTATTCATCTGTGATAGTACAGATGGATGGCATACAAAGGGTTTATGAAAGGTTTATTTATTTATTCATTTATTTATTCGCAGAACTAAAACTTTGTGTAAAGTTTTAGATCACACTGAAGCAAGGATTCCGCGATCGCTATAAGCATAAGGTGCATTTTAACGAATCATCGTCTTGCTACAGAATGCGAGATGCATATATTTAGTGATATGCTTCTTCCATACTAAGTCTCTTTTGAACTGAATTTTAATTTGAGAGAGAGGGAGCACGACGTTAGGGACGAAGAACAATTTATCGAGGGCGTAAAAGAGAAATACTAGACAATGTCAGATGAATTCTGACTAAGTGTAACTATTTAATATTTATTATAAATTACTAAATCTTTAGGAACATAATGTTGGCATAATTTAAAGAAGACACTAAATTCACTAGTATTTTTTTTTAGGGTAATAAAGAATTATGTAGATTCTGGTGTCTAAAGGTAAAAGGTCACGGTCAAGGTAGTCTAAAAGAAAATAATGGTTCTTCTCACATTGCTGGCCTATTAAAGTTACAAATTATGTTGGAAATGTCATTTTTAGGAAGATAAATATTCTACTTATCGATTTCAGGCAGATAGGGTTAAATACAATTATGGAAGCCCCTGCATAAAGCGACTATGATGCTAACACGCGGTTTCGACGAATTCCAACTTTTCAATCGGTGATGCGCTCTGACCTATCGGCCCGACATAACTGTCCGGATATGCAACACGGGGTCGGTGAGGTCAGATGAAATTTGGACTCATGCTCAGGGTGACATCTTAGAGGCAGGAAATGTATTTCACAAAAAAGTTAAAATATACATGTAGTGATCTATACTACAATATAAATTCAATCAAAATCCTTATGTTGGCTCTTCGAGATGTTTTCTTCCCGGCCAGCTCAGTTTTTCTTTCATGTCGCTGATGTACTAATGAAGCTTAGAACAATATGGGGAAAAGCTGGGACAAAATGTGGCCAGCTGACATCTGTAAGCCACTTGCAACTAGCTTGATCAATTTTGTAAGGAAAAAGACAACTTTAGAATGAATTCCCTAGGGCAATACCCCTGCGACCTCTGAGCCTTTCTCATGCAATAACGACGACTATATGTAGAACCGCTAGCATTACACACCACAACATGCCGCGTTCCTATCGGTTCTATCAAATTTCAGTTTTTGATTATGGCAGTTATTATTTACATATATTATTGTATATTTCCACTTTAAACAACTGTTGTCTTACTTCTTAAAAGATTGTGAATATTTATTTGTTATTTAACGGGCGCCCTTACACATTTTGATGGATAATTCTGTAGAAGATCGTAAAGTGGGTTTGAGTTGGAGAAGACTTGGAGACGTTCTGCGAAAAATAAAGATAAAAAATGCCTTCCTTAAATGTATTTAGTAAACAAATTTATCGTGGTATTTGATCATTAACGGAGATGGCGAAATGCACGTGTATTCTATTCAATCGGCTGCTGGATTAGACAATATACCACAAGCAGCACTAAACTTAACTGTAAAAAAAATGAATGCATTTATTACTATACCAATCAAGAGTTCATATGATTGTCGCTTGCGTTAAGAAGAAAATATATTTAGAAAATGACTTTAGTTCCTACTTAAACCCAAGTCTCAAATCTAGCTGACAGCACAACTTGTCTACGAGAATAGCGGCTATTCAACAATGCAGGCTACATATTTGTAACAAAAGCAAACCTTCTAGTCAGGGCAAGAACGCAACTCTTGATATTTAAAAAATATGTCCCAAGACGCTGAGGAACATTCGTTTCTCAGAGGCAATTTGTTTCTTTAAAGTCTGTCTCTTGAATAAAAAAAAAATTACGAATGGTTTTGACGCAAGGACCTTGACGCATATGGTGTTTTTAAAATGACAAAGTGGCTCACACTACATCTATAAACTGAAAAATAGAAAGAATGCGCCCTGACGCAGAATTCTTAATTGAGACCCTTTTTTATTCCGCAATTCGCATTTTCACCAAGAGAGCGCCGACGGCAGAAAACAGTGATCTAAAGTGAGAAATGTGAGTCATGACGCATGGTGTCCAAGTTTAAGCATTTGGTACGCATAGTCTGCGCTACTTTTCCAGAAAGAAAATACAATATGAGGATTGAAGCAGAATAAGTAAACAGGAGAACCAACTATACAACCTAGCAACAACCACATATAACTGAAATGTAGATTTCCTGTCTTTTTAAATGTTCAAAACCAACTCAGCAACAAAGTGTGTCTCCAGCACAATGACAGCGGAACCTCTTCGATTATGGACACTGAGTGTCCGGCACAGCGGTAAAACATGGATAAAGTCCAACATCGTGCCTACAGCATTCGTGCAAATCAAACCAACTGTACAACCCAGCAACGAATATTTCATGCCTGGCATATTGTGCATTTTGTGTAACTTAAAATCCGAAACAAAAATCATAGTAAATATAATTTACCACGCATCGTTAGACAGTTTTAACGGTTTCATGCAGCGTGTTGTTACAGAAATTGGTAGGACATGAAATAGGACCACCTTCAAAGTCTCTTTAGAGGAGATACTTAAATTGTTTGTGTACATTGCTATGTCGGGTATTACAACTAACTATTTAATTGTGCACATATTCTTGCCGGATAATATTGTGCCTTAGGTTTAATACATCTAGCCTTGGGGGGGGGGGGGGGGGTCAATTTTTTTGTAAACCTTTTCCATAATATATGCAATGTTTAATGTCTTGTGTAAAGTCCGTAATGTATTGTATTTCCTTCTGCATTCTACCGATGACAGAATTTCTTTCTTTCTTAGTTTTACTTGTGTCCAACAGAAACAATTGCATTTTTTTCCAAATTTGTATAGCTGGTGTATGTTGATTTGTTCAGCATATTCAGTAAGGCCATTTAAATGCGTGAAAATGAGCTATTCTTACCAAATTATTGAATCTTATGTCTGGTTGGTCTAGTATGTTTCTAATTTGTGAAATAAAGTCTAATACTTTGTAAAAATAATACCCTAAAGTCTACATGGTCCGGAAATTATTTAATTTTGTGAAAATAATACATTAACAAATCTAACTGGTCTATTCATTTTGTTATTTGTGAAATAATACACCTAGCTCTGACTGGACTAGCACTTTTAAGCGATTCTCAAAACAGTACCATGTATGACTGGTCTAGTGATTTAAAAAAAATATTTTAATGTTCTCCTATCTCTGTACAAGATGGTGATACACAAACATATGAGTGGTCTAATGATTTTTAATTATTTTTGTGTGTGGGTTCTCGTATCCCTATACGAGATGATGATACACACAAGCATAACTGCTCTAATAAATGTAAAATTATGATTTTTTGTTGTGTTCTTGTATCCCATACGAGATGGTGATATGCCGAAATATGAGTGGTCTAATAATTTTGTTTCTTCAGATTTATTAAATAATACTTTAGAGTCAGGCTGGACTAGTGAGTTTTTAATTTTGTTCTCGTATCCAGTATACGAGATGTAAAAACCAAACATATAGGTGGTTCAGAACTATCAATGTACCTACTACTGCTGTATATGAAAATTTTCCTCCTTTTACTCGATGTGACAACTTAGTTTATATATTTTGAGTATTTCTCGCTCTTAAAGAAAAGAATCCATATCATGTTTTGGTTCAGTGACATATTTGAGCATTTTGTGATAGATTATCATGGTGTTTTTATCTAACTTTAGGATGAACAAAATGATTGGTGCGTAAAAATAAAATAGATAAAGAATGTCTGAACAATGATCTGTTTGTTATTTTGTGCGGTGAAGTGATTCATCATTCTTCTCTCTTCACCGATATTCTTGTTTTATAATATTGATATTTTGTTGTAATTCTGAAATGACACTATTCCAAGGTTTGTGTTCCTTACAGGGTATGGTTGCTATTCATTCATAAGAAATTCGCGGCATCGCATTAAATCTCTGTCTTAATAAATGAAAGTCCACGGTAGATTTAATAGCATTCTAATAAAGGACAGCCCACGGTAGATTTAATAGCATTCTAATAAAGGACAGTCCACGGTATATTTAATAGCATTCTAATAAAGGACATTCCACGGTAGATTTGATAGCATTCTAATAAAGGACAGTCCACGGTAGATTTAATAGCATTCTAATAAAGGACAGTCCACGGTAGATTTAACATCATTCTAATAAAGGACAGTCCACGATAGATTTAATAGCATTCTAATAAAGGACATTCCACGGTAGATTTGATAGCATTCTAATAAAGGACAGTCCACGGTAGAATTAATAGCATTCTAATAAAGGTCAGTCCACGGTAGATTTAACATCATTCTAATAAAGGACAGTCCACGATAGATTTAATAGCATTCTAATAAAGGACATTCCACGGTAGATTTAACAGCATTCTAATAAAGGACATTCCACGGTAGATTTAATAGCATTCTAATAAAGGACATTCCACATTAGATTTAATAGCATTCTAATAAAGGACATTCCACGGTAGATTTAATAGCATTCTAATAAAGGACAGTCCACGGTATATTTAATAGCATTCTAATAAAGGACAGTCCACGATAGATTTAATAGCATTCTAATAAAGGACATTCCACGGTAGATTTAATAGCATTCTAATAAAGGACAGTCCACGATAGATTTAATAGCATTCTAATAAAGGACATTCCACGGTAGATTTAATAGCATTCTAAGTACGATAGGTTATAAAACACTTTGTCATTTTGGCAGGAATAACTATTCAATTTTATTAATATAGGAATGAATACGTTCACTTTACACATGAATTATATTTTCACCTGCGTTACTCGCTACGTAATCAGTTACGGAAAATGTCTACGTGAAGGATTTCTTGGGGACAAAAATAATAATCAGAGACAGTGAGCTGGAAGTGAATCGACCTGTTATAGTGCACTAAGTTCAACTATAAATGTGTTTCGTCGACATATTGGACATCGGTATGCAAAAGGTTAAAAGCGCATGAAAGTCCCAACGATCTATTACGTCTTTATCCACGAATTCAGGCTTGATCCACTCGGACAAATTTTCATTAGAATGAGCTTCTTTGCCGCTCACTTGAACGAGCGACATTTTTCTGTATGAACTCAAAGGCGCCAGAATGATAATAACCAGCCAAGGTTTTTAAAGAAGAATGATGTCATAACAGAAAGTATGCATTTTGTAAGTTGTCACACTGTTCAGGTAACAAGCGAGATATAAATTGTATCTTAATGCAAAAAAAAAAAAAAAAGGAGGGACCAGCTATGAGACCAGAGCTCAGTGTAAATAACAACCTACAGGGTGGTAATGCTGCTCGAAGGTGAACAGAACTAATTTACTATTTCCATGAAGCTGAGATAATATGAAATAATGCCAGCCATACAGGGCCTATATCTAATGCAATAAAGTTCAACATGATAATGTCATGAACATATGATATGATGCCGGTCATATAGGAGGCTCATCTAGAATAATAAAAACGTGTATGATTATTCCATGAGTAAGCAACTGAGCATGATTATTCCATGAGTAAGCAACTGAGCATGATTATTCCATGAGTAAGCAACTGAGCATGATTATTCCATGAGTAAGCAACTGAGCATGATTATTCCATGAGTAAGCAACTGAGCATGATAAGTAATTGTTTTGGAACAGATTGCTCCACTTGAGGTGATATGCGTGGAATTCTTTGGTGCTGTGTGTGCATGGTTCTTTATTTTTCCACCAATTTTGTCCGTATTAGCCATTCATAATTTTAGACTGTCACCAATTCTCGATTACGAGGATAGTCTCTCTTTTTTGTTTAAAATGAGTGGAAGGTCCTAGTACATATATTTCGAACCAAGCAGTCAGTATGACTGAGTATCATTTTCGAAATTCCATATTTTCTCATAAAATATATCACAGTTGTATGAAACCGGTCAGTTGCACTCATATGAATACACTTTGTTCATCAAAGAGATGATTTACTACATATTTGTCCTTTCCGATCAGTCGACTTTGGTGATGCAACTTTAAACTAAAATAATTTAGAAACTATTGTTTCCATTTAAAAAAAAAAAAAACTTAGAGATTTCTGTTTTTGATTGAAAGTCTTATGTGTAAATCTTCGCAAACTGTGGCAAATTACTGAAGATTTTCTTATGTAAATGGGAGTGGGCGGGACATCGCCTAATTCAAAACCAAATATACAATGTCACAATTTATTACGTAAAGATTTTCTGAGATTAGTATAGAGAATATTTTTCATTAAAGCAACATAAATTTTAAAGCAGGCTCAATAATAAGACACAAGTAAAGTCTTGTTTTTTTGTTTTTTTTTAATTGTATCTTCTTGTTGTTGTTTTTTTTATGATGGAAAGATCTATGTAGTCTTTATACAGGACTACAGGGTCAAGATCAGGTAATGTAATGTTTATAGCGATAGATTTCACTCTGTGGGCTTCATTTATCTTCGGTCAGAATAGTTCTGGTCATGGCAACCATGAATGGGTCATTCTTTAAAAACCCAGCGTTGATAACTGCGAGATACAGTTCAGTTAGTATTTCCTACCATTTCCGGGAAAACAAATGTAGCGGTTACTAAATTACCCAAGAGTTTGGCATATAGGAAGACTTAGTACATTGTATATTCGTCATCTATTTAAGCAACTAATTGCATATTATCCCAATATCTTCAACAATGATGAAACACTTTCAAAACCATGATATGTCAGATTGGACGGCAATTTCTTGTTCTATCGGCATTTTTCTGCTTAAATGATCGCGCATTTTCGGACCTCATTTGGGGTAATAAATTCTTTCGCTTTTATTAGGTTATGAGGACTCGAAAAAACTTTCAAACTGGATATAGGCATGACAAGTAATTCATTCAATCAAAAAATGATTAAGAAAAAAGCGAGAAATAAGCTATTGTTGATATTGGTCAAAATTATATCCAGGAAAGGTGATGAAACTAAGGTAAATGCCAAATTCAAACGAAAGAAGAATCATAGACGTAGATCATTAACTCGACAGCAACAATTGATAATAAAGAATCCTGGACGATACTTAAACTATTTATTGTCCTATAATACAGGGGGTTTATGATACAATGATAAAAGAATAAAATGATGCGTACTGACGTAAATAAAACAAAACAAAATATTTACCAAGACATTCTCCATTGATCCGTAGAGAAATTCGTACTGGAGTCCAGACAATAAAAAATGTATGGATGTTGTCATTGTCAGCTTAAACTAGGCGTCACTCAAAGCAACACACTTGATCCGACATAAGCTTGTCAGATTTCAAACGATTTATTAACTTTCTGATATAGAAATAGCTTGTAAGCAACACACGAATCAACTAGCTGCTTTGATGGTTAATAACCACCGAGCTAGAAACAAAACGATATACAAGTAGTTAATTCTAGATGATCGACTAACTAAAAGTCTCGTCCGAAAAGATGAAAACCGCTCAAGCAACGAGAATTTATGGGACTCGTACATGTAATCCGCACGTAAATTCCAAAATAGAATTGCAAAATAGAATGATAGAGACTTTACTTGACAATTAGGTGTTGATTCAGGCTTAAAAACTCAGGAAAAAAAGGAAGCTATGATATTGTCTCCATAGTATTTCTTATTCTTCCTATACTTACTAAATGACTAACACAGTTACGTAGCCTTCTTACTCTTACTCTACTTACTAAATGACTAACACAGTTACGTAGCCGTCGGAGGTTAATTGAAACAAACGGAGCTTCTTTATCCAACTCATACAATTTGATGAAGCACAGAACTATTTCTTGTAATGAACTGTAACCTAATATTAGGCAAGAAACGTTTTGTAATGAAAAATGCTAATTATTTCGTGACAGAAAGCAAAACAAAAGGGGCGATGTTTTCATTTAGGTTTTGTAAAGATAGGCGGAGAGCAATTTAATCAGAAGTGGCATGACGTAATGTGCTAGAAAGTGGATAAGACCTTGTCTCGCACTTTGACAAGTTGGGATTTCATCTTCCCTTCACCCTAACGTATGGTTTGAATATAAGCGTAAAATAATAGACGTCTCGATTAACGGCTGGTCTCTTTCAGAAATTAATATATATGCGAGTTTCAAAAATAAAAATTAAAACAAAATTGTTTGCAACTTGCATCATGTATGAGGCCTCTGCAGTTTTAAAAGTTCACAGACAGCGAGAGGAAACAAACACAGACAATAGGATTGTGGTTAAAACAAACAACAGAGTGAGTGACCTTTTCAGAGGATGTCGGCAAATATTACTTGTGGATGATTGTCCTGTAAGACAAATATGATCAGTAATGGTTGAAGACGTGGTTGTATCACCAGTCCAATCACAACTTCGTGAACCAGAGTGGAACCGTGCCTGAGAGAAATGATTCTTCACAAAAAAAGAGTCTGATGTGGATCCTGATCATATAAAGAAATCTATAATTTTCTTTTGTCTTTCAATTTTAGTAGACATATAGACAACTAGACATCTGAGAAGAACATGAAATATTACAACTGTATGTGGTAAATAACAAGACTCGGCTTGTTACTTTTTCTATAAGAAATAATAATCGCGAGAGTACATCTCAGGCAACAATGGTTACTTTCTTACGGTGACATCGATACCAGAGTACTGAAAGTCTTTATAAATAAAATAAAAACAGTATCTTAGGCAGTGGTGCAAGTAAGCCGGTACGGTCAGGTACGCCGTGCTAGTAAGAAATTTATTGACGGTACGGCCGTACCGGAAAGATTGGGTAGGGTAGAGGGGTCGGTAGCGTACCGGTAAGAATTAAAATCAACTTGAACCACCGATCTTAGGCTCTGTCTAAAATTCACTCTTGATAAATATTCATTCATCGAAAGCCAAACGGGGTAGGATGGCTCGATACCAAAGATAATGAACAGGCAAACAAGAAATAAGAATTATTTGATATTACAGATTTTTAACATAATATGTGAATTTATAAAGAAAAAAATTAATGTAGTGTATATTTCATTTAAAATCTATAACGGTATTTTTTCTGAGTTGGTTTCTGAATGGTTGACTGGTAATTCTTACGGGGTATCCATGACATTTGAGATGAAAAGAATATTTTGAATGTGCAACGAGTGTTACCGGCAAGCGGTAACAATATTACAATTTGGTTTTTTCAATGATAGGCATTGCATACATCCTCCTGCTCTTTGCAGATGATAAATCGTGTAAACATTCATGAAACCGAGAGTGCAATTGTCCTCAACGTAAAACATATATCTATAGACATACGTATGTAAGTCATCTATTATAAAGGTTAAAAATGTTCAAAGGTTCTAAAGGTTGTATTGCATTCCATTCAAAACAGTTTCACATATTTCAAAGGTTAACCTTTATGTCAGACAGGTGCAACTTCCTCCAGGGCGCGGACCGGATAGCTATTGTTAGAGCCACACCGAATGATGTAAATGTAACCGTATAAAACCCGTTCGCGGGCCAGATGCAGCCTAGCATGTGATGCCTAATGCCATACAGTATCTTGTATTCACGTGCAAGATTGTGCTGGCTAAAAACATGCGATGCCTAATGCCATACCGTATCTTGTATTCACTTGCAAGATTGTGCTGTCTAATTAAAAGTACGTTGCACAGGCCTGGTTTATAGGACGAGGCAAAATAGTGCATGGTTGACAAACGTCAAGGTAGTCACGGTTGAGAGTAGTGCGAGATTAAAATTAAAAAAAACTACTATATATCTTGCCATCATTGCAATAGTATTGTAAATTTTCCTGCCTACCTATATTTTTTGTGTGATGTACACGATTTAAATGACAGGAAGTCGTCTGATACAATATTATGCTACTCGTGAGCACACCGAAACGCTTTCGGCGGGGACAAGCGCATTTTTTAGACAAAGATGCTGACATTTTCTATTATAAGAGGATAATTGCAATGTCTCTATCAGATACCAGTGCATATACGAGCTCACGTGCAAGATTGTGCTGGCTAATTAGCATGCGATGCCTAATGCCATACCGTATCTTGTATTCACGTGCAAGATTGTGCTGGCTAATAACATGCGATGCTTAATGCCATACCGTATCTTGTATTCACTTGCAAGATTGTGCTGTCTAATTAACATGCGATGCTTAATGCCATACCATATCTTGTATTCACGTGCAAGATTGTGCTGGCTAATTAACATGCGACGCCTAATGCCATACCGTATCTTGTATTCACGTGCAAGATTGTGCTGGCTAATTAACATGCGATGCTTTATGCCATACCGTATCTTGTATTCATGTGCAAGATTGTGCTGGCTAATTAACATGCGATGCTTAATGCCATACCGTATATTGTATTCACGTGCAAGATTGTGCTGGCTAATTAACATGCGATGCCTAATGCCATACCGTATCTTATATTTTTGTAAAATAATCGTTCACATACTGGTTGTATATTGGTTTCATATTTGTTTTTAAAGGAAGGCGGATGGCCATGGCCAGATGGGTACTGCATGTAAGTATGTAGTATTTTCTCCATATCCAGGTAAATAACTCGCTGTTTCCACAACATACAATTTTATCGCATTATCCTCTGTGAACTTTGATTTTTGTGTGCATTTATTATGCATCAGTTTTGTTATGAAATGAGTTACTGTGTTTCTGTAGCGTACTAAAGGGGGCGGGGGGGGGACGGGGCGGTTGCCCCAGGCGCTAGAGGTCTCGGGGCGCCAAAACAGCTGATAAAAATTCGGGGCTCGTATTCTGGCCCTTTGGGCCATCATCATCGCCCAGGGCGCCATTTACCCTTAGTACGCCACTGACTGTGTTTCTGTTGAAATATGTTTATTTTTTCTAATAAATAGAAGATCTCAATGAGTTTCCATTTGATATGAAATTGTATAAACGAGCTGTGATCTTTTTTTTTTTCCTTCTTCATTTTAGCAAGTATATGGAAAGGAAAAGTTTGAAAAATCATATTTCGTTTTATGAAGTATCATTTGAAACGGAAACAAATTTGAGATTCTATTCATCACATCACATGACACCCCAGACAGGCTCGGGAAAGTTGAATATATTCATCACATGACACCCCAGATGGACTCGGGAATGTTGAATATATTCATCACATGACACCCCAGACAGGCTCGGGAAAGTTGAATATATTCATCACGTGACGCCCCAGATAGGCTCGGGAATGTTGAATATATTCATCACATGACACCCCAGACAGGCTCGGGAATGTTGAATACATTCATCACGTGACACCCCAGATAGGCTCGGGAATGTTGAATACATTCATCACATGACACCCCAGACAAGCTCGGGAATGTTGAATATATTCATCACGTGACACCTCAGACAGGCTCAGGAATGTTGAATATATGCTCTCCTGCATGTCGTAAGAAACGATAAATGGAGGCACAAGCCGTAATAGCTCAGTGGTTAACGTGCCAAACTCGCGAATGAAGGGTGCAGGTTCGAATCCTACCATCGGTTGGTTACCGTGATCTGTCCTTGGGCAAGGTATTTTATCTCGGCACTAAATAACCCACTGGAGTTGCTGCTCCGTCAAACACAAAACCAAAAACCAAATTTATCACGTGACTACAAACCATGCTCACTGTAAGAAATTTCCTCGTGGGAATGTCTTTGTGAAGTCGTCCTACATGAGAGTATCTGAGAACAGTGCCTTGGTTTAAATCGTGCACATGTGATGACTCATGAAATGAATGAAACAAATTTTAGCAAGACAGAGTTGTATTAGCCACAAATTTTCAAACAAAACATTCAATTGTTTTACTTCACTTAAACGTGAAAGAAAGTGTTAGTTCATCAAAATCTCACGTCGACATGAAATATCTTCGATCACCCAACTGTGACGTCATTTTTCGCGTCTTCTGACAAAGTTATATTCGTATTTCAAACTATACAATCTAGTGATTCTGTACCCTTTCCTAGCTTGTAAAGAGAAATATTGTCAACTTTCGAATGTATGTGGATTTAAAAATTGCTACTAAATATGTTGTTACAAAAATATAAACAGAAGTGCGCAAACCTCCTTTAAACTGCACCATCAACACTAGTTTTGCAATACAACACCGCTTTACATGTACATGTTTGATGCAGTCAACGGAGCTACGGAGCAAGTCTATGTGCGGTGGTATATTAAATACCATATTTAAAAGAATGAAGGTCGCTGAGTGGGTGAAAATAATTACGGCGGGGGGGGGGGGGGACGTAATTTTTCAAAAGAAGCCTGTGTATGGTAAATTATAGGCATTTGTAGGCTTGAACCTAACACCATTTTTATTTTATCGCTGTCCCCACACAGGTACTACTGGATGTAAACGGGGAGATCTCACCGGAATGGATTTTTATGGTGGACACCTACAAGAGAATGTTTGTCAAAAATTAGTCGCGCAGCATATAGTTTTCATGGCTGTAAAAGTTTCCTCTTGAACGGATCATTCATAAGATGCAAGCAAGCGTGATTTGCTGATCTTACCAAAAAAGTAAAGTAATTTGGAAAAATATTAACGTTACGGTCTATGGAAATTGAATTAGTTGTCTGTGCCCACATGGATGAATTTTACTTCGCCCGCCATTACAAAGAATGTTGCTTTTTACGCATTGAAGAGCTCAAAAGGTTAGAGGTCACTTGGAGATAAACGGTCTCTATTTAGAAGAAATTTCGACAATTGCACGCAGAAATAACGCAGATTTTAGGCTTGTTATATAAAAGTATATGCCTACTGTAAATTAAAACCGAATTCTTGCATTTATGGCACTTAATAATTTTTATGACGAATCAGAATTAGCACCTTATTGAGCACCATGTATTTTTTTTTTTACCTCGAGTGACTTTCGACTTCATAGAGAAATGTCGATTAGTCTATTGAAAATACTACAGTCATTCGAAACTTCTCGATCAATCCTACGGATGATACCCCGAAAGTATGCCGATAGCTACCACTCGAAAGCATTCCGACTAACCATCGAACTATTTTTTTGCATTCAGACCACCTCGGTTAGGATTGACCGAGAAATTACGAATGCAATTTTTGAGCACATGGCGGAAATACCCGAATAGATTGTGTGTTTTTTTTTGCGAAGATATTTACGGCAAATTTTTTTAAAATGATTTTTCTTAAAATTACTACACCAACATACATCATGGCTTATTTTTGTTTCGCGGAAATTGCCGAAGTGGTTCAAATGTATTACAATAGCCGCCATTGCATATACATGTACCTTGCTTACAAAAATGACGTAGGGTGCAATATCACACCATCATAGTGTTCCTTACGTGCGACTCGACTGAGATGATTTATTCTTGACCGAAACCTTCCCAAATTTCTTTTTTCAAACATGAGCTCAAAACAGAACTTTCTTTTATTAAACTTGTGCAACTAATTCCAAAAAAATATCAAATACTTTTGGCATGGAACTATTTTGCCTATGATACTTTAGCGTGTGAGTTCTGCGTTATTTTCCGGCGATGTTTCCCCATTTATCACTCCGTTGAAGTATTTCCAAGATGAAAACCACAAGGTGTTCCAATTGCTAAATATCTTCTCTTGTGTTCAAGACCCTTGAAGTAAGTGGTATGTTTATGATCCCTATAGTGTGTGGAAGAAGAGACTTTAACGGTCAATTCAGACATTTTTTTTTTTTTTTAATTTGTATTGTTTTTTTTTGTTTTTTTTCGTTACGACTACCATTGTAGTTTAGTATTTTTCAGTATTTTTAAAATATACTTAAAAACTAGTCCATTATTACATTTTAAATCCATAGTCAATTTATTATATCGACACGTTGCCACTTTCATACACCGGGCATAAAAAAGTTAGCAACACTTGAGACAATAATAAAAACTCATTATTTGGAAATTGTACATTGTACTGGTATTAAGAGAGAATTTACACAGTAATGTGCATTTGACTGGTAATTAAGAAAGAATTTACAGTAATGCACATTGCACGGGTAATTAAGAGAGAATTTACACAGTAATGCACATTGTACGGGTAATTAAGAGAGAATTTACACAGTAATGCACATTGTACCGTGATTAGGAGAGAATTTACACAGTAATGCACATTGCACGGGTAATTAAGAGAGAATTTACACAGTAATGCACATTGTACCGTGATTAGGAGAGAATTTATACAGTAATGCATATTATACGGGTAATTAAGAGAGAATTTACACAGTAATGCATATTGTACGGGTAATTAAGAGAGAACACAGTAATGCATATTGTACGGGCAATTAAGAGAGAATTTACACATTAATGCACATTTCACGGGTAATTAAGAGAGAATTTACACAGTAATGCATATTTCACGGGTAATTAAGAGAGAATTTACACAGTAATGCATATTGTACGGGCAATTAAGAGAGAATTTACACATTAATGCACATTTCACGGGTAATTAAGAGAGAATTTACACATTAATGCACATTTCACGGGTAATTAAGAGAGAATTTACACAGTAATGCATATTGTACGGGTAATTAAGAGAGAATTTACACATTAATGCACATTTCACGGGTAATTAAGAGAGAATTTACACAGTAATGCACATTTCACGGGTAATTAAGAGAGAATTTACACAGTAATGCACATTGTACGGGTAATTAAGAGAATTATATTGTACGGGTAACTAGGAGAGCATTAACACAGTAATTTTATTTTAAAAAATTAAAACTTTTAAATTTCTCATTACTGTAGTATTCAATACACAAATGAAGGATTTATTTGTAATCAATTTCACCATTAATTCATTGAATGTTTGGGTAATTCACACTGGTGTTACTAACATTGGCGTGTATTGTATACTACTTCCATCACTTGTTCAGATACCAAATAAATATATTTTAATTTGTTCAATAATTAATAGTCCTAATATTAAAAAAAACGATTTCTAAGTTTGGATGGAAAACATTTAGATCCTGAAGTGAAGTAATTCGTGTGTGACTCTGCCCAGGTGGCGGCCATTACATTGAATGCTGCAACACGATAACGAGCCAATGATACAAAGGGAAATACAAAATTTACCAGGTCCGCAAATCTCAACTATTATGTAATAATAATTGCATTAAGGGAATCAAATATTACTTCAAGGGCGAAGATCGAAAAGGAAAGAATTTACTCTAAATAATTTTGCTTGTGTGCATGACACGAGACGCAGAGTAAATTTAATTTTCAATGAAGCAACGTCGAGGAAAGAGCATAATTAAATTACAGTTTTTCAATACAATAACGTAATAATGCTACGGGCACTACTTCACGTTTAACTATTCAAGACAAAAAAGGACTTGAATTGTTTATCTTAAAGCTGGATTTGTTAGAAAACTTCTAAATAAGCTGAGATGCACAAAAAAGAAGATGAAAGTTGTTGTACTTTAAAACTTATAATTGTGTACACAGCTTTAAATGTGCATGAATAAATGAGTCTTGTTTAAATACAAAATTAAAAACAGCGATGGATAGATGCTCTTGTAATTTGAATCATTAAAGGTTGCGTGAAAACTTAGCGACAAAAAAAAAAAAGGTTTCATTAAAGGGAACAAATTAGCACGAAATGTAAAAGCAGTGGTGTTAATCTTACAACTGTAGTACAGGTATTAAAGAGGAAGCATTTTGTTTTTCTCTTTGGTTGCTGCATCCAGCGCTCAGACTTTCTGGAGAAACGATTAATAAAAAGTATTTCATCGACATACCTGGTGTGAGAGTTATTTCCGAAAAGCAAGTACATCTGTATTAATTATACAAAATTTGTAACAAGCCAGGAGTCTGAAATCAGATAATTCATAGTTCACATGAAGACCGAGCGGGACAAAATAATAATGTCGAACACACTGCGTGAGTTTGGCTTGAGGTCGTTGTTTCCCCTATGTTTCCATGGACCTCAAGACAACAGTCGTTGTCACTGAAAGGTTGTATTAAACGCTCTAATACCACAAATAATTTTCCTCTAATGAAACTAGCAACCACACATTCACAAGACCCTAATTTCACTTGTATGGTTTTTCGTAATTCACAGTGGTATGATTTATCGGTATGCGGTTCTAAGCCGTAGATCAGTATTTCATTCCACGTACCACAAAACAGACCCCAAAACCTAATATACATAATAATTCCTCTGTCTAATTACTCAACACTTATAGGTACGAATATCCCAAAAAAATCCCTATATTTAGACATTTAACAGGAGGCATTTTACGAAACTAATCCATGCTTCAATAAAGTCCCGTAAATATCTTTCAGTGTTACGCTTGTACCTACTAATTCGCTAATTATTCATATTTGAGAAATGGCCTTCTAACACAGTTACGTACAGTGAAACAAATAATCACTAAAATCTAACAAATCGATAACCGGAGACGTAAATACAAATAGCACATACCGTAGGTTTGTTACAATATCAAATATAACTGAAATGCACCTAATAAAATTGTCAGGAAAATTCTACAGACAAAATAAATAAAATATTCTTACATAACATTCCAGACGAAGTCATTCCATACTATGTCATAAATTAATAATCCAGTATCGTTTGCATTGAACCATTTACATTGGGTACATCCAGATTACAACGTGGGTGGATCACGGATCAGTTCAATGGGTTTATCATAGTCATTGGTACATCCAGATTACAACATGGGTCGATCACGGATCAGTTCATTGGGTTTATCATAGTCAACATTATGCTCTTCATAACTCAAAGATTGTTGCCCCTATTGGTTAACAGATAATGCTATGTTGTTGCAATATAACCTATTACACGTTCTCTCGCAGACACGTTGCATCTGTGAGATCACTTTCATGAGTCTGCAAACAATTAGTACGCCACGCCTCGTAGCACATCCAATCTCTACTGTTTTCGAATTGCCATTAAGATACCGGTATTACAGTTGTTACAGTTTAAAGCAGGCTATTGGTCTAAAGGTAGCGGTAAGTGTGTAATGCTTTTCTAAATGACACCTGTCAGATATGTTAGTAATATAAATACAAGTTTATTCAGTAACCAACAGTTTTAAATAGTACTAGTATAGTCTTCATTATCATGTGTAAACTGAGAAAAAACATTTCTGTTCATGTAAAAGACACTTCGGGAACTAATTCATCGATGTCATTTGCTGCTCATTCGTCATGTTTTATGTGTGTGTGTGTGTGTGTGTGTGTGTGTGTGTGTTAAAAAAATTATAAATGAATATACGTATGTTTCAGTATTGTTTTTTTTTTTAAAAATAATTCTTTCTCCTTAAAAAGAGTATGTTTAGATCAACATGGATGTCTTTACACGTTCGTTTGAAATGTCAGCTCTTATCAGTAATCAATATTGCTGATCCTTTTTCGGCTGTTTGAATGAGCCAACAAAGTATTTCAGAAAATGTTCTGTTTGTTTCTAAACTTTATGCTGGATCTAATTTTCCTCTAACGACGTTTTATTCTCGTTGGAGACAGAAAATGTGTGGTGAGTTATACTGCGCTGGGCTAATATTGGTATGGTGACTTATACGGCATTGTGTTAGTATTGGTATGGTGAATTATACGGCATTGTGTTAGTATTGGTATGGTGAATTATACGGCATTGGGTTAGCATTTTTTATGGTGAATTATACGGCATTGGGTTAGCATTGGTATGGTGAATTATACGGCATTGTGTTAGCATTTGGTAAGGTGAATTATACGGCATTGTGTTAGCATTTGGTATGGTGAATTATACGGCATTGTGTTAGCATTTGGTATGGTGAATTATACGGCATTGTGTTAGTATTGGTATGGTGAATTATATGGCATTGGGTTAATATTGGTATGGTGAAGTATACGGCATTGTTTTGGTATTGGTAAGGTGAATTATACGGTATTGGGTTAGTATTGTTATGGTCAATTATAAGGCATTGGGTTAGTATTGGTATGGTGAATTATACGGCATTGGGTTAATATTTTGATAACATTTCAAAACTCTAATGGCTAGCTGTACAAAAAAAATGTTACATGAATATATATATTTCAAAAAGTTCTCAATAAGATCTGTCAGAAAATAGCTTTATATCTCACTCGTGCACGCATCCTATCAGGTACCATACGAAAAGAGCAAAGAATGCTCTAACTTTGAAATGTAATCCAAGCTTTCTTGGAAATTGTTGTCTTCTGTTATAATAAAAGTTTAAGATTGTAAACCTCAGATAACAGCATATCTTGCCTGTTAGTGCAAAGGTAACCAGATATTTTGTACTTGAATTTATCAGCAAAGTTCTAGAAGAAAGAGTAATTCAAAATACTCTCCAATTTGGATTTGCAGATTACAACTTTGATGATTACATAAACAAAATCATGTTACTGTTGACGAAACAGTGTTTACGATACAAAATTTAAAGCAAACACGAAGTAAATGGTCCTACAGGTAACAGTGTCTGATATGTTGGCTTAAATGCATAGTATAACCAAAGTCACTGAAACAGGAATTTGAGGTCAGTGACTCTACAAGTAACAGTACCAGAGAAAATGGCTTAAATGTATAGTGTCATCAAAGTCACCGAAGCTGGAATTGGAGGTCAGTGACCTACGTTTCCACGCTGTATTAGAAACTGACCAACTATCTAACTTAACAGAATTAAATGAAGCTTGAAATTTAGGCCATAGTGATATACTTCAGCAGAATAGTATGGAACTTACTAAGTTCAATACAAATAGTAAAGTACGCGACTCTATACATATCAGTAAAATAACGAGAAAATTGTACCGACATATGATTGACAGATAGATGGATGAATGAGTAGACATACATATGAGAGAAGCAATATGGGTCCCCCGTTATGAGGTGAACAGATAAATAGTTTATGTTATAAGAAAACAAATCAGAAAGTATGTCTAAGGGCATCAAGAATCAGAAAGTATGTCTAAGGGCATCAAGAATCAGAAAGTAGGTCTAAGGGCATCAAGAATCAGAAAGTATGTCTAAGGGCATCAAGAATCAGAAAGTAGGTCTAAGAGCATCAAGAATCAGAAAGTATGTCTAAGGGCATCAAGAATCAGAAAGTAGGTCTAAGAGCATCAAGAATCAGAAAGTATGTCTAAGGGCATCAAGAATCAGAAAGTAGGTCTAAGGGCATCAAGAATCAGAAAGTAGGTCTAAGGGCATCAAGAATCAGAAAGTATGTCTAAGGGCATCAAGAATCAGAAAGTATGTCTAAGGGCATCAAGAATCAGAAAGTATGTCTAAGGGCATCAAGAATCAGAAAGTAGGTCTAAGGGCATCAAGAATCAGAAAGTATGTCTAAGAGCATAAAGAATCAGAAAGTAGGTCTAAGGGCATCAAGAATCAGAAAGTATGTCTAAAGGCATCAAGAATCAGAAAGTATGTCTAAGGGCATCAAGAAAGGTGGCGATTTGTTTTGACACATACAGCAGATATTACATGCAAGCCGTTACCATAAAAAAAAAAAAAAAAAAAAAAAAAAAAAATCAGGCATAGTCTAATAAAGGCAAAAAATTGAACTTTAAATTCATATTTCCTATATACGAGTTACAACCAATGCCTTAAAGACAACAGAAACCTGCCATCTAATTCCGCCAACGCTGAAGAGGGGTCATATGATGTTTCCTGTGCTGAAATACAATCGAACAAAAAACGCTATCGTTTAAAATCGACTCTTGCAATTCAAAATCATCCACACATATGTTTTTAATGCTTTTCGTACCATTTTCGGTTATAACAACAACTTTGTGGATAAGACTGATTTGAATCCAAAGAAGAAAAGGCGGTTGAGAGCGAGAAAACGAATCATTCCCGAAATCGGAATCGAAGACGGATCGATAATGACAGACGGATCAGAGCAGAGTTTTCGTCAAAAGCAGGTATATACTCAAGTCGTCAAGACGTTTTATTTTACATTACTTTAAAGTGGAAGACAGATCATTACTCTAATTAGGCATTAATTTAGGATCTCTGGAAAAACTACCTTTTTAACGGCGAATCAATCAAAAGACGACGTTATCTCCATTAGTATTACGATCTGTATCAGCTGACAACTGTTCCTCTAGTGTACAAACTGTTCAAGATATTGAACTGTTTACAAGTATAATTTTCTCAGGTAAAGAAGGTTGAATTACTGACAGATAACAATTTGTAGAGAGCAAATGTACTTGGGTAGAATATGGAAACTTACATGTGAATACCACCTACCACAGCAGCATAGATGTGTAATACCTGCAGATGAGCCATACAATTTATACGATGGGTTTTTTAAAATATTTTTTTAAAATATTTTTTTTAATTTTTTGGTCAAATTTTTTAAATCGTTCTCTCTTTTATTTTTTAATAAACACGACATTGTTTAATCTAAAGCAGACATTTTATTTGAATCACTAGCATATAGATTTTGTTATTCCAAATGCCGTTCTGAGTGTATTAAAATAATACATTCAAACACGAAAATAAATACAATAAAGCAAAATGACGTTTTTATAAATGCGATATATAAGCGATATTTTATGTCATATTGAAATATGATAGACTATTGTACTTTTTTTATCAAAAGAAACACCTGTTGTGCCGCTCATATAGTTCTCTTTCGACGTTTGTTGACTGACATTGTATATTTGACATAATATACGAGTAATTTTGTTGGGTACTGACTAATATACGACCCTAAAATATGGGGTACAGTTGTTGCTTATGTTTGGATTGGATTTACGAAGCTTGCAGCTAACTGCAAAAACAAAAAAAAAAAAAAGAAAATGCCGAGTAAGAAATGAAAATAACCTTGTCTTGATATACTAAAATTTTGTCACAATATTTTATCTGAAGGTTGAGAATCAGACATCTGCTTAATGGTTAGCGTTCGGACTCCTGAGCAGGAGAACACTGTTTGATTTCCAGACCAAGCTGCTGGGTCGGCTGCTGCCATGTCGAATCCTTAAGCAAGACACTTTACATGAATTACTAAAGAATAAATAATCAAAGCCATTAGGCAAAACGTCTTAACGTGTTCTTAGTCCAAACAAACCAGAAATGTTATTGTGTATCTCTAATGCACACCATACACAAGATACAAGTACATGGTTATACTTCCATTAGTATCGTATCTTATCGGAAAACAACCGTTATATTTGAAAGTTCGCGCTGATTCACTCCTTGTCAAACATAAATAAAAGTTATACACATATTTTGTTTTGCAGAGAAAGTTGAATTATCCATAAATAGAACTATCCCATAAAATAGAATTATCTATAAATTAGAACAATAAGTAACTTGATCACATATACTGGTCTTTTAATATGAACTATTTAAAGGCGGGAAACATTTAGAAACAGAAATGCTGCGTCCAGAGAAGCGTCACCTAATTAATTACATATATTGTCCCTGAATACATTAATTTTTGTTTAGCTAGTTGACAATATTAGACAATACTGGTGATGACTATTCCACAATTAGTCAGAAGGAGAAAGAAAACCCCCGAGATAAAACATTTCTCTTTCTGCACTCCTTGCACACTGCAACCAATGCAATTACTTCGTGGGTAAGGGAATTTAAAAAAAAACAAAAAAAAAACTGCACCACGACATATCTTATGCATACTAATTCTAGAGTCTGGTATTACCACAATAAGCCACCTTATTACATTACCACAATAAGCTACCTTATTACATTACCACAAAAATTATGAAAAGTATTAAAAAATAATCTTACTGAGCATCACTGCTGTAGTTGCTCCACGCTGTATTGTAAATAAATAAATAATCCAGTTCCGTATGTGATAAAGTATACAGTTTCCTTTTTTCACATTAAAACGTGGGACGAATCAATTAAATGAGTTTATAATTGACGTTGAAATCATAATCTTGATAACTCAAAGGCGGCTTCCCCCTTTCATAGCATGCTATAATCTTGCTGTATAACCAGTTGCAAGTGCACTATCAGACACTATTACATCTATCAACTCGCGTGCATGAGTCTGCTAACCAATTAATATACATTGTAGCACATCCTATCTTGTCTGTTTTCAAATCGCCATTCAGATATCTGGAGTATATTTATTGCTATTTAGAGCATGTTATTGGTCAGACAGGTGTGTAGGTAGGCGTGTAGTCCAGTTTATTTATCAATACACGGATATTATTAGCAAGTTATATATCAGTAAACAGTACAACCTGTAACTTATTAACGGGGGGGGGGGGGGGATGGGGCGGTTGCCCCAGGCGCCAGAAGTCTTGAGGCGCCAAAACAGCTGAAAAAAATTCGGGGCTCGTATTCTGGCCCTTTCGGCCGTCATCGTCGCCCAGGGCGCCATTTACCCTTCGTACGCCACTAAGTACAACTGTTACAAAGTAAACTATATTTACAGTTATAAGTATGCTAAGACGCATTCTTTTATACTTGCTTCCTCGTATTGTCATAAAAAAGATTTAAAGGATTCCTTCACATACATATTTGCTTCGTGAAAACTGCTTGCACACAGCCATCACAAAGCTGCAGTTCCTCTAGCTGTCTAGCACTAAGCATTTCATATATAAATTCACCAACGGCTGGTGCGATCAAGTCACTAAGCATTTCATATATAAATTCACCAACGGCTGGTGCGATCAAGTCACTAAGCATTTCATATATAAATTCAAAAAGGTATTTCTAAATCATCTAAAGTATCGAAGTCTTTGTAAATATTTCTTTGTTTATTGAATAGCAAGTGTCTTTGCTTCTTCAGGTGGGGACATTTTGTCATAAAGTTTCTTTGCTTGTTCCGGTCGGGACATTTTGTTATTGTGTGTCTTTGCAAGTTCAGGTGGGGACGTTTTGTTGTAAAGTCTCTTGCTTCTTCAGGTGGGGACATTTTGGCATACAGTTTCTTTGCTTGTTCCGGTGGGGACATTTTGTTACAAGTGTAGTTCAACTACTTTGAGGCTACAGATTCACAAACTCTATTCAATTTTTCAATTTTCTTGTATCTTCCAGTTTCTATCTTCAGCTTGTGTGAACAGAATTTTTTTGGGTAGCACTTCAGCTAAGCTCACTCTTGCAGGCAATATTGTCAGAGTGTTTACGGACTTGCAAGCTCATTTTGCAAAAACAATGTGTAGAATTTTCCACATGGTTCATTATCTCTCAGTTCAAAAAAACTATCAGTGTTGGGTTTTCTGAGTTTGTCTAACAATTCACTTCCCCATATTTCACAATTATGGAGTATGGTTTAATAAGAGTATCAAAATTTTTTATTTAAGATTGTAGGGTTTGGTTGATTATCTTCAGATTGAGGATATGTTTTAAAGGGAACTTTTAAACTCTTCTTTGATAATTCCTCCTTTGTATTGGCAAAGTTTCTTCATGAGTTAATTGTACAAACTAAGTATATTCACTTGTACCCTTCACTACCTCACTGCCCCCCCCCCAACAAAATAAAGTAAACAACAAAGCTTTCCTATTTTGGTAATCATAATATATATTATTAGATTTGACTATCTTGATTGTACAGCGCCATTTTATAAAATAGTATTTCTGAAATTCATTCACGGAATTTTGCAGGCCATTAGCTATTTTTGATATGATTGGAGGTCATCTGAGAATAGCAGATGGGGTGTTGTTTCATTGTGTAATTTAGCAGGTGTATAAGTGGTGGAATGGATGTTAAGATCATTTAAAATAGAAGTTAAAAAGCGTAGAGCTTAGACTATCACTCTGTTTTACTCCAACGCAAGTCTCAAAGTCTGTGATGGACCAAATTATTTCAAATTATTTGGTGTGTAATCATATAATTGCCTTGGCAATTGAGTTGAATATTCCACTTATGCCCAGTCGTAGAAACGTTAAAGGTTGCGCGTTTCTCCACATACCGTCAAAATGCTTTTGAAACATATATAAAGACTAAATATAGACATTATTTTGTAATTATTTACGTATTTGTCAATTAAGGTTTTCAGAATAAACTGCTGACTGTAAGCTGTTCTTCGTCTCTTATGAACATCGCGCCTCCTTTCCCTTTGCCGATTGTCAGAATAATGCAATTCTGCTCCAAACAGTTGCTAAAGTCTTTTATTTATGATGGCTGTAAATAG
Source organism: Margaritifera margaritifera (assembly GCA_029931535.1). NCBI lineage: Eukaryota > Metazoa > Mollusca > Bivalvia > Unionida > Margaritiferidae > Margaritifera > Margaritifera margaritifera. The sequence goes on from JAQPZY010001656.1 coordinate 2,403,074, forward strand.
TTTGCCCGTGCATCTTATCACGGTAATTCCACGAAAGTTGCTTGGGTCTCTTTGGGAGCCTTTTTGGTGTAGGGTGGGTTGGAGTAGTAATAGTGTCAAGACCCCACATTTCTGGAAAGATTCCAATTGTGAAAACTTCATTGATGAATATTGTGATCGGCAATTTGTGAAAAGAACTTTCATATTTCAGCATCTCATTAGTTATTAAGTTCTCTGAGCATGCCCTGTTATTCTTTAACTTGTTGATAGATTGTTGTCAGTAATTTGAATAGGTTGATCAGTTCAATGTTCAAGTGTTTTTCTCTGTCATCAAATTATTGGATAAATTTTTCTAGCTTACTATTTTTGTAATCAGATATATTTTTGGAACTCAGTTCCACAAAATGCGTTTCCATTTCTTCCAGCATATCATTAAGAATATTGTAATTATTACTTTCCTTTAAAGTTATCACTGTTCTTCGTCTTTTCTAGTTTTAAATTTTTTCTCTCTTAATGCTCTATCTCTCTTCTTAACCAACCTCTTTACTTGTATACCTATTAGGTACGGTTTATTTGTGTATTTCTCCAAAGGTGAAGCCACATTTTGAAGGCCAGCATCACAGACGAAATACTCTAGCATAGGTTCATGTGCTGGTGGTGAGACCGCGCAAAACTAGCCACTCTGAGTTATGGGCCCCCTTCATGGGATAAAACTGTTACTCTAAACGTGTGATTACAGGGAAACTACTCATATAATATATTAAACGTATTGATGCGCATATATACTTTAGAAGAGGTTTAAGAGTATTGCAGTATGCCAAACAGTATCAAACGCATTTTTGTCATCGAGGACAGCAGCATTAAGGGTCCTTTTCATCCCAACTGGGACATAAGGCTGCAACCATCATCCGCCATCTCGGTCGGTCCTGAGCAATGGCTTGTGCTTCGCCCCAGGAAAGTCCCATCTCTTCCAGATCCGTCATCATTGTCCTTTGCCAGGTTGTCTTTGGCCGGCCACGCTTACGCTTCCCCGCTGGTGTCCATCTGAGAGCTACCTTAGGTATCCGTTCTTGTGGCATCTGCATTACGTGTCCGAGCCATTTGATTCTGCGCATCTTGACCTCCAGAGAAATGTTTTTACATCCAGTTTTCTCATATCTCATATAGGCTCACATTGGAGATCTTGTTTGGCCAGTAGATTTTGCAGATTTTACGGAGGCAGCCATTGTGGAATGAATTTACATTTTTCATGTCTGTCTTCACAACTCTCCAACACTCGGAGCCATATCAAAGTACCAACTTTATGCTGCTGTTGTAAAGTCTGATCTTTGTCTTGAGGATGTACTGTTTTGATCTCCATATAGGGCGAAGCCTGCTGAAAGCACCTCTGGCTTTATTTAACCTGGTCTTTATGTCCTTTTTGAATTTTCTTTGCATTGATATGCAGGCCCGTCTGTTTAGCGTATTTGCATAGTCTGTCGGATTTCTCTTGAAGATGAGAGCGCCTTGATGAGATGACAGCCAGATCATCAGCAAAGTCCAGGTCGTCAAGGTTTGAGAAGGGTGTCCACTGGACCCCTCTGGCATGGTCGGAAGTTGTTTGGCGCATTATCCAGTCGATGGTGATGAGGAACAGAATGGTAGAGAGGAAGCAACCTTGTATAACACCAGACTTCACCTGGAATGACTCTGTAAGAGTGTTGCTAAGAATGACGCTGCATTCGAAATGCTCATAGAACTTCCCAATGAGGTTGACTATCTTGGATGGTATTCCATAGGCTCTAAGAATCTTCCATAGGCTCTCGCGGTGAACACTGTCAAATGCCTTCTTGAAGTCAATGAAGTTGATGTAAAGGGGCACATTCCACTCTAGGCATTGTTCAATGATGTTGCGCAGAGCAAATATCTGATCTATACATCCTCTTCTTTTGACCAACCCTGATTGTTCTTGTCTGAGTTTACCATCTATGGCTGCATCGATCCTTTGGAGGAGAATTCTGCAGAAGATTTTGCTGGGAATGGAAAGGTGTGTTATCCCTCGCCAGTTGTCGATGTTGCTAAGGTCACCTTTCTTTGCTAGCTTGATGATGAGGGCTTTACACCAGTCTTTTGGGATGATATAATTTTCCCATATCTTTCTAAAGAGGTCAGTCAGCACATATGCAGCTGTGGTTATATCAGCTTTCAGAAGCTCTGCCTGTAGGGAGTCAATACCAGGTGCCTTGCCACTCTTCATGGCCTTGATGGCTGTTTGGACCTCTGCTTTAGTAGGTGGGCTATTATCAATGCCATTAATATCATTTGATGGTGGCAGGTCTGCTGGATCTTCAGGCTCTGACTGGTTTAGTACTTCTTCGAAGTACTGGACCCATCTCGCAGCCTGTTCCCTTTCCGAAGTTATCACTCTTCCCTGCTTATCTTTGATTGGTATGGAGTGGTTGGATCCATGATCACAGAGCTGTTTTGTAATCTTGTATACCATGCTCAGTTCACCTTTTGTTGCAGCCTGTTCTGCCTCATTTGCCAATTCCTCAACAAAGGTTCTATTATCCTTCCGGGCACTCCTTTTTACTTCTTGATCCTTCAGCTTATACTCTTTCTGTGCCTCTTCAATCAGCCTTGGTGATTTAGAACAACTCAGAAGCTTGTCTTTGGCCTTTCTCCTTTCATCTGTTTTCTTCCATGTCTCTGGTGTTAACCATCTTTTGTCCTTTATCTTCCTGTTACAGATGACTTTCTTTGCTGCTTCAGAGTATGCATTTCTAATGCAAGCCCATGTACTTTCAACTGTATCATGATCTTTCCCAATTTCACTGGCCAATGCATTAAAACGATTTCTAAGCTCGATAGTAAAGTCTCTCTTTATCTCTGGTGCGCGGAGCTTGCTGGTGTCAAACACTTTTCGTTGTTGTTGTGCGGTACGTGTTGCCCGTAGTTTCAGCTTTATCTTGGCTATCAAAAGGTAATGATCACTGTTGACATCTGCCCCACGATGGACCTTTACATCTTGGAGAGATCTGCGCCACTTTTTGTTGATGACAATATGGTCAATCTGGTTGACAGTGCGTCCATCGGGCGATTTCCAAGTAAGTTTGTGGATGTCCTTGTGTGGGAGGACAGAGCCGCCTATTACGCAGTTGTTATTGGGGCAGAAATTTACAAGTCTTTCACCATTGTCATTGATGACTCCACAGCCATGTTGCCCCATCACCTCCTCACTGTTGGTGTTGTCTGTTCTTACCTTGGCATTCATATCTCCCATTATCAAGAGCATGTCATGTTGTGGGACTTTGGAAACTGCTAGTTGTAACTGTTCATACTAGTCATCCTTGTCTTCCTCCTCAGCCTCATTGGTTGGGGCATAACAATGCAGGATGGCGAGTTTGCAGTACTAAGAACTAATACTGTCGGAGTATATTATTGATAATCGGGGTATTAGTTGGCAGCTATTAGCATTAGCTCTACTTTTCCCCGTTACCTTCATAAATCTGCACGATGAGACCTTTCTTCCTTGCATCTGGTATACATTAATATTTCAGTACGGAATTAAATAATTTTAAAATACATTTTTACTGGAGTGATGGGCCATCATACATAAAATGTTTGTTTTGCAGCAAGTTATAACAAGGAGCTTGCGACATCTCTAAGGCTTGAATAGCATTGGATTAGACTTGTTGGTGATGTCATCAAATGTGCATCTTCTTTGCATATCATCTCGAATATTGTTTGAGGTTGGAAACTGCTTGCTCTACAGTATTATGGAATATACTCTAAAAAAAATCTGGATTTTTCGTTGTATACAAGTCAGTGAAGTAATCTGCAAATGTATCGACTAATGATCACGGGTCAGAAAAGGTTCGACCACCATGATATGTTTCAACACCTGATATGCATTTTTGTTTTCTGCTTGCGTTTTTAAATAAGTTGCCATAAGAGGCGTAAATCACATGTAGCTGCTTCCTGAACATCACTGAAATAATTAAATAGAAAAGCCTCACTAGTAATGTTCTGTGCTTTCCTAAATTCATGTTTTGCTCTTTTGTACTTAGTATACAACCCATACTAATAGTCACAGTGGACAACGTGTCTGACTTTCCATTTTATGAAAGTTCTTGTACCAAATCACATGGTCTACTGTGTCTGACCCAGACAATGCGAGCTTCGCGTCCCATTTTATGTCAGCGCCTAAGGTTTATATACCCATTTTGTTCATTACACCATGTATTTGGGCCATATGACCTCAAATGGACACAGAACAAACTATATGTTGTAATTAATTCTAACTGATAGGTTTACCTAGATTACATAATGGTAATTGTTAACCTCAACTTTACAATTGCATGTTTAAGAGGTCAATTCAAAAATGAAATTTAATGTTTTGAACTTGGAAACTACAAAATAAATAAATAAATTTTAAAACAATATATAGTTTGTATCAGTGGCAGATGAGTAAATATTTGTTACCTCTTTGTAATTACAATAATGTAATCCCGGTACTCCTAGCCAAGGCCGCATTAAAGGCGGAGCAAATGGAACAGTTGCTCCAGGCCTCATACCACCTTAATCCGGCTTACTACTATCAGTTAGAATTATTATTACAATGTATAGTTTCTGCTGTGCTCATTTGAAGTCCATAAAGCCAAAATACATGGTGTAGGACCAAAATGGGTATATAAACCTTCAGTATATAACTCCAGGTGGCTTTGTGCGTGGGTTAAAACATTTAATGGGCAGCGTATCACGTGCAGCTTTGAGCATACATACAGTTATATCGCGATATAACTGGTTTATGTCCCACGGACCGTTCGTCTCTCGTGCAAGACATTCCTGTAAGTGATACGTTGGTGCATTTTGATAATTACGGGTCGAGTACTCGTCGCCAGACCGTTAGATCATGTGCTTGTGGTAGCACTGGGAGGATACTGTTGAGTATGGACTGAGCAAAATAAAGGCAAGTGATTCGATCTTGTTGAAATGTATCCCTTCATCAATTTGTTCACAATAAGATACATCGATTTTTTTACAACAAGATACATGATAATATCTTCATTCAATATGTAGTCGAGCATTGTTCATAGAGGGCTATATTAATATATTGGCCAATGCAGTTGGTGAAATATTAATGGCTTGGATGCAATTCCAGCCTAGAAAATCGCCTAATTAATTTACACTTATAAATAATTACTCTAGACCTATCTATTGCACTAGTATTCATATCAACTTCAATTAGTATCATTTCTCAAAAATGTATGATATCATTTTCAGAAGCCAATGTATACACAAAATAAATATTTGGGTTTATACAATAAAAGCTAATAACATCCATAATAAGATATGCAACATTTTGTCTATGTATCAGTATTGCAAAATAATTACACTTTCTTAACAGTCTTCAAGTAAGCCTTTTAGCACATCTGTTGTAATGCTACCAACACCATGTAAGCCTTTTAGCACATCTGTTGTAATGCTACCAACACCGTGTAAGCCTTTTAGCACATCTGTTGTAATGCTACCAACACCGTGTAAGCCTTTTAGCACATCTGTTGTAATGCTACCAACACCGTGTAAGCCTTTTAGCACATCTGTTGTAATGCTACCAACACCGTGTAAGCCTTTTAGCACATCTGTTGTAATGCTACCAACACCGTGTAAGCCTTTTGGCACATCTGTTGTAATGCTACCAACACCGTGTAAGCCTTTTAGCACATCTCTTGTAATGCTACCAACACCGTGTAAGCCTTTTAGCACATCTCTTGTAATGCTACCAACACCATCATTACCTTTAAAACAATATCTATAAATCTATGCATCAGTAATTGACATATCATGAATGCATTATATATATCTCTGCAAATAATTACATTTTCCTGCAAAAACGTCTACATGTGTAAATTGCAAATATATTTCCAATAATCACCATTAGCATGTCTGGAACATTTATACATTTACCCATTTATAATAATAATAATAATAATAATAATAATAATAATAATAATAATAATAATAATAATAATAAATGTCTTGATTAACTGTTCCGAATAGCCATTTCAAACTAAAATTTATTTATTCACACACCACAGGTAAGTAGCGATTCATGCCAAACTACTGGTTGTAAGAGAATAGGTTTGTTTGATTGGAGTTTGTTTGATTGGAGTTTCTTCACGTGTACGGACAAGGACATCTAGTTCCATAATTTTAATGCCTAGTTCGTTTATTCACGATATTCCTATCCGAAGTGTTTGTCATCAGCAGGTAGTTCCACAAAACTCATGTAATATGCAGGTCTTTACCCAGGGACTGTATTACGAAAAACAAATCTAAGGGTCACAAATGAGTAGCTTATTTGTAGACTGATAATGCCTTGTTTGACACGTGTGGTTTTGTTCCATTTTTCGTTGCTTCCACCGCATCGCAGAATAACAATCCGGATTTACTGGCATGTTACTGATAACCCTTCATTGTTTTGTTTCTTATGTGATTTGCCACAAGATGTGTCGCACGATTGAGTCTCCTTGCAGCAGCACATGGTTTATTTGAGCGGTGTTAGTATTGATGCATTAATGGTCGCCACAGCGCTTGGTCTTTGCGGGATATTATGTGTCACAGCTTTTTCTCGATTTTGGCTTTTCTCACTGGTAGAAGTAGGCCGTGGTTTGGAAACAAGTGGAGTTTCCCTTACAGCGGTGAGTTTTGGGCTTAATGTATAGGAATCTCCCTGGGTGTTGTACGATTGGAGACCTGGGAATCGTTATCGCTTGTCATCTGTAACTATTGTCTTCACCAGGATCAGGTAACTCTTACAGGGTGAAACCAGTTCCATAGGTCTTTCAACAAGGCCAGACGAGTAGTCGCGGTTTCACATACTGACACGTGCTCTTAATTTTACAACCAGACTAAATGGGCCCTGAGCAAACACATGCTGATTACAATAGAACTGTTCATACTGATGTAACAGTGTAAAGGGAACCGCGGTAGCCCAGATGGTAGAGCGTCAGAATTGTAATCCAAAGATTGCAGGTTCGATATCCGCCCAGGCCAGCCCCAGTCGGCTGCCTCGCTGTGTCTTTGGGAGAGGCAGTTAGACCCCATTTCATGGGCATGACATAGCCAATAATGTGCTCAAAGAACCGTTAAATACCAACAAACCAACCAACAACTCTGTGTCCATGGAAACGTAAATTTGTGCTACATTTTTCTAAGACTTAAAAAGAAGATCCTCATGAAATAATTAAATTTGGCTTTGTAAGCTTTATTTCTACACTTTACAAATTTAATTGAAAATATGACAAATAAAGAAACGGTTGATCACTTTTTAGCACGCGCTATTTGTATTTGTTGCTCATTATTTGAAGTGAAAAGAAATTGAAAATTTGCGATATTGAATAAAGAAATCAATCGCATGATTAAACTCTTCGCGTTTGTTTCGACCATCAGTATATAATACTTGTAAGAATGACAAATTAAGAGAAGTAAATATTTACAGACACAAATATAATTTCGATATTTTATCGGTACGTTGTTAGTATATTTGATATAAAGATAAATTAGCTTTCATACCGTAAATAACTAAGGGGGGATGATAACGTATACGTGCTTGTTTAAAAGCCAGAGTATCCAGGGTACAATCAATGTTACCCCCCCCCCCTTTGTTTTTTTGCAATACAGAACAGTAAAGCCATACTGTTTACTCCATCAGGTAATACAACCAAGTAAAGTCATGCAGTTTATTCCATCAGGCAGTACAACCCAGCAAAGTCATAGAGTTTACTCTATCAGGTAATACAGCCAAGTAAAGTCATACAGTTTACTCTATCAGGTAATACAGCCCAGTAAAGCCATGCAGTTTACTCCATCAGGCAGCACAACCCAGTAAAGCCATGCAGTTTATCCCATCAGGTAATACATTCCAGTTAAGCTATACATTTTACCCCATCAGGTAATACATTCCAGTAAAGACATACATTTTACCCCATCAGGTAATACATTCCAGTAAAGACATACATTTTACCCCATCAGGTAATACATTCCAGTAAAGCTATACATTTTACCCCATCAGGTAATACATTCCAGTAAAGACATACATTTTACCCCATCAGGTAATACATTGCAGTAAAGACATACAGTTTACTCCATCAGGCAATACAACCCAGTCAGTGGCGGCGCGAGGGGGTGGGGAGGGGCAATTGCCCCCGGCCGCCGGGCGAAGGGGGCGCCGTCGGGAGTTTTATTTTTTTTGCAGCTGAAATGTTCATAGTATTTCACCTCACCTTAGTGTAACTGGGGCAATTCTTCACAAAACTAATATATATTTTTGGGGTTTGGGTTGGCAACTGACATAAAAACTGTTTTTTGTGGCAAATAGGGTTGTAACTAAAGAACATTGCCCCGGGCGCCTCGAACCCTCGCACAGCCACTGAGCCCATTAAAGTCATACAGTTTACTCCATCAAGTAATATAGCCCATTAAAGTCATACAGTTTACTCCATCAAGTAATACAGCCCAGTAAAGTCATACAGTTTACTCCATCAAGTAATACAGCCCAGTAGAGTCATACAGTTTACTCCATCAAGTAATATAGCCCAGTAGAGTCATACAGTTTACTCCATCAAGTAATACAGCCCAGTAGAGTCATACAGTTTACTCCATCAAGTACTATAGCCCAATAAAGTCATACAGTTTACTCCTCAAGTAATATAGCCCAGTAAGGTCATACAGTTTACTCCATCAAGCAATACAGCCCAGTAGAGTCATACAGTTTACTCCATCAAGTAATACAGCCCAGTAAAGTCATACAGTTTACTCCATCAAGTAATATAGCCCAGTAAAGTCATACAGTTTACTCCATCAAGTAATATAGCCCAGTAAAGTCATACAGTTTACTCCATCAAGTAATATAGCCCAGTAAAGTCATACAGTTTACTCCATCAAGTAATATAGCCCAGTAAAGTCATACAGTTTACTCCATCAAGTAATATAGCCCAGTAAAGTCATACAGTTTACTCCATCAAGTAATATAGCCCAGTAAAGTCATACAGTTTACTCCATCAAGTAATATAGCCCAGTAAAGTCATACAGTTTACTCCATCAAGTAATATAGCCCAGTAAAGTCATACAGTTTACTCCATCAAGTAATAAACAGATGCAGCAACAAGCATTGATTTATCTGTAACAATACAGGTTGACATATGTCTTTGTTTTTGTCATGGAACTATATATAGTTCTCTGCGTACATATAAAAGCATTATAACTTCATTATTATAATAATAATAATTATTATTATTATTATTATTATTATTATTATTATTATTATTATTATTATTATATATGATTCTGCTTGTTACTCCCAAACAATCACTTTTGTATTATTACATGAATGCGCAAGTCATCAAACAGCTGAAACTAGTTTTAATACAAAGAGATAGTGTCATTTAAATACTTAACTTATTTATAATTTAAACAAACAAACAAACAAAAACAACAAAAAACAAAAACGAAAAAATATATTTTGTTTAACTCATAATAAGTTGATATTTACCAGCCCAGCAGTGAAGTGCTCATTGCTGCTGCTGATTTTGATGTGAAATGGTAAACTGTTCTATTATTGAATAGTTCTGGGGGGGGGGGGGGAAGAGTTTACATAATACTGTGTGCGTGACTGAGGGACTAGGTAATTATAGTTACGGGTTGGATTTAGATGTCAGTGATCTCTTTGAACCATGTTTTGACTGATTTTATACATATATATCAGAGAGTTCTGAATTCTTTTTTGTTCTAGGTATTTTTACTTAAGTTTATAAAGCATGTCCATTACATTGCTTGTATGATGGAAGTCATTTAATCATAACATTCTGCAGATCTCTGGACACTTTCTGGGTTTTTAAAAAAATTTTTTTATAGAGTATGCAGCCACGAACGTCGTACGTTTGTATAGTATTCCAACTGTGGGCGGACATACATTTTGTAAGCTGTTTGTTTCAGAACAGTAATTTTGGTTTGTATGTTTTTGTTTATAAACTTTAAGTTATTATTTGCTTTTCCTGTTCTATTTTTTAATTGTCATGTCCAGTTAAGGTCGTTACTAAGTGTTACTCCCAAATATCCGGCATGGCCAACAGCGTTCAGTTCTATGCCATGTAGTTTGTACTGAAATATGAAGAAGAAAAAATTCTTCCTAGTTATTCTAGTACTTTCACGTTTTTCAGGGTTGAATTCCATGGACAACTCTTCTTCCTGATTTTCTCGGAGATAGAGATAATTTTGTGTTTAAATCTATGGTTAGACAAAAATAGCGCCATCAGCAAAAAAATTTGCTTTGTCATTTGAGACGGTTAAACATCTAATTAATAAAAACCAAAACTAAACAGGATCAAAAGACTGGGCCTTGCGGAACACCTGCCATAAATGTTAGTGGGTATTCTGTCTTCAATTACACCTTTTTTGTGCTCCTTTTACAAAAAAGAATTTAACCAGATAGCTGTTTTTCGTTCTTGTCCTAATTTGTGAAATCTATAAATAGGACTATTATGCTCAACTTTAACAAAAGGTTTACTGAAATCCATGACTATTGCATCACATTATCATAAATTTCTTGCTTGAAGTCTATCAAGATGAGATTCACACCTATATGTACTGCGAAAGTCAATTTTGAAGAGGGCACAATAAATTATTTCTGTCGAAGTCTTTAATAGTATTGGATTCTAGGACATGTTCCATCAATTTGTAAACAATCCATGCTAAAGAAATAAGGCGGTAATTACTTGGCTTCCATTTGAGATCCTTTTTGAAGATTGTGGAGAAAATCGCCTTCTTCCAATCTGAACGTACAATACCGAAATCAAGAACTGAAACGTTGTCGTATGAAACGGATTAATTTTAGTGTGAAGTTCTTTTAGGATATCTCATCAGGTCCTGAAGCTTTGTTACGGTTAGGACCTTGAAGAGGTCCTGAAGCTTTGTTACGGTTCGGACCTTGAAGGGGTTTATCAATACCATATTGGCTTAATTTGATTTTTGGCATAACAAGTGGAGTACTTCGTTTTCTATTGTACGGCATGTTCTGTTCAAGTAAGTGTTTCAACTGTAATGGATTTGGTTGTAAAAAAAAGCACTGACTCATATTGTTTATTCAGCAACTTTGCTTTCGAGGTAGGGACTATATATCTGATGCCCTCGAATTCCAGAGGTGCATTACACTATTCTGGGTTTTCTTGTGTCTTGTATATGAGTAAAATTTCTTGTTGTTGTTTTCCCCTTTCTGCATCATTAGTGAACATGACAGATTCTAGGTATGAACAGTACGACTAATTTTTGTTGTTCTAGATCCAGATAGTCAGTGCTTTAAATCTAGAATGTAATGTATGAAATTGTTAACGGTTGTTGGTGCTGATATCATTTTATTTAAAAGTTTGTTATGCTGATGGATCAAGCGTATTATCTCATGAATTATCCACCGGAGATTTTTACTACTAGGTTTCGTTTGTTTAGCTGGCAGATGAATGTCGTTCAATCTAATAAATTCTGTTTTGAAAAGGTTCCAGATATGATCAGGACTGGAATGGTCTTCGATGTGAAAGAAGGCAGAAAAACACATTTAAATCGTTCTTAAAATGTTCCCAATTTGTTTTCATGAACTATGTGGTTTTTATTCGTATTTTGTTTCGATTTGGCTAATTTGGACATCTGATATTTATTCTTGTTTAATGGGAGACAATATCATGATTGGGATTTCCAAGGACGGGTAAAGTTTTAGTAGAGTGCAACAAAGAGGGCAGATTAGTAAGAAAAAGTGAAGCAGGGGCGGATCTAGGGGCAGAGCCAGCGCGCACGCCCCCCCCCCCAAAAAAAAGAGAGTGAAACAATCAGATCGTTTCCTAGAGTAAGTTTCCTTTACAGTTAGTTTATTAATCCAACACTATCGGTACGATGGACAGATGAGTTATCTATGTCCGAATAAAGAACAGAGTAGTTTAGCTTCGCATTTTCCTGCACTATTTTTGTTTACTCACATGCTAATTAAAACACAATTTAAGATGAACGTACTTTGCAAATTTCGCGTCGGAAATGTAACGAGTCCACGTGAACACTCACTATCCTTTAACAATTTAGGCCCTTTCATCTATACAGTCATCATCCCCAGATCATCACAAGAGGCTGTCATTTACTCGATATCTTGGTGGATCACCTGTGTAATTATGTCGCCTAAGTATGACCAATTAGTACGCAACTAATAAAGAAACAAACAACACGTAGCGCATATAGCTGGATGCACCTCAGGACTACAGGTTGAGTACATATAAAATTGTAGACTACATGCGGCTGTCTTTGGGAAGAAGGGGAGGTTGGGGACGAAAGTAATAATTAACCCTTTCACGCCCTACATAGCATGGACACGTTTCTCGTCATTGGGACCCGACTCTGGGTGGCAGAATTATTTATTCTCAATGTGGACCGGAGTTGTTATTGCTTAAACGTATGAAAACCAACGAAAATGTCCGATTCTCTAATAGATTGAGAGAAAGAGAAAAAAAGAATAAAATATTCTTATTTGACAGTTTGATAAACGATATGTGATATTTGCTAAGTTTTTGAATTATCCAGTTTATTTCATCACTACCCTTCACAGTTTCCATATCTTTTGCCGTCTGCTGCGGTAGCGCTCTGACGACAGACGACCTTTCGAAGGAGGGATGGGGGGGGGGGGCGCTCGTCTTCAACCCCTACCCCTCAAATCCACCCCTGAAGTGATCATGAGAACTGTGAAATAAATAATTCCCAAAATTTCTTTCGGCTGCTAGCAAAAACTTCCCCGTAATATTGTTCAGCAATACAGGTGTTACACAAATAGTTATCGTCCGTACAAATAGTTACCGTCCGGTCCAACTGAAAACAACATAGACCCTGATCTATCGTCGCATAATGCGCCGGAAGATAAAGGTCTGTGTTGTTTGTTCTACTTATTAATCCAAACAAACTGCATAGACACATATCTGCCGGCGCATTGTGCGATGTCAGATCTTGATCTATGCAGTTTTAACTCGGATTGGACTTATACGCGAGTATATACATGATATCTACGTTTTTTTTGAGTAGATAAAGGAATATTTTGTACGAGTGACAGTGGAAACATTGTATTGTCACGAGTGATAATTCAAAATGTTTCCACTTCATTAGTGAAATGTTTCTTTATATCTACTCAAAAGACGCACATTTTCTTTCCATTATATATATATATATATATATATATATATATATATATATATATATATATATATATATTTAAGGAGAAAAAAAACTTCGATTTGAACGATTTTTTTCTGTTCATTCTGTACTAATGCAATTAACGGCTGCATTATTACATCGATAGAACAGAAGTTCCAAAATTTACAATAATTTTAGGACCACGACTTTTTACAAATTTAGCTAGGACATATAATGGTTCAAATTGTGTATTTTGTCAAATTAATTTCTGTTTTCATACGAAAAAGAAAAGATTTTGTTTTTCGTTTATACGTATCTTGATGGATTGATACAGTGAACATTGACGGGGTGGGTGTAGGGTAGAAACAAAACAGTGTGATCGTAGCCGAAGACTTGAGAGCGAAACATCTTTAAACAAAATCCTTTAATGATTGTGAGTTTATCTATATGGATTTTTGTTCTTTATTTTGTTTATTTCTGCGTTCAGACCTGAATTGTTTGGCCTTGGCAAGCTTGGAGTCTAGTTTAGTAACGGACACTGGACCCATTTGTCACTTAATGTTGGTTTGCAATCAATACTCATCTATCCACGATTTCTCCAACGTTTTCAGACATGATTACGACTGTGATGAGAGTTAAAATCGATTCTTTAACAAGTTAATTACTTTATTTAATAAAGAGTTTTTCCCTAAAAAGTTATGCCGTTTGCAGTAGAGTGTAACAGGTATACGATACTGTATGGGTGGCACTGACTATCGAATAGAAACAGGTTATGTAAGTTCAGTCACTGACAATCTGCATCATTCATGTGGATTTTTTAATTTAAAAAAAAAAAAAAAAAAATTAAATCTTAATACATGAAGCCTATCTTTCGTTGCTTGGATTTTGTTGTTAGAAATTTTTTTTTATGGCACATCCTCATTTTTTTTTTACATAAATGATAACTAGAAGGTCTACAGTCTTTACATACTTTAAGAGAGAGAATTAAATAGTTATAAATATGAAATACATGTTTGAATAAGATACATAAAAGCAGATATATTTCCTAAATGGGAAAGGAAAGAAGTTCCAAAAGTGATATCGCTACTGTGGCAATATCAATTTTCCCCCACTGATATATTTCAATATCTCATTATGAAATATATAATAAATACGGAGGACGTTTCCTTATACCAGAAATAACAGTTTTAAATGTATTCAGACATTCACTACACACGTTTTACCCCATTTCAACAACACTCGTGTGTTATCTTATGCTTGATTGTTTTTGATGGTATATGTGTCATACATGATAGAATTATTAAATATTGGAGGAATATATATCAAATAATCTGAACAGAAACTATGTAAATAAATGACAAATGGAAATGAGGTGTTTTACATATACTAAAAATAATATTTTTGTTATACAGGCATGAGTCAATCATATTATCAAGCAATTCATATATAAATTGCTTGTTGAAATAACTATAAAAATGATCAACATCCATTAAAAAAAATATAAGTCATATAATACATGGTCAAAATGGATTTGATAACCTTTCTTGTATACAGGTAATAATTTTTCAGAAGAATCAAAATGATACTACACATGTTAATTACCTGGGTCAGCAAATATGAGTCACCCTGACTATTACTGTAATTTACTTACAATTACCTATCTAAGGTCATACAGCAAGTAATGCTGTTTTAACACCGATGATTTCTAGCATGTGTAATACATGTTTCAAGCATTACTTTTACAATCTAGGTACGAGTAACTCGTGCAGAGGGGGGGGGGATGGGGCAGAAACTGTGTGGACGAGTACCTCGTGCAGAGGGGGGTGGGGGGTGGGGTGGGGCAGAAACTGTGTGGATTTCTTTTACAGCTGATCTTTTGAGTTTACATTGCAACTACCGTCTATACTCCCTCATAAAGTCGAGTCCAACTGCAAACTACACTGACCCAGATTATGCGCCGGCAGATCTGGGTCTATGCAGTTTGTTAGGAGTAATCAGTGGAACAAACATCATATACCCTGATCTACCAGCGCATTATGCGACGGCAGATAAGGGTCTATGTTGTTTGCAGTTGGAATCAACTTATAAGCGAGTGTAGACAATACTACTCCTTTGCAGAGCCAAACTCGTTGACACTTTATTGCAAAAAAGGTCCAATCTCTGACTTTGCAACTAAAAAAAAAAACAACAACATAAAAACCCACAAACCCCACTGCGTTATTAATTTACAAGCAAAAGGGACTTTTATAATCCGAAAAAAGTTCCGTATATTTTGCCCTATGAAGAACCTTGAGATTTGTCGATACAAGTATGGTCTTGTATCGCATAGACTGTTTTACTTTAATCTCAAATAAAGCCAATTTCATGATATATAAAAGCAGTTCCTTCAAAATATATATTCCTGAAAAGCTTTTCGCACATTTTCTGTTGACTATTCTTATCTGATACGTGTCAGATTCAGCCATTGTATAAGAATTATTCATCATGCATTAAAAAATAAACATAAAAAACTGTAAGTAAAAATCATACATGGTCAAAATGGATTTGATAACCTTCATCGTTAAGGTTTGGTCTGTGCTTAGGTTAAAAAAATCCAACCTTCAAGGAATGTTTTGACCAAAGCACAGACCAAATCCGGGAAATAGGGAGCTACAGTAGAAGCCTTAGTTACGACCTTCATCGCTTGAGAGGATGACCTTTAACCTCTATCAATCTTGCCCATAGCTAAAAGCAATTGTCTCCTCAGTGTAACGTTCTTGTCATACATTAAAAAATCATCCAGGGAAAAGAGCTAGTTTCTGTTCATCCCCATACACATTTTGGGTATAGCCAAAGGAGAAGTTCTTGTCGATTTCGTCTCTCTTTGTATTGATATACTTGTATTCCCATGTATACCCTAGGAAGAGACCTAGCTGCTGTTTCAGCCATGCAAATGGGTTAACCAGCTAACCATGTATTCTTAAATCCTGTGTCTTCATATGGACGTCAATCTGGTGCAGAGCCACAGTCCTCCACCACCACCACTACCACCACCACCAGACCACATACTATTTTACCCAGACTACAAAATTGGGGTGCTCAGATAAAGTACGATAGTGAACTACAATCATCAGCAGCATCATCATAACGGCGGCTAAGGGCCAGAAAGCCAATTCTTGCCGAATAGAAATCTGAAAACGGCCGGTAATTGCGAACAAATTAGAGTAGAGTTTTTCTACATTCTTTTGTGTAATATTGTATACGATAAGACATATACTGTACTCCATATTCAAAGACAAATGTTTATTCTCGATATATATGAATCTACAAGATATATGAAACATGGCTCGACAGAATAAACACTATGAAAAATATGACGTTATCTTGATTGGTATTTAGATTTATATCGTTAGACAGCAGTTTTCATGAACAGCTATCGTTAGTGTACAAATTGTCGAACATAAATTAAGGTGTACTGGCATGACACATTCCAGAAAACAGTTGAATCCGCCAAGAGATAACAACACGAAAGAAAGTCAGTATTTTGGGATAATATGAAACTTTACAAGTAGTAAACATACAGTACGTCAGTTGTGGCTTAGATGATTGCGGGGGGGGGGGGGGGGGGGGGTAAAAAAAACTTGTACAAGTCTAAAAACGAACGCATTTTTTTTTTTAAAAAAGGAAAACAATAAAAATAAAAGAAAGTATTGAAGTGTATATTCTTTGAATAACAAATATCAAAAAGGGTTTATACGCTTTTTAAGTAATTTGACAACGTATTTAAATTCTATGTATATATAGGGTTTAACGGCACGACAGTAAATACTGAATATACGGTGCCAATTAAGAGTTAAGATCTTAAAATGTAAATTACAAATAATTGCAAAAAAAGAAAAAAAAAAAAGAAAAAAAAAACTGGGGGAAGATAAACCCTTCCAAATAAACGTAAACATGCAGTACTACAAGATAAAATATACAAGGTAGAGATGTTAAAATGCTTTAAAAGGTATATACAATAAAAGATAAAATATACAAGGTAGAGATGTTAAAATGCTTTAAAAGGTATATAAAATAAAAGATAAACCCTTCCAAATAAACGTAAACATGCAGTACTACAAGATACAATATACAAGGTAGAGATGTTAAAATGCTTTAAAAGGTATATACAATAAAAGCTAAACGTAAATACTTATAAAATCCTTAAAATACACATTCAAAATTTGTTATATTAACCGCATCCCCAACCCCAACCCCCAAAAAAAGTCCAGAATTGTCCCAGGTAATACGTAATCATTAAGTTTCTTAACTGAGTTCACACACACACACACACACACACACACACACACACACACACACACACACACACACACACATTCCATCCCACAGGATGAAAGCTGATAAATTCGACAAGAATGTGTTCTACAATGTGGACACTGGCAGAGTTTTCATCCTGGTCAAGGTTCACACTTCAGGAGCTATGCATGAATCAGGTATGTCTGACCGATACGCGATCGGCACAGTACTACCTCATCTCTGTTATTTATTCTATATTAGGGTTGCCACTCTCCAATGATCGGTTTGATATTCCGATGATAGTTTGCGGAGTTTTCATTCCACAAATCTTGTGAAGTATACAGAACATGCCGATTTATATAATATTTGAAGTCAGTATATGGAATCTTTCAACCGGAATCTTCTGGTACTGCAGGGCAGCTTTGGCCGCTCAATCTGCTCTTTAATTAACCTTTATTTAAACTTCGAAATGTACAAAGATCGCTTAAATAATGACAAGGCACAATTACCAGGAAATGAATTTAGTCAAATTGTACAGTCATGAGATTATAGCATCAAAACGAATAAAATACTCAGGGGCAGATCCAGAAAAATAGTTTTCTTGGTTGTGAGTGGGTGGAAGGGGCTAAACAAGTAGTCGAGCGTCTGTGGGGCGGAATCCCCGGCATAATGTAATTAGCCATGTAACTGTAAAGAAAACTTATTCTAGAAAATGTTCTGGTTGTTTCGCCCCGCCCCCTGGATCCGCCCCTGCCATACATTACGGACACGTAAGCATACTGTTGCCCCTAAGGTGCACATCGCCTCTGATGATGAAGAGAATGTATACCTATGGTAAAGTACTTTGTATTGTAAAGAAAATTAAAGTCTCATTAAAAGTACATTCCTTTGTTGTGTTCGAGAGTTTTTCAATTTCTCCTTTTTAATTTTTCCGTCGTGAATAGCCTTGTTTTCTTCAAACACAATTCCCATTGCTTTGTTATCCTTGCTGTACAAGAGCTGTAACAATCCTACATTCTCAGGCAGATAATTTATAACACAGTTGTACTTTTGCACAAGCATCCATACTGATATGTCTAAATGTTTACCATTATAAGCTGGTTTGGTTAGATTAGTTGCTTTTTTAATGCATCATCAATGTGGTCACATTCATCGGTCAAAAAAGGTATTTGTACCTTGATCGATATCTCCCAATTACTGTTTCCACTTATCTTATTTATCTTTGATATCTATCACGATCACCTTTTTATCTGTAAGAGGCCACTTTCTGTTGTAAGTCATGTTGAAAAGAAAAGTGGGACAGATAATAACGATGTAGCCAAAATGTTTCCATATTCAGTCTTTATCAGAGCAACTGTTGTTTTTCCACAATTAGTCACTGCACAAATTATCATCCAATGAGTTTTTTTCAAATATATCTATCATGTTTAAAATATAATTGAAGAGTGTTGATTGTTTTGAATGTTTACCTATGCATCAGACATAAAATAAATATAAATCCTGCTGGCATCTACATTTTATTTTCTGTTGATCTGAAGGTGGATACCCTGTTGCACATTAGTCAATTTATCTTCAGTACATTGCAAGCTGTTGTCATTTTACTTCTCAAATTAAGCCAGATGCAATGGTTATCTGTATACAAATTCTTAACAAGTACGTTACTAATTTATGTGTGTTTTTTGTGTTAATCAAAGAAATACTTAATGGTTTCAGCAAACTATTGTCTCAGTTGGAAACCATAGGAGTAACTATCTTTGTCAGACCTTCTGTAGTTACTAAGATTTTTCCTAGTGCGAATTTAAAACTTTTCCGGATTTTTTTCTCTTTTATTTTATTCAGTATCAAAACTCCCTTTAAACTCATTCTATGTAAATCACGTGTGAGATCCGTTTAAGTTGTATTAGCTCCATGCCGATAATTCCCTCTCTTGACATGTAGTCATGAAAAAGCAGTTTCATTTCTGTACTTGCCAATAACTGATTGCGCAATTGATTCTAAAGTAATCATATCGTTCTGTAGGCATATATTTTCCAGTAAATAATTCTTATTTCCCCCACTATCACTTTAGAGGCTGTTGCTAGTGTTATGTAAAAATCCCGTGGAAGCGCACACGAATACAATGGACAATGATCTTTTAATATCTGAGAGTTTAATAGTATCTACACATTGTTACCACACACCGCACACGGTACAGCTTCAGTACTAGTGTTTTGTGCATCACCTGCCCCTGATCCTAACTTTATCAGATTTTCACTAATGATACCTTGATGAATCTTATTTGTCCTAACCAAAACATATAATCACAAATCTATGAATATCATTAAAATTGTATAGTTATTCAGCCTGAAAAGGTCATCGCTTCCGCAGGATAACGTTATGTATTTAACTAGCATTCTACTGCAATTCTTTAAAACTGAATTGTTAGCATCACCTTTTACATTC
Source organism: Margaritifera margaritifera (assembly GCA_029931535.1). NCBI lineage: Eukaryota > Metazoa > Mollusca > Bivalvia > Unionida > Margaritiferidae > Margaritifera > Margaritifera margaritifera. The sequence goes on from JAQPZY010001656.1 coordinate 2,422,967, forward strand.
GTGTCAAAGGACACAAAGAAACTACCAAGTACAATTAATTAATTTGTACTTAGCTTTAGGATTGCGACATGTAACGTTTGTTTAGTTGTAGTGTTATTCGGGGGTGTATGTAATAAAATGATAGTTTGAACTGAGTAATTTGAGCCCCTGTGATATCTTTTGCTTCTTATGAGGAGTTAGGAATTTACCGTATGTTTACGTCTTTAGTATTTGTTACTTACAAAACTTGTAAGTAGTAAACTTACTAACACCCATCACAAGTGCAATAAATACATGCTCGTATTTTACTTGTATTATAATAGGGTTGGTGGAAATCATTCAATTTTGGATGTCGTGATTTTTTAAAGTTTTACCTTATTATTTGGCTGTGTAGAAGCAGAAGCATCCGTGCCTACAGTAGATACATTGGGATGAATAGATGTATATAGATCAAAGGTATCATCTAGATTGTTCAAGTACTGAATCACCAAACTTTTTTCTCTCAATATTTCATTCAGATAGTCTAGTGTCTTGGCTTTGTTTTTAATTGACCTCTGCATTTTTTTTTTTATTTTTTTTTTATTTTTAAAAACAAATTGTTTAATGTTCTTTTCTTTCTCTTTCAGCTCCGTTGGGATCCATTGACTGGGACAGATAGATGAGTTCTGCATATGCTAGACTTTTAGCTACTGTGCTCCGAATAATTACTATCGGTGATGCCGTTTATCGGTAGGTAAAAGATCGTTATTTATTATACTGCAAAATGTTCGAAAGGTACACGGACATGCAGTGACCGGCACGGCACACCGAAGGCTCTACCTTTGGTGTAGGCCATTCTATTTATAAGTAATTATTTTTGTTACCAGCTTTTATTTTTACATCCTGGCAGAACGACTTTTTTTTGTTTTCAATCCAATTATGAAAACATTGTTCTTTTTCTAGATACTTGTCTTTTTTACACTGTGAAAATAAAAATATTCATATCTAAATCTTAACGTGTATGCAATACCTTGATTGTTTGCCTGTAATCTAATTTTAAAAAATCAATGTAATTCCTAGAAAAAAAAAATCCTAAATCTTCAATATTCAGGTTGCCCAACATTTTACATGAGCCTTCTTTTTATTTGAACGACAAATTGCTTTGAAGGATATATTGTGTGTAACCTCTATTCAGCAGAACGTACCAGAACATAGTTAAATCCATAACTGTCAACTTATGTCTGGGGTGTAGTTTCAGACTTAAAAAGTCCCAACAACCATTTCATTCTTTGTTCTGGTATTGTTTTGTCTTTAACAAATGAAATTTCATATTTTCGTCCCACATTTATTTCAATTTCATCCGGATAGGTATAGTGTTGACTTGGTGCACTGCAAAACTCGTAAATCGAAAACAATATACATCCTGGAATGTGTCTGATTTGCTCTTAAAAACTCCTTCTTGTTATTATCGATTTCATTTTTCAATTCATCCACTCTAACACCCAATACATGACTCTTTATCATACCATTTCCGTCTTCAATTCCGTTTTAATGTCGCTGTTTTATGTATCATTTATATTTTTGTTTATTTCGGTTTTAACTGTATCAGTTCTCCCACATAATTCGAGTCTTTTTTAACAAAAGTTTTAATGCATCCGTTTCCGTTGTAAAGTCTTGTTTTAACTTGGATAATATTTTTTCACACGTTTCATCTTTTTGTCTGATTTATCATTGCTACCTTGTACAATACCATTATTATTAATGAAAAACGAACCACTTGTGACAAACTGATGTTATTAAATCTAAACTGTCTTAAAAATTTGGTATTTACCGATTTTATTAAATTTAAACTGTCTTAAAAATTTGGTATTTACCAATTTTATTAAATCTAAAATGTCTTAACAATTTGGTATTTACCAAAGTATTGCTTTTTAGTACTTATGTAAGTGGTAATTTATAGATTTCTTTTCCGCAGTCGACGACTTTACATATGCACATAATGTCGCCAATATTTATAGGGTCTTCACCTGTGAAAGCTGTAATTCTCTTAATTTAGTTCATTTCTTGTATTAATTATATTGGTAAAATAGATTTCTTTTCAGGAAAACCTTCGATTGTAATATATCTTTCCACTGGTATAGGAAAACTGTTCTTTTTTTTTTGTTCAATTTGGATCCTTTTTTATTCCAAGTTTCTCTCAGATGGAACCTCTTCCAAAACTTCAAGAATCTCTTATTCCTTCACTTTCTTCCCTTCCTCGAAAATATTTTTTCAACTCCTCTACGGTATGGCTTCATGCATTGTTTATTTAAAAAAAAAAATTCCTGATTGCGTTTTTTGTTTCATTGTTCCTGTTGTACTCGTTGATGATTAACATAAACTTCTCAAAATTAATTTCATTACTACTTATTGCTTGTTGCTATTAGGTAGTCGATTATTAACTGATTGAAAGAAACTGGAACGACTCTATTCAAAACTTTGTATGCTACTTTGCAGTTCTCTCTAATACCTCTATAACCTTTGATCTATCTGACAAAATCATTTTTAACCTTGTTAATATATTAGGGCAGTCTAAAATTAATACAATTATCTATTGGCGTTGTCTCAGATGGACAAGCATTGTCCCTTATTGACAACGGCAGTGTAGGATATAACGGTGGAGCACTTGGAGTTTTTTTTCCCCACTCATTTAAAAAAGGAAAGACACAGTTAAAACATTGGAGTGGTAACAGGTTTTGTTCACCTGTTCTTCGCATGTTGTACGTCGTACATGCTTTGCTATTGCTCTCTAGTGGTGTTATTATTTTTGGTCTCTACAATTGTGTTTTGTACAGGTTTTCCATTTCATCAGCTTTTAAAGCAGAAATTATTTTCTTTTCGACCAAATGAAGAACATACCTAAAACAGCTAAGCCACCACATATCAAATAATGTACTTTGTTTCAGCAATGTGAACTTGCATGATTTATTTCAAGTAGTATGCCTTCATTACCTTATGATGTTCTGCTTTGAACAGTCTTGGAAGTTTCAATTTGTTCGATTTTTTTGGTAAACGTTCAGCTTTGGCTTTTTTTAATTCATGAGAACGTTTTCCAAGTTGTATGCCAAGTTCAGCTCTATGCGGAACATTTGGATTTTGTGAAGCAACATTGTTTTCGTTTTTTTTGTTCATCTTCCATTTATTTTCAAGGAATGTTTTAAAGTTAACTCAACATAAATCTAAACTGAAACAAAGTCATCTTTCAGTGTTACTGAAGGAGTGAAAAATAACTTGAAATTTAAATGGATAAATTAAAACAACATACAAAAAAGATTAGGAATGTCAAAAAGTGTAATATCACCATGTTTAAAATTACAAACAAAGAAAGGTCAAACCTTGCCAAATTAAGTATAACAAAAAGATGAGGGCAGAAAACAAAGAACATGTAAATGAATACAACAAAGAGTACAGTACCAAAGGTACCACAAAGGAAGAAAGCAGTAGGATATCACACTTAGCAAGAAACATAATATTACAAGCAGTAAAGTAACATCAATTGACTTCTACCGTAGATGGTTTTAAAAAGTCTGAAGGCGTAAGTGATGATGATTTAGACATATATACTTTAATTCCATTCTCGTCATTTGATTTGTCTGACCCTGAGCAATAAAGTAAATGCTTTCAATTGTCATGCACTAAAGACATGATAGCCACTATGCCAAGATGCCTTCGAGGAAAGAGATTCAAGAACACAAATAGTTGATTCATTCAAGATGACTATATTCATTATTGTGGAGACTGAAAACATTATTGTCTACTCTCTATTCCCTGTAATACTTTATTGCAGTGGAAGCAGCTACAACTGTAATAACAACTACTTTAACAATTGTGGGTAAAGGCACAAATGCATCATTAACAAAGCAATCAGTACACACTTATTTATTAACCATTTTCGGTATTTTCTTCTGTTTCTTATGTTGTAATGAAAGTAGTAATCAATGCATATAGAGGTAATCCCAATTCGAATGACAAAAATCCAGTGTAGTATCTAGTTCCGTTTAAGTTCTGTTATTATCTTTCAGTTCATTCTGTCTAAACTATTCATTGGAAGAAATCTGATAATCAGCAATGTCACTGTGTAAATTACAACATCTGATAATAATTTGCAAAACTCAGCAGTTTTAGTATTGTCAAAGATGTCTTCTTGATTTGTTTTACTTCCTTTTCTCGAACTCATTTTCAGTCAGGTGTTTATCGGGTTATCTCTTGTATGTTTCATTTACAATAAAGCTGTTCTAATTCCTGTTTTAACTCTTAAATTTATGTAGACTTTAGGTTTTTTAAACATAAAATAATTCTAATCCTTTTCCAAGCTGAGTCTTGTCCATTTATCAACGAGACAATAATGCTTTCCATGTGTGTAGAAGGATGTGTTACACTCACTTGTTCTCAAAACAGCACAATTTTCACTATTTATATAGCTGAAAAATCGCTCTTAAGGGTGATATTTTGATTATTCAATTGAAAATCCTTAAATGATGATAATGGTGATTATATTATAGATCTGCTATCGATGATACTGTCAATCGTGATGATTCTGGATTTGTCACACCAAATGGAGATTTTAGAGTGTCACTAGAAGTTATTGCTCTATACAAGGAGGAAATAAAAATAAGTATTTGTTATGGATGAAGCACAACACCAACTGGAAAAAAAATGACTTGAGAATTTATTTGTCGTGGATGAAGCGCAACACCAATTGAAAACAAATGACTAGAATCAAGAGCAGCAAAACTTTATTATGTAAAACTTGATGTCAAGACGGTTCAAATTTAAAGAAAGACCACATCAAATCAGTGCCAGCACCTAGCACTATAAATGGCCAGAATGGAATGAATTTGTTAGTCACAATAGGTTGGACAGAACAAGGCAACAAATAAGTACATCTAGACGATAGAAAATCTGATGAACGATCTAAATAGTCTCCAGAACTTACTGATGTACAAGTACTCGAGGAAATAGAGATGCAAACCATTACCACATACTAAGCTGAGACTAAAGTTGACGAATATAACGTAAGAAGTCAAAGTGAAAACCTTTCATTTGCGGGGAAAAGATTATTTACTACACAATAAGAAAAAGAATCAAAGGGTTATGTACATGCTGAAGACATTTTAAATACAAAAATAGATTCTATGAAATCTGATGTTGAAATACATGAATAACAGATTAGAGAGTTAACAACGAGATAAGGAAAGAAAAATACCCTGACAATTGGAATAACAGCTGGAAAGTTTTGAAAGTAAAAACGCGCAAACTGTTGGAAATCTAACACAGGTGGAGAGAAATGTTAGAGATAATATTAAAGAAAAAAAATTCAAAAGTTAGAGGAAAATTGCCATTAGGCGAAATACTGACACAATGATTTAAATAAACAGGTGTTATAATAGCTTCCATAGCCACTGTAATAGATATCAGAACCTCAACTTTTGCTCTGTCTATAGCAAATTATGTAAAAGGTTTAGTACGTGGGGGTGGTACTGCCACAAACTATATATGTTTTCTTCACAGTACAATGACGTGAAACTAGTATGGTTCCCATGGTCTCTTTTACCTTATGTCGACAGAGGTTTATGGATGAAATGTAAGTTAATTGGCATATTCAATGGCATAAGTGTCTTGCTTAAAAACTTGGCGGTGCATGTTATTTAAGACAACTGTTTTAATTTGGTATCTTTGTTAGAGTATAAAAGTCATATAAAAAGTATCCCTCCAGCAATAATTTAAACGATAATAATTGTATTTTTATTAGCTCTGTTATCTTATGGGGAAACAACGATAATGATTGTATTCTGATTAGCTCTGTTATCTTATGGGGAAACAACGATAATGATTGTATTCTGATTAGCTCTGTTATCTTATGGGAAAAAACAATAATGATTGTATTTTGATTAGCCCTGTTATCTTATGGGGAAACAACGATAATGACTGTATTTTGATTAGCCCTGTTATCTTATGGGGAAACAACAATAATGACCGTATTTTGATTAGCTCTGTTATCTTATGGGGGAAAAAAGAATAATGATTGTATTTGATTAGCTCTGTTATCTTATGGGAAAAAAACAATAATGATTTTATTTTGATTAGCCCTGTTATCTTATGGGGAAACAACGATAATGACTGTATTTTGATTAGCTCTGTTATCTTATGGGGAAAAAAACAATAATGATTTTATTTTGATTAGCTCTGTTATCTTATGGGGGAAAAAATAATGATTTTATTTTGATTAGCTCTGTTATCTTATGGGGAACAAAACAATATTGATTTTATTTTGATTAGCTCTGTTATCTTATGGGGAAAAAAACAATAATGATTGTATTTTGATTAACCCTGATATCTTATGGGGAAACAACGCCTACAGTTCATACCGCCCTCTGATTTACTCCTTGTTGAAGATACATGAAAGGTTATTACATATTTGTATTTTGGAGAAACATGAAATAACTAGTATGTGTCAAATAACATACATATGCATTATGATCTTTCAACATGGACCATTAAAAGACGCTAAAAGCATAGAAATAGAATGGCGTGTACAGTGTACAGTGAAGCATGTCTGCATTTTTGCATAAGACTTTTTCAGTAATACGAAAATTGACATCATGATGGTAAAAGCATAGAAGAAAATATAAGATTTGCACACCAACCCCATTTTCTTTGATCGTTCAAACCGACGTGTTTACTTTCCATACATGTAAATCAGAAATATCCTTGCAATACATTACCGAGGGTGCGAATTTAATAAGCAAACGACTACATGTGCACGTAAATGGAAAAGCACTAATTAAACATCTCATAACAAAAGAAAAACACTAAAGCAAGTTAAATGGCTCTTCATTGCAAAATCCCCCCGTTTTTCACATATTCCCTAATTTGAAACTAAATCATAAATTATTTTCATCTTCTAGCACCCCTTCTCATGACCTCAACCCCCCACCTCCCTTCACCGCAACCCCACCCCCACCCCCTCTGAATCCTTGGGTGTTAACCCCAAATCTGTTATGCATATTATTTATTTTTCAGCTGGCCTGCATATATACAGCCAGGGGCCGATCCATGATTATTTCTACGGGGGTTCGATTTGGAGAAGGTAGTTCGTATTTCTTGAAACGTCCTTCTTTCTGTTTTCTTCAGTAACAAGGTAGCAAGTTTTATATTTAACAAAAAGTTGAACAGCCAGACCTCCATTAAAAGGCGTGATGTAGTTCTTGCAGTTAGAAACAATGGTTTCTCTCAAAGATGTACATTTTCTGTTGGTTCTTAGTCTGTCTTTATAATTTCCATCAAATGTCTCAAATGCATTTTCATCAAGCAACTAAGTTACAAACTGAGATAAAAACCTGGTCAACTGATTTGTTCTTGGAAACTTTTGCAGTTGGATAATAATCAGAAATGATTGTTAAATGAGCAATCTATTTCTTCAAAATAGACGATGCATGATACACCATTTTGTCGTTTTCAATCGCAGTGTCGTCAATTTATCTCCATCAGGTTGAGAAAGTTTCAACTCTTTGTTCAGCTGGCTAGCAGTGACTATTGCATCACCAACTGTAACCTAACTTCAAAACACGACATTTAATTTGCAATGCCCCTTCGCGACTGAAAAATTGTGAATTTCCAAACTCATTTATTAATTTTCCAACTCTTCGCTGCATCTCAAACAAGTAATCGATTCGCGCTTCCATCTAATTCATTATTCCTTCTATGCAAGCCGTCTATTTTCTCGCTCAAATTCTTATACTTGCTTGAAATTAAACTGTGGGCTTTCTCAGTTGAAATCTCTTAGCTAGACTTTCCTCAACAACATTTTTTTTATGTTCTCAAGCTGTTGCTCTCTTCAGCTGATGGCAAAAGTTTTTACATATCTTAGTTAATTGAATTTATCTTACTCGTTTTGGATATTTGCCTTTTACATGCATCGTCAAATTCCACATATCTCTAGATGTGTGGGGCAATATGGGGAATGCTTAGACATTTACTATTTATTATAGGATTAATAGTAAGTGTTAGATGTCACAAAATAGGCACTGACTAATTAGGAACCGACCATTAATTTTTTTTCATTTTTTTGTAGGGGAGGGGGTAGGGGGCGCCTAGGATTTATTTTTAAAACAAAAAAAATTCCGGCTCTCCCATAGTTTGAAAAAAATATCACTGCTCGATAGAAAAGTCCTGCCTCCCGCTCCACCCCCCCCCCCCCCGAAAATTAAATGGTCTGTCCCTAAAGTTGTTGGTCCATGTTTGAATTGCATGCTGCTGGCCTAGTTTACCGGTCATGTATTTTGCAATTGTTCATGACTTGTATACACTGTTGCCATATCACTTGGTTTGGAATCAACCAGCGGAGCATACGCAACAGCTTTGTATATATTTGTGAAACCTGAAAGGATTCCATTAAAACCTGTCGAAGTTGTTATCTATGACTGTCAAATTATCTTGTAGTGGCAATATGTTTTATGAAATCATTCTAATGAACACCCAAGAGATATCACATGTATCAATTTGGGAGTTTTTGCAAGGATTAATCAAAGTAATTGCATCATGAGAATGAGGTGGTTACGGACGCTTATTGGCTTTATTAAAGGGAAGGTATCTTGTGACTTGTTGAGAAACGGCACTTGCCATTGAATGAAATGTTTCATTTCCTTCAGTGTATTTATATCAGTGCTGTCATCCCCTTCCTGTATCAAATAATCCCCATGTCCAGTGGCCACTATCTCAGAAGGGATATATATAATATCGTGGATTATTTCAATCTCACTATTTGCAGCACTAGTGAGAAATCTGCCAAGTTTATCATAGCTCATACAAAATCCATGTGCATGCAGCGACTCTATCAAATGTGTATAGCCATATTTATAATACAGTTGCACAGCCATACCTACACTCAAATGCGTGAGGTAGTTCTTTCAGTACAGTCAGACCTACACTCAAAGGCGCGAGTAGTTCTTTCCGTACAACCAGACCTACACTCAAAGGCGTGATGTAGTTCTTTCAGTACAGCCAGACCTACACTCAACTGCGTGACGTAGTTCTTTCAGTACAGCCAGACCTACACTGAAATGCGCGAGGCAGTTCTTTCAGTAAAACCAGACCTACACTCAAAGGCGTGAGGTAGTTCTTTCAGTACAGCCAGACCTACACTCAAAGGCGTGATGTAGTTCTTTCAGTACAACCAAACCTACACTCAAAGGCGTGAGGTAGTTCTTTCAGTACAGCCAGACCTACACTCAAAGGCGTGATGTAGTTCTTTCAGTACAACCAAACCTACACTCAAAGGCGTGAGGTAGTTCTTTCAGTACAGTAAGACCTACACTCATAGGCGTGATGTAGTTCTTACAATTAAACACAATGGTTCTGTCAAATACATACATCTTCTGTTGTTTCTTAGTCTGTTTTAAAGTTTTCATCAACTGTCTCGAATGCGTTTTCATCAAGAAGCCAAATTACAAACTGGGATATAAAAAAAATCTCGGCTTGATTTCAGCTGATTTGTTCAAGGAACCTTTTGCAGTTGAATAATAATCATAACTGATTGTAAAATCAGCAATCTCGTTCTTCAAAATAGACGCTGCATGATACACCACTTTTTTTTTTGTTTTCAGTCTCATTATTGTCGATTTATCTCCATTAAGCTGAAAAAAGTTTCCACTTTTTTTCCCCCCTTCAGCTGGCTAGCAGTGACTATTGCATCACCAACAGTAATCCCACTTCGAAACAGGACATTTGATTTGCTCTGTCCCCTTTGAGATTGAATTGCGATTGTATTGCTGAAGAATGTTTTAGTTTTTAGTTTGTTTTGTAGTTTTGACCCGTGTATCTTTCTGCCGTCTCATCTAGAAGAAATGGAACAAAGATGACATCAGAAAAGTTTTTTTATTAATAATTAGATCATCGTCTATCTTATCGATAAGGTATTTGAAAGCGATTTCGTGTTATGTTTCCTCGTTGGTAGGTTTTTAACGGCACTCTCAGTACTTTCAGTACGCTGGCCGGGGCGGGTTTATAACCTACGATCCGTGTATTACGAGTCCAACGCTCCGTCAGTTGAGCTACCGCGGCTTTCGTGGTCCTCATCATGCGGGTTTTTTGAGGTTAACTGTAAGTATATTACTAAACTGACATAATGATAAACTGTGTCGTTTGCGATAAGAGCCTTCCTTCAATTCAGACCTACATATTTGAATCGTCACGACTTATAGAGATCAGCTTTTCGTTTCTTTCTCGCTATCTTAAGCAATTATCTTTCATGTGTGTGTGTGTGTGTGTGTGTGTGTGTGTGTGTGTGTGTGTGTTGTGTCTGTGTGTTTCTTTTCTCGAACAGATATTGAACATAGACCAATCAAATTGCCCTTCTCAACATCCGATTACTGGCCATGTCAATATTCTGACTTGTTGAGCCAGCTTCTTCTGGACAAATCGGTTTTTCTTGTATACGATTGCATGCAATGTCTCGATATTTTGATTTGAGTCACATATTTCGAAATTTGATCTATTTTCTCACAAGAAGACTGTCAACGCCAGAGGCTTTTGCAATGCTGAGTTTTTCTTTTGCCTGTGAAATCTGACAAATTATGCATTTTGCAAAATCTGCCGAAAGCCTTTGCTTTTTAGGTTCACATGGGTATAATTTGAACAAACTTTCAATAACAAAACATACCGGGAAAGCGAAGCTTACAGAGGTAATTTACTATATTTGAAAGAACTAAAAGACTGATTGGATAACACGAATGCTAGTCTTAAGCTACGACGTGATCAAGCAAAACTCATAGACGTGATCAAGCAAAACTCATAGACGTGATCAACCAAAACTCAAGCAAAACTCATAGTCGTGATCAAGCAAAACTCATTGTCGTAATCAAGCAAAACTCATAGTCGTTATCAAGCAAAACTGATAATCGTGATCGAGCAAAACTCATAGTCGTGATCAAGCAAAACTCATAGTTGTGATCAAGCAAAACTCATAGTCGTTATCAAGCAAAACTCATAGCCGTGATCAAGCAAAACTCATAGTCGTGATCAAGCAAAACTCATAGTCGTTATCAAGCAAAACTCATAGTCGTTATCAAGCAAAACTCATAGTCGTGATCAAGCAAAACTCATAGTCGTGATCAAGCAAAACTCATAGTCGTGATCAAGCAAAACTCATAGTCGTTATCAAGCAAAACTCATAGTCGTGATCAAGCAAAACTCATAGCCGTTATCAAGCAAAACTCATAGTCGTTATCAAGCAAAACTCATAGTCGTGATCAAGCAAAACTCATAGTCGTGATCAAACAAAACTCATAGCCGTTATCAAGCAAAACTCATAGTCGTGATCAAGCAAAACTCATAGTCGTGATCAAGCAAAACTCATAGTCGTGATCAAGCAAAACTCATAGTCGTGATCAAGCAAAACTCATAGTCGTGATCAAGCAAAACTCATAGCCGTGATCAAGCAAAACTCATAGTCGTGATCAAGCAAAACTCATAGTCGTGATCAAGCAAAACTCATAGTCGTGATCAAGCAAAACTCATAGTCGTGATCAAGCAAAACTCATAGTCGTGATCAAGCAAAACTCATAGTCGAGCAGACTTAACATGTATTACACGACACTTTCACAATAAGAAGACTTTGTTAACTCTATTTGTGATAAGTCATATAAAAAAGAACTTGGTTGCTGCTAAATATATTTAATGCATTAAATGCTAAGAACTAAATAGAATCAAATGTTTATGCATCTTAATTAATTTTTAGTTGTACATTATATTCTCCGAGCGGCTTCGCTTATATAAATATTTCCAGCATCGTGGGTCTAATGTTCGCATCTCAAGGGAAGGTTGGCATTAAAAAATAACTATATAACCTACACTTACAGATATTAGACTCTACAAAGTAGTCTGCGTTTACATATATTTCTAGGCAACATCTTTAAAGGAAAGTTGCGATCTTAAACAGAAATTTAAAAAACATGAATTGTGCTAAAACAAGCACGTTGGCTAAGATCGTATATGAAATAAATGGGAATGTAATTTTAAAATTAAATTAGTTCATTTGATTCAACAATTAATATTTGACGTATTTTAATCTTAAAAAAATCTCGAAAGCGAAAAGTTGGAAATGACAGTAAATCCTGGAAAGGTACAGAAATTAGGGCTGCCGTTCATGCTTTTCCATAGCAACTCCTAGACACCAAAACAAGAAATTAACAAATTAGACTTATCAAACTTGACAATAAGCTATAGCATATGTGTGTGACTTTTATTACACTTTAAATTTGTATCGAGTAAAAATGATAGTGGAACAAATACAGGTGCGTAAAGGAAAAGTTAGCGAGGCGTTTCAAGAAACCCAGTTTCCATATCAACGTGACCGCCTTTGAGTCGTACAACAGGCAAAATATACCAATCTGTTAAAACAAAACAACATGTATTTGTGTGACCATGTTCGGGTCTTTGCCGCTCACCTATAAAAAGAGACGACTGAAGGGTTACGTATATTGTTCCCTGGACTAAGTTTTAAGGCTATAAACATTCCATACTTGACACCATACTTACTTTTGTACCTTCTGTATGACCAACCAGTGATGTTTCAGCGACAACCAATGAGTCTAAGTGGGCACTAGAGTTATGAATACTCTAATAATTCACATTGTTCGCATGCACAATATAATATAGCAATGTATAAAAACCTCTACTGGCAATTAAAAAAATATACAAAAACGTATATGTTCAATTATTTCAACTTACACCGCTACCCCACCCCCCCCCCACCCCCTCTCTCTCTCTCTCTCTCTCTCTCTCTCTCTCTCTCTCTCTCTCTCTCTCTCTCACACACACACACACACACACACCCAGTGGTGTACTGGCCATCGGGCATACCGGGACAAATCCTGGTGGGCCGCCGCAAAAAAAGTCCGTTTGTACCGGTGTTTTACTGGTGTGAGCAAAACCCCGGGCCTGTCCCGGCAGACCGCCGCATTGGTGGGCCGGTGGGCCGTGAAAAAAATCTGTTTTTACCGGTGTTTTACTGGTGTGGGCAAAACCCCGGGCCTGTCCCGGCAGATAAGTCCAGGGCCGAGTTACTTACCCAGTACACTCCTGCACACACACACATTCACACACAATATTTAATGATTTCTACAATAGTCTCTTTCTAAGAGATGTGTGGTATTTAATTCATCATTACTGAGGGATTGTTGTCATTAGAAGAGGATTCTTAGTCCTCATGTGTGCCCACGTGTCGGCGAATTAGAGAGCACTGGGCATGCGTTGTCTCCAACATACCCAATACAAATTCATACTGTTCTAACTTCACCATCATTCATCCCTTTTTGTTTTTTTGTTGGGGGGGGGGGGGGGGGGGGTTACCGTGAGCTGAATATAAAGCGGTAACATTTCCAACAGATAATTATAATTATATAGAAAATGTTATGTGACTGGATAGACGTGACTATCTCAGCTTTGACGAATTATCAATTGATATGTATGTTAAGAATTTGACATCATCTATCTGATTTAGAAGATTTGTTGTACTTCATATCATGTTGTACTTCATATCATGTTTTACGGAAAGAAATGATTGAAAATGATATGTTCTATTCAACGCAAAAATGCAAAATACTTCAACTAAACCGTTTTATACCTGCTTGGAACCAATATACTGAGTATACACATTAAAGATTTACAATATTAAATAATTTTATGTTTTTACGATGAATAAGAATTCATTTTATCCAGGACTGGTATGTATGCAGAATATCATAAAAGGGCATCTTAACTTCAAACTACCGTGTTTTGATAGACACAAAAAAGCATTGACCCTTTCGAAGAGTACTCTATGCCGTGCATTGTTGGACACAAACAAAGCGTAAAACTTTCGAAGAGTTCTCTATGCCGTGTATGGTTTGACACAAACAAAGCGTTAAATCTTTCGAAAAGTACTCTGTTGTATGTGGATTTTCGTATCTTCTAATTTTTCATACACCGTCAACCCTTAGAACTAATATTTTTGTTTCCTATAATTTTTGGAACAGAGACTTTGTTCTGAATAAAATTGTGCAGAGTTTATATACCTGAGAAAATGATAAAAAGATAATGAAAAACAAGTGCATGCAAATTACAGTCATTACAATAATCTGGAAAATACAGTTATGATTTCAGATGGGACAATGCAAATTTTACAAAACAATAATATAACAAGTCATTTAGCTCATAAAAAGTATCACTGAAGTTTTGGAAAGTTCAAACAGGATTTCTGCAAGTTTTGTAATTATTCTGCCATCATTGGCGATATACCATTCAAGTTTTAGTGCTTCCATGTCTCAATATTGACCGTCTGGCGCATTAGGATGCTAAAGTTATAGCAGTTATATTAATATAATGATTCACCAGAAATAATCAAAGACGCATGCCCCACTGTCTTTGGATGATGATGCTAAACTACGGGTGTTGTTAAATAGCTAACAATAGTTGTTTTACCTTGCCCACTAAATGCAAGTAAGAGTTTATGTTCGTTAGTGTGCGAGCCAATTAGCAATGCACATCTTGGCCGTCTTTCAGCGACCCTGTTTTGGGATTTTCGCCCAAACACCAAGTATATGTTGTCGGATGTTCTTGAGCGTGCTCGCCCTAACAATTCGAGTTAGTGTGCTCGCCCTAACAATTCGAGTTAATCTCAAAGCAACAAACATGGTGCATAACACTCAGCATGCTCCGCCATCTCTGTGAGTTCTCGAGAAGAACGTTCACGAAAAATCTCCTGACGTTAGAGTGACAAAAATATTGTTCTCGTTTCAAGAACTGGCGCGACACCGCTCGTAGTTTGGCTCATCGCCACCATTTTCATGGTTTCCGTATAATAGAAGGTTATGGATATGTAAGTAAGTTATCAAAGATGACGGTTTGCAAGTCATTTTTTTAATGAAAATCCACACATGTATGTTATTGCCAAAATCATATTTGTGCGTTTGCGTTCTAATTTATGCCATACTCTAAACAATTGAATTTTTAAAACTTTTGGATGTGGCAAATTTTATTGTTGAATTATTCAAGTGAATCCGTAACTGAAACAGCTTTTTGGAACATGTGGTTTTCTTGGGCAAGTTATTTCAGGACTTTCCTTCCTTCCTCTTTTTTTGTTTTCATTTCAGCAAAAGTTTGAAGTATAAAAAGTTCATTTCAATCATAATTATTATCATTGTTTCCTCATTTTGATAACATTATGTAATAACGATGTGAAGTTATTTTATCTTAAGTTATGTTTATTCGAGGTATAAGATAAGATGGTTTTTATCTAAATATTAAAATAGACCTGTCTAATATTTAAGGACTGAACAAAAAAGCAAAATATACCGGAAATCATGTTGACTTTCCAAGTGGATCGTTTAGAATACAAATCGAAAAACACAAATGAAAACCATCAGAAAGTTCGTTTAATTTAAATATTTAAAAAAGAGGTATTTAAAATATGGGGCACATATCTGTGAATTGATTGAACACGAACGTAGCATAAAAGATCGTCTGTATCTGATAGCATCTTAAGTATGTATAATTATATTGACGTGAATATTGTAAGATCGGAAAAATCTTATTTTAATATAATGGTTACAGCATTTCTGTGTTTACAAATTTAATTAACGATGTGTTTTTGGAAATACTTCATTTTTATCATACATATTTTGACTTTTTATTGCGTATGACTTTCATATTCTTGGAGACGATTTTTAGAAAAAGTACTTGGCTATGCTACGGGACAAAAATATGTGTCAAACAAGAAGATAATTGTGGTGCAAAGACATAGGAAAAATCAGTCCACGCTAAGCTACAATTCCAAAATAATAACGAGCGAGAGAGAGAGAGAGAGTGTGGGGGGGGGGGCCCAATTTTATCGTTTGCATCACTTTTGCATGAACTACTTATGGTGATGCCTTAAATTTGAAGATGAGGTATAAATCTACCTCTTTGATGCCAAAGCTCAAGTATAAGGCGTTATCTTCATGCCTTTCTCGGTCCTTATCGAAAAACAGCTGTCGCTGTTGATGACTCGTGCTGGTTTAATAATTGTTAATTATAAGTGATAATAAATGGTGCCCATTCAGATAGTTTCGAATAGAAAGTTTTATTCGTCGAAAACCAATCAACTGAAAGTGAAAATGTAGTACAGCAAGTTGGACTAATCCATGCTTGTAGATGAACACCACAAACTGTCTAACTTAAACTACTTAGACCTAGACAAGGCAGTATGTTTGTACATTTGGATGTCCGTGTCTGAGCTGATCATTCTGGACTTCAAGGCAAGCTGACTTTAGGTCTGATGGAAGGTCCAGCTCATCACTCTAATACAACCAACTTAATTAGCATACTGTCCAATGAACACAAGAACTCTTTTAACACTCTTTATTTTTACAGAGAGGAAGATACAACAACCATACAAACGGAATCTGTGTTTAAAAAAGAAAACCAAGCAAGAGATTGACTGCCTTCAGATTTATTTTACTTACTTTGCTACCGAAAGCAATCTTGCATGGAGAAGTTAAACCAGACTGATATAAAAGAATGCGGATTAACCCAAGGAAATACTCAAATATAAATGAACGAGATATACATCCAAACGACACGTATGTCCCTGCCAATATGATGCAATTGAAGGTGAAAGTTTTAATTTTAAATGGGACCATAACTCCGTTAAATTTTGTCAGAAAACGGTGAAAATAGACCTTGAACAAGGTATTTTTAATGTAAAGTCTCTTACTAGATGTTATTGCAATACACGCAGTCCTTCAAAAGTTATTTAGCGGAAACAAAAATCGCGACGGACGTGACTAGCGGGACGGGACGGATGAACACGGATTACTCTATATGTTCCTAGCATACATATGGCGGGGGAGTCAGAAACGCACAGATATCGACCATAACGCAGATGATATCAAACTTTGGTAATCATGTGACCTTAAACGAGGATTAAAAAAAAGACATTTCATTACTAACATATAAGGTTCAGTATCGTATACAGAAATAGGAACTTACACAAAATGAAGAGATAACAACTGGAACAAAATATAGAAATAACCTATTAGATACCAGGTATATAGCTGATTGCCAAAAAGCATATCAATTTGAAGGAAATAGCGCCCTAATATTATCTATGAAATGTTCAAGACAACAGTAGTAAACTATGAAATGATTGCGTGGACCACGGAATTCTCTGGCAACCATGTTCTTAGGTACGATAGCTTAGAGGTTATCATCCTGGACTCATACGCAGGAGTACCGGGTTCGATATCAGGCTAGGCCGAATAGGCTACCGTGTTGTGTCTTCAGGCAAGACACTTTACTCTCATTGCCGGAACAAAACTAATCGAATCCTCTTGGCAAAAACACATTATGTTGTTTTGCGTCTTTGATGCACACCAGTAAGTTTTTAATTTTTAAAAAAAGCTGGGTGAAAGAATAGGTTTTGTCCTGTAAGTTTACTTGCTTCTATCGACTGTGAAGTCCATATAGTGTCTGGACTTAGTCCTGTAAGTGTACTTGCTTCTATCGACTGTGAAGTCCATATAGTGCCTGGACATTGTCTTGTAAGTTTACTTGCTTCTATCGACTGTGAAGTCCATATAGTACCTAGACTTGGTCTTGTAAGTTTACTTGCTTCTATCGACTGTGAAGTCCATATAGTGCCTGGACTTTGTCCTGTAAGTTTACTTGCTTCTATCGACTGTGAAGTCCATATAGTGCCTGGACTTTGTCCTGTAAGTTTACTTGCTTCTATCGACTGTGAAGTCCGTATAGTGCCTGGACTTTGTCCTGTAAGTTTACTTGCTTCTATCGACTGTGAAGTCCATATAGTGCCTGGACTTTGTCCTGTAAGTTTACTTGTTTTATCGACTGTGAAGTCCATATAGTGCCTGGACTTTGGAAGGAATATTCAAATTTATATTTCGTGCGAAAATACGTGTAAGAACTAAATTCGTGCGAGGTCCCCTTTAAAGAGGAATGTAGTTTGAAATGGGTTTCTTTTCAGGCATAAACAACTATTATTTAAACCGTTTAAATCGCAAGACAGATTACTGGCAAAGGATCATTGGAACAGTTTAATTAATAGAGCCGGCATCGTTACAAAACTATTAGTGCATCGTCATCGAAGGCTTTGGTACTTATTTCGTTGTATTAAGCACGAAAGATTGTGCACGGCAAGCCATCAAAGCGATGAATGTTTGAATCAGACACGCCAAGCTTAAAAGCCCAGTGCAGAGGAACAAAAATCAACCGACCTAAAATCATAGTTAACCATGAAAGAGCGATTAAGCTGAAATTTACGAACTAATTACCTCTTGAATGTTAAAGGCGAGACATATAATTCAAACTCAACAATAAATTTCCACTCTGTGTTTGAATCCTCCATGCTCAGTCAAGAAGACGCCACGAGGGATAATCTGAACCATTAACATTTCGATATTTTTGGAAAATAGAATGCTTCATTTGTCTTTCCTGATTTACACATTGTTGAAGATAAAGGATGATTTCAATACTTTTTTTTAAATCTCCTGACGAAAATTGGATTAGCAGAGATCTAAAAAAACAACAACAAATATATTAAAAAAAGAAGACTGGCAACAAAGGTATCAGCCAATCAGTAGTAATGATGCTGTAAATAATCATACGCATAATGCCGTAAATAGTCATACGCATAATGCCGTAAATAATCATACGCATAATGCCATAAATAGTCATACGCATACTGCCGTAAATAATCATACGCACAATGCCGTAAATAATCATACGCACAATGCCGTAAATAATCATACGCATAATGCCGTAAATTATCATACGCATAGATTGTAAATGCCGTAAATAGTCATACGCATAATGCCGTAAATAATCATACGCATACTGCCGTAAATAATCATACGCACAATGCCGTAAATAATCATACGCATAATGCCGTAAATAAGGTGGAGCTCTCCAGTTTCGTACTTTGCATAGGGTTAGATTTTTAAAGAAAAAGAATTAGCCAGGTTTTCCTCACTGGCTGTCCTGGCTATTTAAAAAAGACCTTGTATATCTTAGGTATTGTTAAAAGAACTTTGAATTCCCTTTATTTTGGTGTATGATTGATGGGTGAAATTTGGGTTATAGAGTATACAGCTTGGTCTTAGTTAAGATGTGCACCTCTAAATAAACTGCTAGCTCCGCTTGGTCATTTTCACTTCCTGGACTTCAAAGGTAAATATATAAAAAAAGAGCCGAGAACTATTTTAACTTTTGAGATATTTTGTAATTCATTCATAGTACTTTCAGAGGCTGGTATTGTCTGCTCTGGCAAAATTCGTTTCCCTATTTTAATAACTGCTGAAAATAGTGCACTTTTGACTAATTCAGGCTGATTTTTCGAGTACTTTGGAGCGGCCATTTTGTCTGCTGTGTGCTTAGATCATGTCCAGTTTCCGCAAGTACAATATGAAAAGAAATTTCAGCCACAGTACATGAAAGTAACATAGAGGTATGCCAACATTCTCTCCATTGTGCATGTTGCAAATGCAAAATACTTCATCTTACACCTGTCACTCTCTCAGAAGCATGTATTATCTGTAGAGCGCCCCCTAATCATACGCATAGATTGTAAATGCCGTAAATAGTCATACGCATAGATTGTAAATGCCGTAAATAATCATACGCATAGATTGTAAATGAAGTAAATAGTCATACGCATAGATTGTAAATGCCGTAAATAGTCATACGCATAGATTGTAAATGCCGTAAATAGTCATACGCATAGATTGTAAATGCTGTAAATAGTCATACGCATAGATTGTAAATGCTGTAAAGTATTTTCTTAATTCAAGAAAATATTACTTTTGAACTTGGCTTTTATGGAAGTGATATATCATGTTATGTAAACACATGTCTACCAAGTTTGATAAAATTGGTTCAACCGCTTTGAAAACTCAAAAGGAGGTTTTCACGTTGTTGCTATGGAAGCTACCTCAAAAAAAAATTGTATTACTGTGCTAGGGCGAAAAATTCCTTGTATGGAAAATGTGTTAAAATCTGTAGACACAGTTTTGTCTTGTGTTTACTTCGGTAACAGCAGGGTTTATTAGAGGCTTGAAAAGATTGTGGATACCAAAATTAATTGATTGATCCTGTAATGTCAGAAGTTAAACTTATGCACCCAGTTAGCATATTATTGCGAGCATGTCAATGACATAGCATTATTTTACCGTAGTTTTAATAATAAATACCCCTCCCTCGTTTTCGCCACGGAAATTGAAAACTGAAAGTTTCCGATTGCCGTTTTGGTCGTAAGAATACCGCATAGTAAAAATGAAAACGAAAAACAGATGGTTTGAGCATGTAAAGCAGTAACAATGGCTAGCGTCGCAAAGCTTGAGTTAACTAATATTGTATTTCAAGTTCAGTTAGGAAACAAACATGTCTGTCTACAAACTAGATACAAGGTGGAGTGAAAGGGAAGGAAGTCGTGTGCAAATGAAGACAGCATATAATGCTGGTTAAGTATCCAATGATGCGGTGCTGTTATTATTAAAGAGTCAGACAGCCGTACATGTACACAGATGAGAACAGTTATTAATGGGTATTTGTTCCATTGTATAGTAGGTCTCTCAATCTAGGACTGAATTCAAATGACATATGTGTAACCAAATGCTACAGTCGAAAATAAGATTTACTCCCATTCTATCTCGCATTCGATCTCCCTGACCCTTATATTTTCGCTCAGTCAAATAAAGTATTTCTCGTCAGTTCGGAATTGTTACTACGGTTAAAGTACAGCCGCGGTGGCCCACTGGTTAAGGCATTGGATCCGTGGCCAAAAGGGTGATAGTTTCATTCCCACCATTTGATCATCCCGGATCGGCTACCGTAGTGTGTCCTTGTGGTAGGTACCTGGCTCTTCTTGCCTCGGTACAACACAACGTTCAAGGTGTTGATGTTCCGTAAAACATCAAACCGAACCAAACTTCATAAGTTACGGTGTTTTTCAAAACCGATCACTTCTATTTAGGCATTATGGGATCGCGGACTATATGCAAGGTCACTTACCGCCGACATTGAAAAGTTTGACAACGTGCAAAGCTACGCACGTCCGAAACTGAAGATTCGACAACGGAAGTGCTCCAAAAGGTATAGGCGATTTAACGTGTTGCAAAAACACATTTTAACACATTTGTTTTAAAAAAAAATTTATTAAGAATTTAACTTTGTTTAACTTACGATCAAGACATATATTAGACTGACCTCAGCAAGTCATAAACAAAATAAAGGGGCCAAGTGTTTGGGAACTATTTTGTTACTTTTAAATACATACGTCTCCGCCAAGCTGGTCGGCATAGGGATAATATCCAAAACTGGACAGTAAATCGCCAGATAGCATAGGGGCTTACTTAGCGGCGATGGTGCAGAGTGCAAGCCGAACGGGAACACTGAACTAGTGAACGGTGATAGTGCTGTGACTGATGTAACAAGACCAAGATTGATTATGTTTTGGGATGGACTGAAGTGAAAGCAGATATTAGAGTACAAGAAAATCTATAGTAAATTACCGAGATTTAGCAGTCGATGTAAAGTTTACGAAACGAAATTTCAGTGGTTTATCACTTGGATGCTTCGAAGAAAATATTTTGACATAAACCCAAAGAACGCTGATTTGCTGTTGCATTCTGCTGAGAAATTAGTCTGAAAAATATTTTAATGATATAAAATTTAGTTTTTGTTATAAACCGTTTTAAAATTTACGTTTTTCTTCGCCTTATGCTCAACCATACGTCAGATGGTGCATATGAAATTTTGCAGGTCATAAATTAACACCCACTTCAAACATCTGTGCTTTCAATGTCCTCGGTAACGTATCATACAATAATTGGTAACATTTGGTGGTTTCAGATTTAAACAATAATCGTCTGGAGTGAAATCAAATATTAGAGTACAAGAAAATCTGTACTAAATTACCGAGATCTAGCAGTCGACGTAAAGTTTACCAAACGTAATTTTAGTGGTTGATCACTCGGATTCTTCGAAGAAAATATTTGGACATACAACCAAAGAACGCTGATTTGTTGTTGCATTCAGCAGAGAAATTAGTCGGAAAACTATTTTAGTAATATAAAATTTTGTTTTGGTCATAAACCGTTTTAAAATTTATGTTTTTCTTCACCTTACGCTCCACCATACTTCAGACCGTGCATGAAAAGTTTACCGGTAATAAAGTTACACCCACTTCAAAACATCTGTGTTTTTAATTTTCTCTGTAATATATCATACAATAATTGGTAACATTAGGTGGTTTCAGATTTTAACAAATACTTTTCCTTGCACATTTCAAAATGTTTGACTAGTTTTTTTTTCTACATTACCCACAGTAGTATAAGCGTATGAAAGGAATACAATTGAAAATAATACTTGTTCAGAGTCAAGTAAAACGTCTATCAGGAATACAATTGAAAATAATACTTGTTCACAGTCAAGTAAAACGTCTATCAGGAATACAATTGAAAATAATACTTGTTCACAGTCAAGTAAAACGTCTATCAGGAATACAATTGAAAATAATACTTGTTCACAGTCAAGTAAAACGTCTATCAGGAATACAATTGAAAATAATACTTGTTCACAGTCAAGTAAAACGTCTATCAGGAATACAATTGAAAATAATACTTGTTCAGAGTCAAGTAAAACGTCTATCAGGAATACAATTGAAAATAATACTTGTTCACAGTCAAGTAAAACGTCTATCAGGAATACAATTGAAAATAATACTTGTTCAGAGTCAAGTAAAACGTCTATCAGGAATACAATTGAAAATAATACTTGTTCAGAGTCAAGTAAAACGTCTATCAGGAATACAATTGAAAATAATACTTGTTCAGAGTCAAGTAAAACGTCTATCAGGAATACTGTAAAAATACAGATATTGTCAGAAACAACGAAGCGTACGGTCGCTAGTTACTTATGCTGAATACCAACAGTGCACAATAGCAAATATTGGATAGGAATCGCTTATCCTAACACGACTTGACCTTGATGAAGTTCAGTCTCGTTTAGTAGTATCTATTAAAAGTTCCTTTTCATGCATATTTGTACATAATTAGCACTATTATGGATATGTAAATGTCATTTAAATAATCTTCATATTTAGGACAGATTCATTAACAGAGACCTCCATAGTAAACAAAAAAAAAAAACCCCATTAGTATTTACTCGCTGTTCAGATTGGCTTTTACTCGCTGTTCAGATTGGCTTTTACCCGCTGTTCAGATTGACTTTTACTCGCTGATCAGATTGGTTTTTACTCGCTGTTTAGATTGGGTTTTACTCGCTGATCAGATTGGCTTTTCTGGTGGTCAAAAATGGTACAGTATTTTCACCCTATCTCGCATTAACAAGAAGCTTTAGATCACAATGTTTGATCAAAAATAAATCCAATACTCCGCCAAAATTAAATTTTCACTTCTGAAACATCCATAACACTTCTACAATTCCTATATTTATTTTAAAGACGAAGAAAACATCAAACTTGATGTGTGTGAGTAAAAGACTTATTACAGAGTGTACGCGCGTATAGGTCGGGTACAACTGCAAACAACATTGACCCTGATCTGCCTGCGTATTATGCGACGGCAGATCCGGGTCTATATTGTTTATCCTACTGATTAGTCATAGCAAACTGCATAGACTCAGACCTGCCAGCATATTATGCGACTACAGATCTGAGTCTATGCAATTTGCGGATGATCCAACTTATAAGCGAGTAAAGATGGTAGTTTCTTGAACATGTTAGTTGTGTTTTCTTATTTGCAATATTCTTATCAATATGTAGATACACGAGAATTGATAGATTTTATGAATTTCTGATAAATTACTATAATAGTATATAATAGAAGCCATCGGCACTGTAACCTTTTATTATTTCAATCATTCTTCATTATATCTCCGAAATGCTGCTAGGATGTTCTTCAAATAGTTGTTTTTGAAAACTATTGTACTTTAAATTTTACTGAAATAAAAATGCACGAATTCGAATCGCATCTAAATTTGTCCAAAAGTATACGTTTCTGTTCTTTCTGTACTCTATAGGTCTATGAAACTTTTTTGTTCAAATGGGGGCTTATTTGATGGTCACATATTGTTGTTGAAACGTACAGGATGGTACAATATCAGCTTACAACTGCAATGGCAGATCTGGGTCTGTGCATTTTGCAGTTGTAAGCCACTTATAAGCAAATATAGATGGTATGTATTGGGGCTATAAACACGCAGCTTTCACTTAAAAGTTCGAGAATCCTAAAGCTGCAGGAAAAAAAACTCCATGAAAATCACGTGTCTGTTACGGGTAAGATGTATCTTCTTCATCAGTTATACAAATGAGTACTACAGGTTGTTTAGTGCAAATGTCGTAAATAGAGTGAAATTGCATCCTTCTCAACAGCCAAAATGTTTTGACGGCACACATGCGCCAAAGCCAATTTATCATCATTTGTATTTTGATCCTTAGCTACCGCTGCGCCTCTAGTTGTCAAAAATAAATGAACTGTTACGTGGGGAAAAATCCAGAAAAAAAAAAAAAACCAACAAATGTAACAGCGTGTATCATTGCAACATATCAAGCTGTACTAACGCTGTACATGAATAAAACTAATATACTAATAAAATACTTGTAAAAAGTGAGACAAATCTCTTGTACAGACAACATGCAAGCCATTTCGAAAAGGGCTTATTTTACGCAGACGTTGGCTAAGTGTTTTAGTCATCAGTATAGAATTCGGTCTGGAAAAGGCAGTAGATGGGTATATACTGGTGCTTGCCTGCCTGAATTTGCTTGCAGTACATCAGGGTAAATTGAACGCAGGCTTACAGCAAGATCCGTGCAGTCTTTTTGAGGGGGTGTACTCTTATCTAGCTCATCTATCTGTGGGTTATGTGGATTTAATTGGTATGCTATCATTTAAACGCACGTACTTCTCTCGTGGAGATGTACTCTTTCGCCCTAAATCAATTTCTCTGTCAAATGGACGACAGTCTTTAAACCACATTTAATCTGTTATTTCCGGTGAATATACATTCATCTTTTTGTAGATAATATCTGTAATTATCATTGAAAGTTTCATGTGGTTCTGAGTAGACCTTTCTAAGTTCTACGATGAAAACAATACATTCTGGCTCATGAATTTTTAGCAACACGATAATGAAACCAAAGTGTAATCAACCCTTTTCCAATTAAAGATTTTTTGCAATCTTTGATCTTTACATCTCAACTTTTAATCATTTTCAAATTTGAAATTTGAACTTTTAATTGGCACTATATGGCCAGTATTGTGCTGACATATTATGAAACCACCTACCTACCTACTGTTACAGGGCATAAAAGACATAAAAGAATAAAAGAAGACCATTCTTTTTTATCATATTAGAGGTATTAAGTTGATAATAAGTATATTATTGTTATTTTTGTATTAATTTTGTTAAATCATTGTTCTTAGAATCTGCTTAAAAAGTTGTTATCATTGTCCTCCACTAGAAGCCAGATCGTACTGGGTGAAAAATCACAGGCTTTGAGTAACCTTGGGAGTGACAGCCAGCAGTACATTAAGTAACATTGGAGTGACAGCCAACAGTACATAGTTCATGCATCAATAATTATCTTGATTAAACCACAGGTGATGCCTCACGTGGGAAGCTTTTAGCATGCAGTCCACTCACCAAATTCCTAAACTTATTCACGTGTACATTACACAGTTAAGCTGCTGAGGGTAACGTGTTACAATATACAATATATTGTCATTAATATGGAAGTTTACCATTCATACCTCCAACTGCCCTGGTCACAAAGGCCTTCTGAGCAGGGTAGGATGAATGTAGGTCTAGCATGAATTAATCATTGTGATCATAAACATAAATACTTAACTCATGTTAGAGAAGCATAAAATATAGGTCACAGTGTCCTTCTTTTGGTTTTAAGGGAATTGTAGTAACAGAAATGCATCCAATTATCCAGTTTCATGACTGGAACATAAACAGCACCAAAGATGTAAACTTTTAACACAAACTTTGAACAAAGTCACTGAGCATGAAGTATAGGTCGCGTAGACTTCTTTGGCAAAAAAGGATATAGAACTTATCAACTTTCATGATTCTAGATAGGATAGTATACATATAACATGAGCTAAATGCAAAAATGAAACCAAAGCTAGTAAAAGATGAAATGTAGGTCACAACAAGCCTCTTTTGTTGTATGAGTGTAGTAGTAACAGTGATTCATATCATCGTTAATTTCACTATTACAACATGAACAATCCTGAGAAATTAACATCAAATACAAAATTTAACCCAAGTCAGTGAGGTATAAAATATGGTCGATGTTGACCTAGTACTGAAATGAGGGAGTAGTGCTCATAAAGATGCATCCCCAAGTTTCATGAGCGGGAAATGGCTGCTGTGAAAGGGACAATTGATGAAGATACTCAATATACAATGGAAGATATTACTATTATGACAGGCATTATTTCGTCAGCTGTTGTTAATATATTGAAAAATCATTTGAAGCTCAAAAAGGTTTGTGCAAGATGGGTCATGCATTTTTTGACGGTTGATCAAAAACAGACACGGGTTAAAATCGCCACTCAGCTACTAGCCAAATATGAAAAGAGTGATCAGATACGTTTGAATGAGATTGTCTCTGATGATGAAACCAGTGGCGGTGCGGGGGTTCGAGGCGCCAGGGGGCAATGCTCTTTAGTGCCGCCCCTACATTGCTACAGAGACCCCACCTCCATGTAAATAAAAGTTAGTTTTGTGAAGAATTGCCCCCGTTACACAAAGGTGATGTGAAATACTATGAAAATTTCAGCTAAAAAAAAAACAAAAAACTCCCGACGGCGTACCCCCCCCCCCCCCCCCATTCGCCTGGCAGCAATTGCTTCACCCCCACCCCCCTCGTGCCACCACTGGATGAAACATGGATTTACATTTGTCAACGTGACTCAAGAGAAAATAATAAAGTTTGGATCGGAGAAAACGAGTACAGACCACAAATCGCTCAACATAGTCGGAGAGTTTTATACGAATTATTTTTCGGTGCAAAAGGACCGGTCATCCAAGAGCATGTACCGGACTCTGCTAGCGTCACGGGTCATTTTTATGCCTCCAAAGTGTTATCAAAAGTTGTGCAACACTACCGAACCGCCCGTCCGTGCACCGGTACCCAAGGTATCCATCTACTCCATGACAACGCAGCGGCGCATAAATCCGCCGTCTTGACAGACTTCCTGAAGGAGTACAGCATTCAAACTTTGACACATCCTCCATACAGCCCTGATGTGGCTCCAAGTGAATTTTGACTGAATCCCGTTATCAAAGATTCGGCGAAGGCAGACGATTTGAAAGAAACCATGCAGTTTTCCAGTAGGTGAACAACATACGAAAAAGTGAATACAAAATGGCATTTAATAATTGGATAATCAGATTAAGAAAGTGTGTAGACGTGCATGGGGAGCACTTTGTGGGGATGGACTGACGAAACGTTGTTGTACAACGCAATAATATTCAAAACTTTTTTTAAAAAATATCCCTCGTATCTGTCCATTTACAATACAATGCTGACTCTCCATGAAAGTTTAATAAATGCTCAATTTGATGGAACTTAACTAGTCAAGTTGTATGTCTTCTTTCTCACTACTGAAAAATGTCCTATCAAGATGTCATTTGATCTTTCAACTATTTTCGCAGGGAGTTACTCCTGATGGATTTCTGATGACAATAATCAACATAAATAAACGTTATCACAAGTGCAAGTCTATTGTACTGTTTTGAACGTCATAAAAAGACATATTAAAATGGACTATCACAATGACTTGGGGGTATCTGCAACCATGGTATTAGTTACAGAAGTAAATGTATTGACGGACATTGTTTCAAACATAAAACTTTGATTGACAAATAGAGTTTGTAATTCGTTATAACAACGATTTAAGGTCTTCATAATGCTAACTCACTCTTCGTGTAGTTTGTTTGAATCTTGGAAAGAATATATATATATATATATATATATATATATATATATATATATATATATATATATATATATATATATATATATATCTGTTGTTCTTATTTCGACATATAAAAATTTCACAACCGATGTTCAAATTATGAACTGTGAAGTCTTGAAACATTTGCCTCTACGCAATTATTGGACTTATCATCACAAGAGGTCAACAGTCCATCTCAGTTCATTCATGTTATCATTTCCAAGGATTGCTGGAAGCTAATGGGCTAATTTAAAACAAAGTGCTATAATACTGCATACAATGTTTGATGTTCGTGCAGAAGATTTTATGATCCTCGATGCATCCAGCACAAAACTTACCTTATCTACAGGTATTTACCTTATCTACAGGTATATCTTGCAGCTGCACAAAGACCGTATGGTTTTTAGACTATACAGTTGCATCTAATGATAAATTAATGAACTCTGTTTATTTAGTATCTGATTTTTTTTAAAAAAAAGTATGCATAGTTTAGCAAGAAATCATATCTAACAGCCAACCTGAACAAGCTTGATGGAGACAAATATTTAAACCTTTCCCTGCCTTGTCTTGTTCATGGACAGCTTTAAGGTGGAAGAGAATATGCATGCTGTATACGACAGATAGTTTGTCGGGAACCGATTATAGATTGAAGACGAGTGCCTCTCGGAAAACGGACGATATTCCACCTACTCATTTGCATCACTGTGTCTTTCAAATCTGACTTTTTTATTTAAAGGATATGTAGTACTGATACAGAAATTAAAGGTATATATAGTAAAAATGTCACACACAAAAAAAGACGAAAAATGCTGAATGTATCAGGATTATAAAATATATGTTATAAGTTTAAAACTTCATAAGTGCCCAGATAGACTTTTGTCTGACGGCGAAAGATTACTCGTTAGAGACATTTACGTAACTATTCACACTAAACTCACGAGTGGATTAGTCGACGATGTACTACATGATAGTTCATTGAAAACAGTTGCGTACGGCCGAGAGGTTATTTCTACACACAAAAACGGTGATTGGTTATTCTACACACAAAAACGGTGATTGGTTTTAACAAAAGACCAATGAGCATACTTTGATGTAAAAATATAAACTGCTGACAGTATTACTACGAAGAAGAAGAAAACGAAGAGACAATATTCTTTCAGTCGCAATAAGTACATTGATATAGAACTGCGAGTCAAACATGTCTCCTTTATCATGCAAAGAGAATTATGGATAAGAGGCTTTAATGAAAAAATGGCAAAAACAGAAAGGCCTCGTATTTAAAGTGTCCATTATAACCCTATCACAAGTTTACCTAGGGTAGGGATCCAGACGCGCAAAGCTTTAAATGACCATCGCAGGTCGGAGTCTAAACCAAAATAATGGCACAATAAATTTCAACATTTAGTGAATTGACAAGGCGTTTAAACTTCAATACCATTTCAATGACAATTATTGACATTATTGATGGCCATACCATAATAGTTTAGAGTTTCTCTGTCGTTTTGTGGGTTTTACGCCATTTTTCAGTACATAATAGCATGATAGGCTATACATGGCGGCCAGTATATTTAGTATGTCTATATATCCATTACTTAATCGGAATACCCTCAAACGGTGAGGTAGAGCGATCAGCCCGAGACTCCTCAGCTTTGACTATGAATTCAAGGAATGCGTGCTATGCGTGTAGGGCTTTCTATATTTTACAACCCACCACTTATTTTTGCACTAAGTACGGGAGCGACGGGAGGTCGTCTTTGTGACCGTAGTACCAGAGTAAACCAGCGTGCGATTCGAGGAAAGGCGAACCCTATATACGTGTCACCTTTGTGCCGTTTGCTGGGCTCGAACCAGAGAGAAAAATAACCTAAGTGCCTTTCCCAAGGACACACCGAGACAGCCAACCCGAGCTGGCCTGGGGGTAAAATAAATACATGTTTGTTGAGAATTTGTACATCGTAAGGAAAAAATGCATACTTTCTCAACAAGACGTGAAGTGAACACACGATCCTTTTAACAAATGGGGAAAAAAACATGCTTGCATTAACATCGAACTTTGAAAATATGCCTTGAAGAGTTGCGTCCCTTTAGTACTTCAATGCGTGGAGTATATTAATGTTTAAAAAAGTATTTCAGTCATTTTGAGGGATATGTACCCAAAATCAAGATAAGAATGGGTACCTGATTAGCCGAAAAGACGCACAGACATACCGGTGCAGCACTATATTACTGTCTTATGCTGGTGTAGTCGGGGTAAGAAATTTATTTTCTTACAGCAATTTCAGTTGGGTAAGAAAGTGGGAATGGTAAGTTGGTGCAAAATCAAATTATTTACTTGTGTATTTTTTTTTTACACACTAACAAGGCTTTTATGCTGCTATGTACGTTTACGAGACCATGTGATGTCAATCTACGTTGCAATCGGAATTTTCAAATTGTCTTAAGTATCATGATTCTTATTACAACTAGATTCACAGAATCTGCATGAGAAATATTCTGCCATAAATGTAACCCCTAGGCGATAGAGATGTAATGTTCAATAGCCGTGCAAAAGGAGGCAATAGAGATGTAATGTTCAATAGCCGTGCAAAAGGAGGCAATAGATATTTAATGTTCAATAGCCGTGCAAAAGGAGGCAATAGAGATGTAATGTTCAATAGCCGTGCAAAAGGAGGCAATAGATATGTAATGTTCAATAGCCGTGCAAAAGGAGGCAATAGATATGTAATGTTCAATAGCCGTGCAAAAAGAGGCAATAGATATGTAATGTTCAATAGCCGTGTAAAAGGAGACAATAGATATGTAATGTTCAATAGCCGTGCAAAAGGAGGCAATAGATATGTAATGTTCAATAGCCGTGCAAAAGGAGGTAATAGAGATGTAATGTTCAATAACCGTGCAAAAGGAGGCAATGTGTGATAGAACCCAACTTGCCCAATGACAGATCTCACACAACTAGTTAAATTCACTATAAGATATCATATAAAATATATCAAAAACAAAAATTTATACAAAAGTATTTAAAAACAAAATACTTCCTGTAATTCAGTTTGCAGGTTTATTCTAGACATGTAAAATGATAAAGAGAAAAATATATGCTGTGCAGTACAAAAATTAAATTACAGCGTCTTGAAATGATCCATCGTCAAAAATGCATGAAAGCATGGTACAGGAGTGCCTTTTCACACTTCATTTTGAAAAATTCCACATCGATCAGTTTAATAGTGTCACGTATTTGTGCCACACTGAGTAGTCAAGTAGTATAGATATATACAAAATTGAAAGCACATAGATATATACAAAATTGAAAGCACATAGATATATACAAAATTGAAAGCACATAGATATATAAAAAATTGAAAGCACATAGATATATACAAAATTGAAAGCACATAGATATATACAAAATTGAAAGCACATAGTATCATTATAAGCTTAGCGTCACACTAAATTTATTAAAAAAAAGGTACATTTTCTATTTTCCGTTAGGCATTATTTGAGGGTCACCAGGAAACCACATTTTATTAGTAGCGTCATACCAAAAGCACATGTACGTGTACTTTGCAATTTTTTTTTATTTGGGATGAAATCCAGTCAGTGCAATGATATTTCATGATATAGTGATTTCTAGAGTCCTATAAATCCAATTAAACCCAACAATGACAACACATAACAATTCTACCCTAAGGTTATCCCACACCTACTCATCACGGAAAGAATATTTTTGCTTAAAATGGATTATATGACCTACTTCTCCAACCCCTTGACACTATATATTATTATTATTATTATTATTATTATCATTATTATTATTATTATATCTTTCAAAATCAAACAATTAATCGAATATAGGAGAGTCTTCAGCCTTTCTGGAAAGCTAATACTTTTGAGTATATTAATTGCGGAAAATGTACCTGAAATCCATATAAAAAAAAGGACACACATTTGGCTGAAGTGACACACTGACATACCGGTGCAGAACTAACTCATTGTCTCGTGTGGATGTAGGCGGGGCAGGCGGGTGTAGGCGGGGCATGCGGATGTAGGCGGGGCATGCGGATTAGTTTTTGCAACAGTTTCAGTTAGCTAAAAAGGTCGTTAATCGCAGACCAGTACATAATCAAATTGTCACGTGTGTATGTGCTGAACTGCATATATACGAGACCATGCGATGTCAATCAAAAAAAGGTCCTCTGTATTCTTTTTCTTAATGCTATTAAATTCACAGGATCTACATTGGGGAATCTTGACAACAATTGTAATCATTAGCCTTGTAGTGTTCAGTCAGTGGTTCACAACCTTCTTTTTTTTTTTTGCGGAGACCCTAAATCGGCCACCAACAGAACTTCCCGACCCTCAGGTTTATGATATGATTTCTTCAGATGACCCTTCGCGACCCTACTGAGGACCCCTGAGACCCTGATTTGGGTCGCGACCTGAGGTTGGAAACCGCTGCAGTTCAATACATGTTTCAAGTCTCACAGAACTATTTAAATTCAATCTGTAATCCAAATCATGTCATACAAGAATAGAATTTGGTACTTTGGCAGCAAAGAGGACGTGAGTAGTGAAATATTGCATGAAACCTAAGATTCAAACCAAATTAAAAAAATTCTCTTCTGTCACGCTTATAATTGGATACAAATTTTGAAGGTCTTTGCAAAGAATGAACCAACAGGAAATTCTGTTGATGTTTTGCCTGCTTCGCCGGTATATAGTGTATAAACCAAAAACTTAGTATAGCCAGTTTAGCAAACAACGTAGGTAATTACAACCTCAATTTACTTTTTTATTTGTGTAAGCATACGTGATAAATATGAATGCATATATGAAATTGCATTCAACAGTGTCTAGGAACACGATCTTCAAGAGATACAGAGTGTCTGTCGAAATTTACCAAAGCAATTATGATTACCGTAGATATCCAACTACAATACGAGAGAGAGAGAGAGAGAGAGAGAGAGAGAGAGAGAGAGAGAGAGAGAGAGAGAGAGAGAGAGAACGCTATAGCGTAAACTTTAACACACTGAATGACCCACACGATCCTATTACACAATAAATTACTTTACTTTATCTATTGCTCTAAATATTACGGATCAAAACTGCTTTACTTCTTATAAACATTACTGTGTATTAAAACGATGTCATCCCATGGGTGACCGCAGTAGATAGTTTTCTATTACCACAGAAATTAACGTGAAAACATCTTGAGATCTACCTGTTATTCGCGTCTCAAACTACACATTTGGCGTCATGTGACCATATTACTTGTAGTCATGCTCTATTTTTAGAAGGGGAAACCCCCACATACGTCTAAATGTGACCTTCTTTGAACGCGATTTAGGCCTTTTTACATTGAACACAATCTTGATTTCACGATTTTTCGACATTTTGAATCGGACAGAAAAAAAACACACATCCAAAGTAAAATTTATGAAAATGTATAAAACAGTGCCCCTTGAAGTGTTTGCCCCTAATTTTAGCTGCAAACACGATATTGAGCCGATTCTATAGTTTCATTTGAGATCATTCATTTTGCTTTAAACTTCTGCTTTCTACGCTTCCGCCAATCACTACGCCACCCCACCTCCACTCCCGTCGAATATTGTCCGGCACATATTCTATTTTCATCGTACGAAACTGGTGCACCATTCTGCTATTTACAAAAAAAGAATTAGGCAGACAAAACAAACGCTTTAAAAGGAGTATTACTGGAGCAAAATCCTTGCAATTGGCAATGTCCAAATTATTTCCTTTGTCCAATACTCAGGCAATAAAAATTGAACCAGACCTGCCGCTGTCCTATTGATTTTAATTTACATAAGATTTTGATTACACTTGATAAATAGCTTAACTTCTATTATTTCAAAAACTGTATATTATACAAGTCTTTTAAACTGTTTTCCAGTTTCAAACGAACATCTCTCATGGTAAGAATGTGGCGAATCACGTGCAGTTCCAAGCCGAATGTTAGTCAGTGTTAGACTGTGCGCCCCTCTAAATATAACCCCAAATACAGCAGTGTTAGACTGTGCGCCCCTCTAAATATGGCCCTAAATACAGCAGTGTTAGACTGTGCGCCCATCTAAATATGGCCCCAAATACAGCAGTATTAGACTGTGCGCCCCTCTAAATATGGCCCCCCAAAAAGCTACCAGCGAGGTTTGCAACTATCAAGCCGACATCAGAAAATGACACGGATGTTATTTTACAATCTTAAAATCATGTGCAAATATTTAAAGAACTTTTTTGTGGTGATTTACAAGTGTTCTTAAACCATAAAATTATACTGTAGTATTGCCTATCTTTGAGTTACAAATGAATGACTCACAGAACAATGAATGATCTGCCTATTGATTAGCACTGAGGGAAACATAACAGTCACTGGACAGAAACATTTACTACATGATCCATTTTTATGTTTGAATACAGTACAAGTGGTGATTTTTGTACATAGGAGTTATTCACAAGCCAAGAAAATGCAGTTCATTTTAAATAATCAAGTGCTGACATTATCTGACACTTTTATAACCTAATATGTGCCCAACCATGGCTAGTAAGTTTTAACCCTTCAAAGACCGAAGTTATGTTTTTTTCCAACAAATCAGACCCAGTTTTTCGAGAGCTTGAGTTTCAAAACGAGCTTCTACATTTTGTTGAGCATCGTAAACGCCTTGGTCTAACATTCACTAACTCTGGTAGCTTTTCGAAACATATTGATAATATCTGCTTACATGCATTATCCAAAATGCTGAATGTTTTGAGGTCCATTAAATACAATCTATGTAAGAAATCATTAGAATGAATGTATATTGCATACGCCCTCACCTAGAGTATGCTGATATAATATAGGATAATTGCTCTGCCGCCGACTTATTGAGACTCGAAAGACTCCAACTTAAAGCGAGAAGAAATGTAACGGGACTTACCCATACCGCTTCTACTAGCAATATTTACAGAGAAACCGGTTGACTCCCATCATCGGAGAGAAGAAAATTTCATAAACTCTGTACCTTTCACAAAATTGTGTATGGTTGATCCCCCTCTTGCCTCCGAGATTTAGCACCTCCGTTAGTTGAACACACAACACAATATAATTTGTGAAATAGAAATAATTTTCAACAAATACATACTAGACTAGAAATCTCTAGAAATTCCTATATAGCTTCCATAATAAAGGTTTGGAACACTCTGCCGTATCCAGTAAAACCTGAAACAGATTATCTAATATTTAAACGTAAAATTTCACCTCTACCCAATTATGTCCCGACCTATTATTATACTGGTAACAGGAAATCATCCATTATTCATACTAGGATAAGAAACAACTGCAGTGATTTCAACAATGATTTTTTTTAAAAAATTCTTACTGATATCATATTGTGCACTTGTATAGAGGACGATGAGACTACATGCCATTATATTTTTAATTGTAAGAAATATACAGTACCAAGACAGAGACTAATGCATTGCTTAAACCAATTATTCATCCCTGTTAGTACTAATGTCTTGCTGTTTGGATCATTTGAGCTATCAAACGACCTAAATACCCGCATCTTTGAAATCTTCTAGACTTAAATTAACGATACTCTAAGATTTCGATAATCGTCCAAGACAAACTACCTATTGGCATGATCTCTCTCCAACACTTGCCACAGAAACCCTTTCTCGTCTCTTCCTCCCCCCTTTTCGCTCCTTACTTTCTTCTTCATTAAACGAGTGTTTTTACACTTATTGTGTATTAACATTTTTTAATTCCGCTCTTCCCCTATTCTAGTATGTTGAATTATTCATTATTCATTTGTATTACTGCACTGTGTCTCTGAACCACGCGTAAGTATATACACGTACTGTTTAGTCCTTGACACTTTTCATGTATCTTCTTGTATCTTTTGGAGAGAGCTGTTGCTAAGTTGTGAGAACTTGTAGCCCGACCCCATGTGCTGTAAATATGGCAACAAAATATGTTTACACCTAAAAAAAAAAAAAAAAAAAAAAAACTCCCCCCTCCCCCACACCAAAAAAAAAAAACAAGAAACAACAACATGGCTTTTGAAGGTTAATAGCAGTTTGTAAACCAGTCAAAAGCATGAATAGCAATAGGTCAATGCGTGTATAAAGTGATGTACCTATTTATTCAATGCTTGCATCAAGTGATGTACCTATTTATTCATGCTTGCATCAAGTGATGTACCTATTTATTCAATGCTTGCATCAAGTGATGTACCTATTTATTCAATGCTTGCATCAAGTGATGTACCTATTGGTAAAATTTAATGGCACCTTACCTCTCTGTATCTCAGGGATTTGCTGTTCGTCATTTGGGTAAGTACTGTTCATTCGCACTGTTAATGTTCTCTACTGAACATACGCATTGTATGAAAATAAAGATTTTCAACGGATGCAGATATACCAGACACACTGGCACATTGGGCACGTATGTTAATTGACAGTTGTAAATACATAAATTCTAAACTAGCCGCACTCATGATTACATTTTCTTAATATATATGTGTTGTTTTTTTTAATACTTGATAAGGTAACATGTATGGTTTGATGCCTATCGTGTTCATATCTTCAAGTCAGGAGTCAAACCGTACTGGTAACATTACTTTCAGCTCAGAATTATGTACTGAGGTATACTTATGCTGAACATTTTCTCACTTGGCCTGTTATTTATCAGAGAAATTCAAGAAGAACTCAAATATCTTATTATTTTTGATGCAATTATTCCTGAGGTGAAATACTTACAGCATGAATTCTTCTTTGCAGGAGGTTATCATAACAGAATATTTACGGCGAGGGTTATAAGGTTATATTATAAAATTACAAAATATTCTGCTATAATACTTTTGGCAGAATAATACCGTTAATTAAAGCGTTCGTTTATGTAAAGATGATAACAAAACGACTGTATCTTCCAATAACCAGAAACATATATAACAGAGAGATTGGCAACTCCCTGTCTGATCTTTTGTTATCAAAAGATCTCGGTAACATCATGTGGCACCGCGTGATTAAGCGAGAGCACTATTAGGGCAGCTATATTGCGAGTCTACTGCAAGAACACGCATCTTCATATTGGGTCTAAAAGTTCAGACTGAGCTTATTATTCTGTGATATCTCTTGGATATATCATCGATATTTAAAAAGAAAATGAAAATGGTATTATCATTTGTATCTTTTCTTTGAAATTTTGTGAGAAAAGGATTTCAGTATGTGAGTAACGAGTCCAAGGGATGGGTGTGACATCGATAGTCTAATTGGCGGGTAATATCTCTGTTGCCTATTCTGTTATGCATTTCTTTATCTTTCATTAAATCAAGTCATATTTGGTGTCATTTAAAAGCTAAATAAATTTTCTGCTGATTGCAAAAGCTTTAGAAAATATAATTTTTATTTTAAGGTCCGTATCCAAGGTTTAAGGACAGTATTTAGGATCTAAACATAAGCAAAACCTCACTTCTCTCTCTAATGATAATGAAATATCTGATGTAGATCTGTGGAACAGTGCCACAATGTATCCTCAAAAATCTTTATCAACTGGCTGTACATTATTATGGAAATGTCATCACAAATTTTCACGTTTTAAAACCCATTGCTGTCAAAATTGTCGCTCTTAAAACAACCAGCTAAAGTGTCATCACCTATTTACTACCGTACATACAATTACCTCTAATTTACATCCCCGACTCGTTAGCTACCATGCAAGCATAAACGGCCCTTTACCTGGACACTACCCATGTCGGCACCTCATTTGCATATGAAAAGGGAGGGACTAGACAGTGGGGGCGTTGCCAATCTCTGTGTTATCTATATCTCTGCAATAACTGTAAAATGTCAATAGCATCTTGCCATGCAACCGTGTGATTTACATGCAAATGAAGTATTTTGGATTCGTCCGTTTCTTTAACGTCTGTCTAGATTTTTGCGCCAATACCTGACATAAACGGAAGCATGTGTTACGGCCGTGTACATTGTTCTTCACAGAAGCTCTCCATATGGTTTGAAAAAAAATAGAAAACCAGGTGCCAAAGAAGTCCTCTTATCAGGAGGACCTATAAATAAGAAGAATTTGTATCCACCTACACCGCTTCCGTTGCCGGGTACAGTTGTACTTTACAGCATCAACAAACACATCAGATCACTAGATGCAGTGCTGCGCATGCTCAGCAGTTCGCATTCGGCGAAGAAAGCTCAAGGGATTCCGGTTGTTTTACACCCAGGGAATGAACCATTTTATATCTGTAGGCTGCTCTCATCAATTTAAAGGGTGTGTGACAGGTACAGTATTCCTTAATTACAATATTTTATTGTTTTTACGGCTTAGAAAGACAATCCGAAAAGGAAGTACTCTTCACTTAAAGAAATAAAAATAGCCTCAAAACCACCCGGATGCCAAAAACAAAGCTAATAAAGAGGACGCTCTTGCGTTTTATAATAAGTAGGGATAAAAAAAAAAAAAAAAAACACTATCATTAAGAAAACGACATGGAGAGATATAGAGCACAAAAAAGAAGCTGCAAAGTATTTCATAATCAATGCAGACAATTATTAAATAAAAAAGAATCTTGCTTATATTTTAAAAATATTTAATATATTTGTGCTACATTTGACCCTATTGTATTGAAAGGAGGGTAATTAAGGGTCAGCGTTTAGTTAAAGCCTTTATCCAAATATTTAGAACATAAATTTTATACATTATTTTTTTTTTTCTTTTTTTTTTCGAGTTCAATTTGATATCATTGAAAACGAGTTCATTTAAAATATGGAGGTGTCGGGTATCTTGATAGAATTATAAAGACATTTCCAAAGATGCAAGGCATCATTTCAGTTATACAGGCTAAATGTTGAAATAGACTTTACCTCATTTGAACGTTGCCTAGAGTTACTAGTCTTGAATAACAGAAAATCTTTGTGTGTACTTTTTAATGAATGAAAGAAAAAATGTTCAGGGAGAATTCATTGTTTCGTAATTTTGTGTTCGCCTGCTACAAAATGTGGCAACATATAAAAATACAACGTAAAATAATGTATTCCCCATGACGCTACACAACCTTCTGTGTGTATTTACTTTATACAAGTATCATGGAAAGCGCACAAAGTACGTAACTAATATTTTTAAAGGTATATAAGAATGTGTAAATTACCATCTGTTAAACAACGATCCTTTGTATGAAGAGATGATCTACATATATTGCTCGCATGTAACGAGCTACTTTACTGTGTTTCTGACAATTTTCACTGTGCACACCAATGTTTCCCTCAACGAGCCCCTTAAAATGACCCACTGTCAAAAATGCATGCAAGCATGGTCCTAATAATGCCTTTTTAAATCTCACTTTGAAATAAATCCCAGTTAATATTGTAATAACCTGTCAGGTGCTATTGCCAGAATAATTTATAAAGTATTAGGAATATCTGATAATGCCTGAAAGTAAAATGGAAAGCTCTTAGCATCATTCTTGGCTCTGTGGCTAAAAAAAAAAAAAAAAAAAAAAAAAAAAGGGCACTAATTTTTGTCAACCATGCTTTGACAGAAACATCAGGAAACCGCAGCATTGTATTATTGCGTCATACCAAATGCGCATGAATGTGACTAGAGTTAGGCTACAGGTACTCTGCAAACTTGTTTCTTTAAAAGGTAATCCAAATTCGGGCACTAATATTTCACGACATAAGAATTTTCAAAGCCCTAGAAATCCGGTTCTTTTCAACAATAACAACACATAACAATCCCACATTAAAGTTATCCCACACCTGCTCAAAATGGAAAGAATACCGTCTATACTCGCGTATAATCTAGTACCAATTGCAAACTGCATAGACCTAGATCTGCCGTCGCACAATGCGCCAGCAGATCTGGGTCTATGCAGTTTGTAAGGACTAATCAGTAGAACAAACAACATAGACCCTGATATGCCGGCGCATTATGCGACAGCAGATCAGGGTCTATGTTGTTTGCATTTGGACCCGGTTTAGACGCGAATATATACGTTGTTCTGCTCCAGATAGAATACCAAGCCAAATTCTCCTGCTCCCTGCCACTATAAAGAAGGGACTGAGATTTTTTTTTAAAACATTTGTCGGTCCTAAAATAGCTTTAAAAATATTATTGCTCTGACTTATAGAAAAAAGAACACATACATACATACATACATACATACATACATACATACATACATACATACATACATACATACATACATACATACATACATATATATATATATATATATATATATATATATATATATATATATATATATATATATATGAATTAGTTGAAAAAAAAACTATCTTCAGGTAAAAGAATTGTTGTTTTATCCTGGTTCAAAAGAAATTCCACCTCGCCCCACCCCCACCTCCCGAAAATAAAATGGTTGGTCCCTTATATGAACTGTTTTCCTTAATTCTCTTGTTTTTGCACCTGTTGATCTTGTAAAGAAAACGTGGTCTACCTTTTTCTTTTCAAAATCCATGAGGAAAAGTAATTGCAGATAATTATGAAATTTAGTAAAGGAACCAATTTGCAAAACTACTTTTCTAGCAATACATCAAAAGGGATTTCCATACCATTGACGTAAGCAGTGTATGCTCAAATTACGCCTGAATTCTGGATGAGCGAAACACACACACACGTATACACACCTTGAGCCATCAACAATATGGGAAGTAAGGACAAGACATGAAAAAGAAGTTTACAAAACAACAACAACAACACGACAATACCAAAACAAACGAGAATTAAATGTTATTGAGGACGAACGTGATATAAGCTTTGTTAAGAAGGTAAACTTAAATGGCAATAAAGAGGTGTTCTCTCTCTCTCTCTCTCTCTCTCTCTCTCTCTCTCTCTCTCTCTCTCTCTCTCTCTCTCTCTCTCTCTCAACTAAATGAATCATGATTGAGAATACGATCTTTCAAATAAATTATATTCGGCATTTATTTCTCCAGGGATAGTTGTGCTACATAAGATGGTAGGATTATTACGTGGATTTATACCTGTTCTCTAATCTTACATCAGAATAATTCCTGACTGACTTCTGCTATTATTATTGTTATCATTATTATTATTATTATTATTATTATTATTACATGCCCCTTTCATTATTTAAAAGCTAAATTTTAGCATTTCCCACAGCAATTCTATGGTAATAGATACTTCTATATTTCTATTCAATGTCACATAAGATTTTACACGGGATGTAATGTTTGGTAGTCATAAATCCACGATTCTGTAACGAAGTCAATAGAAGCGCCGCTTTTTATCCACTGCATCAGCCCTTTTTTCCCACTGTGAAATCGAGTCATCAGCTTTTGAAATGTATTGTTTTGTCCTTGTAAGTGTTCTTTGTACCCTGGACGAGGAGCTTGTCAAGCTTTAAACAATGGGTTCAGGGCCGGATTAAGGCCTTTGGGGGCCCTGGGCACATCGGCTCCTTAGTTACAGTACTGCTAAAAACACTGCCTGTGAAAAGCATACGATAATATACGGGGGCCCCTTAAGCCCTGGTGTGTGTGTGTGTGTGTGTGTGTGTGTGTATCGAGTAATTCTCGCCCGGTCTACCCGATCAATCCAATGAGATGTTCAAGTTTTGAAGATTAGGAGATTTTAACATTCTTAAATTCAGCCTGCCGACATATCCGATTATTTGTGGACATCATCTCCAGGATATTTATATACGGCGGCATCTTCGTGGAAGACTGGAATTCAACCTTGAGAATAGTGTCAATTATATCTCCAGCTTACGTGTTAGGAATACAAGAAAAAGCCACACAGAACCTTCTGGATAATTAGATTTATTTGTAGCGATGATGGTGAGAAGAGTGGCATAATTTGTGTGCTATTAACTATGCAATGAGTATAACATAAAAGCACGCAGGTAAGAATAAAAACCTACTCTTTAAAGAGAGACAATGTGAAACAATAAAAACTCTGGGCGCCGAAACTATAAAGGTAATGCTATAAGAGAACTGAAGGTGTTGAGATTTCCCGTGCAGCACGTGATGTATCATGGCGGCAATACCGGTTTATTCGACTCTGTTCGTCTACTTAGGCAGATGAGCGAGAAAATATGAACAGTTTCACCGATATACCCATGGTATCAGACTTCATTAAGGTCAGCAAAGTCTTTCAAGATTATGAGCTCTTAATTGCAAAAAAGTATTGTAGCAATCAATTGGGTCTCTGCTTTCATTACTTCTTTCTCCATTTGTAAATTTTTGAGACGTTGATGATTGTTCGTTTGATTATGGAGATCAAGTGTTAGGAAAATATTGCATAAACCGAATGATGAAAAGGTCAGTAAATATAAGTCATCATACCATGTCATTTTCGACTCACTATACATATGTTAGCTAGATCAGTAATACTGACTTGCCATGTTTGCAGTTAGATGAAGCTTATTATTGTGATATAGATAAGGCATCGTAAATACGCGGCTAGAGTTTCAGTGGACCATATCTGGCTTTCCTCTGATAGGGAATACTGTATATGTAGGACCGGCTCAAAACCAGTTCGACATCGGCTGAGAGTAGTCGGTGATTTGTTAGATATAAGTAAAGCTAGTGAAGTGTCAGGATATGAAATTCGGTTAAGCTCTTAACTACTCACGGTACTATTTATATGGAACAACTGTGAACCAGATGCAGTAGAGTATATACGGGTTTGGACTTAGGAACATTCAATAACAACAGTAGCACCTGATTCATTAGGTGCAGAATGGATAACACGTGTTTCATGTACATGTAGATCCAAAATATGCCGCGGCTCATGTGGCTTTCTTAACACAGAAGCTTGCATCAAGGATGGGTCTATACTGATAAATATAGGTTTGATCATGAGCATTTATAAATTTAAAGTTATTGAATTTTTAATATCATGGTGTTTCCCATAGGTTTACTATAGGAGTTGAATTAGTACCGTGAGTCCTTAAGAAGAGTTTATGAATTAGTCAAGCCATCAAGCTGAGGCATCATAATGGTTTGTTTACGTATCAGATCTTTACCATCAAGATATGTGATTTGTCTCGGCTGGTGAGAAAACCTCAAACAGTGTGAAATAATTAAACTTTGTTAACAGGCAGATATAGTTCCATGTAAGAAGCGGAAGCTTGAGTTTTAGAGAAAAGTGTTGTCTTATTTTGATTAAAGAAAGATTACCGTCTTCACAAAACACTATACATAAGGTTTGTCTGTATTAAGATAGAATAAACCCTCCACTGATAGCAACTGCTATCTAGGGACGCTGCATTTATAAACAACGACCCAAAGCCAGCTCACGCACTATTCACCCCATTTCTTCACTCTATCCTGGTGTGGTCCAGGAATTCATTCTACCCGTTACTGGCCTCCATCATATTCTGATAAGACCCTTGGCTGGTATCAGAATCTACAAACAATTTGAAGGATCAGAAAATAAAACCACCAATAATTTTGGAAATTGATATTTTATTGAATTCGATGAGTAGTTTTCTCTCAAGAGTAAATATACAAACTTACTCTGATGCTGAATATCTTAGAAACGAAAGAACAAGAAAATTTATTAGGCAGTAGATGTCGATTATCAAAAACAACCAAATACAATAGCAAACGCTAAAAAAAAAAAAAAATTAAAAAAAAAAAAACGTATGAAGTGAAACGTTTAAATCTCGAAGCGTTCTGGGATATCAAATCCCCTTCTTCTACTTTTAAAAGCTTATTCTGGTTACCTAAGAGTTTAATCTCTCTCAAATTTTAATCTCCCAGCTAATCTTTACCCTTGATAATATATTTTAGGAATAGTCCCATTAGTTTAAGACTGTTGCTAATGTGCAATATCTAGACGTAATGACCGTACTAAAGTTTTCACATGTTCACCACTTCCATAAACACGTGCTCATAGTCGTGGAACAACTCGGGTTTTCGTCGAAACCAACAAGGGAGCTGCTACGTGTAAGTAGGCGAGAAATCCTGTAAAATTGGTTTATATTTATGGACTTTAATGGACTTTATTTATGGACTTTTATGGACCCACCGTACATAAATTCATAAATTATCATACATCGTTGGAAAGCTTATCATGTCTACTTTATGATGACATATGATGTGATGCTAGTAAGTGGTGCCATAACCATGGAAATAGCATTCAACATGAATACCTAAAAAAATAGCAATGAGAGATGTTGTATTGCTAGATCTTCTGGTTAATTCTAATGACTATTCTCTTTAAACGTCATAGATTCTCGCAGTTGAACTTAGTTATTGAATTATGCATGCTCTATTTTCCTTGCAGTTAAGGTTCGGACTTACTTGATAGCATTCGTAAATGGTGCAAGGAATGGGATAGAATTTTAGTAGTTTTTGTCTTGTATGCTCTGACTGATAAAGACAGATGTTTCTTTCTGCAGACAAGCTTCTCTTTTATCAAACTGCTACTGACGATTCAATTAGTCATCATTTGCTGCCCATACTGGCCGATTTTCAGGTATTAAATACGAATATACAGAGCTTTGCAAAAAGACTAATATGGAAAAATGACAAAACTTAGAAGAAAAAATAAATTGGACTATGTTGTTTTGATGAAATCTTAGTTTGTTTTTATGATGAGTAATCCCTATGAATTGGTTTAGTTTCCATATGGACTGATAATTTACCATGGGATGTAGTTCAATGCATTACCTCATTTGAGAGTGGCAGTCTGCATACAGAACAAATGACACAGATGAGGTGGTATTGTGCCGCTAGTGTATGGGACACACATAACATGCATGTCTCTTAAAGGGTGAAACTCTGCCAGACTGCATACCTTGACGGCGTCCACTGACATTGGAACACGTTCTTGTCGAGTGTGTCAACTTCCACCCTTTAAAAAAGAATTATTTTGATTTAAACTCACTTAAGAAGCTTTGTGATGAAGTAACACCAGAGAAAGTCTTGAACTTTTAAAAAGAATGGGGTTTATATAACAAATGT
The DNA here is from genome assembly GCA_029931535.1 of Margaritifera margaritifera. NCBI lineage: Eukaryota > Metazoa > Mollusca > Bivalvia > Unionida > Margaritiferidae > Margaritifera > Margaritifera margaritifera. The sequence continues at coordinate 2,467,939 of JAQPZY010001656.1, forward strand.
TGATTCTCTCTTCTAAGGATTTGTTATTTTGTTAGCTTTATCTTTTATTTTATATACCTTTAAAGAATTTTAAAATCTTTAACTTGTATCTTTTATCTTGTAGGACTACATGTTCACGTTCATTTGAAAGGGTTGATCTTCATGAAGGTTTATCCAATTTACACTTATACGGTTTTGTAACTTAACGTTTTAGCGGCACCATATAGCCAAGATGGTTATGACATGTCCTTATACATACATACATACATACATCCATTACATAATCGATAATGACCGATATGCTTTGAGACTAAAATAATTATCACATTAAAATGATATCTATTGTTTTGGACGCAGAACGCTTTAAAAATAAAAGTTGAATTTATTCACCCAAAATCTGTATTTCCAATGTTAGACCCTGCCTCATCAACTGACATACTTAGCCATGTCATAATTAATTATCTCTGCCTGATCTTACTTTATTCTTTTTGATTCTACCTGGAATCAAATTTGTTCTAGGTTTTAAAATTTCCGACTACTATTTTGTTTATATGATCTATAACTTTTAGGGTGGCCAGGTTGCACATACGAATCTGATATGATTAACAACAGTTGGAAGTATTTTCAAGGGCGAGTTCTTTTGAATTACTCATGAGTTTTTTCTTGAATTTGTTCCACGTTGGTGTTGTAGCCACATTATCTGTTAGTCTTTTCTTGAATTTGTTCCACGTTGGTGTTGTAGCCACATTATCTGTTAGTCTTTTCCATGGGTCCACCACTCTAAATGAACAAAATAATATTGCATTGCTTCTGTTTTGCATTGCTTCTTCAAAATCCCTACGGAGATAGTCTCCTATCCTCGATTTTCAATTGTGATATCTGGGGTGATTTATCCCTTGCTACAACAACTAGTATACTTTGTCTTGGTAATAATTTTATAGTATACTTTGTCTTGGTAATAATTTTATAGTATACTTTGTCTTGGTAATAATTTTATAGACTTGTATCATATCAGCCATAAACTGGATATATCGTAAAGTAGGTAGACCAAATTTTGTAGTAACCTTTTTTTTAAGATACTTAACTAATTTGGTAGTATTATGTATAATGTTTACATATTTAACTTTTGTCACACGTATTTAACTTTGTCCTTGATTGTAGGATGTAAACAAGTTGTTTACTTAGAAATCGAGGTCAGTGATGCTTTCGTTTACAATTAGACTGGTTTTTCCACTAGAATTACTGATTTTTGTCATGTAGGCATATGATTTTCTAGAAAATTCTGCCAGGTGACTTGTGTTTATATATAGGAAGTTTGGTAGCAGTATTTCATTCCTATGCTAATCAGTCTTTAAGGAATTTTGTTTAATACTCAGATGTTTATAGTTGTGTTGTGAAAATCAGAGCAAATTCAGAGAGAGGAATTATTTATTTAAAATATTCAATAGAATTACTAAAGTACTCAATCTCATTTTGGATTGATACACGACTTTGGGATTATTGTGAATTCATTCAAAGATATTCTGGATTACATCATTCAGGCATATCAGGACAGTCAAGACTACTGCCACATCAGGACATGCAAGGCTACTAGAATTCATTCGGAACATTCTATATTTTGGACTTGTGATTAGGACACTTAGAATTATTGGATAATTTGGATTATAATTCACAATATTGAAGTGTCGTTTGAATTGAATTTCCACTTTAATTGACTAGAAATAAATTGCTTGTTGATTTTACTTACATTGTTGGTTTCACTTTCTTTCTGTTACATATTTTCAGGCCATATAGTCGTAACAGTAGTTTGTCTCTGGCATTTTCCAACAAAATTATTTCTTTCTTCTATCTTTGATTCCATACTGGAATAGCATATTCCAAATGAGGTTATACATTTACCAAAATATCACCGTATCCATGAATGAGAATGTTCTTTGAATTTAACCAGATATCTGGTTAGCCTGTTTTGTGCAGTTTGTGTGATCTGAGAACTTCATGATATTATGAAATAGTATTCCGATGTAGAGCATACATTTTGTCCTCGCTATTTAATTTAAAGTGCCAGGGAGATTTAGAGAACAAATACAATTGTCATCAGGGACTCAAAGCGGGACATTGGCATAACAGAACCGACGGTTTAAGAAGTTCCACAAAATTTTAAGACAAGATGAGAATGACGAGTATTTTGGCAACCACATTCAACAATTTAGGCAATCACACATACCTTCATATACCCTTATATCCCCCTGGAACTCAATTAATATCTCTGCCGGACAAATTACGATAAAGAGTAGTCAATAGTTTTTTGGAAACTCCTGATGTCAATACAGAACTGGCGGAGAGATTCACTGGGCGTTTTGAGTTTAGCAAGACAGGAAGTTTCTGTGGCCCGCAATATATAGATCTGTACTCGGATCCTATGCTAATATGACTGGGATACCAATATCTTGCTGGCAAGGGAAGCAACGTTTCAGCGGCTACCAAGCCAGAAAACGTTTCCGTATATCCCTGTCAGTGGAAAGATGTATAAATCCTATGTATTGACAATCTTTCTTCATCGTCCACTATAATCTGTGCCCGTGTCCCTCATATATACTTATATATATATAATGGTAGAGATGTGAAAGACATATATCTTGTCTGATGATACCGATGATGAGGGCTAGCAGCATCCTCAATCTATTACGACGATGTGCGGTAATTAAGTCTGCGTTCCTAAGCATTCAGTACCAATTGTGGACGCGGTGCTTGCACTCAATTATAACAACGGTTACATATAATTTATTAGGAAACATTTTTCGTTGTGCATGAAACAGTTTTGGCGAGATATGGAGACATTCAAATCCGATAAACAACAAAACTTTGTAGTTACTGTTGTTATGATGAGATGCGTACATGTCCGGTATGTATGCACACTCAACTGTATGATCACTTCCGCTGAATACTAACGATCTACGGTGGCCTCAAAATGTTCCACTCCTAGTAGAGGTACTGGATAAAAAGTGTATTCGCTTTTATTTGTCCCAATTTGGTAGATTGAGGCCTCAATCATTTTTCGTTTAATTTTTTTATAAGTGTAATTAAATGTTTCTATTTTCTCTTCCTCATGTTTAAAAATCTATTCATAAATATATCTATAGAAAAGAACTAAAAAGAAAACTATTTGCAACAAATTTTTCTTTTACTGTTCAGGTTCGCAGTGTGGACAAACGAGTGTGTCCTCATCACTGCCTTGCTGAAAGTCAGCGCAGAAAAGGAAGTGGACCCAACTGCAACACCTTGAACACTGGACCCATTCAACAAATTTTATTCCCAAACTTAGTTTTGATTGCCATCTTCCACACACAACACAGTTTTCGTCATTTTAATATTGTTTGCAAATGGCCCCTTTCCTATTTTTTACTGTGGTTTTGGTCCTTTTCCTGGCCCCTTTCTTGATACATTCAATAAATCTATTTTATCTGGGTTGTCAACAGATTTTCTTTTCTTCACTGGCACAGGTACAACTGCTTTTTTTGTTGTTGCTGGCTTGGGTGTAATATCATCTTGTGCCTTCTCCTTCAAAAATTCGTTTTCTGTGATAGCAGCTCTATACGGAGGAACAAAACGTTTTCGCTTCTTCTTTGGTAGAATAGTTGACCTAAATGTCTTGAATTCTTTTAGCTTCTCGTGAAAAAGAGTTGTTACTGTTCTGTTGTCGTTTCTTCTTTCTTTCAAGTTGCTGGTTGCTCTGATGTGTATTAATTGTTACGGCATCTGTTGGTATTGCATCTGGATCCAACGGAAAAATACATATTTTTCTCAAGTCAGACATGTTGCTGACTGTCATTGAGCTGTTGTATGCAACACCGAATATATGTGGCAGCAATTCACGTGCTACACGTGCTACACGTGCTATTAAGATTGCTGTGCTTGAATTTGTGATATTCAGAGTTCAAGCTCTTTTCTGTTGTTGAAAGGACTAAACTCGGAGAGATCTAGATGCTGAAAGCAGTGGCTGCTATGAAGAGGAAGAACATAAACATGCACATGTTATTCCTTGGCTCCAAACTTCCTAATAACTTAATTCTGTCCTTAGCCCTCCAAACTTCATAATAACTGAATTATGCCCTTAGGCCTCCAAACTTCATAATAACTGAATTATGCCTTAGGCCTCCAAACTTCATAATAACTGAATTCTGTCCTTAGCCCTTCAAACTTCATAATAACTGAATTATGCCCTTAGACCTCCAAACTTAATAATAACTGAATTATGCCTTAGACTTCCAAACTTCATAATAACTGAATTCTGCCCTTAGGCCTCCAAACTTCATAATAACTGAACAAATAAATTGTAAATAGTTGTTTACATATTTGTCTGTGTTCATTTGAAATTGAAAACTTCTAATGAATCCATATTTAAAGCAGTATGTTCCAGCAAGACCCATATAATTAAAATACAAGCGCAAACAAATACAAAGTGATCCTATTAGCTTGTTAAGCGTGTGTTTGTTTGGCCACATTTCCATGGAAACGGCCCCACTTACCAGCATTACATCATACCTAATCTAGAAGATGACATAATAGGCTTTATAATGATGTATGATGTGGCTGTGTGTAGGGTGGGTACATTAAATCGATCCGAGAGGGAGGTGTCTGCTGCTCACCTAACCATACAGCGGTATAGTTTGTTCAGTATAATTTGCATTCAGTCTTCATTACATTTGGATTACAAATCTTTCAACTGGAGCAACCATTTACTATTGATTTACAAGGATATACCTTTCCATTCGTGATTTTTAGCCAATAACGTCACAGGGATGCGTCGGTTTTCCTGGAGCATGCGCACGCCTCTATTGCGTGGTAAAATAGTACTTTATATTATTACACTGTTCAAAGGTTTCATTTTTTAAAATAGAAATTCTAAACTCTTTGCTATATTATCAAACATTTATTTTTGTCGCATTGTTCCTTCCTCTAAAATAAACCATAAAGCTACATTCTTATTTTACGTATATAATATAATGGTTACATAAAATAAGTATTATTGGAAAAGACCAAATATGTTTACATTTATTGAACTTATAAATTCAGAAAATATTACAACTATGCGAAACTTATCTGTTTATATATTTAAGCCTTTTGATGAAGATGATGATGACGACGACAATAACCATGTTAGTGATTAATATTACTATCATTGTTCTTGTTGTTATTATTATTATTATTATTAATATTATTATTACTATTATTATTATAGGTGTCATTTATATTACAAAATGAATATACATGAATTCTTGGTTCCCATATGAATCTTTCTCCCACTCCTCTTCGACAGAAGACTGTGTACGTGCATATGTGTGTAGGGGATGTTTGTGTATGTGTATGTAAAAAATAAAGTATATCTGTTATATGATTGTCACTCTTTTGATACACTTATATTTTTTGCTTCCGAAGATGTCTGTACTTTCAATATATATAGCACTGTAACCTTGTTCAGGTATTGCACTATATGCATGTAACCATGTTCAGGTATTGCACTATATGCATGTAACCTTGTTCAAGTATTGCACTATATGCTTGTAACCTTGTTCCGGTATTGCACTATATGCATGTAAACATGTTCTGATATTGCACCATATCCATGTAACCATGTTCAGGTATTGCACTATATGCTTGTAACCATGTTCAGGTATCCCACTATATGCATTTAACCATGTTCAGTTATTGCACGATATGCTTGTAACCATGTTCAGGTATTGCACAATATGCTTGTAACCATGTTCAGGTATTGCACTATATGCATGTAACCATGTTCAGGTATTGCACGATATGCTTGTAACCATGTTCAGGTATTGCACTGTATGCTTGTAACCATGTTCAAGGATTTCAACTATATGCTTGTAACCATGTTCAGGTATTGCACAATATGCTTGTAACCATGTTCAGGTATTGCACTATATGCTTGTAACCATGTTCAGGTATTGGACAATTTGCTTGTATCCATTTTCAGGTATTGCACTATATGCTTGTAACCATGTTCAGGTATTGCACTATATGCTTGTAACCATGTTCAGGTATTGCACTGTATTCTTGTAACCATGTTCAGGTATTGCATTGTATGCTGCTTATATAAAGAGTTTGTATCCTCACAGTCCAGTTGGAGTGTTGGAAGTAAATAAAGTCCGGGCTTGTCTATCTTGAGTACTGAGAAATACAGTGTCCTCACTAATATGGCTTAGAATGCCTTCGCATGCGGGGATATTCTTTGGAAAGTTCCCTCAGACCAGGCTATAACCTGTTAATATTTTCTGATATATGAATATGAAAGGAGCTCGCCTCTATGATATTTGAAGATTAACGTATATACAATGTCAGATTAGATCAACACAGACAAAGCTCTCACTCACGGAGTACTGAAACCGCTAGATTTGTCAGTGCTCGTAGTGAGACATTTTAAAGAGTGTCTTATATGTAGAGAAAGTTAAATTGAATATAATTATTATCTGTATTAATATGTGAGAAATATATTAAATAAATTAAATTAAATTAAATTAAATTAAATTAAATTAAATTAAATTAATTAAAATTTAAAGAGTGTCTTATATGTAGAGAAAGTTAAATTGAATATAATTCTCATCTGTATTAAAATGAGAGAAATATATGGCACTTCGACAATTACTAACTGGTAAATAGTTTTTGAAACATACAGCTATGTTGAAATGCCTAGATGTTTTAAATTCAGATTTTTAAAAAAGACTAATTGTGATTTAGGAAAATATGGCTATATGGCATTTTAATCGAGGAAACGAGATCTTTCAGTATAGCCCATCTAGTATTTAACTGGTGTAAAATCTTTTCTTTTAACAATGGAGTGTAATTTATGTATAATTTGTGACTGTAGTTTAGTCTGCATTATTATTTTATTCTGCTCTGTTAACAATACCTCCCACATGCAGTGTTTGTACTAAATAAACCTCGATAAACATGTGATGCTTGAGAGAAACAAGAATTGAATTGAATTTATACTGACGAATAGATGAATTGATACTTTGACCACCTTTCCAAATTTTGGTAATGTATAAGCTCCAAAGGTCAGAAGTCATTGTAGGGAAAAGCCTTGTTTAATTTAAGAAATTTTCGATAATTAAATACTACATGTGAACCGGTATAATAAATCTTGCAGTACTGTAAAGTGAAACATATTCGTATATGTAGCAGCACTTTACGGCACCTCAGCACGATAGTGGATATATGGTGCCAGCTAAAGGTAAATGTTTGAAAAATATAAAAATGAATTGCAAAATTTAGGAAGATAAACCCTTCCAAATAAATGTAAACATCAAGTACAACAAGATAAAATATAAATATAAAATGAACGTATACATTCAAGTATGTTTTCAAGGAATTTAATAAAAGCCCAAGAGTCGTAGGTAACATTTAATTACTTTAGTACTCTCTGACTTCATCAAAAACACGGCTATATAAACTTCGTCTTCTCTTAGATTGTGTCCATACATGTATTAGATGTAGAAGGTAATCTTGGGGATCAGATACTTTGTGGGTCCCTCTATTACACCGAGAACAGATGTGTTCAATTTGTATACTAACTACTTAGTGTTAAGCTTTGTCTTCTACGAGAAACATTTACTTATTGTTTATGTCAATGGCAATAATATAATACTTAACTTGCTACCCATTCATGACCAAAAGATCTTTACTGGACGGTTTCATAAACGATAGTTACACCGCTCGCATTTCAAGTGTGCTCGTTTCCCTGTTTGATGTTAATTCTGCCCCTCCTCAGACGAGATGTAAACAATGCAACATTTCCCCTCTAATCTCAGAAGATAAATGATGCTGCTCATGCCAAACATAATAGCATGAATTGTCTACATGGTGAGATAAGGCGGTATGGTATCATCGGGTTAAGTGGTTGCTGTTTTAGACAAAGATTAACATGCAGTCGTTTGTTACAGTATATGCATACACTCCGTTCTTCAGTGCGTGTTTGTTATCTACTACCTGATGTGCATTGAATGATAAAAGTTATGTTCAATGGAAATGATACAAGTTATGCTTAATGAAATTTATTTCTTTGGTAAACCTTTGTAAATTTTTTAATAAATGTTTAATGAATACTAAAGTTCAGATTTAATACAGTTGTATTCATTGTCCTTAACGTCGATTTTCTTGTAAACGACTGTATATGCGGGGTTTAAGGTTTAATAATGGCTAAAGTAATGTTAAACTTGGAATTCAATGAATTTGTACTGATAATTCTTAAACAGAGAGTTTAACAAAATATTATTTTTTTTGTAAATTGTAATAATCCTTGTTAATGCATTTGGTGTCATTCTTCACGGCGCAAATCTGTGCCGCTATAAATAGTTATTTTTTTATGCTCTGTGAAAAAGCGTTCTAACTAGAATGTTAGCAATATTTGCCTCTTTTGAACTTACTACATTCTGTTTACGTTTTCACCCTGGTAAACAAGGAATATTATTTTCTATTGTCTCTATAATTGCGTTAACGATTTTATTGCAGTGCTCAGCAGAACAAATTCTATGCTATTCCCGATGGCTCTGTGAATCTAATGCTCGGAACGTATTCGTTTTTTTCCATTATCTCCACCTTTATCTTCGCTTGAAATAAGTTTAATGTTCCATATGGAATATGTAGTCTTCATTTACAACTTGCATCTATAAAGTCTGAAGGGGATTAAAGCAAGTTATGATAGATAGATTGCCTTCACAGGGAACATGGTTAACTTTTCCAACACGTCATTAAAAAGAATAACTGGGGTTTGTCAGGTTACATTCCTAAAGTTATTAATTAGCGACGAGCTGCAATTAATTTATTGCCTATTCACTAAAAATGTGTATCATCTTTTGCAAGATACAGTATACTCTCTTAAACTCTTCGGGTGTATTGCTTTGAAACTAAGTTTTTAGTATGTACCTAACTTGACTTCATCTGTATATGGAACAGTAGGTTGTAAAGTAGATTCAAGCGTTAGCCCAGGACAATCTAACTTTATTGCTCTACTTGACCTGTGTTTAACCTTTGGTTTTGCATAACACCACGACCTCTACTACGGCAGATGATTGCGTTGCTATGGATATGTGAGTTTAAAGTCTTTACCTGGTTAGAAGAGGAAGTTTACAATCCGATTATAAACTTTGCGTTATTTTTCACCCCAGTTTAAGAAATGAAAGTACAAAGATTGTTTATAAGTTTTGAAGTATTTCTTTTTACAATCGTTCAATGTGCATACTATATCTTATAAGCATTTGTGTGAAAATATTATAATATGTAAAAATTTGTTTTAATTAACACGTTCCTTGAAAAATATAATATTTAGTAATTGTAATATTTTTCTTGTATGTAGATCATAATTATATAGCTTTTCACTTAAATGTCTGCATTGAAATAGATTCTGGCATTAAGAAGCAAATTTGGAGTACAATGTATCCAAGCACTTTTTGTTTTCTTCCTATATATTTAGGTAAGCAAAAATTTACTCAGTACGCACAATTCCATTACCCGTACTATATATGTAAATAATGTCCTCACTTCACAGGTTCCTAATTGTATAGCTTTTAGAAAAAATGAGTTAGATATCGTGTTGAAAGCAGTAATAGTTCTAGTAGGTTTGATTGGTTTTTATGGACTTTTAACGGCACTTTTAACACAGTTCTAGTAGGTTTGATTGGTTTTTATGGACTTTTAACGGCACTTTAAACACAGTTCTAGTAGGTTTGATTGGTTTTTACGGACTTTTAACGGCACTTTTAACACAGTTCTAGTAGGTTTGATTGGTTTTTATGGACTTTTAACGGCACTTTTAACACAGTTCTAGTAGGTTTCATTGGTTTTTATGGACTTTTAACGGCACTTTTAACACAGTTCTAGTAGGTTTGATTGGTTTTTATGGACTTTTAACGGCACTTTTAACACAGTTCTAGTAGGTTTGATTGGTTTTTATGGACTTTTAACGGCACTTTTAACACAGTTCTAGTAGGTTTGATTGGTTTTTACGGACTTTTAACGGCACTTTTAACACAGTTCTAGTAGGTTTGATTGGTTTTTATGGACTTTTAACGGCACTTTTAACACAGTTCTAGTAGGTTTCATTGGTTTTTATGGACTTTTAACGGCACTTTTAACACAGTTCTAGTAGGTTTCATTGGTTTTATGGACTTTTAACGGCACTTTTAACACAGTTCTAGTAGGTTTGATTGGTTTTTATGGACTTTTAACGGCACTTTTAACACAGTTCTAGTAGGTTTGATTGGTTTTATGGACTTTTAACGGCACTTTTAACACAGTTCTAGTAGGTTTGATTGGTTTTTATGGACTTTTAACGGCACTTTTAACACAGTTCTAGTAGGAGCAGCAGCAGTTAAAGTGATAGTGGTAGTAGTAATAATAGTAATTTTTATCGCTGTTGTGCAGTCGTTAATGTAAATAATAATAATAATAATAATAATAATAATAATAATTATTATTATTATTATTATTATTATTATTATTATTATTATTATTATTATTATTATTATACGGAAGTATTAATCTGTTAGTCAGTGAATGTTCAATATGAAATTTGAAATATAAAGTTGTAAAGAAGCTAGAAAGGTACATTTAGTCAGTGCGGTGGCTGAGCATCAGTTAAGTTTGGGAGTGAAGTTTGTTCAGTTCAGTTTAAGTGTTCGGTTCAGTTCAAGTGTTCAGTTCAGTTCAAGTGTTCAGTTCAGTTCAAAAGAGTTATAACCATGAATTAAGTATACAGTTATACAATATGGATATGAAGACTTTGTTAAAAATAATTTACGAAATGTAGACATGGCGAAATGCTATGGAATATTATGTGTTGCCTAAGTGAAAATATATTTTGAATTCGTTATGGACAGCATGAGGTGGAGAGCTGAGGTACAGTTATAATTGTGCAATGTCTGTAAATATATGCTATGGACTAAAACTGCACAGTTGTGAGCTAGTTTCCTTGCCCACGCACAAACACACACAGTTTTTGCGGGCATATAGTTTGCGAGTAGTTTAGGTTTACCTACATTTCATTCTGTTTATTGTGTTTTAAAAATTCAGGTTTAGTGAAGTTTGAGTGGACATATAGCTTTCAATTATTTCGGTTTTACATATGTATAGTCTGTGTTTAATACTGACTTTAAATATCAGGTTTAACAGAATTTCAAACAACGGTATTACTTCATTGCACTCCGGCATTTTGTGAATTACAAAAATCTACAGTAAACTATTCATTAAATTCCACATTTAAGGAAATTAAATTTGAGTTTAAATCGAGTTTTGTTATCAAGTAAATGTGAATTTTCACGCAGTGGTGTACATATTAATTTTTATGTATCTTTAACTATGTATCATTTTAATTTCCAATTTGTAACAAATGGACATATATACTAAAAACCAATTTCCAATTTGTGACAAATGGACATATATACTAAAAAGCAATTTCCAATTTGTGACAAATGGACATATATACTAAAAACCAATTTCCAATTTGTGACAAATGGACATATATACTAAAAACCAATTTCCAATTTGTGACAAATGGACATATATACTAAAAACCAATTTCCAATTTGTGACAAATGGACATATATACTAAAAACCAATTTCCAATTTGTGACAAATGGACATATATACTAAAAACCAATTTCCAATTTGTGACAAATGGACATATATACTAAAAACCAATTTCCAATTTGTGACAAATGGACATATATACTAAAAACCAATTTCCAATTTGTAACAAATGGACATATATACTAAAAACCAATTTCCAATTTGTGACAAATGGACATATATACTAAAAACCGCACATTTACGCCTTTTAGATACTTACATATCAGACCCAACTTTTCTAAAACTTTTCATTTTGAGCATGTGCGCAACCCTAAATGTTGTTCCTTCAAAAAATGCAAAACTAGTCAGTTCTTTTCGCATAATATTTGTCTTTTAGTTTGAGAAACAATGACTATCGCATTTTAAATTATAGCGCCAATCCAGAGTTTCTCTTGGTTATTTTTTAACAATATTTCCTGAGACAATACTCGGTGTTGACAAACCGTACGAGGGTGGGGCCATAATACTTGAGAAATGCCATTGGCATGGAATCGATAACATAACACCAAACTCAAACATCCATTTAAATTTTCAAAGTCAGCTTTGTGCGTCAGCGTTTCACTGCCACTAATATTATACAGGCCTATCCAATACAGGTTCTGCAAAAATGCGGATTTTTCCACAAACTGCAAAATTATCCTCCATTAGTTTATGGATATATAAACGAAACTGCATTTTCGCCGATTTCTTGAGTAATGTAAATAAGAACAAAATAAAGTTTTTCAAAGTTCAGTAACTTCATTCCGCCCCTTTAGACACTTGCTAACGGTGAACATACATTTGGTCGTACATGTGTTAAATGAAGACATCACTGAAGAAGAAATAGATCTATGAGTGATAAACAAATTTCAATCATTCTCTTCCTTCAATCGTTGCTGGCGCCTAACATTCTAAATTTGCGTATGTTTTTCTTCAATTTAATGTGCTCTCACTGCAGATACGTATTATTATTATTATTATTATTATTATTATTAAGCGAATCTAATTCTAATTTGCACGTCATTTTGCTTAATATTTTGCAGCCTCTGCTTCTTTAATTAAATTTATTTAATATTTTATGGCCAGTCTGCACATTTTTGGGCAATTCTGGCTTGTTTGAACTCCAAAAGTATCAATACCAGATGCACAACGTAACCTGAAAGCGTTCAATCAAACTTGAGCCGTTATCCGACATGCATAAATTTCGTTGCATTAACCCGGTCACAGAGTGTACTCGTACTAATATTTAATCTTCAAAGTGAAATCAGGAGGAATTTTTAGCTTAAGTATTTTCCATGCTTCATTTTCAGGAAATTACCAATGACTAAAAGGTGACTGATGTATTTTTTAATATAAATGTCCAAACCAGTTTTCAGTGTTAGACCATTGGCAGTTTTATACCACTTATTTTACCAGATCATGTTTGATCAAAACTGTATACCTTTTCACGGGGCCTTCGTACCTATCAAAAGTAATGACACACCTGTATGCATTTTCACGGGGCCTTCGTACCTATCGAACATAATGACACACCTGTATGCATTTTCACAGGGCCTTCGTACCTATCGAACGTAATGACACACCTGTATGCATTTTCACTGGGCCTTCGTACCTATCGAACATAATGACAAACCTGTATGCATTTTCACAGGGCCTTCGTATCTGTCGAACGTAATGACAAACCTGTATGCCTTTTCACAGGACCTTCGTATCTTTCGAACGTAATGACAAACCTGTATGCCTTTATACTGGGCCTTCGTACCTATCGAACGTAATGACAAACCTGTATGCCTTTTCTCCAGGCCTTTGTACCTATCGAACGTAATGACACACCTGTATACCTTTTTACTGGGCCTTCGTGCTAATCGCACGTAATGATAAACCTGTATGCCTTTTCACTGGGCCTTCGTACCTATCAAACGTAACGACAAACCCCAATGCCTTTTCTCCGGGCCTTCGTACCTATCAAACGTAACGACAAACCCGTATGCCTTTTCTCCGGGCCTTCGTACCTATCAAACGTAATGACAAACCTGTATTCCTTTTCAGTGGGTCTTCGTACCCATCGAACGTATTGACAAACCTGTATGCCTTTATACTGGGCCTTCGTACCTATCGAACATAATTACAAACCTGTATGCCTTTTGACTGGCCTTCGCACCTATCGAACGGAATGATAAATCTGTATGCCTTTTCACAGAGCTTTCGTACTTATCGAACGGAATGATAAATCTGTATGCCTTTTCACATGCCTTCGTACCTATCGAACGGAGTGATAAATCTGTATGCCTTTTCACAGGCTTTCGTACCTATCGAACGGAATGATAAATCTGTATGCCTTTTCACAGGCCTTCGTACCTATCGAGCGTAATGACAAACAAGGTTACGGCGGTAGTTAATTTCCTGGCTAAATTATATAAATAGACGATTTTATGGCGATTTTTTTTGTGGAACTTGTTTTAAATGACAGTTATGAAACAAACTTAAACTGAATGAACAATATAGATCTGAACTTGATTGCACGTTTTCCACAATTGTAAACTGTTCATGTGAAAGTCAAGAACAAAACTGAATTATCGACGCTACTTAAAACGATGCCGACATATTTGTTCAAGAGGCTTTCTTTGTGAGTATAACATTAAAGTTCATGCACATGTGTTTTCTATTGCTGTGTTGATCGGTACATAAAGATCCTTTCGTGTATCATGATCACTCTGGTTAATGATCGGTACATAAAGATCCTTTCGTGTATCATGATCACCCTGGTTAATGATCGGTACATAAAGATCATTTCGTGTATCATGATCACTCTGGTTAATGATCGGTACATAAAGATCCTTTCATGTATCATGATCACTCTGGTTAATGATCGGTACATAAAGATCATTTCGTGTATCATGATCACTCTGGTTAATGATCGGTACATACAGATCATTTCGTGTATCATGATCACTCTGGTTAATGATCGGTACATAAAGATCATTTCGTGTATCATGATCACTCTGGTTAATGATCGGTACATAAAGATCCTTTCGTGTATCATGATCACTCTGGTTAATGATCGGTACATAAAGATCATTTCGTGTATCATGATCACTCTAGTTAAACAGGAGATAGTGTAGATTATCTTGGAAATTTATTGCGTCTGTCAAACGCTCGTGTCTGCTCTGTAACCCTTAGACCGTTATTCACATGGATCAATTAAACTTTATGCGATTAAACATCAAATGTAGCGAGTGTTTTACGTAAAATTTTAGATGTTTAAGGTTATACATCTTGGCAAATTATCAACATAATTCCGACATAACCACTCTAAAATCCTTTATGTACACAAATGCTAATGATAAACTATGTACTATGTAATTTATTAAAATTACTCCAAATGTTACAGGAATAACAATTCATAATTTCGCGAGTTTTATGTTTTTTATCCTCGTAGATAACATCAAACATTGAAGAGCTATTAACTGATCAATAACATTTTAGGGCAATTACACGAACAAATAAAAGGAAATTACATTATAATGATATTCTTATCGCATTCGTATTTCGTATTCGCTTACCTTCTGCGGAAGGATCGGACCAGAAGTAGTAGTAATAGTAGTAGTGCTGTTGTTGTTGTTGTTGCACCTATATAGGAAGTGACAAAGGCAACTAGAAGCTACCACGCGGGGGGCACTGATATATGCAATGTTATAGACACCAAGCTTTGGATACTATGTATAACTCAGGATGGGCATGGATCACACGTTGTACCGAACTTTTCAACGGAAGTTCGGTTATTTAATTGTAGATATGGCAGCTAGACGACATCAATTGTTTCCTAAATGTGACATACATAATGGTTTATTTTTAGTTCTGTCAATTTTAATGACAGTTTAAATTTTATTTTGCATATCAAAACACCAAGCAACACATACAAGTATCAGAATTCCTATGTTAAGTACCGTATATACTAGCGTATAATGCGAGTCCAAATGCAAACAACATAGACCCTGATCTGCCGTCGCATAATGCACCGGCAGATCAGGGTCTATGTTGTTTGTTACTATTCCTTGCAAACTGCATAGACCCAGATCGGCCGGCGCATTATGCGACGGCAGATCTGGCTCTATGCAGTTTGCAGTTGGTGTAGAGCTATACGCGAATACATACGGTAACTACCTATTATGAACGACGCACACCCGATATCTCGGGTAAGCGTGCCGGACTCAGAACCAGAAATGTGTGGGTCCGAATCCATCTATCTGACTGGGTCAGCTACCGTGGTGTGGCCCTGGGCAAGTCACTTTACTCCAGTTGCCTCTGGACAATATAACCTTAATGCGATACTGTGCCATAAAACGTCAACTCAAAAACCAAACCGGTCAATGGCTTACCCTTGCCCTGCCTGATTTCAAGCAGCAAGAGGTTGGATTTAATTTAGGTTAAGGGCTACAGCTAAAATTACTTATATCCTCACCAGCATTCTCACAGAATCCGTTCAGAATTATGTTTCCCTTGCACTTAGATATTTAGTAAATATGCATAATATTGATATCTTCATGAATATATATCTATCTCTCTCTCTCTATCTATCTCTCTATCTATCTATCTATCTATCTATCTATCTATCTATCTATCTATCTATCTATCTATCTATCTATCTATCTATCTAAGTTAATGGCCAACCTTCAGAAACTGCCGCTTGTTGAAAAGTACTTGAGTAATATGTGCATACATATTTAAAAAAGGATATGGTTTGTAAAATTAAATTAGCTTGGTGAATTCTACAAGTTTAAAGCCATATACCGTAACTTTACTGATTTTAGACTGACGACGATTTACCTCGGATTGGTAGAGTAGAATTCTTTGAAAAAACAAACAAACAACCCCCAACCCCGCCCAAAAAAAGCA
The DNA here is from genome assembly GCA_029931535.1 of Margaritifera margaritifera. Taxonomy (NCBI): domain Eukaryota; kingdom Metazoa; phylum Mollusca; class Bivalvia; order Unionida; family Margaritiferidae; genus Margaritifera; species Margaritifera margaritifera. The sequence continues at coordinate 2,484,433 of JAQPZY010001656.1, forward strand.
AAGAAACAACAACAACAACAAATAAAACAAAACTACAAATCTGCATTCTCGAACATCTATATAACTTTCGAAACAGGACGCTAAAGTTAGAATATTCGTGGTGATACATTTTCGCGGTATGTGGATACAGAGACGATTTCTTGGAGATAACATTTCGTGGGTCACTTTGTTTAGTTTAACATCAAAAACAACAATACAAATTTCGTGGTGGATTTAATTTCGTGGATATTCGTTAGACACTAAAAAAAAAGAAAATGAAATTAAATCCTGCACGAATATTTCGTGACTTTACAGTATCTGATACATCCCTTTATATTTGGTTACGTCTGCGCCCTCTACAGGAAAACAAAACCTGCTAGGCCTGCTTTTACATACATACACAGGTGTCTCTGCAATTATACAAATCGATAAACCAGACCATCTTTCATCATGCGACTGCGAAGAAGAATATCTCTCATAGTTTTGTAAATGAAGCCAAACGTTCACAAAATTGTTTTCTGTTTCAAAGCTGGCACGGAAGATATCTTATATTCAGTTTATGTTCACATAACTGGAGATAAAAGCACCAAGTACACTTACGTGAACGTAACTTTTTATGTCAAGAATTTTCTACATTTTCATAGGAATACTCAAAACACTTTATGCTAATATAAAAGTACAATTTAAAAAATCTGTCACCTGACCCATGACGCTAGAAGCTCAAGAAGTGGATCGTGAAATAGTAAATAAAATCACAGGCATTTGAAACTCAGCAACCAAGTCAGGATTCTCTACATGTACATAGTAATGCTCGAACATTATTTACATGCGAGTGTAGATGTTTTTAATTTGGAATATATTTGTAACCCCGACCGTGAATATATAAGGACAAGAAGTCGTTAAATAGTCTCTATTAATAGTAATAGACTGGTGTACCAAACGTTGTTGACCGATCTAAAACAGCCCATAAGAGACACGTGGATAGAAACGCCAATACCATGTCCCCTGTTTCCGCGTAAAGCAGACAAATGAAGTGATAGAGGAAGTTAATTGCTCGTATTTAATATACAAAGAAGTTTGTCATTACCGAGTTGTGCCCGTCTCTAGAATCGAAGAGCGCGAGCAAATGTTTAACTACTTCATCAGCTGTAGCAACATGGACATTTGTTCTTGGCTCATAAGAACGAAATAATTACCATTGTACTTCTGTGATATCTATTCTAATATTGGTGGCAGCTTTATGACCAATTCATGTGCAATAAATAATATTCTAGCGAAGTGGAAACTCTCACTGAAGAAAGATTTCTATGACGATGCAGTCACTGACTTAAGAAATATTTCCATCCTAAATGAACAAAAGCAGAGTGAAAAGGAAATAGATAAGAACAAACGAAATGTGTACATTTTATGTTCTTACAGCTACTACGACATAAACACGAATTATTCCCTTTCAAGTTTTCATCACTTAACTCAGTGAATTATGGACGAACGCGACAAGAGACAAAAGTGTCCCCGTTACACCACAAACAGGTAAATAAACAGCGATAAGGATCGAACTATTTTCTGTGGGGAACATCTGTTGATCTTTCACAGACTTGTCAGAGGGAAATGTTACCAAGCTCCATTACAAAGAAAGTAATCTGGTCTTTGAAAAAGCATTATTTAATTGGCAGTGAAAATCATTTGGGTCTGTGACGAGTTATTATTTTAATTGAAAGTACAGAATAAATGTATAACATTTATTCAATATCACATACTCTCAAGGCTTGACCTCGAGTGTTGAGGATTAAATTAGTGTATTGAATATTAATTATATGTTTGAAATGTCACCAGCAAAAATGTGCCACGGGGACTTAATTAACAATAACAAAGTAACAAATAATCAAATTAAACACATGTTCAAAATCGATAAGCAAAATCTATTTTCACTGGAGAGAACTGAACAAGAAAGGAAACGACTTCGAGCTATATTTGTAACCACTCATTTAAATTACACGATGGTACGGTGATTACATGGACTGGATTCAAAGCAATATCAATTAAACTATACATGTAAAGTAGCTGTCATGATCTGTCGGTCAATCTGTTTGAAACATTCTTGGATAAAAATGTAACACTGTATGCAGACAACTATCAGGGATATTTTTACTTAACAATATAGATCTTGAATGAGTAACTCCATTTACCATTGGACAGGCGGAAGCCGAGAGAGAGAGAGAGAGAGAGAGAGAGAGAGAGAGAGAGAGAGAGAGAGAGAGAGAGAGAGAGAGAGAGAGAGAGAGAAGGTGGGGGGAGAGGAGCTGCAACTTTCCATGGTAAGGGAAGAGGTTGTGTAAAAATTAAATTCTAATCAATATATTTAGAGCACTGGAGAAATTTAATTTATAGAAAAGTTTATCCAATAAAACAGGTATTTCACTTGAATATGCCATAGCTTTTTAAAGAAGACCCTTCGACGGAAACTTCCTTGAAAAGTTTAACGAAAGGCTTAGTAAAGTTATGTGATGGTGAGAAATCAAGATGTCTTTGTATGGGAAAGAGAAAGTTTATCGAGATGCTAAAGACGCGAAGTTATATAGTTACCAATGGTACTCAAAACATGACGCATCCCCGATATTTTTTTCAAGGTTAAAAATGTAAAAATTGTATAAGATGACAAATCACGGCGTACGAACGCAGGCGTGTGCACCCGATCATAACATAAAACGTTAAATCAATAAAAAGAAGGAAAACGAGAAACACGTTCTCGGAATGTTTGAAGAAGCCTAATGTGGCCTTTTCATAATCTGAAATAGTACTAAGAAGAGAGGTGGGGGTGTTAATAATCTGAAATAGTACTAAGAAGAGAGGTGGGGGTGTTCATAATCTGAAATAGTACTAAGAAGAGAGGTGGGGGTGTTCATAATCTGAAATAGTACTAAGAAGAGAGGTCGGTGTGTTAATAATCTGAAATAGTACTAAGAAGAGAGGTGGGGGTGTTCATAATCTGAAATAGTACTAAGTAGAGAGGTGGGGGTGTTCATAATCTGAAATAGTACTAAGAAGAGAGGTGGGGGTGTTCATAATCTGAAATAGTACTAAGTAGAGAGGTGGGGGTGTTCATAATCTGAAATAGTACTAAGTAGAGAGGTGGGGGTGTTCATAATCTGAAATAGTACTAAGTAGAGAGGTCGGGTGTTCATAATCTGAAATAGTACTAAGTAGAGAGGTGGGGGTGTTCATAATCTGAAATAGCACTAAGTAGAGAGGTGGGGGTGTTCATAATCTGAAATAGTACTAAGTAGAGAGGTCGGTGTGTTCATAATCTGAAATAGTACTAAGAAGAGAGGTGGGGGTGTTCATAATCTGAAATAGTACTAAGTAGAGAGGTCGGTGTGTTCATAATCTGAAATAGTACTAAGTAGAGAGGTCGGTGTGTTCATAATCTGAAATAGTACTAAGAAGAGAGGTCGGTGTGTTCATAATCTGAAATAGTACTAAGTAGAGAGGTCGGTGTGTTCATAATCTGAAATAGTACTAAGTAGAGAGGTGGGGGTGTTCATAATCTGAAATAGTACTAAGTAGAGAGGTCGGTGTGTTCATAATCTGAAATAGTACTAAGAAGAGAGGTGGGGGTGTTCATAATCTGAAATAGTACTAAGTAGAGAGGTCGGTGTGTTCATAATCTGAAATAGTACTAAGAAGAGAGGTCGGTGTGTTCATAATCTGAAATAGTACTAAGTAGAGAGGTCGGTGTGTTCATAATCTGAAATAGTACTAAGTAGAGAGGTGGGGGTGTTCATAATCTGAAATAGTACTAAGAAGAGAGGTGGGGGTGTTCATAATCTGAAATAGTACTAAGAAGAGAGGTCGGTGTGTTCATAATCTGAAATAGTACTAAGAAGAGAGGTGGGGGTGTTCATAATCTGAAATAGTACTAAGTAGAGAGGTCGGGGTGTTCATAATCTGAAATAGTACTAAGTAGAGAGGTGGGTGTGTTCATAATCTGAAATAGTACTAAGTAGAGAGGTGGGGGTGTTCATAATCTGAAGTAGTACTAAGAAGAGAGGTCGGTGTGTTCATAATCTGAAATAGTACTAAGAAGAGAGGTCGGTGTGTTCATAATCTGAAATAGTACTAAGAAGAGAGGTGGGGGTGTTCATAATCTGAAATAGTACTAAGAAGAGAGGTGGGGGTGTCCATAATCTGAAATAGTACTAAGTAGAGAGGTGGGGGTGGGAGACTCTTATTATATGCCTTGATAACATTACTCAGTGAAAAAGAGATGAAAATGATGACATGCCCCGCACAAGGGGATGACCCCATCATTAGATAAAAATCTCTTTTACAGATACAAGCTATGCAAAAACCAATGATAAAACATACCTTTCACATGAGCACATGTAAAGTGCTGCATTCACCCTTGCCGCCTCCCCCGACCCCGACTTCGAAGAACTAAAAAATAAATCCACATAGGCATCTCTAATGACACCTCTATTGCTGCATAACTATTGCTGTCCTTGTTTCTCAGAACTGTGAAACATGATATATAAAATTCGTATGTATAGGTGTCAGTGACAAGGCATAATTTTCTGTTGTCTATCCCAAACAGACAGGTGCTAAAATCTGGTATGTAATTTGGAATTTAATTACCTCTATTAGACTTCCTTGTCTGCAAATTTATTTTGAAGACTGCTGTTACGAAAAAAAGTGACCTAATTTTATCAAGTTGAGTCAAATATAAAGGTCACAATTCTCGTATGTATCGCATTGTTTAAAATGCTGTTCTAATTAAATTGGTTTCGTAGCACGCAGTTTTGATGGATGACAGAATCAATGCGTCAACCCGCGGGTCTTAAATGTGTGTGTGTGTGTGTGTGTGTGTGTGTGGTTGTGTGTGTGTTTGAAAAGCTGATATCTTCTCCTTATGAAGCATGTGAAATCATGTCTTTCTACAAATTAGTATAAGGGTTGATCTTCAATTTGTTTAATTAATTTAATCTTCTTATAATAAAATATAACTCGTACGAAATCTGCATGAAATATTCATTGGTAGACTAATATAAAAGCTTTTTTTCGGTCGCTTTCGACCAGGCTTTTTGGAAATGGCGAATATAGGTATATGTACGGTTTAGTATTACCTATCATTCAGAGACTTCATATCGCCTCCATTATATACATATATAAGTTGTGTATGTATGCCTTGTAGAAATGATTCTTGACTAAATAGGTTTATACACTTGTAGTTTGTTCAATAGTAAAACTAAAACTTTTAGGAATGTTGATATCATACTTCACAAAGTACTTATAAATATTTGAACTTAAGGAAAGATTATAAATTTATGAATGTAAAATAGATATGGGCCATGTACCATTGCGATTTTTTCCGCACCTCGAAGAAAGAAACGTCGGGAAAATAACACACACACACACACACACACACACACACACACACACACACACACACACACACACACACACACATATATATATATATATATATATATATATATATATATATATATACATATATATATATATATATATATAAATCATCATCATCAGTATCATAAGTTTTAAACAAATGATTTATCATGCAAAAAAGGAGGTATATGAATGTTCAAGTCGATTCAACTCAATGCCAAAGTGTACGAAGTGTTTTTATATGGTATTAAACAAATTCACTTTATCGTTAGTATATTATATTATAAAGTACTATACTAGCTGCCTTAAAAAGGATTAGCTTAAGCAAATTAAAGAAATAAACTAGTAAACACAAAAACAAATTACTCAGTTTGGATTGGCCGCTCTCAATGCCATTTTGCTATGCACGCACATGACATAGAGCATAACATTAAATAAGAATAGATGCATTTTGAACATTTTAAAATTACATTTAAGAATAATAAATACATGTCCATATTAAAAGGAAGACATGACATGAGTGAACTCACCCCGGCTCCTTCCAGACCTTCCTGGTCTGGCTCCATCATTGGTTGGTACTATCTGCTCAGAGAACTATGATAGGCATCTGGACACGAGTCGGATCATCTGCCGTAATAACTGGCCTGATTTATCGAACTACAGGTGCACGTGTTTTATGACAATGTCTGTCCGTACTAACGAAAAGCTGATTGATAAAATCTAACTATCGATAGCCTTCGTACTTTGGGAAATTGGTAGAGGAAACAGCGTGTGACTTAAGTCCTGCTTGGTGTCTTGAATTGAATAGATATGGCTACTCAACACCTATATTGGTGAAATTAAACAGTTCTCTATTGACAAGTAGCTGATCAGTATCTATTACATAATTGCATGTATGTGTTAAGTACTGAACAATATGTCAATCATAATCATCATATACAAGATGTATTTCTTATGGTATCACTATTGTTCACATAAGAGTATGAAAACACCGATTTCTCTAATATTACACGCCCATTTTTGTCACTTATATAAGAGTAAATGTCCGATAGAATTGTCCATTCGATTAAACAATAGAAAGTACTGACACTAAGCACAACTGTTTTCAAAATTAATTCAGAGCGTTAATTTGGAAAATAGAAATACGCAGGTTTTTATGATATACAACATCCAGAGGTTTACGCTACCCTTGCTTTCTATACTGGTTCACTATTGTGAATGTTCGCTGTATTCACTGAGAACCAATCTAGAGGAACAGTCATATTCCGACAAATAGGTATGGAGCAATTATACAGTTCCCTTTTTTATTGCCAGCACTACCTAGCTATAATAGTCCGTCTAATTAACAATAGATTCTAGTTCTGCCGAGAAAAGTATTACACTCATATACAACCAAAGGAAATGCAGATACCAATATAACAAATATATCATTATTTTAGATATGACTTTCACATATGCAAGTCTGAACTTGCAAAAACATCATTAAACGAGAAGGGTGTAATTACGAGTGGTGTTTGAATGTATTAAATAATTTCCCTTGTCACAATTTCGCTCTCTTATGCGTCATTGACATGATATATGTTCAATTTTAAACCAGATATTGTCCGATTCCGTGACAGTGTGATAATGTTTTCAATTTCAAGCATCTTCATCAAAGGATTACCGCGGATAGTGCTGACTCTTAGACAAGATTACCGTGTATAGTGCTGATTCTTAAATAGGATAACCGCAGATAGAGCTGACTCTTAAACAGGATAAATGCGGATTGTGCTGACTCTTAAATAGGACAACCGCGGATAGTGCTGACTCTTAAAGAGGATAACTGCGGATAGTGCTGACTTTTAAATTGGATAACCGCAGATAGAGCTGACTCTTAAACAGGATAAATGCGGATTGTGCTGACTCTTAAATAGGACAACCGCGGATAGTGCTGACTCTTAAAGAGGATAACTGCGGATAGTGCTGACTTTTAAATTGGATAACCGCAGATAGAGCTGACTCTTAATAGGATAACCGTGTATAGTGCTGGATTTAAAATAGGACAGCGCTGACTCTTAAATAAGATAATCGCGGATATTGCTGACTCTTAAAATCGCATAACCTTTGATAGTACTGACTCCTACATAGGATAACCGCGGATATTGCTGACTCTTAAATAGGACAACGCGGGTTGTGCTGATTCTTAAAACCGGATAACCTCTGATAAAGCTTACTCGTACACATGATAACCGCGGATAGTGCTGATTCTTAAACAGGATAACCGCGGATAGTACTGACTTTTAAATAGGATAACCGCGGATAGTGCTGATTCTTAAACAGGATAACCGCGGATAGTACTGACTTTTAAATAGGATAACCCGGATAGTACTGAATTTTAAATAGGGTTACCGGGGATAATGACGACTCTTAAATAAGATAACCGCTGATAGTACTGACTCTTAAAATGGTTTACCGTGGATAGTGCAGATTCTCAAATACAAATTCATCTAAAAATAGGCCAGATTGTATTATGTATACAAGAGAGGGGAAAAAACCAAAAAATCCCAAACAGACAATAACAATCCTCTGAAATCAGAATTTACCGTTATAGTCTATTTTTCAGATGACAGGGACTTTTCCATCATTCCTATTGCTGCAGTTCCCATAGGATCTGAGTATATCTTGGGTACTTTCATTTAAGAAAAGTTGCATGAAAGATCACTTCACATCTCAAAAAACTTCTGAAATTATCTTATATTCTTATTACTTGGCTTGACAAAAAATTTTCATGGTATAATCAGCAACCATCAAGAATCAAAACACTTAAATTGCAGTCACAGTATCTTGAATTCTTCTTTGTCACAGGATGATCGTGTATATGTGCTGTAGTAACATAAACTTATATCTCATAGTCTGTTCTACACTTACTGCACGCGCATCTCTAAAGAGAGTTTATAAAAAACACAGAGTTAACCATTCCTTAGGATACTCGAAGCTTGATTATATAGAACTTTTACACATGAAACGCACATGTAGTATTTTAATTGAAGCGATCTTGAATATATTTAGTATTTATTTATGTAACATTGCTAGAAACGTTTCAAAGATTTCTCGAGTATTTTGAGTCGAAACACAGAAAGTGAAGTAGCAAGGCTGATATGTTATCAAAAAAGAAACGCAGTTATAATAAGAGAGCATATCACCCAAACGCAGCTGTAATAAGAGAGTATATCACCCAAACGCAGCTGTAATAAGAGAGCATAACACCCAAACGCAGCTGTAATAAGAGAGCATATCACCCAAACGCAGCTGCAATAAGAGAGCATAACACGCAAACGCAGCTGTAATCAGAGAGCATATCACCCAAACGCAGCTGTAATAAGACAGCATAACACCCAAACGCAGCTGTAATAAGAGAGCATATCACCCAAACGCAGCTGTAATAAGACAGCATATCACCCAAACGCAGCTGTAATAAGAGAGCATAACACCCAAACGTAGCTGTAATAAGAGAGCATATCACCAAAACGCAGCTGCAATAAGACAGCATAGCACCCAAACACAGCTGCAATAAGACAGCATAGCACCCAAACGCTGCTGTAATAAGACAGCACTACAAAAGAGAATATAATGTAATCCTCAATAAACAACGAGCCCTAAGAGAGTTCTGAGGCGCCTACTTTTTGAAAAGAATAAATTTGAACCCATTAGGGTTCCTTCAAATACCAAGTTTCACGACAGCTAAAATTATAGTGAGACACAATTGACCTCAGCTCAGAAAGTTTAAGTGCAACTTAGAGCGATGAAGAAAGTTATATAAACCTATTTTGGTGCCACGGTGTAGTGCCCTCAAAGATGCATGCACATCCCAAGTTTAATGAATGTACAGGTAAGAATATTGGATGATAGAGTTAAGCAAAATTTTTCTAAATTAGTTTCAGGTCGAATACAACAATGATTACGGCGCTAGAAATGTGGCATTTGTTTACTTGCATCTCCATACAGGCGACTAAAAATGACCATCCAGAAAACTCAATAGCTTTTGTGTACCTCTCGATACAAGCCATCATGCGACTACTTCAATCATTCTAGATAATAAAAACTAACAACATAGCGACGCTTTGCTGCGTCTATTATGGCAACCCGTGTTACACTTTCTGTACGTTTCTGCAATCATGCGCATAGAACCAAGACCGATAATTGTAAACAAATGTTGGGTGTACTAATCTGGGCGTGTCATGATCGAGAGTGTTGTAATAAATAAGTGCCTTTCCTTTGTTATTTTGAGTACCTGAACTCGCCAACAAAATTAAAGTTACAAATGTGCATGGAACCAGTATACATTATTTATCCGTGTATTGTTTGAATAGGTTTAAAAAAGATGAATTGGTCACACGATCAGCGACACGTCATGAAAAATGATTGTATTAGTTGTATCTGACGCTTCTTAAAACACGTGAACAAAATAAAGATAAACAGCACCAAACAATGTTTGAAACGAATACTAAAAAAGTTCAGAGATGATCCAGAAATAAATTGGAGAATTCAATTGTTGAAACAAAGTATTTCAGTCCACGAAGATGCTTGTTGCTTCCTCCTCGAAAAAGAAGCGCCTAGAGATTTAGTCTGAGGTTTCAGCGCTGTAAGAGAACTCCCGAAATCCTAATGTAAGTCCTATGAGTAATATAGTATGGTGTAAGTCCTATGAGTAATATAGCATGATGTAAGTCCTATGAGTAATGTAGTATGATGTAAGTCACATGAGTAATATAGTATGATGTAAGTCCCATGAGTAATATAGTATGATGTAAGTCCCATGAGTAATATAGTATGATGTAAGTCGTATGAGTAATATAGTATGATGTAAGTCCCATGAGTAATATAGTATGATGTAAGTCCCATGAGTAATATAGTATGATGTAAGTCCCATGAGTAATATAGTATGATGTAAGTCCCATGAGTAATATAGTATGATGTAAGTCCTATGACTAATATAGTATGATGTAAGTCCTATGAGTAATATAGTATGATATAAGTCCCATGACTAATATAGTATGATGTAAGTCCCATGAGTAATATAGTATGATGTAAGTCGTATGAGTAATATAGTATGATGTAAGTCCTATGAGTAATATAGTATGATGTAAGTCCTATGAGTAATATAGTATGATGTAAGTCGTATGAGTAATGTAGTATGATGTAAGTACTACGAGTAATATAGTATGATGTAAGTACTACGAGTAATGTAGTATGATGTAAGTACTACGAGTAATGTAGTATGATGTAAGTACTACGAGTAATGTAGTATGATGTAAGTCCTACGAGTAATGTAGTATGATGTAAGTCCTACGAGTAATGTAGTATGATGTAAGTCCCATGAATAATATAGTATGGTGTAAGTCCTATGAGTAATATAGTATGGTGTAAGTCCTATGAGTAATATAGTATGATGTAAGTCCCATGTGTAATGTAGTATGATGTAAGTCCTACGAGTAATGTAGTATGGTGTAAGTCCCATGAATAATATAGTATGGTGTAAGTCCTATGAGTAATATAGTATGGTGTAAGTCCTATAAGTAATATAGTATGATGTAAGTCCCATTTTTAATATAGTATGATGTAAGTCCTACGAGTAATGTAGTATGGTGTAAGTCCTACGAGTAATGTAGTATGGTGTAAGTCCTACGAGTAATGTAGTATGGTGTAAGTCCCATGTGTAATATAGTATGATGTAAGTCACATGAGTAATATAGTATGATGTAAGTCCCATGAATAATATAGTATGATGTAAGTCCTACGAGTAATGTAGTATGGTGCAAGTCCTACGAGTAATGTAGTATGGTGTAAGTCCTACGAGTAATGTAGTATGGTGTAAGTCCCATGTGTAATATAGTATGATGTAAGTCACATGAGTAATATAGTATGATGTAAGTCCTATGAGTAATATAGTATGATGTAAGTCCTACGAGTAATATAGTATGATGTAAGTCCCATGTGTAATATAGTATGATGTAAGTCCCATGTGTAATATAGTATGATGTAAGTCCTACGAGTAATGTAGTATGATGTAAGTCCTACGAGTAATGTAGTATGGTGTAAGTCCCATGAATAATATAGTATGATCTAAGTCCCATGTGTAATATAGTATGGTGGAAGTCCTATGAGTAATATAGTATGATGTAAGTCCCATGTGTAATATAGTATGGTGTAAGTCCCATGAGTAATATAGTATGATGTAAGTCCCATGTGTAATATAGTATGGTGTAAGTCCCATGAGTAATATAGTATGATGTAAGTCCCATGTGTAATATAGTATGGTGTAAGTCCTATGAGTAATATAGTATGATGTAAGTTCTACGAGTAATGTAGTATGATGTAAGTCCTACGAGTAATGTAGTATGGTGTAAGTCCCATGAATAATATAGTATGGTGTAAGTCCTATGAGTAATATAGTATGATGTAAGTCCCATGTGTAATATAGTATGGTGTAAGTCCTATGAGTAATATAGTATGATGTAAGTTCTACGAGTAATATAGTATGATGTAAGTCCTACGAGTAATGTAGTATGGTGTAAGTCCCATGAGTAATATAGTATGATGTAAGTCCCATGAGTAATATAGTATGATGTAAGTCCTATGAGTAATATAGTATGATGTAAGTCCTATGAGTAATATAGTATGATGTAAGTCCCATGAGTAATATAGTATGATGTAAGTCCCATGAGTAATATAGTATGATGTAAGTCCCATGAGTAATATAGTATGATGTAAGTCCTATGAGTAATATAGTATGATGTAAGTCCCATGTGTAATATAGCATGATGTAAGTCCCATGAGTAATATAGTATGATGTAAGTCGTATGAGTAATATAGTATGATGTAAGTCCTATGAGTAATGTAGTATGATGTAAGTCGTATGAGTAATGTAGTATGATGTAAGTCGTATGAGTAATATAGTATGATGTAAGTCCCATGAGTAATATAGTATGATGTAAGTCCCATGAGTAATATAGTATGATGTAAGTCCTATGAGTAATATAGTATGATGTAAGTCCCATGTGTAATATAGCATGATGTAAGTCCCATGAGTAATATAGTATGATGTAAGTCGTATGAGTAATATAGTATGATGTAAGTCCTATGAGTAATGTAGTATGATGTAAGTCGTATGAGTAATGTAGTATGATGTAAGTCCTATGAGTAATATAGTATGATGTAAGTCCTATGATAAATGTAGTATGGTGTAAGTCCCATGAGTAATATAGTATGATGTAAGTCCTATGAGTAATATAGTATGATGTAAGTCCCATGTGTAATATAGTATGATGTAAGTCGTATGAGTAATATAGTATGATGTAAGTCCTATGAGTAATGTAGTATGGTGTAAGTCCCATGAGTAATATAGTATGATGTAAGTCCTATGAGTAATATAGTATGATGTAAGTCCTATGAGTAATATAGTATGGTGTAAGTCCTATGTGTAATATAGTATGATGTAAGTCGTATGAGTAATGTAGTATGGTGTAAGTCCTATGTGTAATATAGTATGATGTAAGTCCCATGAGTAATATAGTATGATGTAAGTCCCATGAGTAATATAGTATGATGTAAGTCCTATGAGTAATATAGTATGATGTAAGTCCTATGAGTAATATAGTATGATGCAAGTCCTATGAGTAATATAGTATGATGTAAGTCCTATGAGTAATATAGTATGATGTAAGTCCTATGAGTAATATAGTATGATGTAAGTCCTATGTGTAATATAGTATGATGTAAGTCCCATGAGTAATATAGTATGATGTAAGTCCCATGTGTAATATAGTATGATGTAAGTCCTATGAGTAATATAGTATGATGTAAGTCCCATGTGTAATATAGTATGATGTAAGTCCTACGAGTAATATAGTATGATGTAAGTCCCATGTGTAATATAGTATGATGTAAGTTATATGAGTAATATAGTATGGTGTAAGTTCTATGAGTAATATAGTATGGTGTAAGTTCTATGAGTAATATAGTATGATGTAAGTCCCATGTGTAATATAGTATGATGTAAGTTATATGAGTAATATAGTATGGTGTAAGTTCTATGAGTAATATAGTATGATGTAAGTCCCATGTGTAATATAGTATGATGTAAGTCCTACGAGTAATATAGTATGATGTAAGTCCCATGTGTAATATAGTATGGTGTAAGACACATGTGTAATATAGTATGGTGTAAGTCCTACGAGTAATATAGTATGATGTAAGTCGTATGTGTAATATAGTATGGTGTAAGTCCCATGTGTAATATAGTATGATGTAAGTCCCATGTGTAATATAGTATGGTGTAAGTCCCATGTGTAATATAGTATGATGTAAGTCCTACGAGTAATATAGTATGATGTAAGTTATATGAGTAATATAGTATGATGTAAGTTATATGAGTAATATAGTATGATGTAAGTTATATGAGTAATATAGTATGATGTAAGTCCCATGTGCAATATAGTATGATGTAAGTCCCATGTGTAATATAGTATGATGTAAGTCCCATGTGTAATATAGTATGATGTAAGTCCCATGTGTAATATAGTATGATGTAAGTCCCATGTGTAATATAGTATTATGTAAGTCCCATGTGTAATATAGTATGATGTAAGTCCCATGTGTAATATAGTATGATGTAAGTCCCATGTGTAATATAGTATGATGTAAGTCCCATGAGTAATATAGTATGATGTAAGTCCCATGTGTAATATAGTATGATGTAAGTCCCATGTGTAATATAGTATGATGTAAGTCCCATGTGTAATATAGTATGATGTAAGTTATATGAATAATATAGTATGGTGTAAGTCCTATGAGTTATATAGTATGATGTAAGTCCCATGTGTAATATAGTATGATGTAAGTTATATGAATAATATAGTATGGTGTAAGTCCTATGAGTTATATAGTATGATGTAAGTCCCATGTGTAATATAGTATGATGTAAGTCCCATGTGTAATATAGTATGATATAAGAAACTGGGTCATAAAGAGGTAAACATCGAATAAATCTTCAGAAATTCAACCGCTTTGATATTTGGCTTCATTCGTGCTTCTGAAGACTGAGTAAGCTTAGAACATTTCCTATTTGTGTCTTGACATTGACCTTGTCCATAGTTTTGAAAGTCGTAGATTCAGATAAGGTGATGAAAATTCTTCGCATCACAAGCAGTGGTTTGGAATGCAGTCCGAATGCATCACAAGCAGTGGTTTGGAATGCAGTCCGAATGCATCACAGCGGTGGTTTGAAATGCAGTCAGAATACCATTTGTGTGAAGAACAAAGAGTTCAAATTTAAAACAATAGGGGAAGAATATGTTGTCCGACAAAGCAGCCAATAATTTACAATTATAGCGAAAATGAGATTATGTAGAAATAGCATTCTTGAATCTAATTTACATAAAGAATCTTTAAAAGAATAACAGTGACGGATTGAGGAATTATGACTCAGAAAAATATAATATAAAGCCAAGTCTGTTATCTGCCATAACCTTATTAAACATATTCTTAATCTTTAAATGTTTCAGCCAATTTGTAATAAAACGTATTTTTTGACAACTAATTTGTGCCAGGCAGGTAAAAACACTAACAGGAAATTTCTCGACTGAATTTGCTGCAGTTTTTCACAAAGCATGATTTACATATTGGCTGAATACTACGGTAATTTATTATTGCTTTCGGTACAGAAAGATTGTGAGATATGTCAGCAGCCTTTCTTCCATTTCCCGAGGCCAATCAGAATGCAGTTAGCATCGCATATTTGGCGTGGAGAAGTTTTGAACTCTATGCCAGGTTATGTACTTGGCCCAGCCTGTGAACTTATTTGACTAACGAACGTGTTTAGTCATCACTTCTTATTCTGTTAGAAAGGGATGCATCAGTCTCCCTTCATCGTCGCAAGCCACGGGCGATAATCCGCTACCCTCATTTATCACCTGTAGCTGCCTGTGCTGAGATTTCCTCGTTTTACACTAGTACGCATAAACAAAAATATGTCATCAACGACGCAATGTGGCAATTACCTACATATCAATGAAGGTGCCCGTTTTATCGGTCGATAAGTGACTGTGATTGGAAGAGAAACTTTGTTTGGCTCATGCAACAGTGTGAAAGGTCATGTCACAATGGTGAGACAAATTTATTCGTCCTGGCAGTGGTTGGTTAAGAAGGTTTATGCATATTCATGAGAAACCATGAAATCTGCGCACAGGCGGACTCAGGTGATAAAGGAGTGTAGCATGAGACAGTCTCCCGTGGCTTGCGACGATGGTCGCCCCCTAGCTATGTCCATTTTTGGGTGAGGATAGGCATATTTCCGTACCTAGGAGCCAATAAGCGACTTCAGGGAGGCAGACAAAAGCAAATTGTATCTGCATCACTGCGAGTTCTCTTCTCTTCGTTACAGGTGTGTAATCATCATATTCTTTGTAAATTCTAAATATTACCATTATTTAAGAACCAAAATAAAAATAAAAAATAAAAAAACTTCCGTCATTTGCACGAGAATATTTCTATGTAAGCTGCAGATATCAGATCCATTTGATATGGTGTTTAAGTTCAGTTCTTGCGATTTCTGGTAGAAGACAAAAAAGTTTTGTTACTTTGGTCCTTGTATAATTCAAATTTACCGTAGGTACTCGCTTATAAGTCTGTTCAGCTGCAAACAACATAGACCCTAATCTGCGTCGCATGATGCGCCGGCTGATCAGGGTCTATGTTTTTTGCTCTACTGATTATTCCTAACCAACGATGCATAGACTCAGATCTATAGGCGCATTATGCGACGGCAGATCTGGACTTGTGCAGTTTGCAGTTGGACCCGATATATAAGGGAGTATAGACGGTATAAACGACACATTCTTTCTGTCAAAATTGATAGATATGAGCTAGAGTTTATCGTCGTGCGTTTAGTGTGTTGATGTGTTTGTCTCTGATGCAATCAAAATATCAGTTAAATGGTGCATACATTTAAAGGGAACTCGCATTTTTACAGAAATAAAACAGACATAAAATAATAATAATAATAATAATAATAATAATAATACCTACTGCACGCAACTGTATTTTATTTAAATCCCCAGATGATAAGCAATAATTTAATGACAAATGACAATGTAATTTTAAGAAATGGCAAGTGCAGAAGAAAGTAAACCATAGCTTACAGATTTGTACAGCTAAATATACATACTGTTAATCAATTCTTTTTTTTGGGGGGGGGGGGGCTGCTTAAGTACAGTGACACAATAACCATATGTTGCAAAGCTTTACACTAAAAAAAACTTATGAAATATTCGGTAATGTGTCTAGCAGTGCACATGTTTGGAAAAAAGCAAACCTGCATGTCTTTATTTTCGACTGTATGTCATGGCTAACAACACCAACATCAGATCTAGTGACGGTGTCGCGATAAACATTAGTAACTGCGATGGTACAAATAATCCCGTTATTATTATGTATTTATTGATAATGCGCTCATGGTACCAGTAGAATCTTCCAAAATTCAGTTTGACGTGCTTGCTTTCAAGATTTTGCTTGGTTTGTTTGTTTTTGTTTAATGCTGGAAGGGTCTTGATGGTATAGTATTAACACTTCGTCTGTTACATTATTTGCTGTTGTGATTGGTTTATCATCATCTTACAAAAAGACATATGAATACTGTCTTCAACAGGAAATATGGATACTGTCTTCAACAGAAAATAGGGATATTGTCTTCATGAATAGAACAATTAAATCTTTCATCATGTAAACAGTTACGGATATACACCTAATGAATAAGTCGCAAATTAAGAACTTAATTTATGAATTTTTCCATTAAAAAGAAGAAGATAACTGAAACACCATATCTCTTATTCGCGTAGCTGTGACTTAATAACCCAATCATTTCGAAAACCATTTGTTCAGAATATCTCTATAACTACTGGCGGTGGTTTTTTACTCAAAGATAAGTAATGTTTTGCTCATTACAGCAAAATTATTTTATAGACGGAACAGAAAGTAATTATCCAGTGTTTATGCCAGTAAAAAGGGGAACATGCAAACCATAATAAATTTAGTCCAATTACATATCATCTTTCTCCTCACAATTCGCTGGTCTTTTGAATCGAGGTAATTTTTATAAAATAGATGCGACACAGGCCAACGTATATAGCAAAAAAAAAACAACAACAAAAAACAAGGAATGATTTTGAATATAGTTTAGCTCCACAAAATCCCGATTTGTGTTCAAAAGTATAAAAGTCTATGTGATACGTTATGTTAAGCTGAAAGTTAGACTGCGGTCTAAACGCACATTGCTCATTCATTTCGTCACATCATTATATTTGAGAGAGAATCTTCTATCAGGATGAAGGAAATACAAAATAAATAAAGGACTTTCTTCATGGCTCTATGAAAATCTAGACCAATAAATTTTTGTCCAGATATAATTGAAAAGCATTCTTTAAGCAATGCCAATATTATAGAATGGACATAGTATCGGAGACCATATACTTTTTTTAAATCAATTAGCTTCGGACGGTATATCATTTTGATTTACGGGCTTGTCGCCAAAGTTAATCCTAGAGATCCATATTTAAAAAATAACAAACAATTTTGACGGGAACGAATTTTGTTTATTATGAAGCTTAGATGTCAGATTCTAATAATACAACAATATACTTCCTTTTTTTTTTCAAAGACGCCACTGACACGGTTAAATTAGAAGCCAATGCTATTGTCAGTCTGATTAAAATCAAGATCTATCTTTAATAAGTAGATCTGACATGTATCAATAAAGGTTCGTGTTCTGGTTACCTTAGAAATTCCCGCTCTATTAGTAAACTATCAGATAAAGCGTTGCATTACCGATTAGGTAGAGCTATCATTAAAACCGTTGACTTTTTTCACTTTCATAAACGGGAAAGCTGTAATTTGATTAGTAATCGAAAGGTCAAAAGAATATGACCTCGTATCGGCGTCAGTCAGATCTCTGTCATGCCGGAGATCTCAGTTTTAATCACTTCCGTTCTAGATAACAGGTCAAAATGCACATTAACTAATCTAATCGCGTTGCGGATTTAATGTCGATAACCATATAGCACCATTAATGAAGTAATACATATCTATGAAAGAACTTCATGCGTATGTTTTTTTCTTCTTCTAGATGTATGAACCGAATTATCAGGCTAGTGTACATATGCAGATTAAATCAAGGTGATGCAAACCTATATGGCTTTGAGAGAAAATGTAATAATCAAAAAACGTAATTTTATCCAACGCAAGCCTTATGCCATATTGTTTGCAGTCTTCTTGGTGCTCTATTAATTCAATACTGTTTTCTACTGTAAGATGTTGATACATATATTGACAGCAAATGAAATTTGGCGGAGAAACCTTTCTCTTTCCTTGACAGAAAATGAAATGTAGCGGAAAAACCTTTCTCTTTCCTTGCTAAATCTTAGGTAAATTTCATCAAAACATTCTTTTATTGTCAAGTACTTCATTTGCATAGACAGAATAGCTGTATGAGTCGGCAAAAAACAAAGTTTTATAACAATTTTATAAAAAGCTACTTACAGAAAAAGTATAATGATTAAAATGACCAGATAGCAAAACAGTTATTGTATAGCATAAATGAACAAACAGCTACAAAATACAATTCAACAAATGATATATTAAATGAGTGTAATTTCATACTTAAAGCCAATGTCATGGACAAATTCTATTTTGCTTTACACTCACTTAGGGGTTCTACTTTAAAACGTCTTATGTATCCGACAAGAGAAAGTGGTTCGATATGGTTTTAAACGGATTATTGCTTTTTAAAAAAAATAAAGATTTATACATTATTACAGTTATGATTTTGAGTTTCTGATTAAAAGTCACATTCAATAAATTGATGCAATATGGAATGCAATTTGACATCGCGAAATTATAAAGTCTCTTGTACCTCAGATCTTGGTTTAAAAATGTAGGTTTAAATTGTGAAGTGAGGATAATTGGTCATTGTTCACTATTTTAGTGGAAATTATATCAACTGATTCATCGTTTTGTTATTGATAGTTGAACTAGTTAACTGTAAACTGTATGAATAGTTACTTCATATTTAGGAAAAGGAATGTGACTAAATATTGTTACAGAAAGTTAGAAAATTTAGTAAAGAAAGTAATAACATCACAATAAACAATTCAATTATCGAATTAAAGTTTAGGCACCAAAGGACGATTGGGCAAACTTCAGTGTGCAGTATTACTTGAATTTACACACACACACACAAACTACATTAAAAAATAAGCAACCACAGGAACGAGGGTTACATCGCACGCAAAAAGGCAGACAGAACCGGTAGTGATGACTTTGATCGATGTCAACCCCTGTGAGAGAGAGAGAAAGAGAGAGAGAGAGAGAGAGAGAGAAACTCAAGAAATGGTAGAGCTTATGCTCTATTTTTACACTGTACATTCTGTTTATTATTCAAATAAAAATACGATAAATGTCACGCATAGCGTGAAATTGCAGGGAATGAGGGCAAGACCGTCATAGTCCTATATTTGGTAATATGAGGATGCGATTTTACTGCCATAAACTGAGTTTTATCATCGCCGTGTCAATGAGCTGTTTTACTGCCATAAACTGAGTTTTATGATCGTCGCGTCAGATGAACTGTTTTACTGCCATAAACTGACTTTTATCATCGCCGTGTCAGATGAGCTGGTAAAACGGATATATGTCAGAGTAAGGGTATCAATAATGTCACAAGATCCCAAATAAAAGACTTTCATATACAAAACATTTACATGCAGTGTGGATCACCTCATCAAGATTTAAGTTAAAAATTATTTACAAATAAAAAAAGATATAATTAAAAACAATGTTTTACTATTTCAGTGTGATACATAATCCGTATATCAAACTGGTATTTACAGAACAGTTATGCATCGATCGAAGCCATGATGTAATCACAGAATAGTGAATAGTTGTATAAATAATGATGAGTATTACATTCAGCAGTGAGGCATTATGTAACAATTATCTTGCCCAATATTGTGAACAATGTAATTTTATTTTGCGTCTTCTCTGAATGGAACCACTTCATTGCAATTACTTTTAAATGGCTTATTATATTCCCAAATATAAATATTGTTTGAATGTTTAAATAAAGATTGTTATGTCTGAGAAAAAAAGGTATCCTAATTTTATTAAATATTTCATAATGAGATATTGAAATTTATTAGCTAATTTAATTAAATATTTCATAATGAGATATTGAAATTTATTAGCGGGAGAAAACAGATTTAGCCAGTGTCAATATCACTTATGGAACTACTTTCGTTTCCCTATTTAGGAAATATATCAGCCCTTATGTATGTTATTTCAACTTGTATTTCCACATTTTAGACCTATATCATTTGTCTCCTCTCTCTCTCTCTCACTCAGGATGAACAGATCTTAAAATATGTCATGATTATAGTATACATTTATGTAATCAATGAGGATGTACCATCAAAAAATGCCTGAAAACGAACTTTGGACAACAACAAGTAGGCTTCAAATATTAACTTTTTTCAAAAAAAGTGTTTCTACATGTATCGTGCAAATTGTCATGGACTGTACTTACATGACCTGTTTCTATTCGATAGTCAGTGTCACTCGTCCAGTACCTGTTACACTCCACGACAAATGATACAAGTGTTTTTAGCGAAGCCCTTCTGATTAAATGTAATAATAAAATGGTTTAATTAGCGATGTTAACTCTCATCACAATTATAATCATGTCTGAAAACGATGCAAAAATCGTGTATAGATGAATATTGATTGCAAACCGAAATCAACTGAGAATCGAAATTTTGGGTACAGAGTCTGTTACTGAACTGGACTGCAAGCTTGCCAAGGCCACACAGTTCAGGTTTTAATGTAGAAATAAACAAATTAAAGATGCAAAATCCTTATTGGTAAACCGACAATCATGAAAATATTTTAAATCCGTAAAAAGTCACTGCCCTAAAATTATTGTAAAATTTCGGAACTTCTTTTTCTCGATGTAGTAATATAGCCGTTAATAGCATCGGCACATAACTGAGAAATAAATCCATGTAAATAAACGTTTTTGCCTTAAAAATATTTTTCCACCACTTAAATGTGAGATGCGATCTTTTCGAGATGTTTTATAAATGTTACTCATGAAGTCAAATCACAGATGGACTGGTGATGAACGGGCATCAAAAAAGAAAAAAATGGTATTGAAAATAATACATGGTAAATTTGGTTTCAACAAAACGCTCTAGTATCTAATATTTTTCTGAGCATCCCACTGTACGTCAGATTATTTCCTATCAGTTTCTGCGGCCTAAATCTCGATGAATGACGTCAAATTATAACGTCTTTCCAACACACGTATGTGTCATGCGATATTTTCGATACATATCAGTCACGTGATATGGCATATGAGTTAAGCTTCTACGATGTTAGACAACAGACACAAAACATTATTTAATTTTCTTTTCTTGTGTAATTCAGATGTAGTTGTTAATAAATCCATTTATTATCATTGTTGATATGTGTTACTACACAGAAAGGAAGAAGGAAAATGTTGTTTTCTCAGTTTAGGTTTTAGAGTATTTTCCCTCGTTTTCATTGTGAAATGTCAATTTATATCGAATACAACCATGAGAATATCTGTCAAGTGACGTGTACATTCAAAAGAGAAAATCGGGTTTACTC
Organism: Margaritifera margaritifera; assembly: GCA_029931535.1. NCBI lineage: Eukaryota > Metazoa > Mollusca > Bivalvia > Unionida > Margaritiferidae > Margaritifera > Margaritifera margaritifera. The sequence continues at coordinate 2,506,528 of JAQPZY010001656.1, forward strand.
CTTAACGACTTGTAACTACAGTACCCCCTAAACACTTGTAATCTATGTCCCCACAGCATAATCCGTTCTTGAAGAACAACAAAACATTGTAAAAATCAAGGATGGATATATCAAACCATAATTCAAATATGTTGTACAGCTAAATATACATACATTTATGACCTGCATATTTTTCATGTAGGATGACGCAATAATAATACTTTGCAGGCCTTGACACTAAGTATAGAGACATCGACGCCAGTATTTTATGAAAGGTTGTGTTATTTAAGATCCAGTGCAACCCTGAGACGTGTACGGGAGCATAAACGTGCCTCGCTATGCACAGACTGGGTGACATGTCTGGCTATGCACAGACTGGGTGACATGTCTGGCTATGCACAGACTGAGTAAAGATAGAAAACGTGCATGTGTCCGTGGCAAATTGTTTGTTGTATACTATATTTAAAATCGCCAATATCATGCAATATCATCCCTAGCAACAGTGTCACTAGAAATATCAATATCTAGCAACAGTGTCACCAGAAATATTAGTACATATCCAACATGCTCCGGGAAGTATTAATAGAAGTTTCTTTTTGAGACCAACATGATTTTCTAAATATTAAGTTAATCTGCTTGCTCCAAAGCCTTTCTTGGCTGTCTTGTATGTGTTAGTAGTTGTCTTGAATGTGTGAGGTGGTGTCTTTGATGTAATGATATAATTTAGCATGTGTCTGTCAGAATCTGTTGCTGCTGTAATTACATTTTGTTATGTATTTCGCAGAATGGTATTGCTTTCTCATCAATAGAAGCAAAATTAAGAAACATTGCCTCATTTAACCATTGTTATATTATTCACTATTTTTGCTGAGTTTGTCGTAATTTGAAAATAGAGTTGGTGAACATTTAGTTTGAAAACGGGTCGTTTTAAAGAAAACTATTTTGAATATTATCATAGTTGCATCATACAAATCGACTTGCTTTGAAAACCACTAGCTTTAAATAAAGATAATATCACTAATAATAGATGATTTCACCAACCTGAATGAAAGATCTGTCGTCCTCAAAGCTGAGATTTTCGCGAGGGGATCGTGAGGGGATGGAGCCAACAGGAGTTTCAGGTTTCTCGTTGCACAAAAAAAATTCGCGTGCGCCCTTGGCTTGCCGGAACCCCGTGGGGATAAGAAAAGAAGAGAAACGGTGGTTTTATTTATATTAGTTGGCGCCATCATTTACTTTTTGTTATACATCCACTTGACAACCTTTCTGTATTCATTTAAGACAACTGCGAACTTTCTTTCGGAGATTGTGTTGATAAATAGTGCATCATATAGTGGATCATACAGAGTAAGAAGGCTCTGAATATGAAGGTCATCAAGTTTGATTTCTTTTAAAGAAAAGTACGCACTAACATCTGCATGATATCTGTATGCTAATTTGAACTTACATTTTTGCATGCGATTTAGTACTTTATTACCTTGATTACGCGCATATTTTTTTTTTCTTTCTATTTTATGAACCTATGGTTGGTCTTGGTTAAACTGTAAACCCTTGCCGAATCAGCACTGCGTATATATTTTTTTCATACTCGTCGTAACTCTATCCACAGCGGTCCTCGCTGCAGATCCATTGTGGATCCTTTTTAAAAAAAATCAATATTTAAGTGGAACGTTAGGAGTAAATATAGATTGTTAGGCTAGTCGAGCCAGGCGGCGCGGTCTTGTTATTGAAAAACCGCATCGTATGCTGGAGGTGCGCTGGGAATAGGTATTGAGAAGTCAGCAAGCTGTTGTTCTGACGGTACTGTCGTCGTTTCCGCTAACAATACACAGCTTATGATGAATTTCCGGCGATTTTTGGGTATAGCGACATTATAATTCCTCTATAAGCAGCGTGATATAAAAGTTTCATTGGTCTGAAGAGTTAGGTCCCCTGCTGACACGCACCTCTAACCTGTCGCCGTGGTCTTCTAAGACGGCGGTAATGTCAACGAAGAAGTCATTTTGCTTGATATCGGTAGGTCTGGAAACAACACGATCTTCAACACGTCCGCTAACACGCTCACCAAGAGTCACCAATTCTATGTCCTCTGTTCGCAGGTTTACCGACTGTTTGTTTTTCTGCCTGATTACTGTGATGCGGCAGAGAGCGTGTTTTTCGAATATAACTCTAGTTTTTCTGCAGGTGAGACGAGTGATAGAGAGCCCTATGTACACCGAAGATAGGTTATCGCCAAGGACGTTTCGCTAAATACCACGTTGTCATTATGGTAACAATCGCGCCCGAGAGTCTCCGGGAATAGTACTTTTGGCTTTTGTTCCGACAGCAAAAGCCCAATTAACCCTAGCTGTTCTTGGGATGGCTTAGGATGTTCTGGGTAGCCCCAGTACTCGATGACCAGCTGCTTTGTATCATCGTTCCACCCCAATCTGAACCTGTACGTGTCAACCCCAAGTTGGGGCAGATACTCTCGCACCAGTGACTTGTATCCAATCATTACTTTTTTCATTTCAAGCGGCCCATTCATTAATTTCTGGATAAAATACATAATATGCAAGGTATTTGACGTCGTACTCAAAACTTCCTTTAAGCCGTTACCGCTATCATTTGTGCGTTGTGTTGGGACTAACCCAACGTTGTTTTTGGCCACACGGATATTTACATATGCTTTGGCGGCCGCGTTTTTTGACTCAATGGGGTCTGCCACGGACACGATCTTGTTAAAGCTCATTTTACGGATGTCTGTCATGTTCACGCCGGTCTTAAGAATCCTGAGTACGTTGTTGCTGTCGACATATATTTTAAAGGCGGCATTTCGTGGCTTTGTGGGATCAGTTAGGTTAAGAACAGAAGCCCGGTCATTCTCAACAACTTTAGACCGGCCAATAGGAACACCACCATCGTTTAGTGTACCGTCAGTGGCAAAGACCGCAATGTTGCCGGTTGCTACATAGGGTGGTTTTTAAGATTTCCGGCAGCATCAGTGAACCTAAACAGGTCATTTGGGTCTGCGTTAATAGTGATGTTGCTAAAAGCAGCAAGGTCGGCCTTGGTCGTGTTGTTGTTGAGGTCAAGTGCACTTATTGGGCTATGTCTCCAATTAGCAGGGGTCGAGAGATGACGCCTCACCAAAGAATCTGTCTGTGGTCGGGTTGTGCTCAAGCGCCATTAACACCGCGATGGACAGGTAGCCGCAAGCCGGCCTATCGGTCTTTTCGAGAGCGTGGAGTAGATCAGCGGTAATGACTGAGGATCGCGTCGCCTTGCTATGCGAAGATACAACATTAGTTCAGGAGGCGGTGCAAGGCCGTACGAGTCAAACTAGAGAAGGTTGGGATGACGTTGCTCTGAACGCTACCGAGTGCGTCCCGCGGTTCAACGAAGAGTCGAGGTTGACAATGTCAGCTTCATGTCCGCTGTAGTCTGGTAGGTGTGCCAACTCGTCGCGCATGTAGACGCAAGAGAAGTGCTTTAATAGCTGGGCCATACTTGGAGACAGTCTTTACCGCCATCCTGGCAGGCGCAGACCTCGCCCTTTCTTTTTAGACCACTGCCGCGCTTGGTGGCGGCGTCAAAGACTCCCTTGAGGGCAAGACCACCAGCTGTGCCAACCGCGCAGAGCGATGCTGCTTTGCCGGTAGCTTCCACAGCTGGAACAATAAGGGCGAGCAGGAGTAGGATGACATCCTTTTGAGTATGGCTTTTAAGGCCGAGACCGAAAGTTCAAGGTTGATGCCATGCTTTACCTCGCGGGCAGCTTTGAAGCGCTTCGTCTGGGCGGGCGTTAGCACGATTGGGACACGACCACAAAGGTTGCCAGATCAGAGCTGCATGGAGACTCCGTGGCCTGCCTTTATGGAGGCGGAAACGTTTTCGAGCTGGCATTTGTGTAAGATGGAGGCCTTTTTGCACTTCTGCAGGACGGAGGGTCTCCAAAATGGCGTTGGCAGAGGCTATCGATATAACTTTCTCTTTGGCATTGCTGGTGCTGGGCCAATTGTCGCTGGGCTGGTCGCTGGTCTTTGGTGGTGGAGGCTCTATTCGAACAGGCTTGTTGGCGTAAAGCTGCCAGAAAGCCTTGACGTCCTTGTTTACAAAACAAACGTGGCTGTTATGCAGGAGGAGCGCAAATAATGTCTTGACGCTTATGTTGCGCTTCTTTGGCTCAAACCGGCAAGCCGTGTTGCCGTGAATGTCGATGACAATACCAGGTAGTCGCCTCTTGCGCAGCCAAACATCTTCCAAGGCTTGTCGTCTGAGGGGAAATTTGTTTGTTTGGTGTGGCAAGCTTTCACAAACCTTTTTATGACCGGTATTGGCTGTTAGTCGGCGCTTAATAGGAGCATCCTTGTACTTGCCGAGAAACGCTCTGTGTAGACAGCGGTTTTAAGAAAAGTATGGGCTATCCCAAAGCAATTGCGATCTGTCTACTCATCGGGAGAAGACAGAGAGTTGGTCTTTGCATTCCTCGCGTAGTTCCTTTTTTTAGCCAATCAAGCGGCGGCTCATGCTTTTCTTTGCTTATAAATATAACACTAACCTCAGGCTCAAGAGAGTCACGGATCTTCAACCAGCCTAGCTCGTCCATTTCTGTAAAGAGCTTAATGAAAATCTCCTCGTCGCTCGGGACGTGCTTCCTTGTGGCTTGGCGAACGCGCTTGGCGTAATGCTTGTAAGCACCACGCCACTGTTTATAAAAGTCTCGAACCAAGTCCTCTCGTTGCCTTCTTTTCTGTCCTTGGGCCTAATCCCAATCTCTGAGGTATAAATTTGCCCTTTGGTCTGCTTGAGAGCAATGTCTGACTTATCAGGTCAACACTACGCCTAGGGGATGCAACTGATCGTGGGATCGGAACCTGAGGCTCAACCTTGCGTCTAGGAGCCGAAACTGACCGTGTTGTGTGTTCAGTCTTGTGCCTAGGAGCTGGAACAATCAGGCGAGCTCCACTCGCCAGTAGCGCGTTCAGCGCGTCATCATATTCACTTTGAGTTATTTGCTCTCTGCGAAGCAACTTGTTCAAATGTGTAAAGGTATACATTTTTTGCATATGGTCAATTAACCTCTAATTAAAATTTGTTGTAGCCTTGAGCTCGGTAATACTATTGTCATAGCCAATTAACCAGCTATTTCTAATTAGTAACCATGAGCTCAGCAAGTGCCTTGTCAAACTGTTTCCGTGCCTTATTCTCCATTCATTTTAGTTTTCTTGACATTGCAATGCCACCGCAACGTGGACAGATCCCATTATCACCGCGCTTTCAGCATGGCTTTATGTGACACCCTTGCCTGATCTGTGCCGCGTGAATTGCACACTACACAATTACATACTTTTTTCCGCACAGCTTTGCGCTACCTAATTTCAGTGAAGCGCACTTGTTTTCAGCAAGACGTGACATAGCTCAAAGGTATACGACCCGTCACTAAGCAGTATATCCGATTAGCTGTATACTAGTGGCGAACAGTTCTTCAAATGGAGTAAAAACTCAGTTTTACGCCGGTGGTCAGGCAAACCAATTATATGTACCTATGGCTTGCAAGCGAATATTTTTCATTATCCCGTAGATGAAAAATAACGGTCCTAATCTGCCCTGATGTCTTCGTCCCTATTCGTTGAGTTTCCGCTTCATAATCTTACAGCTATAACGCTGGCAGATTCGATAATCTGTTGTAACGCCAACGCCGCATTTCCAGCATGGCAAGGTTTTACACCCACGCCTAATCTTCTCCGCATGAATACTACAGAACAGGTTATTGCTATCCACAGTCTTTTTCATACTGCCCTACTTTTCCCCGTTTCATCCAAGCGCATTTCTTTTGCTTTGAAAATCCATGTCTTAGCATTGTATACAATACTTTTATTTTTAAAAAAAATAAAACTCTCCTGCAGCAGAGTGTAAAACCACTGTTTTGAGCCGGCCTAAAAGAAACTCTGCGGACCGTTTCTCTTTTTTTATTGTCCCATGGCGATGCGCGGACGCCGGCAAGCAAACGGCGCGTGCCAATTTTTGTTGCGCAACGAGAAACGTGTGGGAACGAGACACCGGGAACTCCCGCTGGTTCCATGCTCCCTCACGCTCCCGTCGCGAAAATTGAATCTCAGCCCCGAGGACGACGAACATCGTTCACTATAGAACAATCTTCAAAGATGGCTCCTAACCCGGATAATGGACCATTTGAACAATGATACATATAATCGAATCTGATCCCGAGGGTGGAATTGTGAGATACAACACTCAAGCATAATGAAGGATTTTTTTCTTCTTCACATTCCTGAATGAAATATGAGGATCGTAGACAAACTGGCGTTTTGTGAATACCAATGTAACTTTTAATTATCACAACACTCATTGACAATTTCCTCACTTTAAGATAGAGCGTAAAAAGTCAGGTTTACACCGAAAAAAGTTAGTGTCAACTTTATATGATGTTTCAACACATTAATGTGTTCAAAGAACAGTGATAGAGTCGACTAAGGTAATGACAATACACAGCATCCGAATTGTGTATTGCAGATAGCTTGCTCAACAATACAAATTCAAACAGGTTCAAAAGTAAAGTCCACTCTTATCCATAAGATTAATCGAGACATAAAAAAAATAATGACATAGTCCTCGATTCAACTTTGACCTAGAACTGATCACCCTCCAGAGATAATAATGGGAAAATGAATTTACCCCCCCCCCCAACAAATAACAATACAACAACGGTTTTTTTGAAGTCGAAATCAAACTACAGATCTCGTACATATAAGATAGTTCGATTAGTGCAAAACCTCCTGTTGGTTGGATACTTTATTTCAAACGATGCTCGTTTTACTTTTTAAATTTGTTGAAATTAATGTTTATCTAGATTAATAAGAAAGAATGCTCAAGTGATGATGGAAATCGGTGAATGTTTTGCTGCTTTGTGTACACTGTGTTTGCAGTAGTAGGTTAAAATAGTCCCCGATTCAGGATAAAGGTCGTGTGTGAGGTAGGACAATGATTTTCGGCATTGGCGTTCTGCCAGGAAAATCTCTATCCATACTGATAAGGAATGTGAGAAATATTGTTAAGTTACATCGTTCTTTGTATCACTCAGACATAATTCCTAATATAGGCAATGTTTTTGTAGCAACTTTCATAGGTTCTACTACATACACCACAGAAATAAAAAAGGTAACTTCTTGTTTTTGTAGTTGACAGTCAATTAATGCAGATTCCTCTCGGGTGCAATTATGAGAAAAGTTCTCAAACAGAATGCGCAATGTGTGCCAAATTCCATGCTCCACTAAAACAATAAACAGTATTAAGTACGGCTTCTGCAGGCAATTACATGGTATACAAATCCCGAACGCATAGCCAATGATTCAAGGAAAGCAAAACTATGTTAAGGAAAAAATGTGTTTAGCAATAGGCTAAAGATGATGTATAACCCAATATACATATACATTTAGCTCACAGCTTGTGGCATCTTAGACATAATGACAATGATTTTAAATTAAACCACGTGACAATAAAAATCGCAATATGAATGCCAACATGCTGTATCCATGTTTTATATGAGTGTTAAACCTAGCAACACTTTAGAACAAAGACGTGTTCGGAAGAGCACATACTTGGTAAAATAGCAAACCTGATTGCACTCAAGTTTTATAGCACATCATTTAATATTCCAAGCGACGGAGTCTCGAAAAACATTATTACAAGCAATATTTAAGATGCTTCGGTAATTTATATGCATTGACAACCGAAAGTATCTAGATGATAAAGTATAAAATTGTGGATTTATTATTGCTTAAAGAGAAATTTCGGGCTAAGGTATACTACTCACTCAATCGATAGGAGCTCACGTTGATTATTACAACGGTAAAATCTGAGCACCGTAGGAACAAACTTTAAGAAGAAGTTGGCCGATAATTTCTCAATTTTTTGGATACAGGAGGTTTGTCATTATCTTGTAGAGGTCGCTGAAACAGTGATTGCAGTGCTAGTGTTGTCAGTTGTGTCGCTCTTGATCGACCAGTATATGTGTATGTGTCTTAGTGTTATGAGAAAGAAAGAGAGAGTGCATGTTCATACTTACAGTAATACAGGTGCGTCATACATACAGTAATACAGATGCAAGTAAATGAGCCCACCGTAGTTGCACTTTCGGTTGTAAATTATCGGATACACGGTATTTTACAGCAAACATGGGTAAAGAATGAACAAATTTATCGACAAGTTTTATGTCATTTAATCCATAATGCCTATGATCATTTTAAAAAAATGAAGCTTACAAAATGACACTTTCATTTATTGATCAATATGTAGAACAGGCTTGTGAAATGCGATTTTATATCGTAGCTCGTAGGTCTACTCCCACTAACTTAAAATATGAAATTCACAAAGAAACTTAACATTCCATAGTATTTATATTTGTATGTATTAATGAATTAATCTATTTCCGAGTTTCTATTTTTTTTATCTGTTGCCGATATTTTCAGTATCTTGGTGGAGAAATGTTAATGGTTTTCTCACGATTCTGTTTCAATTATGTGTGAAAACGAATCAATTTACCACAAATAAAAATATAAAATGTTTTGTGAATACAGATTTGTTTTTTTATTAATTTCCATTTTAGTAATAATTATGTGTAATACATATGAAAAACATTTGTAGCTACAAAAGTTCAAAAGTAAATTAAGGAGTTTAGAATCGTATGAAAACATATCAGGAATTATATGCCAGTGACGTCACCGGAAGAGACGTTACATATAGTATAGCGCAGTAATCTAATGGACCATCATACTTGTTGATGAACAATACATTGATTATGTTGGTTGATAACTCCATACATTGATCATATTTGTTGATAACTCCATACATTGATCATAGCAGTTGATAGTTCCATACATTGATCATATCTGTTGATAATTCCATACAGTGATCATAACTGTTGATAAATGCACATATCAATCATATTTGTTGATAAAATCGATGAATTGGTCATATCCGTTGAAAAACGATATAATTTGTGATTATTTGTTGAAAATCCATGCTTTGATCGTATCCATTGAGGAACGACACAATTTTGTTATATCCGTTGTTGCATTTTGCGCGAATGAGTAGGGTAGGGTTTTCATTTGTTATTGTTTAGTTTTGTGAGAGGTGAAATCAAGGGTGTGAGCTAGAGTGTCAGAGATTATCAATAACTTACATTACACAATAAACATTAAACATCTCATTCACGTACTTGTGTTAAGTATCTTCGCTAGATCCAATCCAACCCGGTTTCATCTTGTTACATTGCTTTCTTGTTTGAACGTGAAAGGAGCAAAACCGAAAAAAGGAAAACCTTGCTTTTTCTTGTGTTTGGGCACAAACTGGAAACTTCCAAAAGGGTAGAGGGAAATAACCAAGCTGACTGATCACTATGTAATGCATGATCTTGAGAATAAATTGAACGCAGTTATTATTGGTCCAGTTAGTGTTGTAAACATTTTAATGTAGCATAAAGTTTACAGTTAAAAATGGGCATGTTATTTATAACAAAAACTAACATTGCACTATTACTAATTGCTTAGCACTGTTTTTTTGAAAATAAATGAAGCATAGACGGGCTCGGTAAACACATTAATATGAAAGTTTCATATTACAAAATTAACAAACTCTATATTAACGGAGTAAAAAACAATATAAACAAAAAACCTGATACAACTCTTTTCCTAAGAGTTTTACGTATTTTGTTCTTTTATGCTGCGCAAGAAACGTTAGGATTATCGCTTTAGCAGTTCTGATAAATAAATAAACAGAGGCAAATAAAATGTGTTTCTAAAATATTAGAAATTACACTGTCTCTTAGATTATGATTCAATTCCATCATGATCCTGTGAGAGAATACAAATAATCAAATTGCATTGTCATCTACAGTTGTTTTCTTGATATGACATAAACTGTGTGCAATATTTCTTTAAAATATTACAAATGCATACAAATATTAAAATCTGGATTAACCGTTGCAGTGTAGGGTTGTTAACCAGCAGACAATAATTCAGAACATGTTAGAATTAAACCTCGGAGATGTTGTGCGTGATAAAAATTCACAGAAAAATTCAGTAGCTATTTTTTAAAAATAATCCCTTTAACATAATTGTCACATTTATTAAGTATACTTGTCACCTCTACGATACCACTTACATATCAAATATACGCCACCTCGAGTGTACAAATCTCTTTAACATATATTCATGACAGGTAAAATGTCAGTTACCAGTTCAAATGCATAGTGAAAAACTAGAAAGATTCTAAAATGAATGTGATAAATCGAAGAAGCAATCAACGGAATAATACCTACTTAGAGCCTTGAACCCGGTTGTCATGGTATGACATCATCCAAATGAATTATCTGTACTATTAGGTTAATTGATTATTTGATCACTGCACATTGGACTAAGCAGATATTTCTGTGGTAAATGAGCTAAATTTCATATTCAAAGACATCAGGTCTATCTCATTCGTTCAGTTTGTTTTCTTTAGGTTTATCTGTCGGATTGACGCTTCAATATTGTAGCACAGAGTTCCATGCATAAGTTCTCCAGCCATATGTTGTTCTGTGCACAAGATGATAATGAGTACAAATATTAAGGAGGAAATAGCTGCTTTTTATTGCCGCATCTAAGACACTGGTTATGTTGCACCAGAACATGTGTTGATTGTCATAACATTTACCTATCACTCTTATGCAAGGTTATCATTTATACATTTTCATAAAGGAAAAAGTTTTACGGGTAGAGAAAGGAAATGTGTCTCAATAGTATATGAGTCTACACAACATTTTACACATATGGATGTATAAGCTACTGAAAGTCACTTACAAATTTATGAGAATGGCAGGATAGCCCGCAAAATGATTGATACGATATACGGTAAAATAAAACTAACATGCATTTCAGAAGTACCGAAACATCAAATATTACACTTTGTTTCTCTATGCCTATATATTAAGTCGAAAATAAATTTCATCGAGGGTTACATTGAGGGGTCATAACTACAGTTGTTCTATACATCATACAAATGTTTGGTTAGTTGATGACATCTCATCATATCCTTTGATATAACAAAGAAATTTAACAGAGAATAGATAAAACAAACGTGACATTTTAAACGGTTGGATACGTTTTACTGGTAAAGTATGAAGTTTGTTGAAAAATCATCTTGTTGATTATATGCAACCATCATTCTGATAGGACAAAGAACAGGATGGCAGTTTTACATCCGGGATCATAAATCTCGGAACGCCTCAGATATTTGGTGTAAAACTTCATTTTCTTTGCAACTGATTTCACTCTCTCAAGTTTGTAGAGTGTGTGGTAAAGTTGTCAAATTGTCAGCGTCCAGTTTAAATCATTGTCCTGGATTTAGTGCCTGCTTTTACCGTTCTTTGTGATGCTGTGGCTAGAATTACCTCATGTTACAGATATCAAACATCTAAAATGTCAGACAATTACTTGCTGTAACAAAGCACGGATATACGGTGTCATCATCATCATCATCATTTCTCTTCCTTCCCTCTGGAACATAGGGCATTCACTACAGCTCTCCATTTGTCACGGTCTTGGGCTATATGTGTTTTGCCTCCCTCCAGGACATGCGGATGGTCTTAAGTCTGGTGTCCAGGGTTCTTCGCCAAGTCATGGCTGGTCGTCCTCTTCTGCGCTTGACCTGAGGGTTCCAATCCAGGGCAACGCGAGTGATGTTGGACTGGTCTCTCCGCAGGATATGTCCAATCCATCTCCACTTGCGCTCCTACATGGTGTCGAATATGGGTTTCTGTTGTGTTTTCAACCATAACTCCAGGTTGGGGATTCGGTCTGGCCATTTAATGCTCAGGATCTGTCAGAGACAAGTATTGACGAAGACCTGCAACTTATGTTCCAAGTTCTGTGTGTCTCGCCAGGTCCCTGCCCCATAGAGCAGAACTGATTTTACGTTGGAGTTGAACAATCTAAGCTTTGTTTTCAGGTGGTGTACAAGGTGTGGGGTATGTCTGACTTATCAAAATCTGTATGTAATAAAATTGAATAATCAGAATTATTATAAGTTACAGGAAGAGATAATTGAATCGGATCAAATGTGTAGATATTGTAATATCCACCGTTCGTCTGTATGTTCGTTCGTCCGTACTTCTATCCGCTATCACATCTCCACTTAAACCGCTGGGTAGAAAATCAAGGAACTTGGTAGGAATCTTGCCCAAATGTTCACTGATGTCCTGGAAGGGGTCCAATGCTAAATACAAATAAATTTCGGGTGCAGTGAAATCTTTAGGAATTTTCCCAGCCTTTTTATGCTGCACTCTTTCAAGCAATACATATCTTTACTGATCATTGTTATTAATGCCGCCAATTTATTTCATACCCACTCTTTGGATAAAAAGTCGCTTATATTATTTTCGTCTCCGTATTCGTCCATCCGTAAGTACTTAGATATATAAGTCGGTTTGTCCTGTTCCTTGAAAATTACCGACGATGATACAGCTGTTAACTTGGTAAATCATCTCCCTATTGAGCACAGTTTTGTAGGGTTTCTGAAATTCAAAGCGAACATTGCCATACCCAACCCCACCCCCTTAGGGGATCGAAAAGTACAGCAATGCTCTTTGTTCTTTCTCGATGAAGTTTTTCTTTTTTCGTTTTCGTATAAAAGTCAAAACATGAAACGCATTTTCCACAATTTGGCCATGGTGCGGGTAAAAGAATAGGGAATCACTAAATCACGTAATCACGGGTGTCAAATGAAAATACTTTGGAAGTACTATGCCAAGGACTGGATATTAATCCCCTGGGCCCTAGGGCAGGGATCAAAATGTCAGCAATACAATTCCAAAAAAATAACCATGCTGTCTTTGGTATTAAAGTTTGAAGGTTTCTGTGAGTACTTGCCATAGACTGACTTTTATTCCTATCACTGACCTCTTGGGTTCCATTGTAAGAGTAAGATGGTGAAGAATCGGGATGTCGTCCAACCTTGTTGTCATCGGTATCGACTTGGAAGTCTTCGAGACTATTTTACTAAAGACTGTTTCGTAATCCTTCAACTAACCCATCCCCTGCGGTCCCGATGCAGGGGGTCAAAGACTAATCAAATATAATCATGTTCGTATGGATATCATACCTTAATATGGTAGAACTGCTACCTTAAAAATAATACACATCTAATCTTTTTGTTCCCATAGCATAAACAGTATCTTGATCACCTTATTTATTGACAGCCATTTCATCTCAAATCATCATTGTGTATCATATTTACACACAGAACACATAATGATAATTATTGAAGTTTAGTTTATACACAACGTGATTATCTTCATTAATTATACTTACACATGGCAAAGGTTTATCATAGGCTTTAGCTTACTATTAACTGTGTTGTTATTTTGTTGTTTATCTGTATAGAGCTATGTGTTAACAGATTTTGTTTTCTTACCCTTTTTGTAACATAAGGGAATTGATAATATTATTGCTGGCTGTTATGATGATATGAAGTTGGAAGTGTCTAGATAGAAACAAAACATATGTATAATGGTTTTGTGCATGTTCATTGAAATTGGCAGGGAGACAACGATTCGTGCAAGAAGATATTTTTAGAACCCTTAACTTGCTGTCTACTTCCGGCTAGTTGTAGAGAAAAGTTCAGTGTACTGGACCAGAATCCCTCGAACTGGTCATCACTGGCATCAGTATTCAAAGATCCAATCAAAGTGCAGGGCATGCAGGTATTATCACGTGATCAGTCACTTTCACTGGGCTTTAGAAAGTTGCAGACAAAAGGTTTTGAGTCTCATCATCCAACTATATTTCTGTGTTTGTGCTTGATCAGAATCCACTGAAGTTTAACCTAGATTAACATTTGTCATACAAATGACAGGTTTTCTTTTTTCTACTATTCGTCTTCAGATTTCTGATGTGGTTTCTTGCCATTTGTAGTAAATTCGAAGCGAATGTAAATAAACATGGACAGAAATTGTAGAGGTCACGACAACAATAGACTCGACCCCTCTCTTCGCCATGACTCACCATCTACGACAAAACTAAGACTTGACATTGGAAAATGTCAAAACAAAAAAAAAAAGAATTATGAAATCGAGTAATCAATTTCAACTTAAAAGCAAGAAAATCTTGTTTGCTTCACTTGTTCCGGGAGGGTGTGTTCATTATTTGTTGGACTGCAGAAGTAGAGAGATTTGAAAATCAACGCCAATCCTGCACTTGATATTTTGGAAATAGGAAATACACTATCGGCGAATGTTCCCTTCTTAGTGAATAGCAGAGCCTTCGGTAACGACAACGCCAAGAAACTTAATGCTATCTCGTTCAGTACCAGCAGGAATAGATTCACACACTCTTTTCAGCGACCATCGGGGCAGAACATCATCACCACATATGGATATGAAAACTGTCCTTCCAACTTTGTGAAAACACATACAGGAATGTAAAGACCGTAACCTTGCCTCCATCTTAATTCCGTACTAATGGCTCCCACTCGGACCCGGTGTTGACAGTCGTGATCAATCAGGCAAGACGTATGTGCTTTGTGTTAACTTAGCTTCCAACATTGTGTTAACTTAGCTTCCAATGATTGTGTTTTTTTTTACCTGTTTTTAGCCGAAAGAATGCTGCCATTCCCAGGGACCGCCTAAAAGCATTATATGCATACGCACTGTAAGACATAGTTCTCTGTAAGTCTTATCTTCTGTCATCTGGTCTATTCGCTAGATTTTACAGCCTATATTTAACCCCCAATTTGGGTACACAATCAACTAATTTAGTACACTACCACATGATTTGATTTTACCTTGGTGTTCAAGCACTTCATGGTCGTGAAGCACTCTCGCCTGTTCAGCTTCTGGGATCACCCTAGCTCTAGATTAGGGATTATGCTGTGATCAGCCTAGTACAGACCTTCGGATCATGCCAGATCAGTAGAATAATGTAATAAGGGGTATACTAAGGCTGGGATCAACCTGCCTAGCGCCAAGGATTATCTTACTCATAATTCATATTCTCATTCTCCTCCTAAGTTAATAAACTCCAGCATGCCTTGATTTCATCTAGCTTTTCAGGCACTTTATGATCAGAGATCATCCTCGCCTATGAAGCTTCTGGGATCAGCCCAGCTCTTGAGTAAAGATTATGCTGAGATCACCCCAGGTCAGTAGAATAATATGATAAAGGGTGTACAAAGCCTCATGAGCATCCTAGGGATCTAGTTTTGACACAGGTGTTGGAAACATGCCTGCGTTGCCTCATTAATGTAAAAACTTGAGATATGCAACAAGCAACCTGGTGAAACTATGCAGCTACTTCAACTTGAACTTGAAACAGGTTATGTAATTGGACCCCTTGGTCAAATTCCATATCCACAATATCACATCACATCAGCCCATTTGGCATTGCAGAAGGCAAATACTCTGGTAAGAAGAGACTTATTGTTGATCTGTCTGGCACTCTCGACAACTTGGAATACCCTAGTCTTATTGAAATCATATACAAGGACAATTTTTTATGTCTTATGTCACCATAGACCTTGCTATCAGAATCATCTTGGTAGAGGAAGCTGGATGTGTAAAACTTATATCAAAGGTTCCCTGGTCTTTAATGAACTAAGTGTGCCTATATCACCAAACAATCTGTCGGGCCTACTACAGTTCACGAATATTTGGTTATCATTAAGGACTCTAGCAACACGAAGGCCAGGTTATCTGTGGATAAAATTCCACGGATATCCAGTATTTTTCAGTCCTTCATCTATAATAGTCTTGTATGAAAAGGAAGCTATTGAACCTAATGGGACACTTGAATTTTGAGTGTAGAATAATATGTCTTGGTCGGGCTTTTATGGCCTATTTGATTTGCCATTCAGCGTTTGTCAGAGCTTTGCACCATCATGCTCAATTGACTGCTGAGGGCAGATCAAACTTAAAATTGTTGTCTCTATTCTTTTTTTTTTAAAGGAATGGATTTCATTCTTCTTAAAGGACAAAATGACCCCAGCTAAATATATACAATTTTAATATGCTCACCCTCCACCATTACTTAAAATGCAAAATGCAGTATGTATTAGTTTCATGAAAATCAGCCTTTACCATCCTTGATAGAACACAAAATGAACAAAGCACACTTATCATGTTAGGGTGTCAGAGGATAACACCAAAAATACCTCCCTCTCTCTGATTAACTTCATTCAAATAGCTTTCACTCAAAAAGACTGACTGCGATCGTGGGCAATCAATCTTTTTTCATGTTTAAGAAATGGCCATTATTTCGAATTTTCATTTTTAGGACACAAACAAACATTTAGTAGCATCTCAGATGTATTTTCACCATGATTCACCATGATACGTCTCAGATTGCTTTGAATAATATGATTAACAAAAATGGCATCATTTATTCGAATTTTGTTATGGAAAAAGAATGTGTATTTTTTAAAAAAATATGTTTTTTTACGTTTTCATACATCTAACAATATTATTCAGTAATGGCATTTTTATAGTAACTTAAACTCTTGGTTTGCGGGCTCTTCTGATTCAAATACATTAACAAGAAACTTCGTCTCGACATCCAAAACGTGACTTAGCGGCTGATATGAACTAAATCTATAAAACCTTTCCGTAGTATTTAATTTCATAAACGGGAAAGCTGTTCAATTGAATGCTTTATATATATATATGAACAAGATCAACTTGCGCGTTTTCTAAATACCTGGAAGGAGTTGATAGAATAACACTACTCACAGAAATATTTATTACAAAGACGAGGCCACTTTATGATACCTCCAGAACAATTTTTCGGTATTCTCTGATCCAGCCCTTTTCCTTCAGATTCTGCGGTCTAAATGGCGCCTGAGTAATTGGATACAGATCTCAGTCCGTAAATTTACATCACACTAGTAAAAAACATTATAAATAACCAATCCTATTTTAAAACATTAATTTACTTAAGTCTGAAAACAAATCCAAAAGGTATTAATTGCAAGGAAAGGTCCATCGTAACAAAACATCATCAAGCTGTTTATTTTGATCGGTGAAGGTCCATTCATAGATAGGTGATCTTTTATGAAAGGGAAAGTCTCCATCGTAATTTTGACTTGAGTTACAACACTACTTCAATCAAGAGAAATTTTGTGATTTGTTTTTAATTAGTCCAGGAAAAATAACATCTCAGATATCAATTACATTATTTTTACAATAAATCATATTTCAAACTGATTGACCAGTTCATTGTCAGGCTTTTGATGTATGTCTGGTATTTCCTTTCTGTTGGTGCACTATAGGCCTTGACATGGGTTATATCCGGTTTAATTATGTTTTAAAACTTAGTTTGTAAAACTCAGATATAAGCATAAAATTATCCTTTCATAAATGTACATTAATACTTATTTCCCTTGATAATACACTTTCTAACATAAAATAGTTATTGCAATAATGTAAAGCAAGTTATGGAAGTATGATTCAGAAAAACATGCACCACCTGGATAAATAAAAAAATTGTCTTTCATTCTCAAAGGATCTGTTTGGTTTTGAAACTACGTGTGTTTCTTGTTTTGTTATGCATCAAGTACATTTGTTTAAAGCGTTCAGACGCAAAAAGTATCATTTTTACTTTTTAGTAGAATAGAATACAATGGATGATTTCTTTCATATTTTTAGAACCACGTACTACTGCTAGGACTAATTATGAATAATTCAATTTTAAAGAAAGAATAAATAACATTCGTTTATTAAAACAATGTGATTTAAAGAAAAAAGAACAATATCATTCAAAAACGATATCCAACACAAAGAGATTGAAAAGGCCAATGGATCGAATTAAGTTCCAGATTGTTCATGACTATTCTAGACGTTCTAGACGAACTGACAAAGGTTGATTTAAGTTCAGAAGGCATCACATGTATGACTGCAGAGTTGTCTTACAATTGTAAATCATGAATTTAAATGCATTTACTTCCATTCGACCTCTTCAGAACTTAGATTTCTTAAGAAGGCCGCAATATACCTTTGGAGCATTTCAAAACTTAGATTTCTTAAGAAAGTCGTAATGCAACTCTGGAGGTGCAAATTTGGGAGAGTTTGAATGTGTTTTTTAAGATAGAAAATCTGAACACTGTAGACATAAAAAATAATATCTAACTTACACAGTACAGAGGTTACAAAATGTTTAGTTTAGAGTAAAAAATAAATTAGATCCTGATGATATAAGTTTCATATACAACACAATCATTAATCCAGATATACACCAACTGCAAACGTTGTGGCCTAAGGAATCAGGATACTGCAAAACATGACCTAAACATGGTTCTAAGACGTCGTAAACCCAGTTGTTCAAAGTAAGTCACAGTGAAATATTCTGAGTTCCAAAAAATGGATTAAAGTGCACAATCAATGGCCATAGCTGACATGTACAGTTTTGAACAAATAAGCATTAAAACTGTTTCCAGGAATGTTCAACATCTAGCAAAAGGAAGACCATGGCAGCCTTAATGCCATGTTTTGCATGCTCAAGTCAGGACGAATTAATGCCATGTGTTGCATGCTCAAGTCAGGATGCGCAAAAGCGGTAAGTTCGATTGCCATCAGTATAATATTGTTAAAAAGATGGCCCTCGCATAATGTTCGCACAATGTTGAGCCTCTATGAAAAGTCACATCACACAGATCCAACTAAGAATTTAGGCACCAAAAATTTCAGGAGGAGGGGGTGGTTAACAGAAAAGCCTGGCGATATTTGAGTCTTGCAACAAACTTCTGGTTTAGCGCATGTTTACTAATAATACTAAATAACCCAAACTAAAGTGGAAGAAAATATGGACGTCGTGTGATCCGCCCTGTACGCGTATGCATATGTGCGTGATATCAATCTGCTCCACCCAACGATTCGCGATAAAGACTTTAAACCTTGGGATAGAAGGTGGGGATTGTGGATGTACACAACGGTTTCGAATTTCGAAACATTCCCTGGGGGTCGGGCTAGGGGATAAAGGGTGTTTTACATAATATTTAAATAATTCTTATGCTTTTACATGTCTAAGAATTGTCTGATCATTGACCCAAATTACAACAGTTTCAACATATCTCAGAATGGGGACAAGACCCCTGGGTTCATGCCCCAGTATTACACAGGTGTTGCCCATGGGTTATTGCTTATAACTACTGAGATCCCCAGTCACTATATATATATATATATATATATATATATATATATATATATATATATATATATATATATATATATATATATATACATACATACCTGGGTAGAATAGATTCATTAGTTCTGTGATAACATGATAGTTATATCATCTTTTCGATTTCAGTTGTGTTCGATGACTTTAGTGATTAGAGAATTTAGTATTTCAAGCTCTAGTGTCCTCTGCGATTGCGCTATCCTTGTTCCTTAAGATTCTTTAATCTTAATCGCACGCTCGCTAATTTGAGACGATGCATAATCGCTATTTCTACGTCAAGAATGGAAGAAAAGATGATAAATGACCGCTAATACTTGTATGGTACAACTTTAGTTATGTTCTACTTAGAGTGTCATTACACATTTTTCTCTCCAAATATTCAATTACTGTTCTATCCCGAAATGACAATAGTTATGCAAAGAATTGTTGGAAATATGTTCAAGAAAGAGATAGCACAGTCAACTGTGTCAAGGTAATAGCCATACTTATATTAGGATAGTAATGTGAACATTGAAGGTTTTAGGAATAAGTAAGTTCTCCAAAGTTTTCTCAGATAATATGTTATAAACCTTGTTGTTTTCCTCTTTCACATTTTTCTGCTTCTAGTATATTCTAAGTCCCGAGTGGATCACTGACCCTCCAGAGACGGTACTCTTCTTACCAGTTATTTCATTATATGTACGTTTTCGTGGTGTGGAAATGATGCAACGACGCTGTTTATCTCGTTGTTAGTGATGATCCTGCATATATTATATTCTGTTTTTTACCCTGTGATGACTTCAGTTTTCTAACCATTAACTTGGCGTGAGTATAATTTTCCTTGAATGACGAGGGATCGTGACTTTGTTTTATGCAATTCTTGGTCAACATAAATCACAAAGCACAACATAATTAATTGAAATATAAACAATTTTGTTGAGGCATTGACTTTAAGTCGAACCGCCAAGACCACATATTCAAAAAATATATTCGTAAACAAAAGTCACGTGCCTTAAGGTGCAGTGACGATATAATGAAACAGTGTTAAGCTACCAGAAAGAGTCTATCTGACAGAAGTGGACATGCTTACTGATTCGACGCCAACTTGTGTTCTCAGATGAATGCTACTCATGGTAGACGTGAAACGAATACCAAATTTCCCTATTCGAATATTCGTTGATTGTATTCGAATACGATTCGAATATTTGTCGATGTTAATAAAGGTATCAAATTCATCCTCTTTTCCTTTACTACTTTTTATATTTATTGACACTTCAACTACCAGACAATCCGCACTGAAAACGCTGTGAATTAAGAGATCTAAATCTAACTAAATAAAATTGTTGTGGCCTTGGGTACATTTATTTTTTGAGGATTCAAACGAAAATTCAGATAAATGTAGGTGTTATACCTGTTCAGTTAAAAAAGGGGACGATCTCCAAAATTTCTCTGGGAAGTGATTTGTTCACAATCAAAATCACACTGACATCTGGCCATTTAATTTAATTCAATCTGGATACGTTGATTGCAGGTCTCCAGAATTTGTCATACGAGTATATGCCTGTCATGTCCGACTGGCTTGACTTTTAATTGTTTTTACTGAAACCCAGACGCTGGTATTGACATCATCTTATACGTCAGATGTGTATTGCAATAGGTGTGAAATGGCCTTGTGGCTTCTGTAAACAGTACTATCTAACCTCTACCTGGACCAGAGGCCTTAACCAAGTTTGGGAGTAGACCATTCTGTTTCATTAGTAAAGAAGGATTCTCAACAAACAGTTAAGTCATTTTCAAAAATATATTAGAAATGAAAGGTAAAATAATCCCTACACAGATTGAAATGCATGCTGATAACTATGGCTTTGTACCAGTGTCGTACTAAGGGTAAATGGCGCCCGGGGCGACGATGAGGGCCCAAAGGGCCAAAATACGAGGCCCGAATGTTTATCAGCTGTTTTGGCGCCCCAAGACCTCTGGCGCCCCCACCCCCACCCCCCGTTAGTACGCTACAACTTTGTACTATTGCACAGCAAAAACAGAAATAAGATATCGGTATTGTAACAGCAAACTCTTGACCGCTACAACTTAAATGATTGCGTTCCGAAGGCATGTTAAATGGCCCATGTATTTCTTGTTGATACAAAGATAGCATCTACATTACTGATTTTCCATGTATTTCTTGTTGATGCAAAGATAGCATCTACATTACTGATTTTCCATGTATTTCTTGTTGATACAAAGATAGCATCTACATTACTGATTTTCTATGTATTTCTTGTTGATACAAAGATAGCATCTACATTACTGATTTTCCATGTATTTCTTGTTGATACAAAGATAGCATCTACATTACTGATTTTCTATGTATTTCTTGTTGATACAAAGATAGCATCTACATTACTGATTTTCCATGTATTTCTTGTTGATACAAAGGTAGCATCTACATTACTGATTTTTAAGAAAATATAAAGTATAGGGTCAGATTTAAATGATATTGGTAATTGCAAAGCTGTGCAATGACTTCAAACTTCAATACAAGACCAAATGATATTGGTAATTGCAAAGCTGTGCAATGACTTCAATACAAGACCAAATGATATTGGTAATTGCAAAGCTGTGCAATGACTTCAAAACTTTAATACAAGACCAAATGATATTGGTAATTGCAAAGCTGTGCAATGACTTCAAAACTTTAATACAAGACCAAATGATGTTGGTAATTGCAAAGCTGTGCAATGACTTCAAAACTTTAATACAAGACCGAGGTAAGATGATTGGGGGGGGGGGGAGGTAACGGTTTCCTGGATTGATTACAGCTGTTACTGACAAAATGAATGTCCGACAACAGTTCACAAATTTTTCGGACCTCTGCTTGACTGTTACGTAAGGCTTTATTAACTTTGATCTACTTACCGTATTACACGTTATCTTTTCAAGAGTATAATTAATAGAAATGCCGATTTTTTTAGCAATGTGACTATTCAGAGTTCTGACATTATGATTACCTTGTGAGTCGGAGTTTGAATTTCAGGTGATTTTGCAGGTTTTAAGTTGTTCCCTTGTAAACTAATTATTTGAACGTTGCATAGTTTGTTTGCTGCTGTTACAAAATGACGAACATTCGAATACCAATTGTCTATTCGAATATAATCGCAAAAAAGCATTCTAATTCGAATGTTCGGATATTCGTTTGGGCTCTAACTCTTGAGTATTCCGGTGTTAGATGATTATGGCTAAGTAGCTGAAAGGCTTATGCTTAAATTGGCAAATCAACCAGCTGTATGAAAGACCGACCATTTAAGTTTCTGGGGAAGGGGATGAGCCTGGGATTTATCTGAAAACAAAATTCCTGCCCCCAAATAGCTTTAAACAAATATTCTTGCTTTGATATGTAGAATATATATATATATATATATATATATATATATATATATATATATATATATATATATATATATATATGTATTAGTTGAAAGGAATGTTATCTTGATGTAGAAGAAAAAAAGTATTCTGGTTCAAAGAAAATACCAGCCACCCCACCCCCACCCGAAAATTAAATCGTCGGTCCTTGATCGGGTCAAGTAATCGACCAGTCTTTCACCCGTGTAAACGATGATAGTACAGCATTCCCTGTCACAACGTGAACGCACTGTATCTGGCTCTCCATTTTCATTCTTTTTAAAAACCATCACGTGACTATCTTCAGTACCATAGGACAGGCTACAGCTTTGAGTATTCATTAACAAACAGCGAAGAAGATATTGCCATCTCTGAAATAATTCTTTTAAGTACATTCCCTTGCCCATTGCTGTCAAATATGAAAACTGATTGTGGTATGTATGTTATTACACAATATTGTTGTGATTGTACTTGTTTTGATTGAGAAATACAAGTCTTTATCACAATATCTGACACTGACTTCAAAAATATTTTGAATCCATATAAAATGTATCTAATACCTACATCCGTATTACCTATTTCCATCTGCTACATAGGTCTCATAAATACTAAATAAGAATACACGTAACTGAGCACAGTCTAAATCTAACTTACCACATCATCATGTCCATGTTTGATGTTATAGCGATGTACATAGCTTCCGACAAAACTATTATAGGCATCATTCATAAGAACCTTTTTGGTGTTTACCAAAGTCAGAACAGCTAAACCCGTCAATTAGAGTTATCTGGCCTTGTTATTTTTACAAGATCTTTCGAATACTTTCTTGACACTTCCTGTCTGATATATGTTGCTTAATTAGACATGTAATGTTGGCACTAAACCGATTTGTAGCTTGCTTCTTGTATTTCTTTCTTAGTTTTCAGAAGTCTTCATCATTAGTCTGTTGATACATTGCGTAAAATACGCTTTTCAAGAGTTTATTATGGTTCGGGAGATTTCCACAGCAGATGTCAATAAAAAATCATCACCTGATAGTCGTACAATCATAGATAAGTTTCCGTTAGTCTGCAATAGGTTCTGTTCAAAATCTTTTTAAAAAAATCAATATTTGTTTCAGGCGCTGCCATTTTACTACTACAGAAGAAAAATGTTCAGTTACTTCAATGAAATACATAGAAAACATATTGAAGTATGTAAATATCAAAACACACTGAAACCATATTGAACTATGTAATTACCAAACCACACTGAAACCATATTGAACTATGTAATTTACCAAACCACACTGAAATCTTATTGAGCTAAGTAAAATACGAAAACACACCGAAACCTTTTCTGCAAAAAGGAATTTTTTTATTTATTTTGAGAACACATGTTGAAAAACATCAGAACAGCAGTAGGCAGCTATTGACGTAAACGCTTAGTTTGACAGCAATGTAACGGATACTCCCTATTTTTCCATTGTCCAAATTGTTTGTGGAGTCTGAAGATTAGATTGGGAAAATAAATTAAAATACCTGAAATTATCGTGAATAACGACACAATACTATTTGGGTGGGGTTGGTGCTCTTTAGTTTGCCATAAAAATATAAAAAGCATTCTAGAAATTCATAATCACGTGACATACCTGAAGTAATCGATGTAGATCGTAATGTAGTGAATCTAATGTAGGCAAGGCTTCCCATACTGCCCTTAATAACAACCTAAAATGGTCTCAAGAACAGGGTTATAGTTCGTATAATTCCAGTGCAAAAACAAATGTGGTGTTTAAACTTTTCATTAAGAATGTCGAGTAGGTTCGGTTTTGTGCGTTGTTAGGTAAGCAAGCCATTTTGAAATTGCGCACGTTTTATATTTTTTTTATATAAATAAATAGTAAAATTGCTTTGGTGTACATTTTGGTTTTGCACGTTATACATTTCATGATATTACATAGCAAGCAAGAAATATAAACAAAACTGTGTCATCGAAACGGCTTTAAAAAGGTTAAAACCATTTTAAATATTTGAAACAAAAAATTATACAACGTATTAAACAAATTGTGCAACTTAAAACATCAATTCCTTGAAACGAACGGTTTGATTCAAAATGATTAAATACACATTCTCCTATTTATGGGGTTTTGTCTTCATTTGGAAAACTCATCCTCAAAAATTCTATATATTGATTTAATTAATTCTGCGCGCGGAAATGCAGAGCAATTAGTTTTCGGTGCGGCCCAGAAAAAAAGGATATGCATAACAACACACCAGGGCATCAATGGTAGGTGAAATCCAATATTGATACATGTATATGGACACATTGATACACCTCGTCCCACACTGCTGAGCTCGCATTTTTATCTATGAATAACTATTTTACATGATTGCTCACATAAGAGCATGATTATTTATACTTTTAGAATTATTACAGGAAAACGTGGAGACAGACTGTACATACTAATATTACAGTCGCGAAATGCATTGCCTATATTTTTATTCTCGTAATCACTAGAGAAAACCAAAATAGTTCTTAACCATGATTCTTTTGTAAATTAGATATAATTAATGAACCTAACATTGCTTTCGTTCGTCATACGTTGATTGTGTTTTAATTTTACTCTGTCAAGGGGGTTGATGCGTGCCCATTCTTTTTTGGTACACTCAGCTCCCTCAAATGTAACCATGAGAGTTTAATTCTACCTGCGTGTATGTTTGTAGTGCACACAGGTTATCAAACAAAACGTAGAATTATAATAGTCATTAGTATTAAAATTGAACGACGTCTTTCTGATGCATATAAAAGAATAAACTGCTTGTTGACCCTGAGTCATATGTAGACAATCATTAATCCCGTAATTATGATCATGAAATATAAAATTAATATAATTTGATAGGCTGATCAATTACTTGAATTAGTTTTTCATAATTATTCATCTTTGCAACTCTTCTGGGCCAGAATCCATTTCATACAAATGCCACTGAAACTGATCGGTTTGCGAATGACACAAGCTTACATGCCATGAGTGATACAATCCCTTCTCTTGAACAAAATTTACAAAAGAACGTTGATATTGTTATACTGTGGTGCGAAACCAACACAAATGCAATTAAGTACAGAAATAAACTAACTGTATGACAATTGGATCAAGAGAAAGAATAAAGAAATTAGAGGATATCAAAATATTTGTTCAGGGTAATAAATTAAATAACATAGAAAATCAAAAAGTTTTAGGTGTGATTATTGACAGGTATTTATCATGGGAAAATCAAATAAAGTGTGTTCTGAGATTTCCTCCAGAATAGACTTATTGAACAGACTGTCTTTGTATGTGCCAGAATCTATGATAACAATGTTTTTAATGTAGATATATTGCCTTTGTTTGATTATGTTTGTATCGTATGGGGGAATTGCAATGCTACTAATCTTAATCAGATAATTAAACTCCCCAAAAAAAGAGCCGCTAGAATTATTACAAGAAAAGACTTTACATCCTCTCATTTATTCGTTAATTTACAGTGGTTACCTTTTAATTATAGAGTAATGTACTTTTAAGCTATTTTGACATAATTTTTTTTCATAACATGGCTCCACAGTATATCAATGATCTCCTAACTCCAGCTTCCGATATCCCTTCGCACAATCTGCGGTCTATTTCGTACTCTAATCTTCATTTGCCTAAATTCAAAACGACTCTGTACAAAATATCTTTTACATGTTCTGCAGCAATGTTGTGGAATATAATTCCCAGTGATATTAAACAAACACCAACAGTCTATTCTTTTAAGAGCGCGCTTCACAAATTTCTTCTTGAGATACCTAACTTGGATACCCCGCCACCTTCCTATCTCCCAAATCTGCATGTATATCTTACGTATGTTTGAAAGTAATGCATGTATGTATGTATGTATGTATGTATGTATGTATGTATGTATGTATGTATGTATGTATGTATGTATGTATGTATGTATGTATGTATGTATGTATGTATGTATGTCTCATGATTACATGTGGGCGTGTCAGACACAGAAGC
The DNA here is from genome assembly GCA_029931535.1 of Margaritifera margaritifera. Lineage (NCBI taxonomy): Eukaryota > Metazoa > Mollusca > Bivalvia > Unionida > Margaritiferidae > Margaritifera > Margaritifera margaritifera. Next base: position 2,533,108 of record JAQPZY010001656.1, read on the forward strand.
AAGTAGAGTATATTTGTACAAATACGTTGCATTTATAGTTTTAATATTCTATTATTAAGGACTAATTGTAAGATTGGTTGCTTGATTCAGAACCAAAATGTATTATCCTATTATTATATAATCATCAATTATTTATCGTTTTAAGAAAACATAAAGCTGTAAGTGATTTTTGTTGCAAATTAAGAGAACCGTCTGTACTCACTTACAAGGCGAGTCCAACAACATCTGCCGGCGCATAATGCGCCGACAGATCTCGGTATATGCAGGTTGCAAGGAGTAATCAGAAGAACAAACAACATAGATCCCGATCTTCCAACGCATTATGAGACGACAGATAAGAGTCTATGCTATTTGCAGTTGGATTGGACTTTTTAGCGAGTATAGACAGTTGACTTCATTTAAAGATCAGAGTCTTCTCTGATATGTCACATATTTAGGAAACTGCAAGCAATTTGTTCTAATTCGGCACGGGATCTCCGTCCCTAGTTTCTATTGCACTTTTGTAAGAGAGCAGTTGATAAACAAGTAAAAATGTTCCAGGGCATTAGATGTTTTTTAACCTTGAAAAAGGTACTTGTCATTTCGCATCAGAATATTTGCTTATTGTTATACTCCATGTTGATGTTAGCTATCCAAGGCATTATAAATATTTTGTTTTAGAGAGAAGAAAACAAAGTCATTGAGGTCAATTCCAGCAATGAATGTAAGAGTTTGTAAAATGAATCTAAGGTATGAGTGAATAAAAACTGTCAGTTGTCACGCCAACAATTACATTACAAGTTTTCTTTGTTCTGCGATGGGCACCATACAGTAATTCGTTTAAACGACACTCAGTTTCATACGTTTTTCAGTTTGAAACCGAAAATATGAACTTCCCTCTGTTAAGAGTTACAACTGGAAGATACTGCTTCCACGGGAAATATCAGTTTGTCAATATATTGACAGACATACAGTACAGGGATTCACTGGAACATAGAAAACAATGTCAGAGGACTCTCTCTCTCTCTCTCTCCAACTTACTAATTTCTACTAGGTCAGGAGTACAATGTTCGTTTTCATTATTAAATATTGTTACTTTATAAAAGAAGCTCGTTTTCGCCATTTACTTTGTGTAATTCAAGCTATAAAGAAAATACTAATACGAATGGATTGTTGCTTTCTAGTGACTAATCACCCCTATCTATTCTACAGACTTGAAAAATGAAGTTCCATTGAGGATATGTTCCTAAGTAAGAGCCAATGCAAGAAAAGACGATGTTATCTGAACTCTGTAAGTCGAATGTCTTTTCTTTGAGAACCTCAAGTTTTCCTTGCATGCCACGTCTATAGATATATGTCAACTGTATGTTTTACTTTTAGGGAAATTTATTTATACCTGATCTTTACTTGCAAGAAGTACATACGCTAAAATCCAATTTAAATCCATGCGACATAAATACTTGGTTAATGTAAATGTAAAGAAAGATTAATGAGAATACATGTTCATACTGTATCAAGGATTCTATAGCTTGTGGCACATTTAATTAAATTACCAACCGAACGTATGTTACAGACGTTCAGGTAATCATGATGATATAGACACTTACAGCCTGCAAAGAAGGTATCAAATGTACGCATAGGTTTAAAACCCATATTTTTCAAGGAAATAATGTGTGTGTGTGTGTGTGTGTGTGTGTGTGTGAAATATGCGTCATAAAATAGTAAAATGACTGTATCACCACCTCTTTTGCATAGAAAACATTGTAATATCTGTTAACAGCTTTACAAGCGATACTCGTGCCGGGCGAGATGTGGATATTCACAGTTCCCCGGGCACGGATAGCTGTGGATTTTAACCTATCGCTTGTCATACGGTTTGGAAACCATATGTTTCCCAGAAATTGGCAAATATCCACACACACTCGGGCAGTCGTTTTCTTGTGTCAACGCAGAAAGTTGTTTTGATACACTGAGAGATTTTGTTTCACTGCTTGTTGTCGTTTATTAACTATCATCTGTTCACGATTTCAGTGCCATTTTCTAAATTCATTCAAAACTACTTCAAATTTGCCTAGCATATTTCTGAAGGTCCTTGTGAGTACGGCAACATATTAAAGAAGGATTTATTGCAGTTTCAATCGTCAATTGATTCTAAAAAAATCTCATTTCTCCTCTGTAAATCTATAATTCGAGGCAATGGATATTGCCATTTAATGAAAGGTTAATGCACGATAAAGAAAGGATGTTTAATTATACATGCAACAACAACTAGTTAATGGAAAGTAACTGTCATACTCATTTTAGTGTCTTGACGATTTACGTTAGGGAAAAACGTGTTTCATAAAAGGTTCTGATAGATGCAAGACCTTAAAACTCTTGACGCTTGCGTAAGGACATTTATCGCGGCTATAATTAGTATAATTTCTTGTTCCCGACAAGCTCATTCACCTAATAAGGACCAGAAGGATAACGTTAGCGTCAGTCTTAGCGTTAGTGTAAAAGTGACTACACATGTTAGTTTTTGACTTACCAGTCTTTATATATCCTTCATTTTCGAGTTCACCTTCCACGTGTACTAACGTAAGTATTTATTTCACAATCTTATATATATATATATATATATATATATATATATATATATATATATATATATATATATATATATATATATATATATATATATATTTGTTATTTTGCCTAAACTGACATTGAATAATACCTTGCAACACAAGTCTTAGGCCATTCTATCTGTAAAAGGATGAATTTTCATCTGCATATTCATCTGCGTTCTGAACCTGACCTAAATTACTTCCCGACATAAATATTAGTCGAATATCAGCTGTGCACTTTCAGGAAATCGGAGGCAGAAAGGGTTGATAAGGGCATTAAATACAAGTTAGCATCCATATCTTGATTGCAACCCGACAGTGAATGCTTACTGTTGGGGGACAATAACATCGCACTGGATAAGTCCACAGCCCCGGATGAAGTGGCTTACACATATTTAAGCTAGCAGCTTAGAAACTGATAAGCTGATGTAAACATTGCTACAATTTGAGCATGTATCATTAAACACTTGACCTACCTGAACCATGCTGTGGGTATGACTCAACACTTGACCTACTTGAACCAATCTGTGGGTATGATTCAACACTTGACCTACCTGAACCATGCTGTGGGTATCATTGAACACTTCAGCTACTTGAACCATGCAGTGGGTATAATTAAGTACTTGATCAACCTGAACCATGCTTATATCTTGAACTGTTAACCTGCCCCTAATCACACGAATGAAAGATAAAATCGCTTTCTATTCATATTTTCAATAGAATACTGTACAACGTGCATATCAGCAACTGACACCCACTGTACATTTTAAGAATATGTACAAGTATGCTTTTGCTTCATGCAATCTACATAATTTCTTCCAATTTTTTTAGCATTGGATATAAATCAGTGATTGCCACCTTTAAACATTTAATATAAATCAATGATTGCCACCTTTAAACATTTTATATAAACCAGGGGGATTATTAATATTCTTCTAGTTATTTTCTTATTTTATTCATGTTAATAAATGTGGAAATTCATCACTGATCTAGAGAGTATAGAAGCAATAGTCTGCTGTTTAAACCATAAGTATATGCGGGCGACTCACTTTTTTATATGCCAATTGTTATGTATGATGTTTATATAATATTATAAATATTTTAGGAAATTATAAATGTTTCTTCACTTTAATATTTGCTTAAATCTTAATGTTATCAGGAAAAACATGTTTAACTAGTGTCCTTGAATTAGGTTGTTTTGATCAATATGTTTTCTCAATTTGAAGGTCAAGGTTGATTTTTGTTTACAAGTAAAAATTCCATTAAGATGACTCATGTTCTAGAACATTCTGTCATGTGACCAATCTTTATATATGCCATGTTTGGTGGACATTTATTCAGTTTTGACATTACCATCAGTCTTGTGAAGAGCTATTACAGTTGTGAAAATTCATTCCAAATTCTAAGAGAGGAATTATTTTAAATATTCATTGGATTATAACAGTGCTCATAAACTTTTGGATTTTGGATTTTTAATTGATGATTTTGGAATTTATGTGAACTTATTCAGATATTTTGGAATACTTCATTTTGACATCAGCACATCAAAGATTACTAGTACATCAGGACTTTGGAGACCATAAACACATCATAACATTCAAGGACACAGCCGCGAATTCGGAACATTCTATATTTAGGACTTGTGATTAGAACAATCATTCTTATTGGATTATTAGGATTTCAAAACACATTACTGTAAGTGACTTTTTGATTTTTCATTTTAATTATCTAGTAATAAATTGCTTGTTGATTTTTTACTTGATTTGTTGGTTTCACTTTCTTTCTGTTACATTTTTCTTAGACCATAGAGTCGTAACACAATAATACTGGTACATCAAAATGCTTTATATAAACTCTATAAAAGCCATGTTCCTTTTAATGTACGTGGTACATATATATATATATATATATATATATATATATATATATATATATATATATATATATATATATATATATATATATATAGAGAGAGAGAGAGAGAGAGAGAGAGAGAGAGAGAGAGAGAGAGTGTCTACGTATATGTTATGTGTCTGTCTGTGTATGTATGTATATATGTTTATGTGTGTCTAAGTATATGAATAATACAAAAACAGCCAAGTTCATTGTACTCATAGGGTCTAATAAGTACTTGAGTCTTCTGACAACACTAATTGCCAATTTGCAATAATTATTTGATCACATTCATATTTTCCTTCTCAAATAAAAAATTTAGTACCTCTAGTCCAACACATGCGTGTCCCTTACCAGGGACTTGGGTTCTATATTGTATGCCTCTTAGTTCCGCACCACATGTACTATTATACTGTTGTCGGTAGTTTGATTTCTCATTAGTCCGCAATAAACTCTGACAGCTAGTGTCCCCATCCTATGATACTGGAGCCTCCTATTAACTGTCCCACATGACTCAGTTTAGAATTTTCGAAATGACATGTGGACCTTCAGTCTCGAATAAAGTTTGGTTCCAACGACTCAGAAGCAGGTTATTTCCATATTTCAACAGCTCATCACGTGGAACAGATGTGTCACGATATTGTCTGAAACGAGTGCCATGTTGGACGGCCCCAAAGCACATTCTGAAACAGAATCAAACTCTGGTAACATATCAACGTTTCCCACACCAATGAGGACATCACTTTCTAGTAGGCTTGATATTCAACTTTCAACACAAATGCTTTAATTGCCTTGGTCTCCACACATTTAGCAGATACAAAACAATCTGTTGGTCTTCTCAAAGTTCTTCCAAGCCATACGCAGGCTCGGCAACAACTTGATAGATACAACAAAACGAGCTTTTTCTTGGCAGCAAGCCTACTACCAACAACACCGTCCAGCCTGCAAGAAACCCTCAGAAAGAATTCACCATATAGCATGCAGACACCAGTCAAGATTTTTAGCCTTGCATATTGGCACACAGGTTGCTGTACATATCTTCTACCATTACTTCATCAATGGTACTGTACAGATCTTCTACCATTACTTCATCAATGGTACTGTACAAATCTTCTACCATTACTTCAACAATGGACTTGTACATATCTTCTACCATTACTTCATCCATGGTTTCAAATCTGGTTTTGATGTGGGGTATGAAGATATTCTATCACTACAAAACCTCCATAATCTAAATCAGCCCTTGAACAGCCATCCATTGTAAATTGGAGAAAAAAAAAATGGAATGGAAATTTAGGCGAGTAGGAGAGCTGGTCCTTACGAAGAACAGCATTTGGCCACTTTCCTACATCTCCTTTAGGCCCGATTGAAAAGAAAACACCATGCACTTATAGCATTGTTCATTATCTTTTTTACCCTTCTGGTACTCCAATGAACAATGGCATTCCTTCTGACAAAACTGCAGTTCAGTATAACACAATAGACAGTGTTGTAACTTATATCCGAAAAGGAAGAAGAAAAAACCTAAGTAGACGGTGTTATATGACGAAACAAATCTTGCAGGTGAGTTTTTGATTATTCCTATTTCAAAATCACAGTATAGTCTCTTTGGTTTTCATGGCAAGGTAAATTCTTTCATGACAAATGCCTCCCTATTGGTTGCAGCTCTAGCTTCTCAATGTTTAAACTTTTAGCAGAGTCATTTATTGCATTCACTAGAATGCTAATTCAAAGCTAACAATCACAAATACGGTTGACATTTTGGACATTTGTTCGATTCTAGAGTCAAATAAAGTTAAGTGTCAGTACGTGATGATATAGATATATCCATGGCAACGGAAAGACTTTTCCTCCCAATACTATAATGACAATTCTCTGATATGAGTTTGACTCTGATTAATAGAGGCTCGACTCCCAATAGAAAAACTACATACACGTGAAGAACTTATCCACCAATATTTGCTTCAATCCAAAATCCAAAATTATGTTAAAGCAACTACAGCTGGTGATTGGCACATTGAAGTTTGCCCATACGGTCACTCTTCCTCGTGGAGCATTTCTAATGCGTTTGATAAATTTGACCATGGGAGTTCCTCAACCTTACTACCGAATTAGAATCAGTAAGGAAGTAGGGAAAGATCTTTTGACCCAGAGTCTGTTCCTCGACCAATTCAACAGCACATTCCTGTTTTTCGTAATCTAATTTTTGCAGACCTCTGACTTAATACATCTGTACACTGATGCATCAAACACATTAGGTTATGGAGCCATTTATTCAATTTTCGCAGATCCATCTTTCACAACAGGGTTTCCAATTTATATTTAACAGTTATTAACACTCTAATAACCTGCTATGTTCAATCTCAATCCCCTACAAGTCTAGTAATCCTATCTGTCATGTGCGTTTTCTACAAGTCTAACACTTCGTGTTACACTCGCGAGTCTACTGTTCATATACTCATTAATGCTTTCAGTCACCCGCAATGAATTAAATACTATACTTAACAACGCTTTTACTTTCTGCGGACTGAACACACGCTTTTTTAATGTCATAGTTTTAGAATAGGGGCGGCAACTGATGTACCAAAGTAAGGGAAGTTGGACAGTCAGATTAGACAGTTAGATCACTGGAAATCAGACCCATTAAGAAATACATTCGCTTATCAAGTAAAATCTCTACTGTATAAATTAATGGTGTATCTCATAGGTTGGTTTGACAGTGGATATTTGGATTGTACCTTGTCTCCGTTTCTCGCCTTAATTTTCAGGTCTTTATGTGTGCAAGGTAAATACAAGTTGATGACAATAACTGCTTCATTTTTGAGAAACTATGGATACTGTTTTCTTTTGTGACAACCACTTTGGTTATGCACTGTTTATATCATTCGTTTCAATGCAGTTGAATATGATGCGTTTAGTGGTATGTTTTGTCAATGTGGGCTGGATGATCAACGCAGACCTTTCTCTTTGTATCGTGGGGCTGCACATGGATTAGGCAACTGATTGCATGGTCCCTGATTGATGGCGATTTCAGACCCTCTTTGGGTTCCTGATATACATTTAGACAATACAACATTTCAAGTAACAATCGTTTCCACTTGTATAGGCTCTGCATACAAGTATATAGTGTGTCATCTTAGTTGGTGATTTGGCACATCAAAATATACAACCGTAATAATTGTAGCCTTCATCGAGAACAACATGGTGTTCTGATAATGTTATTTTCTTCCTGCATCCATGCTCTAATAATCTTTCTACCATCCACTTGTGTGTAAACGAGTTCTGGAGCGTTTGGTACATGACTTTACTTCACTAGCAATCATCTGGCCGTGCCTCTAGACTGCTTCTCAAATAGTTGTATTCTATCTGTATTTTATATCATCTGGCCTTGCCTCTAGACTGCTTCTCGATTAGTTGTCTTCTATCTGTGTATAGCTGTACTGCATCACTGTTTGATACCCATCATTTGGCTTTCTTCTATACAGCTTCTCGACTTACGGACTTTCATCTGTTTATCATTGCACCACCCAGACGTTAAACAGAATTAATTGCCAGTGCTGGCATTTATTCCACAAATTTGCTTTACCTTCGTAACTTTGAGAATAGTCAGAACACATTACAAGACTTCTACACAATTTATTTACTATTAAAAGTTTTTATATTTATGAAATTCTGAGTCTGGTTGATGACTGATACCTGTATGTTATAAATGACTTAATTGTTTTGCAACATAGTTTTTACAGAGAATCGAACCACTGTTTAAACATTATTTTAAAAGAGAGCTGATCTGTGCTACAACATTTGCGAACGAAATGCTTGTTTGAAATGACTTGTACAAGTACTTCATTATCTGTTTTATTGGTGAAATCATTTAATCATAAACCTTTTGTTTTTATTCTTCAGTATGTTTTTTTATTTGTATTTTACTCTCATGTAAATAAGAAAAAACAATTTCTATTCCCGTGTCATATTTCGAAATATTTCTTATATATTATTTTCATTATCATCCGTAGCGCTATCGCTATTCATTAGACACGTATGTTTACACATGAAAAGTCTCAGTACATCTTTCAAACATTTTGTAATAATTTATTTATAATTTTAATCATAAAAAAAGGATTTTGTATTATAATACTAATTATAAAATTTCATGAAAACCATATCGAAACTAGATATTAAAGGTAATCGTCTGTTTTTAATGTAGTCTTGAGGAAAAATACATATTTATGAAAAGAAAAAGGCACGTAATAAGCAATCAAAGAGTACTCATGTATTTACGTAAATGCATCTTACTACTGATTAGTGAAATTCTACTCACCCAAAACGGAAATTAATGCACGTTTCCTGCAAACCTGAAGGGAAGCTTTTCGTGTTGATAGATCATTGGAAATATCTGCATTACCTCCTCGAGGCATTACCTTTACAAGTATACCATAATAATCACTTCAAGGTACATCAATTTCACATCATATTATTTTCAGATAATATGAAATATCTCAAACTGTTCAGATTACAGCCTTATTTGATGTCTTTTATTTATTGCAGGAGATTTAAGTTTCAAAGACCGCGGTCTTTTTGATACAGAATGTATGCTTTGAGTTTTGCACTTTGATGAGTGCTTCACTAATTCAAAGCAGATCATACCTATGAATGTATGTCAACGTTTGGAGACAAGATAATGAATGACTGCAAATATTAAAAAGAATAAAACATTTTGTTTTAGACTACATACACGCGTCGTCTTTATCCTATTGTGTTTTTTATCTGCAAGTTTGTAATCAAACCATTCCAAACTTCTCAACCCGTTCTTGCTAATGATTGCACAAGACAAATATCAAGAAACAATCTGCGAAGAGAAAACACGCGAAGTTATATATAGCAGCGGAACGAGCGGTTTGCAACAGAGCGAGCACGTGGGAACAATGCACAATCAAAACAATTTAAAGATTGGAACACATATTAAGATAGGTATCCATAGCAATGATAAAAACTTCTGTGCATTGAAAAACTGACATTACAAAACTAGTACTCGCAATCCTGTATAAACAAGAATAAAAAAGAATAAAACTTTAAAAAGTGGAAAACCAGCTTTAAGGATGACTACCTATAATAAGTCATCAAATGCCTTGACACACTTAATGATCAAATACCTTTAGACACTTTCTGGGCGAAAGACATAAAGACATGTTTGTACGTAAATCCGAATCAAATGACACGAAAACATATGAAAGTTGCAAGAACGTATGGCTGTAGTATAGGATTTAACTTAAGTATATATATATATATATATATATATATATATATATATATATATATATATATATATATATATATATATATATATAAGGGTCTACGGAATACTTAAAAAAATGTTTCTATGACACTGTTCTCCAACTTGTACCCTTAAAGAAGGTAGTGTTTCAAAGAAAATATCCACAACTCTATATAAAAACAAAGTCTTCCAGACAAGATAAAAAGTATATAGGAATTTATTGAAATCTTTCATAATTTGGAGGTTACGTTAACCAGTCATTCTCAGACTAACAGCAAAGAGTAGACCCTTGGAGTAAGTGAAAACATTATTATATACATCAGAAAAGTAACTAAAACTATCCTTTCTTTGAAAACAACTCATCGCCACCTACTCCCCTAAAAAACTGACATAAAGTTGTGTATTGCCACTGATGCATCTATATGATATGTTCACGATAAAAATGTTCCAAATGATACGCTTCATGATGCATACCTTGTGCTAAGTTCATTACATCGTATGATGAGCTCACTTTGACGTAGGAATATATCAGTATCTTAACACTTGCTCTACAATATTTGGAATGAATTTGGAGTGTTATTTATTTTCAAAATAGACACAATAAAACAAAATTTTAAAATTATTCGATCCAGTAAGAAAAAGTTATACTCACTGCAAATCCAAAAATTTCGACTCCACGCAAGTATTGCAAACTTTACAGTGACAATGACAAAATATGTATTCACTCAGTTACATCATCGCGGTTTGTTTTCATGTTGATTCGTGGAAGGCAGCGGCGATACTATATTGCCATAGCAATATCGATATTCCCAGTAGGTATCGCTATTGACATATTCCGATTCTCACAAACACATATGATCGTGGATTTTTGTTGATTGTTTGTCAAATTGTGAATACTGTTAGTTACTTCGTGTGACAGCTTGAACACCTAAGGTTTTCCTTTGATATAATTGTAATATGAAAGAGAGTCATTATTATTCAAACTGAATCGTAGTCTGAACATTGTACAGGACGAAAAAAAAATTGATTCAAGTGTTCGTTACCTTCAAAAGTTGTGCAACTCGGAAACACAAATATTTACACAAACTAGGCGCAAATCCTTCATTTGAGGCAGTATTGATTGCAATATTTAATTTCCTGAATATACGGTCCGATCAACAATAAAATTCTAATAGCAACTGATAAATATCGAATTGATTAACGGACTTGTACTTTATCTGTTGACACAAAAAGACATCTGAACGTTAACTATTCAATGTTTTAAACTTAATGATTTTGAGTCGGAAATCAATATATTTGAATTTACTAAATATTTCACATACCACGCAGAAGGTGGTATGGCTAAGTTGAAATTTTTTGATTGGACACACGATTATGTATTTGAAAATTTCAACAATAAAATCGTAACAATGTCACTTTTACATGTAGAATTAAACCTACGTGAGAGGTGCTAACCTTAACCCCAAAAAATATATAACAAATTATTTCCAAGATTTCTGAGTGGAAACAAATTCAAAGACGAGACATTTCTGACGCTTGAATTCTTACGTTATTCCTTAGGAGAGTTACGTACGAGTCATTTCAATTCACAGTCATCCTTAATCTGTCTTATTGCATTATGAATCTTATGCAACAATCATTTTATCATTATTGGTGTAATTGTATTTGTGGTCATGTTAGACATAATTGAGTAGTAAATAAGAGTTAATGTAAAACTGTTAGAATCAGCAATGAGAAAGTATGTGTCCTTAAAAGTGAATACATTATACAGTTGCGTATACATTTCAATAGATAAGCAGAAATTATATTTATAAGTTTTATGTAGATACCAGTACTTTGATCTCCATAGTCGGTGATGTATATTTATAATTCACTTGCCTCGTGATAAAATTAATCAATAAAATGTTTGTTCTGCAATGTAAAGCATAAACAAGTTACTTTTCGCCCCAAGGGTTTGTATGCTAGGCAATGAATTTTATCTCCTCTCAGATGACACAGTAGTTTTACGGTCGGTTCATCATTATTAACTTAAGATACTATTTTTCAAAAAAATGGGGAGTCGATATTGTTATAAATCCTTTGAGTTCGAAGATGACCATGAAATCACTAACTGGTTTGGTTTCTGTGAGTATGTGGGTGGCTGATCAGGACAATTTGTGCTCTGAACTATCTGTGGCACTTGGAGTTGCTTGGTCAATAAAGGACATGCTGCAGTTCTGAGATTTACGCTGCTCGCGCTTCTGTACTGCCTCTGCAGTTCTCCTCAGTTGAAAGTATGTAGCTTCAGTATGGATGAGACTGCGCCAGGTGGAGCGATCCTGTGCAAGATCTTCCCAAGACTCGGGGTCAATGTTGAAGTGTTTAAAGGATGACTTGAGGGAATCTTTGAAGCCTTTCTTCTGACCACCCTGAGATCGCTTTCCCTTCTTCAGCTCGCCGTAGAAGATCTTTGTTTAGTCGCTCTTCTGACATCCTGGTGACGTGGCCTGCCTATCTCATCTGTGATTTCATCAGCAGTGTGGATGCTTGGAATGCCTGCCCGTGAGAAAACCTCGGTGTCTGGGACCCTGTCATACCATCTTATCCTCATCAGTTTTCTCAGGCAGCTCATGTGAAAGTGGTTCAGCTTCTTGTCATGGCGTCTGTACACCGTCTAGGTTTCGCATGCATACAACAGGGTCTGCAACACAATGGCTTTGTAGACCTTCAGTTTTGTTTGCAGACTGATGCCTATGCGCTCCCACACATGTGCGCATAGTCTGACAAAGGCCACAATTGCTTTAGCAATTCTGGCGTTGGTTTCATCATTGATGTGGACTGCACGTGAGAGTGTACTGCTGAGATAGGTGAACTTGTTCACTGCCAGGAGAGTTTGGCCACTTACTGTGATGGTAGGCTCTTCGTAAGGCTTTCCTGATGACGGCTGGTGCATCACCTCTCTCTTCTTGATACTGATTGTGAGATCAAAAGTGTCACCAGCTGAAAATAAATGGTCCAGAATCAGATTTAGCATTCAGGAAACAGTCGTCAGCAAATAGGAGATCACGGACAGTCACTTCCTGTAACTTCGTCCTTGCCCGTAGTCTCCTCAGATTGAACAGCTTGCTATCATCTGGTATCTATTGTTGATCCCAGTATCATAGTCACGGAAGGCATCAGTAAGCACGGCAGAGAACATCATACTGAAGGGGTTTGGGGCCAACACACAGCCTTGTTTGACTCCATTGGTGACTGGGAATGATTCAGATAACTCAGCATTGTCCACGACACGAGCGAGCATGCCATCATGGTAATTCCCGAACCATTACGATGAATTTTTCTGTGCAACCAAATTTTGCCATGATCTTCCAGATGTCCCCACGACTGACTGTGTCAAAGGGTTTTGTCCGGTCGATGATTATCGTGTACAGGTTGGAGTTCTGTTACTGGCATTTTTCCTTGAGTTGACCAGCTGCAAACACCATGTCTGTAGCCCCTCGTCCTTTCCTGAAGCCACACTGACTCTCAGACTGGAGCCCTTGATATATGTGATGCACACAGCGATTCAGCAGAATTCTGGCGAGGATTTTGCCGGCTACTGACAGCAAAGAGATGCCTCGATGGTTGTCGCAGCACTGTCTGTTACCTTTCCGCATGTACAAGTGGACAATGGATGCATCCTTGTACTCCTGGGGTATAGTTCCTTGAGTCCACACTGACTGGAAGAGTTCAGTCACTTTCTGTGCCATGTGCGAGCCTCCGGCTTTGTAGACTGCTGCTGGTATAGCATCTGCTTCAGGTGCTTTGCCATTTGACAGCAGGTCAATTGCTCTCTCGGTTTCAGTTAGCGTTGGACGATCAGCATGTGATATATTGCTTTTCACTTGGGGAAGTCGATCAATTACCTCCTCATTGATAGTTGATTGTTGATTGAGGATGTTATTGAAGTGTTCTGTGCATCTTTGTAGTATCTTTTCTTTGTCAGTGAGCAGTGTGGTACTGTCATCACTCAGGATTGCTAAGCTGAATCTGGATATTGAGCACGGAGACAATTAGCTGGTGGTCAGTTCAGCATTCTGCACTTCTCGTGGCCTTCGTCACTCAGACATCCTGACTGTCTCTTCTCCTGACGACGACGTAGCCAATGAGATGCCAGTGCTTGGAGCGTGGCTGCATCCAACACGTCTTGATGCGGTTTGGCAGGCGGAAGACTTTGTTGCTGATAAGGATGTCGTGTTCAGCGTATTTCATCATAAGGAGGAGTCCGTTGTTGTTGCATTTGCCAATGCCATTTTTGCCAATGACACCTGACTATGTCTGGTGATATGTGCCAAATCTAGCATTGAAATCTCCGAGGATGATAAGTTTGTCTGCCTTCGGTACTTCTGCGATAAGAGACTCCAGGCCTTCATAATATTTGTCTTTGATCTCATCTGGGTTGGTCATGGTGAGTGCATAGGCGCTTATGATATCTGCATTGCTTTTTTCCAGACAGTGGGAGTCTCATTTGCATTAGTCTGTCATTCGTGCCCTTTGGGAGATTTGTGAGCGTGCGGACTAGCTGTGATTGGACGGCAAACCCAATACACCAGCTTCACGTCGCTCTTCTTTATTTCTGCCATTCCAGAAGACAGTGTGGCCGTCTCCTACTTCGGTGAGTTGTCATTCCTCGGCTAGGCGAGTTTCACTCAGGGCTGCTATCTGGATGTTGAATCTGGCCAGTTCTCTACCAACTAGAGCTGTTCTTCTCTCTGGTCTATCTGTGGATGTACTGTCCATTAGTATGCACACATTCCAGGCACCGATGGTGAGTTGCGTCACCTTTGTCTTCTTATTAGCTTTTCAACTGCTAAGGTGGGATTCCCGTCAGCCACGGTATGCTAACCAGAGTTAAGGCGAAGAAGGCAATGTTTAGGGCACCTTTTCTATCCCCTTTCTCATGCTACAAAGATGAGCAGTGTGATCCTAAAAAGGGCTGCTCAGTCGCCCAGGGGGGTGCCGAGTTCCACTGCTGCTTCGGTCCAGTGAAAAGCGACCCTATGCCTGAGCCGCCTGTGTGCAGATCTGCAGATACAGCTCACAGTGTATCCACACCTGCTGCTTTCCTGCTCGCCCGTCGCCACAGGACTTGAAGGTATCTGGTGGGACGGGGGGAGAAGAATGATGTCATGACTGGCGCGTGAGTTGGATTTAAGTGAGGGAAAGTTGCGCAGAGTCACCCTCACTCTCTCGTCCAGACCTGTCTGAATCCAGTGGCGCGACAATGTCGAGACGTCTGGAAACAAGTCCGGATGCAATGGATGGCCATCAGGCCTATTGCACCTGAGCTGATGCCCTGCGCTGTCCACACAGCTCTTGCCATCTACCTTCACAGCCGGGGGATAAGCATGTCTGCTCGGCTTCTTGATCGACCAGAGAGGACTTTCCAGAGGGAGCCAGGTGTAGCTGTCCATTCTGGGTCAACAGTCACATGTAGTACCGTCTACTGTTACTTACGGTAGCAACAATGTTAACACAAGTGCCGTTAAAGCCAACAAAAACAAACTCATTGTTATTATGTTAATGAAGCTGGGCTTTATATGTTGTGGTCATTGATGCGCCCACCGCCAAAGAATCTGTGATGGAAGTTTAAGCGAGCAACATGCTGTCCAGTTTTATAAAATACTCTATTTTCTTCGCTTCTTCTGATCGTAATTTTATTGATAAATCAGTTTGGAAATATAGCTTAATTAAAGATGTGCTAATAATTGGAGCAATCCTTGTGCGTGTTTTGCAAGTTGTGTATTCATACTCCTTTCTACCCCGATACGATCTACATAGCATTCAAGTGTTATTTGTTATTCACCTGTTAGGTTGCTTGCCTTAAGTACAAGATTGCAATAACTGAAGGAAGTACGAGAGAAAAGGGTGGAGACGGAGGAATGTAAAATCTCCGAACTGTCGGTAAAATTGGCTGAATTTTCTGAAACAGTTGCTGACTATTGCACCTACGCTTAGTGTGTGCAAGGTCATATTTATTGTTCTAGTTTTCCGGTGGCTTTTGCTATGTTTGAAGTGAAATCAGAGAAAAGAAGCAAAATACACTTACTGAGTGCACACATTTTGGCTTAAAGGCTTAAGTTCAAAACTGGTCGGTCGTTAGCAGGTGGTGGATAGCCTTTGCTACATATGAATTATGATTGGTCGAGTAGGTGGGACTTAGTTATCGAACCACATCGAATCAAGAAAACAACTATTGATCAGTCTCGTGGTGTACTGAATATCCCCTAATTAGTCCCCTTCTATAGCCAATTAACACTGACGGGTGGTCAGTTAGGTGTTATGCTTCACCTGTCAACCACTGTCCAGGTAGTTTGCTATGTCAAACTGCCGATCATATCACAATAAGAAGTTTATTGGTGTGCATCTTGTCAGATACACAATCAACACCTGGTTTTATTGGGCAAAACTCGATTTAAGTTCTTAAGTTTTTCTCAGAATCCTCAATACACGAGTAGACCTTACTTACTGGGGTGGACTCAGATATGAAGGACTTTTTGATTTTCACAACAAGAAGGTGTTTTCTGGATGAAAAATAAAATAAAATTCCTTAGGTTTTTTTTTTTTTTTTTTTTTTGTTTGTCGTTTGAACCAATGAAGTTGTTTCATATATTCTGATATAAAGAGAAGAAGAAAGAAGATGAGGTTTGTGATCATAATTTTCCAGAAATTACGAGCAGATATTTTTCACCAAAAAGACGAAATAAGTTTATAAGATTCCTTGAATTTTCAAACGCTAATGTCCGTTTGAAAGTAAAGTAATCAATTTATCTAAAGCCAGTACTTAACTGCACACATAATACAATGTATTAGCAAATTAGTAATACTTTTACGACAGTCATTACAGTCGAGTACGTTGAGGTGATTCTTCATTTAACTGCGATGAAAGCGCAGTCTCTATCATATAGAATAAGACACCATCTCATATGTTGCAATATTGTGCTACGGCATTTTACACAAATGCTTTCGCTTCAAAAATTAACTTCAGATTATGAAAGAAAAATAACTATTTTTTGGTGTAACCTACGAATGTAATTACGGGAGATGCCAATGCCCCCCCCCTCCCCTTGCCACACATCCCACCCCTGCGGACGATAATGGCTCTGAAGTTTTTATAATCTTCCAACTAGTAGCGAATTGGCTGTTATTATCAGCCATATACTTTTTATCGTTTGTGTTAGAAACATGACTTTGCCGCAAAGGAAGTTCATCGTTCGTGGCAATACATCTTTTTCGAGTACCTGTCTCTTTGTAATGACTGGAACATATCGCCCTGATCGCTCTTAACTAAGAAATAAAGTTACTGTCATTACACAAAGTAGAACAAATGAGGTTAATTCAAGATTTCTGTAGAGTTGCACTCGAGGAGCAAACCTCTTAAATTCCCAGAGCTTTTAAAGTAAAGCTTCGTTGTTACTGGCCTTTAGTTAAACAATTATATTAAAGCAAAATGTGGAACAGCCGTTCATAAAAAAGACCATAAATAATGACTGTGGTGAGTAGTCATCTGTGGAAACCTTGGCAATTTTATAAATTATACAATGGCTTGTTAATAATGGAACGTTCATTGTACCAAAAACGCGCAATTCAGCGTATGATACCCTGCTGTCTGATATAAAGAAGAAGGAATAATATACGAAAACAGACATTAACAAAAATGACTCATATGAGCCTAGCAACAACTTGACTTTGTGAAGGGGACTTTCTCTCTCCACATCCACTTCATCGTAGTCAAAAACATATATACGAAGAGTTTGGTTAACTGAGATATGAATCGAGTAGAAAAAGTCATAAATCTTTAACTCGGTTAGAAGCTTTTTGTTTTAGCAACGAAAAATAAAATTCAGGCATAAACTTACAGGTCATTTGCTTCTTGTAGTTATATTATAAGCCTTCTATGTACAAGGAAGAAAAAGGAAATAAACATATTTTAAAACACATTTAGATGCTGAAATAAATTGGATATCAATACCTTCAATCGTCGAACACCCAGTGTGACAATCGCGTATTAAATTACACGTGTGTGTGTGTGTGTGTGTGTGTGTGTGTGTGTGTGTCCTGCATTTGACAATAAAATTAACAAATGTGGAGGCTATAAAACCTTTTGCGCAGAATGCTAACAACATTTTTTTAATTCTGGGCTGCAGTATTTGTTTGTGTTAAAAAAATTACTATATAACCTCTAGGCCTGGTCATATTATGGATGGATTACAAATTCTGACATGGAATGTTTGTGGACTTACCACTGCATAGAAAGAATTAAAGAACTTTTGTGATTTTTTGTATCAAAATATGATATAATTTGCTTATTAGACACATGGTCTACAAAAACTTCTAAGTTAAATTTAGCAGGGTATAAACATATTCATTGTTATAAAAAGTAAATTCATAAAAAGACAGGCGTAATAGGGGAGTGCTTATAAAGAAAAATGAAAAAATAGTATCAAGCTAATACATTCAAAAGGAGATATTTATGCCTGTTGCAAATTAGGTAAAGTTACTTGTAATCTTCAAAATGATATCCTTATTTGTTTTCTCTATTTGTCACCAGAGGGATCAAGAACATATAGCTTGTTAACAACAAATATATTTGATGAAATACAGAATAATGTAAATAAGTACAAATCTGAAGGCTATGATATTATACTTACTGGCAAATTTAAATGCCAGAACTGCTTCAAAACCTGATTTTATTGCAAATGATAGCCCCGTACCTATAGAAAACCATATTGATTTTGATATTGATACTAATATCAGAGTTTATATGGACAAAGGTAAAAATGCATTGGGAAATTGTTTGCTTAATTTGTGTAAAGCAACTGGATCGAGAATACATCATAGTAGACCTTTTAGGGATCTTGAGATTGGCAAATTTAACTGTACAGGTCCTTATGGATGTAGTATAGACTATATTTTACATTTTTTATTGTACTGCTGCATAACTTTCAGATTTTTATGTCCACGATAGTACAACTCATTCTGATTATTCACCATTAGAGTTTGCTTTAAAATGTAGTGCTGACTATACTAAAATTAGGTACAAATGGGATTCGCAACTTGCTGCGTCATTTCTTCAAGATTTAGAAAATAACCAGGCCCCTTTTGACAACTATAAAGTAAATATTCATGTTCATGATCCTGGTAGTATAGATATAACTTTGAGAGAGTTTACGGATATCTTGAATGTCCCTGGAAAAGCGTATTTTGAGAAGTCCTATAGAGATAAAGTCGGTAGTGTTTATTTTCCCGAATATAGTGTTACACGCAAGAGTTCTCAGTACCATGCGAAAAAAAAAAAAAAAAAAAAAAACACCTGGGTGAGTCTGGCTTGAGGCCCAATGTTTCCCCTATTTCCAAGGCCCTCAAGACAACAGTCGTTGTCAACTGAAGGGTTCTTAAACGCGCAAATACTACAGTAATTTTCCTCTGATCATCTAATGACCACATATCACAAAACTCTAAATTCACACTTGCATGTTTTTTTTCTTCTTTCACATTTGTATGACTCATAAGTAAGCCTTTCCAAGCCTAAGTTTAGTACTTCACGCTGTGCCCCACGTGACATGACCCAAACACCTAACACAAAAAAGTATTCCTATCTCAAATTACTAAACACGTATACCTAAAAATATCCAGAGAATTCCTTATGTTCAGAAATTAGGTAGGGTCCATTTTAAGAAACTAATCCATGCTACCATAAAGTCTCGTGAATACTGTACATTATGGCGTCTGTTTCTAGAAACTGATAATAATCTGAGACTTGAAACTGGGAGATATGGAAACAATAGAATCGATAGAAGTGAAAGATACCGTATGCTTTGTGACAACCATGATGATGAATATCATTTGTTTAGTATGCCATGTATATACTAACTTACGTGTAAACTTAATTTAAAAAGTACTTCTGGAACAAACCGTCCATATATAAGTATATTAAATTGTTAACTTCTAGTAATAAGAAAACAATATGTTCACTAGCAAAATTTGTTTATGAAGCGTTTAAAATAAGAGATAGACTATTATTTTTACAGTAATTTGTAATAAAGATTGCTTATATTTGTCTATTGTAATAAAGATTGCTCATATTTGTCTATTGTAATAAAGATTGCTTATATTTGTCTGTTATAATAAAGATTGCTTATATTTGTCTGTTATAATAAAGATTGCTTATATTTGTCGATTGTAATAAAGATTGCTTATACTTGTCTATTGTAATAAAGATTGCTTATACTTGTCTATTGTAATAAAGATTGCTTATATTTGTCTATTGTAATAAAGATTGCTCATATTTGTCTGTTATTATAAAGATTGCTTATATTTGTCTGTTGTAATAAAGATTGCTTATATTTGTCTATTGTAATATAGATTGCTTATATTTGTCTATTGTAATAAAGATTGCTTATATTTGTCTATTGTAATAAAGATTGCTTATATTTGTCTATTGTCTCCTTACCAGCTATTGGCGATTACCTTTTCTGGGTTTCTGTTTAAAATTGTACGTATACCATTTGTTAAACACGCAATATTTGTAGCATGAATATGAACATGCTTATAAAAAATAAACTATTGAATTGAATCGAAATATCATATTTTATGAGGCTTGTAAAATGTTGCAAGATCTGTCTATGACTTTTCGAGCTCTTCGAGTGCCGTTGAAGTTAAAGATCCTCTATTAATATATCTGTGTCATAGCTACAACATTTTCAAACAATAAGCCATATGTTTATTAATGCACTTGAATTACGTGAATGATCACAAAAAGACTTAAGTATTTGCAGAACATAAAGGGGTCTGTTATTTTTACTTCCTGTACCTTTTCAACCTGCTGGCCAACGTGAAACTCTGAAGACATTTTCGAAACCAATTGGAAGTTAGTTCAACACTGCTAAATAAAATTTGTGACGCCTGCTGAGCGAAAGATTGGAAAAGTAATCAGTTACATTTTGGCTCCATTAGAAGGCAAGTAATGCTGATTAAACCAGAAAACAACACACACACACACACACCCCCCCAAGAGAGAGAGAGAGAGAGAGAGAGAGAGAGAGAGAGAGAGAGAGAGAGAGAGAGAGAGAGAGAGAGAGAGAGAGAGACTGAGCATTCCTAATGATGTGTTTCATTTTCCATATTTTTTTTTCTCTCCGCAAATTGAAACAAACTGAGAGAAAATGCAAACTCTTTTCAGCGTCCTGGTACTTTACGTTAGAACAAGCACGCATTTTGTAAACAGTTGTGACAGTTCCTAAACACGCATTTTGTAAACAGTTGTGACAGTTCCTAAACATGAAATAGAGTTAATTGGCTTTGCTTGGCATTTTTACAAAGTTTTGTTTACGCCACCTTGAAAATGGTCTGGGTAAATTACAAAAATCTGCCACAGTTTATGTTAACATAAGTTTCCTTTAGTTAAATATATGTTATATTACTGCATGTTGTGACAATGAATTTGTAGTCAAGTTGATGTTATATTACTGTATGTTGTGACAATGAATATTTGTAGTCAAGTATATGTTATATTACTGTAGTCAAGTATATGAATATTTGTAGTCAAGTATATGTTATATTACTGCATGTTGTGACAATGAATTTGTAGTCAAGTATATGTTATATTACTGCATGTTGTGACAATGAATTTGTAGTCAAGTATATGTTATATTACTGCATGCTGTGACAATGAATTTGTAGTCAAGTATATGTTATATTACTGCATGCTGTGACAATGAATTTGTAGTCAAGTATATGTTATATTACTGCATGTTGTGACAATGAATTTGTAGTCAAGTATATGTTATATTACTGCATGTTGTGACAATCAATATTTGTAGTCAAGTATATGTTATATTACTGCATGTTGTGACAATCAATATTTGTAGTCAAGTATATGTTATGTTACTGCATGCTGTGACAATGAATATTTGTAGTCAATTATATGCTATGTTACTGCATGCTGTGACAATGAATATTTGTAGTCAAGTATATGTTATGTTACTGTATGTTGTGACAATGAATATTTGTAGTCAAGTATATGTTATATTACTCCATGTTGTGACAATGAATATTTGTAGTCAAGTATATGTTATATTACTGTATGTTGTGACAATGAATATTTGTAGTCAAGTATATGTTATATTACTGTATGTTGTGACAATGAATATTTGTAGTCAAGTGTATGTTATATTACTGTAGTCAAGTATATGTTTTATTACTGTAGTCAAGTATATGTTATATTACTGTAGTCAAGTATGTGTTATATTACTGTAGTCAAGTATATGTTATATTACTGTAGTCAAGTATATGTTATATTACTGCATGTTGTGACAATGAATATTTGTAGTCAAGTATATGTTATATTACTGCATGTTGTGACAATGAATATTTGTAGTCAAGTATATGTTATATTACTGTAGTCAAGTATATGTTATATTACTGTAGTCAAGTATATGTTATATTACTGCATGTTGTGACAATGAATATTTTTAGTCAAGTATATGTTATATTACTGTAGACAAGTATATGTTATATTACTGTAGTCAAGTATATGTTATATTACTGCATGTTGTGACAATGAATATTTGTAGTCAAGCATATGTTATATTACTGTAGTCAAGTATGTTATATTAGTGTATGTTGTGACAATGAATATTTGTAGTCAAGTATATGTTATATTACTGTATGTTGTGACAATGAATGACTGAATATTTTTACAACATAGTTTTATGGACTCTCGTAATAAATTTTTCAAAATCCAGTGGAAAATCTTCATGAAAACAAAGTTGCTTTTGAAATAGATAGTGCAAATATATTAAAATCTCCATAATTAAATAATATATCAATTATACACTCTATAAAAACTTTTCTACTATAATATACTATAATCAGACTTTTATTATTCTGTGACCTGGCCAGGACTTTGGATCCTCCCAAATTCAATTCTTATCCTACCACCAAATCACTGCCAAAGCATACACTAGTTAACATGTATCTGAAGTTCATATTGTTATTAATATCATACAATTACTGAAGATACATATGTTTTCAATATATTATGTAGGAAAAAAACATGGACCTACAGAGAAATAGGTAAGTAATAGGCATAGATGAGTATTAATCGATCAAAGAGAGCACTATTATGTCAATTAATATAAGGATATCACCGGAATTCTACTAACCCTTACAAGAAATAAATATATACATTTTCTAAAAACTTGAAAGGATATCTTTAGATTAATTTATCTATAAAATAATCTTTACTGGCATAAGACTATTTTTATTATACTTTCAAGACCAGTTTTGCATTCTTTAATTACCGAATCATACCGTTCTGATAACAGTTTTATGTAATCTTTTCAGTAATTGCTGAAGATCTCATATTCAAAGTCCCTGTTCTTCTCTGATCCAGCCGTTATGCTTTTTCAGTCTTTTGGATGCTGTATTTATTTGGCGAACAGATTAATCTACCGTTTGGACTCGCTTGTAAGTCGAATCCAACTACAAACTTCAATGATCCAGGTCTGCTGTTGTATAATGCGCCGGCAGAGCTGGGTCAATCTAGCTTGTTATCACTAATCAGTAGAATAAACAACATAGACCCTGATCTGCCGTCGCATAATGCGCCAGCAGATCAGGTGGGTTTTTTTTGGTGGGGTGTTTTGAGGGGAGAGGGTTGCAGTTGGATCCGACTTATACGCGTGTATATGGTATACGTCAAGACTAGGCAAAAATGTCATAAATTACTTCACGAATTTGCTCAGAAGACGCTTTATCTTTGTATTATGTACTCACGTCATGTACTCACGTCATGTTTTTGTTTGTTTTGTTTTCTAATCAATGCATTAAATTTTTTACATCCCCTTCTTGGTACAACTATGCAAGACATTCGTGAGAAAAAAAATCAGGAAGGATAAAAACACAGAGTTCTGACGTAAAAATGCCACAGTTACATAAGAATAGAGCTTGCCTCCACATGTGCACACATCGCTAGGTGGCAGTCCGATATACTAACTGAGAACAAAGCGCATGTTTGGGAGAGGATCTGCCAGTCATCTGCTTAGGAGTTACATTTAAGACAAAACGTTATTTGAAATAAGAATCAAAATGGTACTTTAGAAAAGAGGACGCGAGTGAAATAGTGCATGAAACATAACTTTCAACCAAAAAATATGCGTTCTTTTCTTCTGTCACTTTTATAATTGGATACGAATTTAAAGATATGTGCTAAGAATGAACCAAGAGGAAATTCTATTGAAAAATGTATTGTCTGGTGCGCCTGTAAAGTACATAATCCCAAAACTTGGCATAACCAGTTTAGCAAGAAACATAGGCTATTACAACCAAGATTTACTTTTCGTGGATGTTAAGATAAGTGATAAATGTGAATGCAGACATGAAATTGCATGACCATACATGCAACAGTGTCTAGGAAACTGAGCTACAAGCGATAAAGAGTGCATGGCGTACTTTGCCAAAGCAATTATGATCGCTGTGTATATCTAACTACAATATGAGAGAGAGAGAGAGAGAGAGAGAGAGAGAGAGAGAGAGAGAGAGAGAGAGAGAGAGAGAGAGACAGACAGACAGACAGACAGACAAGACAGACAGACAGACAGAGACAGAGAATGATGACGTTATAGCGTACACTTTCACTCGGTAACACACTGAATGAACACTGCGATACCAGTACACAATAAATGACTTACTTTATCTATTGCTCTAAACATTGAGGATCAAAACTGCTTTACTCCTTGGAGAATACATTGCTGTGCATTAAAACGATTTCATCCCATCGGCGACAGCAGTAAATAGTCTTTTATTATCACAGAAAAAATAATGTGAAAGCATCTCGAGGTCTACCTGCTTTCATGTCTCCGGCTACACATTGAGGTATCACGTGACCATATTTCTCGTAGTCATTCTCTATTTTTAGCTGGGGAAACCCCTATGCATGTCTAAACTGGACCTTCTTTCAACGCGAATGTCGGCCTTTTTACAATGAATACAATCTCAATTTCACGATTTTTTGACAGTTTGAATCAAACAGAAAATACAAATTTAAAGTAAAATGTATTAAAATTTATAAAACAGTGCTTCTTCAAGAGTCGCCCCTAATTTAACATTATTAATTAAAATTTGCAAACATCTATTTTGAACCGACCCTTGAAAGTGTTCGATATTTTTGCGCAGACACTATAAAATCCATGTCTAACTGAAGAAGAATGTCCATGGAGCATATAAGATCACTTTATTTGAAACAAATTATTGTTAGTTTCCTTTTAGAGCAGTGGTTCGCAACCTTTTTTGCTGCGACCCTAAACTGGCCACCAACAGGAACTCGCGACCCTCAGGCTTATGATATGATTTCTTCTGATAACTCTTCGCGACCCTACTGAGGACCTCCTGTTATGTATGATGTTTATATACTTAAAATTTGTCTATGATTGTAAGTTGTATGGTTATTTGAAAATACATACTTAACTTTGCTCCAGTTGTTTACATAGTATTTTCATAGGCGTTTCGCAAAAAGACTTTTGTGACGTGTGTCAGGTAGGCCAGTATTTTCATAGACATTTCGTAATTAGACTTATGTGACATAGGTCATGTAGGCATGTGTAATTATATACAGATTTTGGTAAACAAATTCATTCCTATTCTAGAGTTTCGGTTCTAAAAGATCAGTCTATAAGGAATCTATTTTAGTTGTGTTGTTGAAATGAAATACAATTGAGAGGAATTATTTATTTACAATATTCATTGGAAATATAAAAGTGCCCATTGACTTTTGGATTGATACATGATTTGGGGATTTATTTGAACTCATTCAAATACATTCTGGATTACATCTTTGTGGTACATCAGGACATTCAAGGCTATTGGAATTCATTCGGAACATTCTATTATTTTGGACTTGTGGTCAGGACATTCAGGATTATTTAGAATTTAAGTCACAAATTGTAACTGTCTTTTGAATTTTCACTTTAATTATCTGGAAATAAATTGCTTGTTGATTTTACTTATATTGTTGGTTTCACTTTCTTTCTGTTACATATTTTTAAGACCTAGAGTCGTACGACCCCCACGACCCTGATTTAGGTCGCGACATGAGGATGGGAACTGCTGTTTTAGAGCATGCAAATTTCTTTAAAACTGTTGCTTTTTACGTTTTCGCCGATCCCCTACGCCCTCGCCCTCCCCACTAAGCATGAAATGAGACATGATATCATCGATACAAATAGATTCTTGTCGTGTACACTGCTCTTTAACATCGTGAGAGACGGGGACACTATTCTGCTATTATAACAGCTATTTACATCGTACTTGCCTGGCACACCATTCTGCTGTTATGGTATGCCTTTCTTCGTAAAGGTGATAAAGACAGTTCAATAAGGAAGTACTCTTTTATTTTAGAAATGTAAAACAGTCCCAAAATACCCATATGTAAAAAACCGATATTATAAAGAGGATGCTCTAACGTTCTATATTAACCTCTTCTGTTCCCTGCTGTATACATTTATTTAGCATATTTTAGCATTGTCTTGCAATTACCAAGGTTTCCTATACCATGTACAAAAGTATAACAGTATGAATGAAACCCAAATTAAATTTACCAAATGAATTTCTATTCTGGTAAGGACAACATTTGCAGCTTAGAATTATTCTAGATATATCCATAACAATGTTCGCTGAAATGTTCCTTTTGGCTTGAATAGCAAAACATCTGTTAAATATATTTTGTAATGCTCAATAATTTCCTACTCTATGCCCTTTCGTTATTTTCTTTTTTTATTAATTAGCCATTGGTCATGTTCGCGAGCTATTTAAATATGCACAACTGAATTTGCTTCGGATTTGTTGTTCGCTCTTTCCTTTAAACATTTCTCAGCAATTTATCTACTGCCGGGTAATCGGTTCAATACGTAACTTTTTAGTATTCAATACGTTACTTTTTAGTATTCTATACGTTACTTTTTAGTATTCAATACGGTACTTTTTAGTATTCAATACGTTACTTTTTAGTGTTCAATACGTTACTTTTTAGTATTCAATACGTTACTTTTTAGTATTCAATACGTTACTTTTTAGTATTCAATACGTTACTTTTTAGTATTCAATACGTTACTTGTTAGTGTTCAATACGTTACTTTTTAGTATTCAATACGTTACTTGTTAGTGTTCAATACGTTACTTTTTAGTATTCAATACGTTACTTTTTAGTGTTCAATACGTTACTTTTTAGTATTCAATACGTTACTTTTTAGTGTTCAATACGTTACTTTTTAGTGTTCAATACGTTACTTTTTAGTATTCAATACGTTACTTTCTAGTGTTCAATACGTTACTTTCTAGTGTTCAATACGTTACTTTCTAGTGTGCAATACGTTACTTTTTAGTGTTCAATACGTTACTTTTTAGTATTCAATACGTTACTTTCTAGTGTTCAATACGTTACTTTCTAGTGTTCAATACGTTACTTTTTAGTATTCAATACGTTACTTTTTAGTGTTCAATACGTTACTTTTTAGTATTCTACAGTTACCTACATACCTGCTTATATGTCGAGTCCAATTGCAAACTGCACAGACCCATATATGCTGTCGTATAATGCGCTAGCACATCTGGGTCTATGCAGTTTTTTAGGAGTAATCACTAAAACAAACAACATAGACTCTGGTCTGCCGGCGCATTATGCGATGTTAGATAAGGGTCTTTGTTGTTTGCAGTTAGACTCTGATTATCAGCGAGTATATTGGTAGTTATAAAAATACAGTAAGCTTTCACCATTAACACTAATACTTACAAAGCATGGAATGCAAATGATGACCATCATGTTATACTCGTCAAATCAAAAAGCTGTGTCTATCAAGACTCCAAGAAGCTGAGCTTACGATTTATAAAACAATCCCTCTCTTTCATTTTATTATCTCTCGTTGCATAGACGTGCACATGCCGTTTATGATATCTGATGAAATCATGATAACCTTTACAACGCATTAAAACCTTAGCAGCAAAAAAGAAGAACAAAAAAATTTAAAAAAAATATTAGTATGCGAAGATATGACAAACTCCAACTCTTTATAAGCAATTGTCAGCTGTTCGTGTAAACTTCTTGCTTGTCAGTAAAATGAAAGATCACTCACCACGCTTCTCTTGTCAGAAATTTATAACAGTCTAGAATTAATAATAGAAGAATAATTTCCTTGGTTAAAATGAAGTACAAAGAAAATTAGTGCTGGGTGGGAAAAGGGAGAATGTTCTTTGGGTTGTCAACAAATCTTTAAGTGCACACTCAAAGAATTCCTAAATCACGTGACATTCTGGCATTTATAGATTTAAGTTAAAACACAGAGAGGGAAGAAATTGGAATGTTTGGAATCTCCGTCATTGTTCTTAATAATAGCTTCAGGTATTTTAAGGTAATCCGCTTCTGTAAAATCAGCACTTTCTGCGCAGTTTTCGTTTACTGCGCAGTTCGATTTACTGCGCGGTTTTAAAATGACCATTACATTATAACGTCATGGATATGACGTCACTATTTACCTATGTGCATTGTAGTGCTATGAACACTGAGAAAAATTAAACGCAAAATGACTTAGCTACGAATTCCGTCTCTTACTAAAAATTAAAAGGAAAAATTAATATTCAGTTTTAATAACCGCAATAATAGTCGTGCGGAAGAAAATGATAACATCAACGAAAAGTATTCTAGTTCTTTTGGAAATCTTTAGCAATGTGTGGCCAAATAAATCGGTTGCGCTGGCTTTCTGTTGCGGAACACCGATATGATCTCCAAAAAATGTTCATACTGAAAAAATTTCTGTCACCAACATATCATTTTCTTTGTGTATTTGATAAGAGGCGGCTATGTTCTTGAAACTGTGCAAATATTATTAAATATTACGTACTAATTAAGCTATTATTGTATTGACAATTTGTGACAGGATAGTTTTTCCAATACTTTTTTACGTGATGACCCTTACCTGGGAACAGATATTTAACTAAGAGTAACGCAAGAAATACACATCAACCTTAAATATTTTACGTTGTTTTGCTTGGACCCTTCCCTAAGTAACATTTTTTTAAAAAAAAGGTAAATACTCTAATATTTCACAAGCGATCAAATCAACGGTTATTGCCCAGCTCGAAACTGGCGTCATTATCATTATTACGTCAGCGTATTAACGTCACTTCTAACCTCTTTTAAGCATAGTGCAATGAATTCCGAGTGACATTTGACGTACTATGATAATATTGCGACTTGAAGTAATAGGCTTCGAAGTTTAAGCAACCTCTTACAATTTATTGCTCGTTAAATCAAAAAAAATCTATACCGTATGTACTCGCTTATAAGTAGGATCCAAATGAAAAATGAATATACCCAAATATGCCGTCGCATAATGTGCCATCAGATCTGGATCAATGTAGTTTGCTAGAACTAATCAGTAGAACACACAACATAGACCATGATCTGCCGTTGCATAATGCGCCGGTAGAAGATCAGGATCTATGTTGTTTGCGGTTAGTCACAACTTATGCGCGAGTTCAAATGGTATGTAATTTCAAGCACTTTTTTATGGATTAGCTCAGTTGGTAGTGCGTCGGACTCGTAATCCAAGGGTCGCGGATGATACAGATTCCACAGCGTTTTTTTCGGTTCATACTTAAATTAACGTAAAATAATAATAAACGGTCAATCCTTTAGCAATTATGGTTCCCACGCATTTCGAATAGTATATATATTACCTATGCAGTGACACAAGGAAAGATCTGCAAAAACTCAAGACTGGTTTTGATAAGTATTTTGGTTTTAAGTGCCTCCCTGCATTAGCTGTTCCCAAAAAATGATCACTTGTTACAACAAAAGAATTTTTGTTAACAACTGAAAATGAACACAATCCAATAACACGGTAAATTTAGGACATAACAGTCATGTATTTGAGAATCTGAGGACGTTAATGGTGGTTTACTGTCGCAAATGAAGTTTTATCGGGGACACACGTCAGCAGAGCCGGTAAAAAGGATATTTGCGACAGTTAAATATCAGAAAGCGCGTTACATTGAAAAGTGTGCTCTAATTATAGGCTAAAAAGCATTTTGTTGTGCTAGACATTTTTTTATAACTGTTCCGAAATAGGGGCCAATAAATAGAAAAATATGGGTATAAATACCATGTCACCAAAGGTCCATAAAAAAAGAGTATTTTTTTTAAAATTCATATAATTTGCTCTGGTTACAGTACAGACATTCTTCTTATGAGATACATGAAGAAAATTTTACGTCTCCTCTGTTACGACTTGATTTGAAATCGTATTGGTAATCTCAGGCAGTCTCGCGCAATTCAGCCGATTAAAGGAAGGTCGTAAATTGCAAATGGTTTTTAAGGTTTTGTTAATTTTTGTGTTAAATCATAATAGTTTCATTGCTAGAGTTTTGTTATTGGTATAATCTGAATTCTATTTCAAATTTTATTCTTCAGCATTTAGAGGCTGGGAACAGACATATCTATCAATGTATGTATGTATGTATGTATGTATGTATGTATGTATGTATGTATGTATGTATGTATGTATGTATGTATGTATGTATGTATGTACACACACACACATATATATATATATATATATATATATATATATATATATATATATATATATATATACACGTGGGTGTGTTTGTATATGTGTGCAGACACAAAACCACCCAGTAATCTGAAACTGTTTTGTAAATCCATGACGCATTTCAACCAATTAAAACGTTTTTATACTGATTTTTTATCCTGATGCAATTTCAAACCAAACAGTATATCTGTGAGAAAAAGATGCTTGGCGGATAATTTCATACATTCAAACCGGATATAGTTCCAGTGAAATTTTATTCACTGACATATAGAAGTTTTTCTAAGAAAATAGGGAAAAAACGTGTGATCATGAGCTCTGTCGTGCTGGTCTTTTTTTTTTTTTTTTTTTTTTGCAATAGTAGACTTAAGTATCTGGATTTATTAGATAATTGATCCCAAACGAAAGCCATCTTTAAAGATTGAATTACATTGTTTTGAAACACCTTTGCATCAAAGACACACCTTTAAAACATTAATATGTCTTCGCTAGTTTGTGACGGCAGTCTTCAAGGTCAACATAATAATTAAAGATATATGTTATTTTAGGATGAAATATTTGATGCATATGGTCCAGTCAAATTAGGATCCGATAAAGCTATCACTTAAGAAACATAAACAAAAAACAAAATATGTCATCTCTTAGCACACAGTTACCTTGGTCAATGTGCTTTTTGATCTCTAGGATCGAAGATGGTAAGCCACTGTCATCACCTTGCAAGCTTTTCAGTAATGATATAAAAATGTAAGGTAGATAACAACTTAGTAATTGCTTTTAGAGACTTTACAGAGCAGAACAGAAATTTCCTGATTTGACGTATGCAAAAAAGCCTATATTAGTACTCAACACAATAAATCTATACATAATGGAATTTATGCATGTACAATACATTGTTGCATAAAAGAATGAATAAATTCATGAATAAAGGCGACAGTAAATCTGTGTACACATAAATCGGAGAGAGAGAGAGAGAGAGAGAGAGAGAGAGAGAGAGAGAGAGAGAGAGAGAAGATAATCTAGGTTGGAATGCAATATACACGTATTTACC
Organism: Margaritifera margaritifera; assembly: GCA_029931535.1. NCBI lineage: Eukaryota > Metazoa > Mollusca > Bivalvia > Unionida > Margaritiferidae > Margaritifera > Margaritifera margaritifera. The sequence goes on from JAQPZY010001656.1 coordinate 2,564,530, forward strand.
TAGTTTTTTTTTAGTTGCTGAATCTTCATTTTTAAATAATTGTAATAGTTTGTACACACTACGTTTCTGACAATAATAAGGATCAATGTAAGATTTTCTAAGTAAGAGATATAGAGGAAAAATTAAGGCAAAATGATATTCATTATCGACATCATTATTTTCATTATTACCTGAAAGTTTATATTTCCTTTCATGACGTTCGTTGGCAACTGGCATAAAAACTGTTCACTGTGGCAAAGTAGTGGCGCCACTAAAGAATATTGCCCCCGGGCGCCTTAGTAGGGGCGCCACTAAAGAATATTGCCCCCGGGCGCCTTAGTAGGGGCGCCACTAAAGAACATTGCCCTGGGGAGCCTCGAACCCTCGGGCCGCCACTGCTTTCTGCAGCTGTCGTTAGCAATTATTCTAAGATAAGAAGTGGTTTCAACTATATCTTTTATATTTTTATGCATATACGAAGTTTTTCGAAGCAAATGCAGAATTCCAGTCAGAATGAAATATGTCTTTTTGTTTTTGGTAAGAAAAGCGTTAACAAGGAAGACATTTGGACTTAATAAGGGTAATATCAAACTTCTCCAAAGCCTGAGATCAGTAGTATCTTTCTCACAGCCTGAGATCAGTAGTATCTTTCTCACAGCCTGAGATCAGTAGTATCTTTCTCACAGTCTGAGATCAGTAGTATCTTTCTCACAGCCTGAGATAAATAGTATCTTTTTCACAGTCTGAGATCAGTAGTATCTTTCTCACAGCCTGAGATAAGTACTATCTTTCTCACAGTCTGAGATCAGTAGTATCTTTTTCACAGTCTCAGATCAGTAGTATCTTTTTCACAGCCCGAGATCAGTGGTATCTTTCTCACGGCCTGAGATCAGTACTATCTTTCTCACAGCCTGTGATCAGTAGTATCTTTCTCACAGCCTGAGATCAGTAGTATCTTTCTCACAACCTGAGATCAGTAGTATCTTTTTCACAGCCTGAGATCAGTAGTATCTTTCTCACAACCTGAGATCGCTAGCATCTTTCTCACAGCCTGAGATCAGTAGTATCTTTTTCACATTAGAAACCCAGTTTTTCTAATTCTTTTCTTCGCAATCGGTAAGCGTTAATTGGTATATTTTAAGAAGAATTAAATTTTCTGTGTTTAGCAATTTCGAGCCAGTACTTAATGATGCGCACATATATATTTACACAAAATGGATATCGTTCCAACTCTCCATATACAAACATATTGTTGGTAGATAGTTCAACATCTAATAACCACTTGCAATATTTTCTATGTACCCGTTCTATATCTTCAGCCTTCAAAAGTCACCAAATTTCGCATTAATAATACAAAATTTTGAATACTAAGGAATGAAATAAATCACACATTATATTCACCGGACATTGTAGATTCTTATTATTATTCAAAAGTACCTTCATTGTTTTGACACCTTTACCAGCAATAGTACCTGTAAACATCGAAACGAGCCTCTACGGGTAAAAACAAGTCCTAAATAATTAAAATTATCCACAATGTCTATAAACACATCTCAATACTTAAATAAAACTAACAGTCTTCTAACTCTCTTGTTAAAAATTAAAACCTTTGTTATATCAATATTTACAAATATATTCCATCTTATACATTATGCATGTAACTTTTCTAAGGATGCTTGTAGACCTTATCATCGTATCATCAGCAGACAATAAAAGTTATAAATAAATGTCTTCTAAAATTATACCCGCATCCAGATTGTTAATATAAAGAGAAAATAGCAATGGAGAGAGTCTTTCTCCTTGAAGAAGCCCAGTTGAACAATTGAAATAGTCTGAATGTGAGTTTAAGTGCTTTACACATGACTGCACTGAGCTGTAAATAGATCTTATTATCGTTACAATTTTCAGTCACTCCGCATTTTACTAGTTTTGCCATAGACTTATTCTTTCTATATAATCAAATGCTTCTTAAAAATCAATTACGGCACAAAAAAGCGTTTTCTTTTCATCGAGAAAGTTTTTGAATAACAAAATTTAATTAAAAAAATGGCGTCTACTGTACTATTCTTCTTCTTAAAACCAAATTGTGCATCAGTAATAATATCATAGTTAATAGCCCAAGAGAAGAGTCTTTGATTTAATATGCAAGTGAAAATTTTTCCTATACAGCTAAGCAATGTTATCCCTATAATTTTTTTCATCGGATGGATCAAAAAATGGTATAATAAGACACTTGTTCCAATTTGAAGGATAAATACCGCTGCTAAATATCATATTAAAAAGTTTTAGCGTGTAATTTGCTAAAAGTGGAAACGACTCATTATTGTATTAACTCAAAACTATGTCAAGACCTGGTGCTTTATTATTGTTGAAATTTTTTACAGCTGAGCTAAGTTCTTCGATTGTAATTGGAGTATCCAACTCTGCAAATATCGGTTCGCTGAAATATTCTGTTCTACATTCGAATTGTATGTTTATATTCTGCTCCAACTGACCAGTATTTATTTCTGGTAAGGTTGTTGCGAGTTTCTTAAAATGTTCATAAATATGACAACAATCATTTGAATAATTACTGAAACGGACTTTTAAAAAGATTCCCAAACTCACGTGGATTTCCTTATCGTAAATCATGCCCTCTGTAACTATTATAGAGTAATTTACACGTTCGGCAGAACATTTTGTATTCTTCTTTCTTCATTATGTAATTCCTTCTATTTACATCAGATTTGAAAGAATTGTAATTAATCAAAGCACTTTCATATAGTTTATTTTTTTCTCTACATTCACCATAAAATCAAGGAGTATTATCTTTAATAGGAACATTAAATTTCCTATTATGAAAATGCACCGTTTTTTTTCAAATATCGATTTGCATTTTTGTGATAAAGAGCGTCAATGTTTGGGCTTTTTCATTGATTATATTTTGGTCTACGAGTCCAGTAGTACTAACATTGATTATATTTTGGTCTACGAGTCCAGTAGTACTAACATTGATTATATTTTGGTCTACGAGTCCAGTAGTACTAACATTGATTATGGTCTACGAGTCCAGTAGTACTAACATTGATTATATTTTGGTCTACGAGTCCAGTAGTACTAACATTAAAGTATTCTTCCAATTCCCCATGTCTCGTTGTATATCAGCAATGAGGATTCCATTTATGTTGTAGGATTCCATTTATGCTGTAGCGTTGTAAAATCCATGTAATTAGACGATCATTTGCGGTTTTTAACCAGACGGACAATGGACTATGATTTGAAAATTCTGTACATCTATGAACTCGGAAGATTTTAACGAAGGAGAAATTATTCTCAGTAATCAAAACATAATCAATGGTACTTTCTCCATTTGTTGTGAAACATGTGTACTGACCTTTGTCAGCATCGTCACCTAATATTCCATTCACAATGCGTATACCGGTGCTCTTACATAAGTCGAGTAGGTGATTTCCAAAAATGTTACAGTTTGGGTCATAATTAGCACGTGGAATCGGAAGATCAGAAGTATTTACCTCGTCATGCGTTATGAAGCTAGTCATTTTCTATGTAATCTGCCTTTAGACCGGCACTACACTTAAGATCACGTGCTACAATCACATTTCCCTTATGCGTGTAATGATTGACTTCCATCTGTAGTTCAATAATTATTTCGAAATTAAGAAGATTATGTACCGGTGATTGTACAGGTGGAATATAAACAAAGCAAATATGAACATCATCATCAAAACCAAAATAACCCATTTATAATCGTAACCAAACAATGCAATCAAAATGACTTTGTACAACTTGTATACTTTTTACCAGACTTTGCCTTGCATATAATACAATACCTCCACTGGCACGTGTTGTCTTTTTCTTAAAAATGTTTATGGGGAAATGATAAATTTGGTAACCATAGAAATTTATGTGAGCATTTTATTTATTCCATGTTTCTAAGAAGCATCTGAAGTCAAATTTGGAAAGAAATTCATTTGACTTGTTTCTTATTTCTCTTCCGTAAGCCCTTCTACATTCCATGTCAATACCTTAACCGATCCGTTTTTCTCTTCGCTCGCCTATTCTGATTGCATCTCTCAAATGACAGGGTCTATCTGATCATCGTCTTCAATGTAATCATGGTGTTCGTTATGTTCTTTGCGTCCTCTGTTTTGGCCGTTGTTGTGCCCGTCTCCTTCTCGATGTTCCCTTTGTGTTAAAATCTTTTCTCTCATTTGAACCGCCGGTAAAATTACCTGTTTTCCAAGTATGAATAGTTTATCCTTCACCAATACCGCCTTCTTTCCCTCCACCTTTGCTTTTTTAAATGTCGTAAATACATTTTTACGTGTTCTATACACTTCTTCGGGAAACTGCTCGCTTATTCCGAAAGGTGTCATCTTAGAATAACCAGCATTTTTTCTCACCTTTTCTCTCTCCAGAAAGTATGCAAACTTTGCAACGATGGGACGAATCTTTCTCGGTGTGAATTTCTAAGTCGACGCGCCCGGTGTAATTTTATTTCTGTTTTTGCATTTTCGGCTTTCAGATTTGTTTCGCAGAATTCCAGAACCATTTCCACGCAGTGTACCTCGCATTGACCGACACTGAAGGTCACTGACCTGACGGCTTAAACATTGACTATTGAGGATCTGATCTGCTTCATGTTCTTAACTATGGTAGTCTGAGTTTATCTCATGTCTTCCAATGTATCACAGGTGAAATGACGACTTACCTCAATGACGCGAACTCTATCGTCAAGTGTAGAAACTTTCACTTAGATTCTGTCCACTTTTAGCTCAATTTTTTTTATAGTTTCTTTAGTCTTTATTCTATTCTAGACAATTTCTGTAAAATTTGCTTAAGTGTGTTATTAATCACCTGCCCACCTTGTCTTGGTGTTTGCATATGTGTACAATCCCCTAACGCGTTTGATCCATGAGCACGGGTAGGTGAGTGTGAGAGTGACTGTAGATGATAGCAATGCAGTGGGATCCCAGGGGGCGGGATATTATATTGGCTGGGAATATTGAGAATACTGTGAATATTGTGGGTATTGACCACCGTGTGACTAATTGTCAGACATAACTCTTTTGATGTCGTTGATTGGGAATACTATTGGGGGGGGGGGGGTCAGGGACAATATTATCTTTCTTGTGTTTCTGGGCGGTTTTCTCCACACCACCTTGTTGTTTTTGTTTTTGCTTTATTTTTCTTTCCCTATTTTTTTCTTTTTTTTTCAGGTTTCATGAGTTTACTGTTAATTATATACTATTAATTACTTACTTGCACAAGAGGGAGCCGCGGTGGCTCAGTGGTTAGCGTGCCGGACTCACGGCCCAAAGGGTGCGGGTTCTGTGGTGTGTCCTTGGGCAAGGCACTTTACTCCAATTGCATCGGCACTAAATAACCTACTTGTGTTGCTGTGCCGTAAAACACGAAACCAAACTTGCACAAGAAAAATGATTTTCAGAGTATCTTACATGAATTTATCCGTAAATTTGGAAGAGCATAAATTTTTCATACCGCCAAACTTTGTCTGATAGATATATCATCACAGGTACAGACATACAGTCCTTTGATTAAGCGAAAAGTCTCTTCTGACAAATATTGCAAACAAAAACATTACTTTTCTTAAGGGGATTTTGCTTTTCTTTACAAATTATGCAACAGAATCACTCAATCATAGACGATGCTTTGTAAATGCGTTGAGAATGATCTTACCGATTGTGGTGTAATTTCAATCCCCCACAAATCATATTTTCTTTTTCACAAGCTCACTTTACAGATACAAATAATCTATATACATGCTTGCTAAAAATCACAAAACGATTATGCTCATGTGTAGCAATTGTGAAGTTAGGCAAGGAAAGGATTTATTCTGGACGGCACGAAAATATGTAAAATAAATAAATAAATAGCTCGTGTAAAACAAATAACAAGAATCATTTAAAAAGTTTTAATTACGCTCGGGTAAGTCAATGGCCTTCATGTCTCTTTGAAGAAAGTCAACCAGTCATCAGTAATGAGACTAATATGTTTTTTGGTGGGTTTTGTTTTTCTTCATTTTTCATCCAGTCCAAAGCATACTTTACAAAAGTAAATTTAAAGTTATGCTTTTATTCATTTCTCTTTATGCATTGATGGTAGAATAATCGGTGTTGATTTTTGAACAAAATGTAGAAAGAAACTTTCTGACAAGTGTGAAATACATATGACATTGTCATGAATTCATAGAATTGATCTGCTAACTTTTTCTAGTTCGTATATCAGTGTACAAGTCGAAGGTGATTTTGGAAAGGCCCCTACAGAACACCAAAACGTGCTGGCTTTTACTCAATACTTCCCAAATAATAAACATTGATAAAAAAGAGTGTGAAAGCAGGATGCAGGATTATTTTAAGAATCAAAGCTGCAAAGAGAATAAAGTATCAGTTTAATAAATCAGACCATTTATTTAAAAAAAAGCTGATGTGTACATGACAAAACTATCTGTGAAGGTAAATTAAAATTTGAAGTGAAGAATGCATTTGAAGATATACCGGAAATTTCTTTCGCGTGTAACAACACATCTTTGAATAGGTAAAACAAACACAAACCGTAGTCGGGTGATACTGTTTCAACGTGTTTATCTCCCTTTTTCTCCTCAACAAAAGATTGTAAGCCCCTTTTCATTTACAAGTAAATCGTGATAATGACATATCTTCCTACAATGTGTTGATAGATTGATGCAAGTCAATTCACGTAACAGTAGATTAACTCTGTGAGGGGCATCGTCTATATTTAGGCCACTACTCGGTAATCAAGAAGAATATATGTCGAATGGCACGTATCTAGGCCACTACTCTGTAATCAAGAAGAATATATGTCGAATGGCATTATCTAGGCCACTACTCTGTAATCAAGAAGAATATATGTCGAATGGCATTATCTAGGCCACTACTCGGTAATCAAGAAGAATATCTGTTGAATGGCACGTATCTAGGCCACTACTCTGTAATCAAGAAGAATATATGTCGAATGGCATTATCTAGGCCACTACTCTGTAATCAAGAAGAATATCTGTCGAATGGCACGTATCTAGGCTACTACTCGGTAATCAAGAAAAATATCTGTCGAATGGCACGTATCTAGGCCACTACTCTGTAATCAAGAAGAATATATGTCGAATGGCATTATCTAGTCCACTACTCGGTAATCAAGAAGAATATCTGTTGAATGGCACGTATCTAGGCCACTACTCTGTAATCAAGAAGAATATCTGTCGAATGGCATGTTCATTTGTAAAGAATTCCATGTTTCTTCTAAATAACCGGTAATTACGGTTTGTATTTGCGTGCATTCCTTGTGGCATGACTTATGGTTTAGAATCAACTAGAATATGTCACAGACCTAAAACAAAATATGGTATGCATTCAAAATATCGATTTGTAATAAACTTGTTCATGCACAAACAGTTTGCATTCCACAGTTTGTAATTTCATGAACATTACCAGTTCAAGTTATGTGAAGTCATCCATGTAATGACCAAACTTACAAGAGACTCGTATATTGCAAATAACTCAATATTGAAATATCTACGCCTAAGCCCATCTCCAATTTTTTTTAGTTTCATGAGTTTCATAAACAGTGGTGGGCACAGATTTGGGGCTTTGATGACTCATATGCTGTTGTTTTGAAGCATGCAGGATGTTGATAATGTCAAGGAAAAAACTTATTTCTCGAATATGCTAAATGCTTCCGTGATTTGTATGTATATTTAGTTATTGCTCAACAAATCCTTTTGGTTTGAAGACAACTTGTCAAAAACTGATGGGATGCGCTGGTATTTGAGCGATTTATAATTGTTGTGTCCTTTGTGATGCCACAGCCTACTCATTAGCACAGCACGTTACATGAAATCACAGATTTCCATAACTTGGCGTCGAAGTCGCTGTCTAAGTTACAACAGTAGCTAGATCTAACTAGTATCAATGATCAAATGAATTCCACCGTACTTTTCTGACCGGTGATAACCTGATTCGCTACAGCTATTTTAATTGATCACAAAGACTAGACAGATTTTGTCCTCATTTAATTTAATAATACATTGAAATAGTACAATATTTTCCCATACTCATCAGAACAAGATTGTCCAGTAGTGTCAAGGTCAACAATAGTTCAAATAATTGTCGTGGCCGCAGTGTCAAGGTCAACCAATAGTTCAAATAATCAGCATGACAATAGTGTCAAGGTCAACCAAAGCTAAACAAATCGGCGTGACAGTAGTGTCAAGGTCAAACAATAGTTAAAATAATACGTTTGACAGTAACTTGGTTCATGTCTGCCACTCTCAGAGTAACACGAATCCTTCAATCCTTCTGATATAACATCTCATTACAGCTCATTATACATGCTTTTCTTTCGAAGATACTGATAAGATAAATGAAATACGCACCATTACGTTCCAACATGTGTCAAATTCAGATTTACAAACGAGTACAAATGTAAGTTATACGTCTAATCGTTTAGTAACAATTAAAATAGGTTAGACGTACAATCAATGGGATATAACCCACCTATGAGATATTTTTTTTTACTGCGTAACCCAAATATAATTCCTGGGCTAATAGCTTATACATTATTAAAATTAATTTTGAATTGCATACGCCTTCCCTTACAATGCCTCATTAACAGTATGACTTTGATTGACTATGTACATTTGAACTTAGGCACCTCGGACTATATGAAGTTAAAAGTTCTTACTGTTGTAATTGAGGAACATTCTACAGTTAAAGACCCAACGTTATACTAATTTAATTTTTTTATGTATATGTAGAAAACTGTTAGCGCATACGAGGGTCATACGAAGGTCAGTGCAAATTTCTACAGCAAAGCTTTTGAAAGATACGATGATAAACGGGTACTAATGTTTATACAGTATCATATCTTTGCCAGAATGATAAAAATCACTTTATTTTCTAATTCAAAGATTTGTTCTTTGTCATGGCGTTCAGTGATTCCTAGTTTTGCAACGGATTCTTCGTGATGTTTTCGTCATCAAGTGCTATCGCAAGAGTGACTGTACCAGTCGGTAAAATGATAATTAAGTATGACTTATTAATCTGTCAACTGTAGCACCCACCGCTTCCTAAGAAAACGTAATTTTTATTAAGGACGCCAAACAAGCTTCTAATTAATGCAAATTACTATGAATTTCATAATTGTCTCATTTAAAAAAATATAAAGATATGAACAAAATTTTACCCATGCTTAAATTCAAACCAGCTCGAAATCGCCCTTCCTAGCACAGAATCAGTGTGGTAAGTATTGACGAATAATCAGCCGTTCATATATGGGAATCCCAGGTGTTCTTCAATGGAATGGTGGAAGTTATGTGTGGCACTATTTTGCTGTGTTTTCTGTGGCATCTCTCTCTCTCTCTCTCTCTCTCATTTGATTCAGTACAGGTCACAAACATCGTGATATTTTCAGGAATTGTCACTCTATCGTGCTATTTCAGTTATTTACGAACACAATAATAATAATAATAATAATAATAATAATAATAATCTTTATCTAACTCGGATAACACATTAGGTCATAAAGACCCATCTGACATGTGGTCCTCAATTTTTGTAACAGATTATGTTATGTTAATTAATGTACATAACAAATATAATTTATCCCTTTTACGTTTCCATTTGCCGATCATATTTATCCTATTTTGCAGATTGAATAAAGCTAATTCCATTTTTAAGTGAAGTTCAGAGGCCAAGTGTTCAGACACTGTGTCATTTCAATACGAATACCGATTAAAGCGAATTTATATATATATATATATATATATATATATATATATATATATATATATATATATAAGTGGTCGCGATGAGAACCGGTTCCAATGTTTTCTCTTTGTAAAGGCACTTGTATCGATGGACTTTGATTGGCATATAGTGTATTATTCTGTCTATTTAAAGAAGAAAGAAGCACTAATAAATAATGTATATTTCCTCAAAGGTATAAATCGGAACCTTGTATTTTGTCAGATTAGTTTTTTGTTTTTTTTCCTTGTACTTCTTATGGTTGCTTAAGAAAACACCTTCTCAGAGAAGCTTAAGTAACACTCCAATATCTCTGCTTGTGATAGCAGCATAGACAAGTGTAAGGTTCATGAATGGTTTTCTATGCTCCTAAAATATTTGACTGAATCGTTTTCATACATCTATTTTATTAACAGTGTTTCGGGGAGCCGCGGTAGCTCAGTTGGTAGCGCGTCAGACTCGATACCCGCCCAGGCCAGCCATTTCATTTGCATGATATAGCCAATAATGTGTTTAAAAAAAGTGAACAATTAATTGTTTTTCTGTATTTTAAAACATAACTCATGCAGGAGATTTTAGCTGAATTTTTCCTCAAATTCTGAATAGCTCATGAAAGCAACGTTTGTTTCAGAAGATCAAGTGTTAAAATCTAATTATTAATACATATTTAATTTATTTATTCGATGGTTACGTTTCTACTATAAATTAGCCTTTCTTTTCATTCCTGTTGTTCTCTTTCGCTCATGGATGTAAATTACGTCAAATCTGGATTGTGTTCTCATGAGATTGTTTACTTTTAGGGTACTGTCTGTACTCGCGTATAAGTTGAGTCCAGTGCAAAGAACACAGACCCTGATCTGCAGTCGCATAATGCGCCGGAAGATCAGGGTCTATGTTCTTTGTTCTACTAATTACTCCTAATAAACTGCATAGACCCAGATCTAACGGCGCATTATGCAACGGCAGATCTGGGTATGTGCAGCTTGCATTGGGCTCGCCTTATAAGCGAGTACAACGGTATGCATCAGATATTGAAATGCTTCCGATATATTTTCTTTCTTCACAGTGGCCGTCCAAGTTTCACTACCATAGCATGTACTATGGGATACCCGAATGGTCACTATAGTAACAATCACAAAAAGTAAATTTCTATGTATTCTGAATCCGCAGCCTGTATATAAGGTTGCCATTAATTTTGAATATATTCTTGATTAAAAAAAAACAACATAAAACTACACTGAAATGATACATCATAAACAACGTGTGCGTATATATTTATCAAAGACTACTCTAGTATTTATTAAATAACTCTGAAATCTGATCCATGGCTTAACTCCCAACCCCCCAACCCCCCCCCCCCCCCCAAAAAACCCCCCAAATTAATCAATATATGTTTTTAGAGAAGTTGAAAGGAGACTTTTAGGTTAATAGCTCATTCAAAATAATCTGCATTACCTGCATAAAGTTAGGCCTAAATACCACTTTTACAAATTTCATTATTTCGGATCGTTCGGATCATTTAAAGCTAATTAGCTATTCCATTAGCAGCTGTATGCAGTGACTTGAGTAATAGCTTACGAGTTTATAATCAAAGACCTTTCTCTTCTCTTGATCAGCTCTTTTTTGCTTTTGATCTTTCGATCTGCTGGGCGCTTTACTCACTGCACACAGCGCTCAGCCCCAGGTCTCTGTATAAAAATATGGTGAATAATTCAATATAATTTACGATGTAAGATGTTTTCTATTTGGATAATATATACACCTCATTCACTTATTTTTGATTTTTGCGATAGTTGCACATGATAATTATATGGAAAGTGGGACGTATTATATATAAGGACCATTTTTGGCCCAGGTAATGGGTGAGTTTCTTCAACATGCTTACAAATAAGTAAATTTAACTTAATTTTGTAGAAAAAAGCTTGATTTTTTAACTAAAATACATTTTTTAAAAGAAAAAACAGTATTTTCGAGGGTATTTTTAATGCAAAATTACCATTTTTTTCTTTTCTTTTACTGGTCAACACCTCAATCGAAAACAAAACAAAATCTTCGAGTATGCTGGAGATACAGACATAATACACGTCATATTGTTCACGACTGAAGTGTGTATTAACAAAAGCTTTGAATGTTCTAACCAGATTACGTGGAAATTGATGGTGTATTGCCCTCTGAAAATGAAAATAATTACATAATGATGAAACTATTAAATAGTATAGATGGTTACAGTTCAGATATGTACAGAAATTGTGTATTAGCCTTCTGTAAAGCAATAGGCCTTACAATAGGTAGTGGTACATTGGACTGAGACCAAGATTTAGACAAATTTATAAATAAAGTGAAATTAAAAAGACTTGAAAATATTGTAAAATATTGGTTCAAAGTAAGAACCATTGAGAATGTGATATTAACTACCGTTATATTCGTGTATAAGACGATTCCAACTGCAAACTGCATAGACCCAGATCTGCCGTCGCATAATGCGCCGGCAGATCTTGGTCTATGCAGTTTGTAAGGACTAATCAGTAAAACAAACAACATAGACCCTGATCTGCCGGTGCATTATGCGACGGCAGATCAGGGTCTATGTTGTTTGCATTTGGACCCGATTTATACCCGAGTACATACGGTACATTCTCTAAACTTTTGTTTCAACAGTCGCAAAACAATATCTCTAATTTGTTATTATTGCAATATCTCTAATTGGCTATTATTGCAATATCTCTAATTTGCTATAATTGCAATATCTCTATTTGGCTATTATTGCAATATCTCTAATTTGCTATTATTGCAATATCTCTATTTGGCTATTATTGCAATATCTCTAATTGGTTATTATTGCAATATCTCTAATTGGCTATTATTGCAATATCTCTATTTGGTTATTATTGTAATATCTACTATTTTGCTACTATTGCAATATCTCTAATTGGCTATTATTGCAATATCTCTAATTGGCTATTATTGCAATATCTCTATTTGGCTATTATTGCAATATCTCTAATTGGCTATTATTGCAATATCTCTATTTGGTTATTATTGCAATATCTCTATTTGGCTATTATTGCAATATCTCTAATTGGCTATTATTGCAATATCTCTATTTGGTTATTATTGCAATATCTCTATTTGGCTATTATTGCAATATCTCTATTTGGCTATTATTGCAATATCTCTATTTGGTTATTATTGCAATATCTCTATTTGGCTATTATTGCAATATCTCTAATTGGCTATTATTGCAATATCTCTAATTGGCTATTATTGCAATATCTCTATTTGGCTATTATTGCAATATCTCTAATTGGCTATTATTGCAATATCTCTATTTGGTTATTATTGCAATATCTCTAATTGGCTATTATTGCAATATCTCTAATTGGCTATTATTGCAATATCTCTATTTGGCTATTATTGCAATATCTCTATTTGGCTATTATTACAATATCTCTAATTGGCTATTATTGCAATATCTCTATTTGGCTATTATTGCAATATCTCTATTTGGCTATTATTGCAATATCTCTAATTGGCTATTATTGCAATATCTCTATTTGGTTATTATTGCAATATCTCTATTTGGCTATTATTGCAATATCTCTATTTGGTTATTATTGCAATATCTCTATTTGGTTATTATTGCAATATCTCTATTTGGCTATTATTGCAATATCTCTTTTTGGCTATTATTGCAATATCTCTAATTGGCTATTATTGCAATATCTCTATTTGGTTATTATTGCAATATCTCTATTTGGTTATTATTGTAATATCTACTGTTTTGCTACTATTGCAATATCTCTATTTGGTTATTATTGCAATATCTCTATTTGGTTATTATTGCAATATCTCTATTTGGTTATTATTGCAATATCTCTATTTGGCTATTATTGCAATATCTCTAATTGGCTATTATTGCAATATCTCTAATTGGCTATTATTGCAATATCTCTATTTGGTTATTATTGTAATATCTACTATTTTGCTACTATTGCAATATCTCTAATTGGCTATTATTGCAATATCTCTAATTGGCTATTATTGCAATATCTCTATTTGGTTATTATTGCTGAAACACTTTTTAGATACGCATGGTTTGTCAGATTATGGAAATACACTGATTCAGTGGATGTTAAAGTTTTCATTCATGTTTTCAAACACACACACACACACACAGATATATATATATATATATATATATATATATATATATATATATATATATATATATATATATATATATATATATATATATATATATATATAATTGGAATCGAATATATTAGATTCATCTAAACTATTGTTTTATAAATCTATCAAAACATATTTTGGATTTGAAGTTTACCTTGGACTTTTGCTCAATGTAAAATATAGAACAGCGCTGACAAAATTAATACTCGGACAGACAGAACCTTAAGATGTGTTTATTGTGTGATCAAAATGTGGTTGAAAACAAATATAACGTTTTATTGGTTTGTCAAAGTATTATTTGTTGAGAAAATCACTCACTGAATGATATTAATGGAAACATGCATGTATAATAAAATGTGTAGAGCTTATGAATTGTACCCTGAACAACATTATATGTAATACATCTAAATATGTTTGTTTAGAATTTGAAACGAGAAAACACGTGATGTCGTCTAATCTCATCCGCAACTAGAAGTTTCAATAGTGATTTATGTGAAATGATGTTTTGTATAATTTCATCCATATTCACGATAAATATTGTGTTGTACTCTCTGTAATCATGTCATGCTCAAGAGTAAATAAAATATCTGAATGTGTAAGCATGTCATACACTAGAGTAAATAAAGAATCTGAATGTGTAATCATGTCATGCTCAAAAGTAAATAAAATATCTGAATGTGTAAGCATGTCATACTCTAGAGTAAATAAAAAACCTGAATATGTAATCATGTCATGTTCAAGAGTAAATAAAATATCTGAATGTGTAAGCATGTCATACTCTAGAGTAAATAAAGAATCTGAATGTGTAAGCATGTCATACTCAGGAGTAAATAAAGAATCTGAATGTGTAAGCATGTCATACTCTAGAGTAAATACAGAATCTGAATGTGTAAGCATGTCATACACTAGAGTAAATAAAGAATCTGAATGTGTAAGCATGTTATACTCTAGCGTAAAAAAAGAATCTGAATGTGTAAGCATGTCATGCTCAAGAGTAAATAAAGAATCTGAATGTGTAAGCATGTCATGCTCAAGAGTAAATAAAGAATCTGAATGTGTAAGCATGTCATACTCTAGAGTAAATAAAGAATCTGAATGTGTAAGCATGTCATGTTCAAGAGTAAATAAAGAATCTGAATGTGTAAGCATGTCATGCTCAAGAGTAAATAAAGAATCTGAATGTGTAACCATGTCATGCTCAAGAGTAAATAAAGAAACTGAATGTGTAAGCATGTCATACTCTAGAGTAAATAAAGAATATGAATGTGTAAGCATGTCATGCTCAGGAGTAAATAAAGAAACTGAATGTGTAAGCATGTCATGCTCAAGAGTAAATAAAGAATCTGAAAGTGTAACCATGTCATGCTCAAGAGTAAATAAAAGTATGAATATGTAAACATGTTATGCTCAAGAGTAAATAAAGAATCTTAATATGTAATCATGTCATGCTCAAGAGTAAATCAAAATCTGAATATATAAGCATGTCATATTCAAGAGTAAATAAAAAATCTGAATATGTAATCATGTCATACTCAAGAGTAAATAAAGAATCTGAATATGTAACCATGTCATGCTCAAGAGAAAATAAAGAATCTGAATGTGTAACCATGTCATGCTCAAGAGTAAATAAAAAAATCTGACTGTGTAAGCATGTTATGCTCAAGAATAAATAAAGAATCTGAATATGTAGGCATGTCATGTTCAAGAGTAAATAAAAAATCTGAATGTGTAACCATGTCATGTTCAAGAGTAAATAAAAAAATCTGAATGTGTAACCATGTCATGTTCAAGAGTAAATAAAGAATCTGAATGTGTAACCATGTCATGCTCAAGAGTAAATAAAGAATCTGAATATGTAAAAATTCCAACTTCTACAAAAAAGTCAGATGTATCTATTTTTAAGCATGTTGAAAAAAGTAATCCACCTTTTCAAAAGAAGAGAAAACACGCATAATTATGGCGAAGAATAGTGCGATTGGCTAAGGAAAGCTAACCTGACAAAGAGGAATTGAAATAATGCAAAATGCAGATCCGAGAAAGGTGGTTTGTTGGTTGGCTGGTTTATTGGCTGGTTTGTTTTTTTGGTTGGTTGGTTGGATTTTTAACGTCACTTTAAACACACGATTTTCTATATCATGCCGAGGAAATTGGAGTCTGAGAAAAGCAATATGTGACGAAGCAGTGTCTTATACAACGCATGCTCAAAAGTCCCGAAACGCTCTCCAAAAGAAACTGAATGCGTTATATTCACGTCATTATTTTTTACTGAATTTATAATTTTTAAGCTTAACATCTCACTTTTTTTATTTTTTTTTAACTCGCCTCTTTCAAAAACAAAGACAAAAAATACGAATATTTTCCTCGACATCAGTAAGATATTTTACAACAGATGCTGCAATGGATTTAAATTTTACGCTATTTAAGAAATGCCACTGATAAGGAAGAGAATAGTTTTCGCCAAAAGAGTATCTGCAATATATCATGTATATTATGTATGTATTTAGGTTTTTGCCGCCCCTAGGTCCTTTCGGAAGTTGCGCCCCCGTGTAATAGCAAAGATGTGAGGGGCGGCAGGAAGAGAAGGGTCGAGAATCGTGAATGCTATTTTCGACAACTGCTTATTAGTGTTGTGTTCGCTATATATTTTTATTCACTTCATCGTTTTTTGTTTTTTTTTTGTTTGTTTTTTTTTTGTTTTTTTTTTATAAATGCAACCAGAATTTTGCCGTCTCATAAAATTTTCTTAAATAGGCCTGGGCTTAGTCGGCCTGTGCGGAAATATGTCACTGTGTATGTGTAACATTTCTAAAGAACCACTCAAGCTTTCTAGCTACGTCGTCATTCACTTGTAGATATTTTCATTCTCGAATTCCTAATTATCAATTTCTAAAAGTTTTTATTATTGGTGGAGTAGGTCCATATTGAGAGTTAAAGGAGTTGTATCAGTTGTTTCACTCATTGCTCCATATTGGGGATTGTGCTTTTCATTTCGTACTTCCCATAGGAAAATTATTCATACAAATATTTTTAATTGAATCACGGCAAATGCGTCATTGGAAAGAAATGTAAAGTTTGATATAATAAATATATCATTAAAAGTTTCATGCCACTGTCCATGTTCAGTAAAAGATCCTTTCACTGAAATACATATGAGAATAAGCTAAGAAAGTTGGACTTACACTGGTATCTATCAAAATCGATGACAGACACAAAAATAAAGAGGAGGTTGTTTAATTAACCTTGATGATTCGTATCAAGTTGAAAACACCTTCTGTTCAGTATAAAACTAAACAGGCTAACGCTATTCTCCAGACACAAATGTATTTATTTAAATACATCACAACTGTTAATTAGACACAGCAGCATAAGTGCATAAAATAAAGTTTACTTACTGTTATTTTTCATTGGATTGCATGCTCTCTCTCTCTCTCTCTCTCTCTCTCTCTCTCTCTCTCTCTCTCTCTCTCTCTCTCTCTCTCTGCCTTGCGTCTGTATGCTTCTTATGCAGGGTAAGGCTGTCTCTTAGTGGGAGAAATTGTTGCCCAACCTCTGTAGCTTCTTTAATGTGGCAATAAAATATGTTTAAACTAAACTTGCCATATCTTAAATTTCTGAATGAAGTCTACACCTATAAATTTGACCGTAACATACATCCGGACATTCTGCTCTTGATTGATTAAAACTTTGAGTGTGCTTCAAATAGCTTCTAACTTTCCTTCACTGCATCAAGTGTCAGTACTTAAGCATCCAATTGCCTTTGCCCATGTTTTATTAGGAGGAAAGAAGAATAAACTAACGTGAGTGAAATCTAAATTAAACTTACCCATTGAACACGAATAATGATGATAACGATGCCATGAGGAACGTCGGTCCTTTATGACCAGTGATAATCACATTTGAGATAGTCCGTTTGGTTAGAACTGCAAGAAGTATATTTTCTTCTCCATAAAGCACACGAATTATAACCTTCTGTCGTATTTATGTTATGTAGTTAGCCGTTACTATTGTCGACATAATCATAAGTTATGCACCACCAATGATGCCGCTACTTTAGTGTTCTCTTTTCTGTTTCAAACAAACTCTAGCATTTGTCTATTTCCGGGATGCATTATATAATATGCGCACGACCACCACAGGTAGAGGTTATGACATACTCAAAATCACGTGCAAATGATTGTTACGTATTATGCCCGTCCAATCATTTCACAGCCCTCATTTAAAATCCACAAGAAACTAATCTTTCTATTAATCAAACAATTAGTCTTCCTTACAAGTGATTCCCTTTTCATACCATAAGCAGGTAAGTGTAGTGACAGCTTGAATAACTCTTTTAAATTAAAGGGGAAACAAAGAACAAAGAAATGTGTATTTTTAAAACCTTGGAAGAAAAAAGAAGGAAATATATTGTGAGAAAATGGGTTGAGAAACAATATTATTATTTTAAGTCCAACAACCTTTTCGTACCACTTCATGTAAAGTTGTGTTGTGACAATACGTATGTAATTTTCAATGACTACCATTATTCTCATGCAAAAAAAAAAAAAAAAAAACCTTACAGAGTCTGGAAAGGATAACTTTCAATCATTCCATATATTATAATTATTGAAAAGATGAAAAATATAGCTTAGAGTGTTTGCAAATTTCTTTTTTTTTTCTTTTTTTTCTTTTTTTTTCTGGCTACCAAAGCCTGAGCATAAGAGCGGGAATTCCAAATTACGTGACGTTTCGGCACTGAGGGGAGTAAATTGCAACTGAGCAAGGTATTGGTAACAATACATACCTTGTTGACGCTCGGGTTCAGAGCCCAAACTATTCTGAAGTGCACACTTATGAAGATGTATGAGGGTTGAGGTTAATTTGTGCGTATAAAGTGTATGAAAAGACAAGAATGTTAATTATTACTTAAAACCATCTCACATTACGTGTATAACGCGGGAGGGGGGGGGGCAAAGTTTGAAAACACAAAAAAGGTCACCCACAACACATGGGACCTTAGAAGCTACCTCATTTCAATCGTATCGAAGCGACGCATTTAAATATACTTTTTTTAAAAAAAAACTGTTCATACAATTAGCTATTGTAGGAAGAATATAAATAGCTATTGAAAATTTAATAAATGAAAGGTTTGAGAAACATGAAAGTTAAGATGGCATATCTAAATATTGTATGTTGTTTTAAATCTATTTTTATCTTCATAAACATTCTGTGTGAAACTCAACGAATGAGTCAAACGCTTTTTAAAAAAGAAAGTGAATGATTAGCAACATGGGCCATCGTATCAATCATGTCGCACAACATAAATAGTGTAAACTCAATGTTTGAGTGGTATTAGTATGTAGAAAGCAACCATTCCTCAACTATTATGTATAATCCCCAGGAATTTAACAAGGGTGAAACAGAGAAAATCTGGACAACCATTCCACAACTATTACATACAATCCCCAGGAATTTAATAAGGGTGAAACAGAGAAAATGTGGACAACCATTCCACAACAATTACGTGCAATTACCCACCCTAATTTGGATAGGAAAATTTGTATCAATGGGACAAAAATGTGTTTTAAGTACAAATAATCTTACTTCTATATCGTAGCTAAATGCAGCAATACTGTTTGAGTTATCAAACCTCAAAGTTATTGTAGGTTCTCTGTATGTTAGTCTACGCTGCGGAACCATTTGAGTTCATGCTGACACACCTTAAATTGTATTATGTAACAGTGTGCAACCCCTCTACTCAGAATCCTGCTATTGGGCACACGTAAAGAGATGCGGAGACTCGTAAGGCTGATTGGCATAGTAGAACAATATTACCTGATGGCCGCACACGTCACGAATGCAAAGTAAGTAAACCTGATGGGAGTAATTGCACGGTGTTATGTAACTCGGGAGTATAAATTGACACGGTCCTACAAAGTAGATTCGAATTATCGGAGGGAGGGGGGTGTAGTTGGTTTCAACTGCACTTTTAATACAGGAAATGGGAGCTGGTATCGAACCCGCGACCCTTGCATCATGAATCCGACGCTCTACCAACTGAGTTACTGTAGTCCCTCAAATAAGGAGTAGGTATAGTAGTTTTGCTCTCTGATGACTTAAAATGTTATTGATTAGATTCAGCTCAAATTAGGAAGTTAGCTGATGACTTAAAATGGTACAGATTGGATTCAGCTCATTTTAGGAAGTTAGCTGATGACTTTAAGTGGTATTGGTTGGATTCAGCTCAAATTAGGAAGTTAGCTATAACTTAAAATGGTATTGGTTGGATTCAGCTCAAATTAGGAAGTTAGCTGATGACTTAAAATGGTATTAGTTGGATTCAGCTCAAATTAGGAAGTTAGCTATAACTTAAAATGGTATTAGTTGGATTCAGCTCAAATTAGGAAGTTAGCTGATGTCTTAAAATGGTATTAGTTGGATTCACCTCAAATTAGGAAGTTAGCTGATGACTTAAAATGGTACTGGTTGGATTCAGCTCAAATTAGGAACTTAGCTATAACTTAAAATGGTACTGATTGGATTCAGCTCACATTAGGAAGTTAGCTGATGACTTTAAACGGTATTGATTGGATTCAGCTCAAATTAGAAAGTTATCTGATGACTTAAAATTATATTGATTGGATTTAGCTCAAATTAGGAAGTTAACTTATGCGCATTTTCTTCAATAACTCTCTAAACTTGTATAATTGTTGTCATTAATTAAAAAAAACTTTTTTCTATACAATGACATAGTGCGGGCTTACAGCAAATGGTTGAACTATTAATTAATAGATTACGAACGTATAGGTAATGTACTGCCTTGGAAACATGCTTGCTATCTAATGTTACCATAAAACAGCCGTGGAACTTCGAGACACAAATATTTCATCGAACAAAATGCAATTTCATATTGAGAGCAATACTGATTAAAATGATGTCTGAAGATTGGAAATCCCAATGGTTACAAACATTTGATAACACCTTTATCAATGTCCAGATCATACGTACTGATGGAAGTAATATTGCTACTGTCAAGACAAAAAGTGATATATTAGCGTTAACCACGGAATGCCGTACATTTTCATTTATTTTTTAACAGGAGATGCAAATATTTGGATTTGAGGGAATTCACTTAACCTTTTATAAATGTTTTGCTAAATATCAGTGTTGAAATTTGAATTTTGATCAGTACTTTTTTTTCTTTTATATTTAGGCATTCAATCATGGTTTTTATGACTGTAATAATTACGTGTACAAAAAAATCAAAACCACATGTGAGCTGCTCAAGTTTGCATTTGAAAATCAGTTTACGTAAAAGATTTCTAGATTAAAGACGTATGGGATAATTAGACGTTGCTTACTGATTCGGTCTTTGACCACCAAGCTCCAACCATTACCTTACGACTATAACGTATAAGTTAGTTTCATTGGCATTGTGAATCATTCTGTCCCAATGCAACATCCAAATCCATTAAAAGTGATAAGGAAATCATTCTCTTTGAACTACAAACCTCGATTAGTCTACCAGGTATCTACTCGTGAAAAACATAGTCAATGAATACAACCAACTCGTTTTTTTTAAAAAAATAAAAAAATTATAGAAAAACGTTTTTAGCAACATTCTGGATCACGTTTTGCTTTCATTCTGTTTAATTTTGCTTTAAATATTTGATTATCAGACGAGGTTCAGATTATATTCATTATAAATAATATCATGTTACAAAGTTCTAAATATTGTATAAATATCATGCTTTATATAGATTAAAGACGTATGGGATAATTAGACGTTGCTTACTGATTAAATTTCTGTGGTTCTTTATTTGGTAGTATCATTTTGAAAACTACTGTTTCTTATGGGTTTTGTTTTTACTTGAACGTCTGTTTTTGTATTCTCCTCAACATGGGTATGTAATATATGAGATAACAGTTGCATTTTTAAAAATCGGATATGATGTACTTGTATACCTGAAAATATTACTATAGTAATGAAATTCTGACATTTTAATAGATTAAATAAAGACACGAACAGAAATTCTATACAAATTGGTGTTATGTGCATACTAGTCTTTAACTTCATAGGACCAAAAGTGATGTAATGTGCCTTCAGTATCATTATATATATATATATATATATATATATATATATATATATATATATATATATATTTATATATATATATATATATATATATATATACATATATATATATATATATATATATATATATATATATATATATATATATATATATATATATTAGTTATCAATTATTTTAGTTGTGTGATTTAAAGCATAAATAATTTACTTACAACACAAGGGTCCGACGCTCAAATGGATTCATCACCCTTTCATATTGTCAGTTTTTATTTTCATTACTTTTTTTTAAATTTATATTCCATTTAAACGTTGGTCATGGGTCGGAGAACCGTCTAATGCCAGTTGTACATAATGTAACTTATTGGATATTATATAAATGTGAGGCACAAACAATTGCGGCGCGAGGGTTCGAGGTGCCCGGGGGCAATGTTCTTTAGTGGCGCCCCTACATTGCTACAGAGAACAGTTTTTATGTCAGTTGCCAACCTCTCTCGTCCTCCCCTCCCCCCCTCCTCCTAATTATAAGTTTTGTGAAGAACTGCCACCGGTACACTAAGATGAAGGTGAAATAATATGAAAATTTCAGCTTAAAAAAAAAAGGGCGCCCCCTTTGCCTGGCGCCCGGGGGCATTTGCCCACTCCCAACCCCCAACTCATTCGCGCCGCCACTGAACACAAATAATAAAACTAAGTATAAAATATAAATACAATTTTTCCACACCGATATAGTGACTATAAAAGTAAGTATAAAATATAAATACAATTTTTCCACACCGATATAGTGACTATAAAAGTAAGTATAAAATATAAATACAATTTTTCCACACCGATATAGTGACTATAAAAGTAAGTATAAAATATAAATACAATTTTTCCACACAGATATAGTGACTATAAAACTAAGTATAAAATATAAATACAATTTTTCCACACCGATATAGTGACTATAAAAGTAAGTATAAAATATAAATACAATTTTTCCACACCGATATAGTGACTATAAAAGTAAGTATAAAATATAAATACAATTTTTCCACACCGATATAGTGACTATAAAAGTAAGTATAAAATATAAATACAATTTTTCCACACCGATATAGTGACTATAAAAGTAAGTATAAAATATAAATACAATTTTTCCACACCGATATAGTGACTATAAAAGTAAGTATAAAATATAAATACAATTTTTCCACACCGATATAGTGACTATAAAAGTAAGTATAAAATATAAATACAATTTTTCCACACCGATATAGTGACTATAAAAGTCAGAACTTTGATCGTTCGTGCTAATGTGCCTATAACACCTCCTCTACAAAATAATTTCCGATGAAACAAAGGCCCAGATATAGGAATGATTAATGGCGGAATTTACCAAAACCAGCCGTAAAGCATACTATATTTTCTAAATCAATTAATAGAAACTGTTACTCTCCGTAACCGCGTTTCTCCAGAAATGGTATTATGTAACATCGAACAATTGAGCCCCAGTCTGATGGCGGCTGCTGTCTATCTATCTGTCTAGCAATACTCCCACAGCCTCGTATGTTGAGAATTACGAGCATGTTTGCTTATGCACACTCCGGGGTGCGGGGAGAACCTCAGTAGTGGCGAGAAGCACTTACTCTTTTTCGAAAACCACGGAAACGATCTATTTCCTGCGCAGGAGTAACTCTCCCTGCACAGGGGACTGCCTTTTAACATCCCATTTCAACGGATGGCACACTGTTTAGCATCATACATGTAAACTATGCTAATGAAGTTTGGAAACAGCTTCTTGCCACCACCAGGAACCGAACCTGGGACCTCTGGGCGCCAGAGGCCACTGTCAACCACCAACTTTAAGACGGAAAATAGGAATAATAGATGCCAATATACTGCGCGAAACTATTAAACTAACGCTATTATTAAGATTTAACGGCACGTCAGCACAACACTGGCTATATGTGCCGTATAAAAGTTAAGCTCTAAACTGAAAAGATAATGAATTGCCAAAAAAAAAAAAAAAAATAAACACTAGGAAGATACCTTTCCAAATAAACGTAAACTTGAAGTACTGCAAAATAAAAGATAAAAAATAAACATGTTTAAATTCTGTAAAAGGTATATATATATATATATATATATATATATATATATATATATATATATATATATATATATATATATATATATATATATATATATATATATAAAGATAAAGGTAAAAAGGTAAAAAGCATAAAATCCTTAAAATATAGAGCCAACAAATTTAATATAAACGGCATTCTCTCACAAACTTAAAGATTTTTTCTGGTGGTACATCATGGTAAATGTTCTTATTTGACTTAACATTAAAAAAAATATTTAAAAAAATCTGGCTGACAAGGTGTAAGTAAGTCGATACGATACACTCGACAAGAATGTGTTCCACTGCCAGTGGACACTAATAGGGTATGCACTCTGGTCGAGGTTCACACTTCAGAAAGTATGCATGAGTTAGGCATGTGTGTCCGAAAGGCGATTTCCACAATACCACTTTATGTCTGCAATTTGTTCTATAAGACGGATACCTAACTCCAATGATGGGCTTGATGTGCCGAAGCTTGTTTGTGGAGTTTTCCTTCAACATATTTCGCCAAGTATATAGAAACCACCGATTTACATAATATTTGATGTCAGTATACGGAATTTACTTCAAAGAGTTCTTGTTGGTTCACATATTTAAAAAGAAAAACGATGCATCTATACACAAGACGTTTTCAATTGTTTGTGCTGGAGGCAAATGCTACAGCGCAGAGGGTTGAGGGTGGGGTGGCGTTGGTCTCTTGAAACCTTAAACCATGACTGGAACATATCTCTGATTTCTCTTAACATACAACAAGAGTAACCGCCACTATACAAAGTGGAAACAAAATGAGGCTGTTTCAAGAGATCTGCTGGGTTACATTCAAGCACTAACTTCTTATGTTCCCAACTTTTTAGGCACGAATAGTTAAAAATATATTTAAACAGAAAGCTGAAAGGTGGTTGAAAGGTGGAGCAATACATGACAGCTGAGGGTAGTAATCATTCTGACGATGGCGTTGGCACAAGGTCGAACCTAAAAAAACCCAAAAGCGCCAATTATTAACATAGCAACCATGCCCAAAAGTGATATGATATGATATGTGATATATATATACTGAGTTCACACTGAAGCGAAGCCTACCGTCCACCAACAAGCGTGTCCGGGGACCTGTTGAATGATGCTACAGACAATAAAAATAGTTACAATAACAGGAACCTGAAGACAACGAAAAGAGCCTGGTTGGAACTTGGCATGGGATGATCTTTTCCATTTCTGCCTGACTGTGTTCAAGAAAATGTATTAAAAAGTAATTAGCATGAAATATGGTTTGAATCATTTGGGCCCTTCAGAGGCTGCGCTACTTGAATCAGGTTAATTCGTTGCGTTATATTACAGCATTTCTCTTCTAATCTTTAGAGTATGATTTATGTGCTTGATTTCAGTTGGTTTCTTCTCTTCGTTCTAGTATAAAATTAAGTATGCAGAAGGAATGGAAGAAGATGTCTTTATAGACTGAATTTAATTCCACGGTGTAGTTAGGTCATTCTTTACCTTTTCAACTCTTGTTATTAGTAAACTGTATGATATGGTTCCTACTACTACTACTACCTATTATTAATATTAGTATTAAAAAGGACGAAATATGCATAAGAAAAAATGGACGAAAATACCGCCTATGTCCATACGTCGTATACCAAATTTTGCAGACAGGAGCCATTTGTTGCGGACAGGAAGTTTTATTTTTTAGTAGAAACTATTAGAAAAGAGTGTTGAGGAGAATAATAAAATGGACGCCAAAAAGAAAAATAGCACAAAGGAAAATATGCGAGGCAGGAACATCAGAAAATGATGAAAATTAAGACAATTCCTAATAAAGCGATAGACGAAGCCTGCAGAGTTGATTATGCAAATGGTAGTATCAAAGAGCACGTGTGGAACACAATGATAAAACAGCTTGAAACATTTGCTATAAAATGGAGACAGGATCCGATTTAGAACATTTCTCGAACGACACTGATGATTATTGTTCCAGCCTACTCAATTGGCTGCCATTAACCTCGGCAATTCATTTAACTGTAATTTCACATACCAATTATCATTACATACTCAGCAGAGAACTGTGCAAGGATTATGAAATTTAGATTTAAAACATTCTACTGAGTAAAATGATGAAAACCAAAATCACTAGTATTAGGGTGGATTATGATGGAAGACTGAGTAAACATGTTTTTATTTGCCGCAAAACTTTGAGTGCAGAAGGTTCTAGAATTGCCATGTCCTACGGTATCCATGTTCTACAATGAATCATGTACATAGTGCTTTTCTATTCTTATCAGGTTTTCTTGTGCATACATCTTCAATATAGTATGATATACATTTTCAATATAGTATGATATACATTTTCAATATAGTATGATATACATTTTCAATATATTTGTATGTGCCGACTGATGCATTTGCATGTATTATGGGTTTGAAAGTTTGCATGAGTTTCAGAATGACTCAATATTGTAGATTGATCATATTGTGCGGTATATAGTGTATATATTTGTACATAATACAATGCTTCAAGGTAGATTATTATTATTATTATTATTATTAAACTGAACAACGAAATTATTAAGAACCTCAATAGCACAACCACCACCACCCAATCACAGAACACCCTCTAAATGTAGATGAATGGTGGTGAAATTAGTTTTTGTGTATATCTGGTGTAGACGAAACAATAGTGCTAACAGTAGCTGTTTCAGATTTGGCTAAAGGTTGCATATCGAGAGCTATTGACAACATTAAGAAATTCTCTACGATTTCAGACGCAGTTACTTCATAAATTTAGAATAGAATCTCTTTAGTCAAGACTTTTACCTGTAATCATACAAACTGGCGTGCTTCTATATCTACAGCCACCTGAATTCAAATGTTTTCTGGATTCAAGATTTTTATCATTATCTTCAGACGGCCCCTTTTCTTGTTGTTCAGTGCTATACATGAGAAACAACGAGTTTCTTAATTAGTATCATCCAAAGGGACCCTGACCTCCACAGACTTATTTAACCTTGTCGAGTGTGTCTATTTCAACCCTGTGAGATAGAAATATTTGGACGTGAATTGCTTGCAAAAACTGTATGAGAACGTGCAACCCGAGAAAACTTTGTACTATTCAAGGGAATGTGTTTTACACAAGAAAATGTAATAATGTTTTAAGGATTTTACATGTGTTACCTTTATCTGTTAGTTTATATACATTTTAAAATTTGTTAACATTTGTACGTTTTATATTGTATCGTTTTAAGTAATGTTTCTATTTATTTGGAAGGGTTTATCTTCCTAAATTTGTGCGTAATTAATTTTTTAATTTTTCGAACTTTACCTTTAGTTGGTACTACATAGCCACTTTTGTGCTGAGGTGCCGTAAACACTGTTACGTACATACATACATCCATACATACTTAGTTGACCTCACTTCTGCATAGTTGTTTTATTGTCATTTGTCAACAGAGCCACACCTCTCTACCATTAGGTCTACATTTCATCCATTTTACGATACGTTCTTGATATCAAAAGGTGAATACACTACAGCACTCAGTTTGAACAATTGTTCATTGAAGCTTGCTGCTTTAACTTTTTTCAAAAATATTCTTTAACACCTGTAATATATCAATTATTCGTCGAGTTTCATAATTCATTTTAAATGACCACAAATACAAGATTATATTTATCACATAACGAAAGATATAAATATGTTATTTGACGAAACCGCAGAATAGTACACGTATAGTGAAATTACTTGGCTACAGATTAAGATACCTTGGTCATTAGCCTCAGTCGAAACCCACCTCTGACGTGATTGTAGTGATATGTGTAAATTTCATACAAATACGGCCACACGAGCACCCTCCGCGGCGTTATACGCCATGAACTTTTTTCACCGAGATCTGGTTGTGATAAGTGAAAACTATAATAATATTTTATGATAAAAAAGTCATTAATTTTTAGGCATCAAATATTTAACAAAATGAATGAAAGTAAAAACTTGTACAGGTAACTTAGTTTTTGTGATAAAAATCCAAATAACAATTGCTTCATGACATGATGTCACAAGTAAAATTCTGACGTATATGTTGCCTCATCTTAGAACAGTTTGGTAGTCACGGGTAATAACAGATATAGTCATCGTAATCTTCGAAAACCAGTCTCCATGAACAGGAAGAAAATAGCGGCATTCAGTGTATTAAATCGGAAATAAATGCTCGCGACCTATATGATATGATAAGTAGTTCGGACAATAACACTCACGGTGCTATTCTGTTCGCAGAACAAAGCAGAGGTTTTCCGAATGCATTAACCTTACCTGACTTATGTCGGCATGCCCAGAGTGTATCTATTTAGAAAGTGTTGAGATCATCAAAAAGACTCTAGGCTTGTGCACAACTAAATTGTTCTAACAAAGTTCTTCCTAACTGATATAATATTACTTTACGTTAAAGTTGTGAATTGCCATACTTTGTTTTCTATATTATTTTAATTTAGCTTAACTGACGTTAACAGCGCCATATAGCGGTCCAAATTTGGAACGTCTCATTTTCGTTTCGCTTTATTTTCTTTTTTTTCTCTCTCCCCATGGTCTGGTTTTGCTATTCATTGCATAGCTTTCAAAAGCGAAGTAGGACCGGTGACCCAAGCTATACACGACGCCCGTACGGAACATCTTCGTCTCTTTCCGATGCCAATCGAACAACTTTGATTCTAAGAAACAGACTCGGAAGTAATTGTAGTTATATATATATATATATATATATATATATATATATATATATATATATATATATATATATATATATATATATATATATATATATATATATATAAAGCATGGTGTAGTAGTAAGTCAGAGAAACTGGTCAAGTGCTTTCGAGATTCGAGATCTACGGATGCCTTTTTCAAGGCCGACGACACAAAGCACAATTACAAACACAAAAACATAATTATACTTTCTTGGGTTTTTCCGTCGAATGCTAGAAGAAAACCTCAGATATAAATACTGATTATTTAGTAGTACCCTCATGCCCGTTGTTGCTATTATGTCATAATAACATCATCGACGTCACAACTATTCGATTACGCGGCATCGAAGTACGCAATAGTTTGTGGCAATGGAAACTGAATGATTTCTCCTTAGTTTTAAAATTCCAGGAATTACATGAAAAATTTAGTGAGCAGGTAAAAGGTCTTGAAATGTTATTTTTAACGCCTATCTTTCATTATGAGGATACATTCTTCGTACCCAGCATCATACAAATGCACGTGTAAATTTTGGTGAAAATATATTTAAAAAAATGTCACTGAAAATGCAATATTTGTATATTTGACATTTGAACCATCCAAGGGACCCCAGGGGTAGGACTTAGAAGCATGCGTCTCTCGCAGATGATCATATGGGTACTATATCTGCTAAGTTTGGTGAATATCCTCCCAGTGGTTTAGGACAAGTGATTACGGACAGACAGACGGTATCACAATATCCCCTGGCTGTTGCATGGGGATAACAATGAATGTTTGTGCTGTCAAATACGGGTCGTTTCCAACAGCAGTCCATCAACTATTACAGTATTGTGCTCCTGTTAATGACTGGGGCACAGCATTATCAAATAAGGACAAGGAATGAAGTCCAAGAAGACAAATCCAAATACAACAATGGGATGTTGTGCGGATATTACCTTAGACTAATGGTCATAGAAATGGAACTATCAATATAAACCTGTCATTCCTTGACCAGCGTGTATGGGTCTATCATCATAAAACATCCAATAAAAAGAAAACATTAACCAGTGGCGGCGCGAGGGTTCGAGGCGCCGGGGGCAATGTTCTTTAGTGGCGTCCCTACCGAGGGGATCGGGGGCAATGTTCTTTAGTGGCGCCCCTACTTTGCCATAAAGAACAGTTTTTATGTCAGTCGCCCAACACCAATTGCCCCCCCCCCCCCCGAATCTAAAGAATCTAACAAACGGCAATAAACATGAAAATCTTGAGGGGAATTCGGTATTGAAAGGGACATCCTCCACCCACTCCTGCTTCATCATGCTTACCAATATGCTGTACAAGAGTTCATTAGTTTAAATGATAGGTGTAAGAGAAAAACTCATTTATCTTTGAGCTAGATAGATGCTGCTTGTTTTTGAACGTTTGCGTTGTAACTGCTTATTAGAACCACATTTCTCCTATTAGGCTGACTAATGAATTCAAGCCTGTCAGGAAGGATTTGTATAGTTTGTTTACATTCCTTGAACAGAAAAATGTAGGACTGAAATTAGAAGTCATATATACTGAGATGTTCAATGAGTAATACCACTGTATCCAACGATTATACATATGCCGTAATTTGCAAAGTACCATGATAGATAAAAATTATGTGAAATGACTGTCAGACATGACACAGAAAAGTGAAATACTTACTGTCCAGCGAAGTCAAAAGTAGTGGCTTGAATTAAATCTCTAAATGTTAACGAAAAAAGCATGGGAATAGATGGATGAAACGTAATTATACAAATTGTATAGCATTACAATAAAACTTCCTACATTTTGTTCAAGTTGATCTGAATATCCCGTGCGCAGGTGTACCAAAATAATAAATTGTAGTCATCGAATAAATGATACTTTCATTAAAAATTCAGTAAACATGGGGGAAATAAGGAGAGGAGGTTTACTGCTATTGTCCGCTTCAGTGTGACATATACAAGGAAAGGCTTTTGCTCAGAATAAGCTTAGCAACACCAGCACTCCCACCCCATAAAATAAGAAATGAATACATTTTAAAAATATAAAAATCCTTGCTGATACATTATTTCTGAATGCCGATTGATTACTTTATTATTTGAATGAAGAAAAAAATCTGAAATTTATTTGTTTTGTTACGGTTGTAATTTGTGACTGATCATCTCTAGTCATTGATACATTATAATGGGACTTGCCTTGCAAATATACTCATGCGTATCATTACAACATGGATTATGTCGGAAGAAGTACCGGTCTCACGTGCAGCAACAGCGGCAAAGTAGCAGCAGCAGTAGTAGTAGTAGTAATAGATGTAATAACAATAAAGAAGAAGAATCAGAAGAAACTTGTGTGTTATAATCATCCACAATTGAGAGAGCTTATATGAATATTGGATCGCTGTTGAAAACATTTTTGAGAAGAGTAAGAAATACTTCACCACTTTTCTTAAGAAATGAGGCATACATCAGGAAAAATTAGAGAAATTGGGTCAAACCGTAAAATGAGATTGCAAAGGAAAAAATGAAATCTGATGCAATAATGCATGCACATTCTTGAGGCTGAAAAAAAGACCAAACCGTTGAAATCAAAAAGGGGTCGTTTCGGCAGGATGAATGAAAGAAACAGAAATATGGATTTCTAATGCCATGTTAGACCAACAGGGGAAAGGGGTCTAGAATCGAGATCTAAAAATGAGGACAAGAAAGCTAATTTCTAAGAATAGTAATACTTCGCCCAAAACTGATAGTAGAACAAGCTGGTCAAGAAAGATACAAGACATAAATACAAACGGCTCCTAGGAGCCGTGTCGAAGAAGAAAAAGAAGTCAATGCTGATGCGTGACAGGACATAACGAAGATTTTAGAATTCGTTGATGAAAAGATCTAGCATTCGTTGATGAAAAGAGATTTCACAGTACGGCCTATACAAGTTGCACAGACAGATCTACCACACGGGCCAGACTAGGTGAAAAAAAACCTGAGGCAATAAATTCGGCAATGACACAGGAACATTTCACGCATTCTACAGATGATTGCGCATATTGTATGTCGCATAACGCAATTTCGGCACATTTTACTATGTGATATCGCATTCAATGAATATGTTTTGAGAAGAAAAATATAAAAAGTTAAATCTAAAATATTATTACCATAACATGGTTTATTAACGCTATATGGGTGATAATGAATTCAAACACACCTCAAGTGAAGCCCGCATTGATTTTGAAATACTTTATCTCCTGCTTGCTTAGGAGGATTGTCGTAAGGTTCACTTAGACGAAAACTTCCAGACAGTAAAAAAGTTCTAAAAAGTCAGAAGAAATCTGGTGACCATCGTCGCTGGGTGAGACTTTAATTTTTGAGTCAAACAAATTAGCGCAGTAAAGAACCTTTGACTTGCATAATTTGACTGACTGATACAAAGTATGCATTTTCAGCGGCTAATGAAGATTTTGAACTATATGAGCGAAATCCATGCTTTTGAGATTTTCGACATACTCGTTCGGAAATGTATTTTTAAAATGACTGCAGTAAAGTATATAGTACAATGAACTTGTCTTTAACAAGTTATTTTCTACAATTGACAAGATGATGCTTAGTAACATTTACATCTTTCATAACACTAACGGTTTCTTCTTTAACAATTAAGTCCGCATAAAACTCCCAAAACAAGCTTCAAGTGTAACTTCAACACTTGACAACGACTGTATTTAAGCCCTTGTATTAATAACGGCATCCTTGGTATGTAGGAACCATAGAATTATCAGGATGCAACTTTTATTCCATCTCGTCTGAATAAATAGGCGGCCAATATTTGTTTCTGTCATATCCCTCGGAAATATTTGTCCGTTTCCAGCAGGCCATGATCAACTAAATTGACTTACCTTCCATATCCTAGGCGGGAGCCTGGCAAAGGTGAATCGGGTTGGCTCGTCAGTCTCGTGTGTTGATCTACACGGCGCCTTCTTGAGACCAAGTAACAATTCGGTTACTTTGTTCAGCTTCACCGGTTGATACCTATGTCGAATCCTTTTAAAACGACCAAACATTTTGCAGATTAAATAGTCTAGTATACGATGTAGTCCTCAGCTGAAAGAAGCAAAACCAAGCCTCTATGACAGTCTGAGAATCGATAAAAACATTCATGCGTGACGGACATCTTGAGAGGTTACAAATTCAGTGTAGAATAAGTAAGTACGTTTGTGTATTGCATGATTAGGCAGATGTAAAATCTTCAAATCCTTGACCCCATGAACCGTCCGCAGCTCCTCAATGTCGTCTGGCACTTTTTAATTATTATTATTATTTAATTCTTCATCCTTTAGGGCAAGTACCACATTGTGTCAATAACGACCGAGATCCTTTTGTATAAATTTTCTGTGATCATTTATAAAGCGAACAGATGATTTTCGAGCTTTTCTCAAATCGAATTCCGGTAAAAGTGAATATAATTTAGGCTCGATTCAATCGTTACATTAACGATAATACAAGGATGTTGTCGATGCCATTATCGCAGAGTGTAGTTAAGTACAATATTGATAAATTGAAAATGACATAATTTAAAATGATGCTGCAATTAAATGTCTGGGTGGAAAATAAATGTATCCGAAATAATTGGTGCGCGTGCTGATTTGTGATATCAACCACAGATTACTTGCATTAAACTAGCTGGTCTACTTTGTCCAAATAAAACGCGAAGCTGACTAGGCCACTTTTATATTTCGCTGAAGAAAAAAAATACAAAGCATTGTGACACAAAATATTGTCAATGTTTTTGTTTCTCTTTTCTCTCTCATCTAGGGAAAGCAATCTAGTGTATCTCTCCCCGGATATTTTGTATTGTTGTGGTTCCGATTGAAGGAAACATCTTTGAAATGGTATCGTCATGTTCCCTTCGTTTCTGCTCCCAGGGGGACCTTCTCTAGACAGCCCTATCTACTTTGCTGTGGGCAAATTCATATAAATAGATATCTGAAACACTGATCGGTCTATTCGGATTCAACAAGTTAGTCCGGTATCAACAATAAATTTGTCTTTACTAATCAAAGTATTTGTGGATACACATTTGTACCCTTGCAAGAAACATGTTTACGTGCCTCTAATATTTTGAAGGGCTTATACACGGTCTCGACGGTAAAAGGTAATTAAATTTAGTGCATTTCATATTAGTACTGAAAAAGCATCCATCCTCTTGGATCAACAAGCTTCTGTACGAACAAGGTCACTGTCGACGACCTTATTTAATACATAATTTCATCTCTGCTTTGGTAGACAACATACAATTACACTTGTTCGTTCTGTAGTCAAGTAAAATTTACTAACAGAGTTGAATGATGAACTGTCTCTGCGCCGTTGGACTATGTGACGTTATCATCATTGACAATCACGCTTCTCACAGCTCATCTTGTTTCATATATATATATCTGCCGGAAAACTCTTTTTGACCCCAGGGTCATCTAAACCCGAGTACATAAACTTTGCGGGTTTAATATATGAGCGCGTGGACTGGATCCTACCTTACATCTATTATCACAGATTTAAATCCTCCCCTCCCCCCCGCCCCCCCCCCAAAAAAAACTTCAAAAAAGACCGAAGAAAAGAAACCAAGGCAAAAAGAACTAGTCTGTGTTTTGAAGCTCAGAGGTTCTTAATTGTGACTTCACCAGTCTATTGTGACGCCTGCCGCGTGCTGCCTTGTAACATCATCTGCCTCGTGCTCCATCACTGCAAGAAAAGAATGCCTTACTTTTTCCTTCGACGTTTTGGGCAAAATCTTCCCATTCTACACTAAAGCTATTGTAGTGACAAGATCAGAGCAAATGCAGTATAAATTGAGTTTGATGCGGTTGTCAAAGCGTACAGTTTTCACCACCAAATTTACACCGTTGTGGCAGTGGCATTATTCTAACCAAGGGAAGAGTATGCAATTCCAAAAGCGAGCGAATCTAAAGCAGGGTCGAAGACTCGCGTAACGAGTTATTTTTAGATAACGTGCATATGTACAACACGGCATGTAAAAACGATACCTAGCAGTTTGAAAACAGTGGCACCATAAGTATCTATAGTGTTGTGTATATTTAATCTATAATGCGTGTTTAAATCTTGTCCATGAAGGTGAGTTGTACTTTAGATTCTGGTCACTTCTAAACAGAATGTTTACTTGCATCTGAGTTCAAGGCCAGTCTTGATGACAGTTAGACTGGATTTTTTTCCCCATTTTATTGCTTCATATCCTGTTGGTATAGGTCAAGTGAAAATTTTTATAAATAGGGATTTGGCAAACAAATAATTCATTCCTGTTTTAGATCAGTCTGTAGGAATCCATTTGTGATCAGATTTTACATTGTGCCATTTAAATCAGATATAATTCCAGATGAATTATTTATTTAATATATATTCATTGGAATTACTAAAGTGCTCATTTACTTTTGAATTAATACATTATTTTGGACTTTTGTGAACTCATTCAAAGACATTCTGGACTGTAACATTGTGTTATATCAGGACATTCAAGACTATTGGAACTCATTCAGAACATTCTATATTTTTGGACTTGTGATTAGGACATTTAGGATTATTTGGAATTTGATTCACACTATTGTAAGTATCTCTTTAATTTCACTTTGCATTGTAGGGAAATAAATTGCTTGTTGATATTACTTACATTGTTGGTTTCACTTTCTTTCTGCTACATATTTTTGAAGACCTAGAGTCGTAACTATAGTTTATGCCATTATCTTCCAGGTTTTGCGCATGCTCCATTACGGGAAATAACCAAGAAAGACGAATAAGTGTTTGTAGCGGTCATCAGCCTATTTTCTTGGTTGTGGGACTTATTCACCATAACAAATCTCCAAACTCCCTACTCTTATTTTCAGTTCAACGAAAATATAAAAATAGATTTATTTCAACTTAGAAACATTACGTTACACAAGCAAAGAACGCGTACGAGATACGCCTATCTCACATGAGTGCACTCAGCGACACTTTAGATAACGTCGTTATGCTTATTACGTCACAAACACCTGCAATATTTTTAGCTTTTTGAATATGGAAAAGACATTTATTTTCAGGTTTATAAATATATTCTTCTTTACAATGAAGAACTTGCAATCATGTGTTGTAAACTAAACTTATATGATGTAAAAACGTTCAGAAAGTACTAAGTCTTTCGATGGCTACATCCATACCGATGATCCGCCATCTTCTTGATCTATTCTTTCTTCATATTTGTTGGTGCGGGATATGGAAATTCCATCTTCTCAATCAGAATTTGTGGGCAGGAACTCCACATAGCTTCGTTCCTCCCACACATCCTGACCCACGGGTGGGATTTTCCTATCCAACACCGATGCATGATAGGTTCTATTATTTTCACCTAAATTCTTCAGAACAGATCCTGCTAAATATTAAAGGAGTAACGACCTTTACATGTATCAAGCTACGCACGATCTTTACATGTATCAAACTACGCACGACCTTCCACATTAGGCATCATATGTTGTAGATAAAATGTTTTGAAATAATGAGAAAACTGAGCTTACTGAATATATGAAACTAGATTTAAATAAACACAATCTTTACTACATTCTGTATCTCTTGCTCTTTCTCTCCAAACACACACACACACCTCTTTGTGTTTGTGTGTGTGTGTGTGTGTGTGTGTGTGTGTGTGTGTGTGTGTGTGTGTGTGTTCTGTAATATGTGAGACGTTCTGGAAAAACCAGCACGTCGTCCTGAACGGACCATACAGCAGATAATTGAAACGTAAAGAAATGCATTTATTAGCTTTTTGTTGAGTGGGCATGCGGTGGGGTTGGGGTTGTGATGATTTCTTAAATTCATGTCAAATATTAAAAGAATAACGACTTTTACATCTATTAAGACATGCTCGACCTTCCAAACTCAGCAGCATCTGTTGTTGATAATCTGTTCAGAAATACTTAGAAAACTTGACCTGACTGAGCATATCAACAGTGTGGGTGCGGTAAGAAGAGTTTAAAATTATGCGCATGTTGCGATTTTGCATTTTCTGAAGTCTGTCAAAATAAGTCTTTAGCAGACTACAATAATATATGAGAGAGAGAGAGAGAGGGGGGGGGAGGGGAGAGAATAAGAGTGTTATACAAATATACGATGGATTTGAATGAAAGAAGAAACATACTTCAGAATCCCAAAGACATATTTAATCTGCAAATTGCTTTCTGTAATGTTGCTTCAAAGTTAAGTTCTTGTCTAAAGTAATACCTAAGCAGTCGCAGTTCTCGACTCTTGAAACTGTCTCTTGGTTAAGTTTAAAAGATAAATTAGTTTCAACAATTTTTGCTTTTTGTTTTTGTTGAAGAACATAAGAGCACGGAGTTCGTCTTGCCAGTATAGACACTTAGTTTGTTGGCATTCAACCAGTCATAAATATTAGTAAGCTCAGACTCTATCAACCAGTCATAGACATTAGTGAGCTCAGACTTCATCAACCAGTCATAGACATTAGTGAAGTCAGACTCCATCAACCAGTGATAGACATTAGTGAGCTCAGACTCCATCAACCAGTCATTGACATTAGTGAGCTCAGACTCCATCAACCAGTGATAGACATTAGTGAGCTCAGACTCCATCAACCAGTCATAGACATTAGTGAGCTCAGACTCCATCAACCAGTCATAGACACTAGTGAGCACAGACTCCATCATCCAGTCATAGACATTAGTGAGCTCAGACTCCATCAACCAGTCATAGACATTAGTGAGCACAGACTCGATCATCCAGTCATAGACA
The DNA here is from genome assembly GCA_029931535.1 of Margaritifera margaritifera. Taxonomy (NCBI): domain Eukaryota; kingdom Metazoa; phylum Mollusca; class Bivalvia; order Unionida; family Margaritiferidae; genus Margaritifera; species Margaritifera margaritifera. The sequence goes on from JAQPZY010001656.1 coordinate 2,602,159, forward strand.
TTAGTGAGCTCAGACTCCATCAACCAGTCATAGACATTAGTGAGCTCAGACTCCATCATCCAGTCATAGACATTAGTGAGCTCAGACTCTATCATCCAGTCATAGACATTAGTGAGCTCAGACTCCATCATCCAGTCATAGACATTAGTGAGCTCAGACTCTATCATCCAGTCATAGACATTAGTGAGCTCAGACTTCATCAACCAGTCATAGACATTAGTGAGCTCAGACTTCATCAACCAGTCATAGACATTAGTGAGCTCAGACTCTATCAACCAGTGATAGACATTAGTCAGCTCAGACTCCATCATCCAGTCATAGACATTAGTGAGCTCAGACTCCATCAACCAGTCATAGACATTAGTGAGCTCAGACTCCATCAACCAGTCATAGACATTAGTGAGCTCAGACTCTATCAACCAGTCATAGACACTAGTGAGCTCAGACTTCATCAACCAGTCATAGACATTAGTGAGCTCAGACTCCATCAACCAGTCATAGACATTAGTGAGCTCAGACTCCATCATCCAGTCATAGACATTAGTGAGCTCAGACTCTATCATCCAGTCATAGACATTAGTGAGCTCAGACTCCATCATCCAGTCATAGACATTAGTGAGCTCAGACTCTATCATCCAGTCATAGACATTAGTGAGCTCAGACTTCATCAACCAGTCATAGACATTAGTGAGCTCAGACTTCATCAACCAGTCATAGACATTAGTGAGCTCAGACTCCATCAACCAGTGATAGACATTAGTCAGCTCAGACTCCATCATCCAGTCATAGACATTAGTGAGCTCAGACTCCATCAACCAGTCATAGACATTAGTGAGCTCAGACTCCATCAACCAGTCATAGACATTAGTGAGCTCAGACTCTATCAACCAGTCATAGACACTAGTGAGCTCAGACTTCATCAACCAGTCATAGAGATTAGTGAGCTCAGACTTTATCATCCAGTCATAGACATTAGTGAGCTCAGACTCCATCATCCAGTCATAGACATTAGTGAGCTCAGACTCCATCATCCAGTCATAGACATTAGTGAACTCAGACTCTATCAACCAGTGATAGACATTAGTGAGCTCAGACTCCATCAACCAGTCATAGACATTAGTGAGATCAGACTCCATCATCCAGTCATAGACATTAGTGAGCTCAGACTCTATCAACCAGTCATAGACATTAGTGAGCTCAGACTTCATCAACCAGTCATAGACATTAGTGAGCTCAGACTTCATCAACCAGTCATAGACATTAGTGAGCTCAGACTCCATCAACCAGTCATAGACATTAGTGAGCTCAGACTCCATCAACCAGTCATAGACATTAGTGAGCTAAGACTCTATCAACCAGTCATAGACATTAGTGAGCTCAGACTCCATCAACCAGTCATAGACATTAGTGAGCTCAGACTCTATCAACCAGTGATAGCCATTAGTGAACTCAGACTCCATCATCCAGTCATAGACATTAGTGAGCTCAGACTCCATCAACCAGTCATAGACATTAGTGAGCTCAGACTCCATCATCCAGTGATAGACATTAGTGAGCTCAGACTCCATCAACCAGTCATAGACATTAGTGAGCTCAGACTCTATCAACCAGTGATAGACATTAGTGAGCTCAGACTCCATCAACCAGTCATAGACATTAGTGAGCTCAGACTCCATCAACCAGTCATAGACATTAGTGAGCTCAGACTCCATCATCCAGTGATAGACATTAGTGAGCTCAGACTCTATCATCCAGTCATAGACATTAGTGAGCTCAGACTTCATCAACCAGTGATAGACATTAGTGAGCTCAGACTCCATCAACCAGTGATAGACATTAGTGAGCTCAGACTTCATCAACCAGTCATAGACATTAGTGAGCTCAGACTTCATCAGCCAGTCATAGACATTAGTGAGCTCAGACTCCATCATCCAGTCATAGACATTAGTGAGCTCAGACTTCATCAACCAGTCATAGACATTTGTGAGCTCAGACTCTATCAACCAGTCATAGACATTAGTGAGCTCAGACTCTATCATCCAGTCATAGACATTAGTGAGCTCAGACTCGATCATCCAGTCATAGACATTAGTGAGCTCAGACTCCATCATCCAGTCATAGACATTAGTGAGCTCAGACTCCATCAACCAGTGATAGACATTAGTGAGCTCAGACTCTATCAACCAGTCATAGACATTAGTGAGCTCAGACTCCATCATCCAGTCATAGACATTAGTGAGCTCAGACTCTATCAACCAGTCATAGACATTAGTGAGCTCAGACTCTATCATCCAGTCATAGACATTAGTGAGCTCAGACTTCATCAACCAGTCATAGACATTAGTGAGCTCAGACTCCATCATCCAGTCATAGACATTAGTGAGCTCAGACTTCATCAACCAGTCATAGACATTAGTGAGCTCAGACTCCATCATCCAGTCATAGACATTAGTGAGCTCAGACTCTATCAACCAGTCATAGACATTAGTGAGCTCAGACTCCATCAACCAGTCATTGACATTAGTGAGCTCAGACTCCATCAACCAGTGATAGACATTAGTGAGCTCAGACTTCATCAACCAGTCATAGACATTAGTGAGCTCAGACTCCATCAACCAGTCATTGACATTAGTGAGCTCAGACTCCATCAACCAGTGATAGACATTAGTGAGCTCAGACTCCATCAAACAGTCATAGACATTAGTGAGCTCAGACTTCATCATCCAGTCATAGACATTAGTGAGCTCAGACTCCATCATCCAGTCATAGACACTAGTGAGCTCAGACTCCATCAACCAGTCATAGACATTAGTGAGCTCAGACTTCATCAACCAGTCATAGACATTATTGAGCTCAGACTCCATCATCCAGTCATAGACATTAGTGAGCTCAGACTCCATCATCCAGTCATAGACATTAGTGAGCTCAGACTCCATCAACCAGTCATAGACATTAGTGAGCTCAGACTCCATCAACCAGTCATAGACATTAGTGAGCTCAGACTTCATCAACCAGTCATAGACATTAGTGAAGTCAGACTCTATCAACCAGTGATAGACATTAGTGAGCTCAGACTTCATCAACCAGTCATAGACATTAGTGAGCTCAGACTTCATCAACCAGTGATAGACATTAGTGAGCTCAGACTTCATCAACCATTCATAGACATTAGTGAGCTCAGACTCGATCATCAAGTCATAGACATTAGTGAGTTCAGACTTCATCAACCAGTCATAGACATTAGTGAGCTCAGACTTCATCAACCAGTCATAGACATTAGTGAGCTCAGACTCCATCAACCAGTGATAGATATTAGTGAGCTCAGACTCGATCATCCAGTCATAGACATTAGTGAGCTCAGACTTCATCAACCAGTCATAGTAATATTTATAAGAAGATTTTCCCGGACATTTCAATATCTGAACAATATAGCTAGACTTCAAAGGGAGATTTTTCCTGAACATTTCAATATCTGAACAATATAGCTGGACTTCAAAGGGAAAATACGATAGAGAGTATTTACAAACCAATGCAGTTGCGTCTGCCATTTTACTTAATACTAAATAGTTGTCAAAAGTACCGTATGTACTTGCATATAAATTCAGTCGAACTGCAAGCAACATAGACCTTGATCTGCCGGCGCATTAAGCGACGGCAGATCAGGGTCTCTGCTGTCTCTTCTACTGATTAGTCCTAACAAAATGCATAGACCCAGATCTGCCTGCGCTTTATGTAGGTTTTATTACAAAAAAAGCTCAGTTTCTAAAACTAGGATTAAGTTAGATTTAAGGCATGTTACTGATTTGGCTAGGATTGATTGATGTCGAGAAAACTCGATGTTTTATTGTAAAAGAGGCGTGCTCGTGTTTTACGTCAAAACCATTCCACAATATCATTGTCGGAAAGCTGGTAAATGGAATTGCATTAAAAAAAATTATAAAAAAATAAAACAAAATAAATGACTATCTGCCACACATTAATTGCTGTTTGTATATAATTGTGTTTTGCTTTCAATTTAATGACTAGCAATAGGGCGAGATTCATCTGAGTCATACCATCTCGTCCGCTAAATAGGTGGGATGTCTACTGTTTTTTCTGCTATTAGGAATATCCCACTCAGATATTGGAATTCAATTACAGCAAAGGGCGATTTATTCAGGTCCCATACATAGTGATAGCTAAGCTCTATTCCTAAATTCGTCAAAGCGCATGCCATATAGTGACATTATGGACACTACTGAAATACAGTTATTTTCTGGAATAAAAATAATAACTGAGACTAGATTTCATATTTCTATGAAACCCAGAACGGCCAAGCAAATATCTGGAATATTAAAGGTGAAAAATCCTTTTGGGTACCTGCAAACTTGCACAGCATGTTTGTTGTTTAAGGTATGACAACGCTAATTAAGTCCCTATATATTTCCTTAATTTTTACACATTTATATAAGTTCAGATGTACAAAGACGCTCTTACTTACTTTAAGCACTAACACCGACAATCTCTTACTTACGTTAAGTGCTAACACCGACACTCTCTTACCTATTACCTACTTTAAGCACTAACACCGACACTCTCTTGCTTACGTTAAGCACTAAAACAGACACGCTATTGCTTACGTTAAGCACTAACACCGACACTCTCTTGCTTACGTTAAGCACTAACACCGACACTCTCTTACTTACGTTAAGCACTAACACCGACACTCTCTTAAGTATGTTACGTGGACATAACATATCGAAATACCAGCATAGGTTATGTCGCATTTCTGGAAAAATATTTGCATTTGAAAGAAAAAAAAATGGAATTTTTAGTGCAGGTAATTGTTTTAGGGACTACATAATGATGCAATAAAAGCTGATTAGCTCAGTATAATGATATCTTGATAAGATAACAAAAGTTGCACCTATTTAAGAAAACGTTAGATTTTTCTGTGTCTGTTGCAACACTGAAATGTAGCTAAAACGTTTGGTTGTAATTTTCTACAGTGTGGTTTGCTCCAGAGTAAAATGTATCGTACAATACAGCTGGCTACATGGAGTGTAAGGTGATGCCATCGGTGACAGATGCAAGGTCCAACCGCAGGGACTAACTTGCCATAGTTATCAAAACATTTCGTTTCCTTGATAACTTTGAGCTAGTTACAATACATTTCGACAAAGAAATTATTTTTTCATTTGTAATGACAAATTTTACTAAATTATGGTATAGTTTTAAATATTTAAATCGGAAAAAATGAAAAAATATAACAAGTTTTGGCCCAAAATCTTCACACAGGTTGTTGATTTAGAAGTAAGATGCCCCCAAAAAGTTTAAAATCTATCAATACATGCATCTAAAGAGAGTGTATCACATGTATGCATCTAAGGGGAGAAATGAGAAGTTTTGAGATCCATGGGCCATGTCTTGAAATGAGACGTTTTGAGATCCATGGGCCTTGTCCAGAAATGAGAAGTTTTAAGATCCATGGGCCATGTCTAGAAATGAGACGTTTTGAGATCCATGGGCCTTGTCCAGAAATGAGAAATTTTGAGATCCATGGGCCATGTCCAGAAATGAGAAGTTTTTAGATCCATGGGCCATGTCCAGAAATGAGAAGTTTTAAGATACATGGGTCATGTCTAGAAATGAGACGTTTTGAGATCCATAAGCCATGTCCAGAAATGAGAAGTTTTAAGATCCATGGGCCATGTCTAGAAATGAGACGTTTTGAGATCCATGGGCCTTGCCCAGAAATTAGAAGTTTTGAGATCCATGGGCGATGTCCAAAAATGAGACGTTTTGATATCAATGGGCCATGTCCAGAAATGAGAAGTTTTAAGATCCATGGACCATGTCTAGAAATGAGACGTCTTGAGATCCATGGGCCTTGTTCAGAAATGAGAAGTTTTGAGATCCATATACCATGTCCAGAAATGAGAAGTTTTGAGATCCATGGGCCATGACCAGAAAGTAGCAGTTTTGAGATCCATGAGCCAAAACCAGAAAGTAGAAGCTTTGAGATCCATGGGCCATGACCAGAAATACAAAACTGCATAGATATTAGTGGCCTTAACATTGGTATACACACTTTAGAATATAAAAAACAGAGTGTCATAAACCAATCTGAATGTTTATTTCGAATTGTCACCAAAGAACTGAATTTACTTATAACATTTTCATATATATATATATATATATATATATATATATATATATATATATATATATATATATATATATATATATATCTTTATTAAAACAATGGATTTCCTCTTTAGGCTATTCAAGGTATCACTAATTAAGTTCCTTATATAATTTCTTCATTTTTTCTACATTTTTTTATAAAATCCAGGGCATTAGATATAAGTTCAGATACACCAACATAAACTTACGTAGGTTAGGAACTAACGAGGACATAACATATCCAAAAATCACCATAGATACGTTGCATGTTCTGCAAATAACTGTATTTCAAAGAAAACAACTAAAACTTTTGGTGCAAGTGACATTTTTGGAATCTTTACATCTGCTTGTTTTGTCATCGTTCGCTAAAGCCCAGAGGCTGAACTCAATAAACATTTCGTTTTCTGTGCAGACTTGAATGCTGATGTCTGTAGAATGCAAGCAGCATTATTCACTGCTGGGCAAATCTTCAGAAAAAAATCGGAGAAAAATATTAATGATTTTCTTTGTAACTATAATAGGGTGCAAAACCAGCCGATTGGTCCAGTTAGTGTAGCGATACATTTAATGTGTTAGACAAAAATTAAATCCAGATTCTAAGCATGTTTTGTTCTTAAACTTTAACGCAAGTCTCTTTTCTCTAACACGGTTGCCAAATTAAAAATTGTCCAAGTGGTAAGACATCTATATTTCTTGCATAATCTTTTGGCATTAAATGACTAAACTTCCCTGTCATAACCCACACTTCCCTGTCATAACCCACACTTCCCTGTCATAACCCACACTTCCTGTTATAACCCACACTTCCTGTTATAACCCACATTCTACAATGATCAAATGTTGTAGTTCGTTTTGTTCTTTTAAAAAATAAAAACAAAACAAAACATTTTAACCTAATATGAAAACTTCCTTCCTTTCTACTTATTGTATGATGTAGTAAATCTGTTCCTTTTCTAGTACGTGACAAAAATGTATTTTTTCGCTTTGAGGTCTGCGGTACTTTCCGTCTCATTTTGATTAATAACCTGTAAAATACTTCTTTATTACTAATAAAAAGAATTTCTTACGTAATAGTTGTTTATACTGCAATTAAATCAGAATTGATTTCATTCCTGCGACATGCAAAGACTAACGCGACGTACATAATGTATGTTTTTCCCAAAGATGAAGTGGAAATGAAGATGTTATGGAGAAATGATCCGAATGTGATCGTCATTACAAAGGCAGTATCTGAAATGATCCGAATGTGATCATCATTACAAAATCAGTATCTGAAATACCATTATAAATACAAAACACAACATGCTTCAGATCCAAAGTGCTTGGATTGATTTAGAACATAATTGGCTGCAGGTGTTAATAATTTTCATCGTAATTTCAAACGAAAGCCACTTATTTTGAAGAACAAAGGTGAGAAAAATGACGGGTTCAGAATGTTAAAAACAAACATGTACATAAAATAAAGAAATAGCTTTATATGTACATGGCATAATGTTTGATTATTTTCAACAATAGGATAACCAACTTTTGGCGGGTGGACTTAAGTCTCACAAGATAGAAAGATAAATGATGAACAAATATGTTTATTATTTTTTTTCCTTTTATTATATTTGTCTAGACACTGCCTGTTCTATGGGAAATCAATATATCACTCTAAACATGCAATTAGATTAACACGAACATATACTTCAAATTAGGATAAAACGCTACACAAAGTAATGTAATTTGGCCACACGAAGGCGCCATAACATAGCAGTTACGTGTATCTATGTATGTGTGTATATGTATGTAATTAATTTAGGCAACGGTAACTATACATATATATATATATATATATATATATATATATATATATATATATATATATATATATATATATATATATATATATATATATATATATATATATATATATATATATATATAAAAATTGTTAAGTCATTTGTACGGAAGCTGAAAAAATGCAGGTTTCTCTAGAATCAGTAATACGAATTCTGACATATGGAACTATTTTTGCCAACAAAATTGTCTGCAGCATGTATTCCATAAAGCTACAATATGGTTAGCTCCTAATTCGTATATGTATATATTCTTACGGGATGTATGAATCTTTTGGACACAATCCTAGTGAAAACAGGAAATACTTTGTGTTCTGCCTAGATGACCAATGCATCGAGCTTGTTGTTCAAGGTTAAAAAATTTTTTTTGTTAAAAACTGAATTAAACCATTAATCTATATCTGTTTTCGATGGTGGTTAATTTTTGCAACCTAAGTCATAATTGTATTCTAAATCACATATTAGGTTGTACTCGGGTTAAAACCTAAGTCATAATTTTATTCTAAATCACATATTAGTTTGTGTTCGGACCATACTAAGATTGCTTTTACTTGACGTATAAAATATCCATTAGAGAGTATCTCACAAGTGAATTTTACTGTAATGTTAACTTTCTTTCTCCATACCGTAACTGAGTAAAGCCATGAAACCAATATACAGTCTATACTACAATCTTAGCGGTGTTTTCGTTGCAATATAACTCACTAGTGTCGTCACGATGCCCCTGTCTCTGTAGTCAAGGTAACTTAATTAGAAGCAATAAACCTTCAAGGTCCTCCCCTGTTCAGGCCTGCCGAGGGAGGAGGGGGGGGGGGGGCAATTGCCAAGGGGCTCAGCGATTTTTAGGTGCCCGCCATCAACTCAATTATAAAAAATAAATTAATCTTTCCAGTAAATATTAAAATTTGTTCCTTGCAAGAGTCTAAGTTATGGTAGATTACTATAGGTTTTATATGCAAAACTGTACACAGATTGTTATATACAAAAAAATTAACCTTGTTTTGGGTCCCATGACTGCTCTGCCCAGGGGCCCCGACTTTCTGTCGGCGGGCCTGCCCCTGTACAATCTATAATATTTACCAGATTCCAATAACTTTCTTTCACTCATTTACACAAACAGTTACAAAACAGTATCTCCATATCTTATCTTTGTACTAAATAAGAACTTTCAATATTTAAGTTTAAAATAATCAATGAATGGTTTATTACCCTGAGGCAACGGTGTTTTAAATTTATTTTCCATTACCATTTTACCTGCATCTTTGCAATTTCTTCCTCAATTTTAATTTTAATTGTTTTGTTGTATTTTGTATACAAAAAACCTCCAAAACAAAACAAGAAAACAAATATCTAATGCTGTAGCAGATGTACGCCGAAGAAAGTCGAATACATCCAAATTTCAGTGTCACAGCAAAGTTCTACAAGCACATCTCAAATAAACGTGTAAACTTTAGCACCCGCAGCAAATATATTTTGTACAGCAAAAAAATGTGACTAAATTACAATAAAACTGTAAAGTGCGACTTTTAATAGCACTGAGTAATAAGCGAAAATTCATACTCGCCGTAAAATATTTCAAAATTAGATGAAAGCTACAAAGCTATGAAGCTCTGTTTCACTTGACATCATGAACAATGTATTTTCACTTACCTTCATATCCAAGTTTCTTAATAGACGGCAAAGGTATCGTAAATGTTTGCAAACTTTTTCCAAATTTTTTCCATAAAAATGACTATTCGTGATTGTCTTACATCATTTGCCGATTATTTTTCTGCTGTTTGCGTTAAAGTTTCGTATGGATTCACGAATTTATCACAAATACATAATGAATTAAATTATGCCTTTTATCTATGAATGCCAGGTGGGTATAATCCCGGATAAACTTCTAATCACTTCCGGTAACAACCGGCATTCCTTCACAAGTACCAGCTACACACTAAACTCGTTTCACACCTTGTATATTATTTTTAATGCTAAATGGATGGAATTAATATTTCTGGTGAATTAATTAAATCCTGATGGATATAAACGAAATTGATTGATTTCAATTATTTGAAGTTTGTGTTTCAATGATTCTCATTTTCCTGCCACTGAGTGCATTGGATAATAGGCCAGCTTCGTCACGGTAAATAGTCATCATTATCTTGATGTCCCTACAGGAGCACAGCAGTCCATTTTTTAATTCAGTGATTAAAACTGTTGTGGTTATCACCAATTAAACACGTCCTGCAGTGAGACAGTACCGCAGTCAATGAAAATCAGTAGACAAGAAATGAATTATTGTTTAACTCTCATACTGGACCCATTTTCAATAATTGGAATGAACCTGTCCTTCATTGTGCAAAGAGAATCCAATAAACAATTTCCTCAATGAGATACACTTACACAGACTTGGAACATTCATAATAAAAATACTAAAACATATATTTGAGTGATATGTCACTATAAAATACAAAATAGTCATACATAAATGGATTTCTCACGACGACCTTCTGTGGAAAGTTAACTTATATCAGATTCTCAAACAATTAGGGCGAAAAAAATGGCGTTATTAGAGTATGTGTTCTGAAGTAAGATTTGGCCAGGTGAACGAACTAAAACCTCCTAGTTCCACGCAAACTTGTTTCCCAGACAATATTTTGGAATCTTAGAATGATTAGATACACATACCTTATAGTTCATAAAGGTGCATTTAGCATAACTAGTGGATGAGAGATGCAGTGATTCGATAACTTTTCACGCCGGAAGTATTTTTCTCTTATTTTGTTCCTTCTCTTCCGTTTTTTTAAAAAGATGTTTGCTGAATAGCGTGTTTTACATCTTGCAATGATGAACCGAAACGACCAACAGTTATGTTTTCTAAAATCAACAGCCAACAATTCCAATTTATCGCAGAACTGGCTATTACGTATTTTTTTCGTATTCTCAATAAGACAGTTGGTTTTATCGGTTATAATCACATAGAAGCCATCAAAACAATGTTTTACTTGAGCAAACATCATATTTTTGAGATTAAAAACAGATGCAATCCCAGATTTGACTGAAAAAACAGTGCAGCATGCAATGCAAGCATGCCTTTCTGGTACAAGCTTAGTTTACAAGGTAGTAGTATACAAATTGAAAGAGCTGGACCAATCATAATGTGCAAGTGTAAATCTCGTATCCTGTACAAGAACATTTTTGTTACCACTCATAGTTTTTAAAACACATTCATTATTAGTATGCATTAGTGCTATCTTCCAGACTGAGAGTGCTGGACCAACCAAATTTTTGCAATTTTAACTCTAGTAACCATATACGGGGACATTTCTGGACCACGGATATTTGTTAAATGCCCCCACGTTCCTGGACTGTAGTATACACCGGTGCTGTCTTGCACATTGATACGCAGAACCAGATATATCCAATCATACCTTTGCAATTTTAAATATTGTATCCCTGTACAAGAACATTTCTGGACCACTCATATTTTCTAAAAACAAAATTGCCATCGAGTCTCTGGATCTAAGTATACACTGGTGTTGCATTACACATTGATATGAAGAACACCTCATATTTTGTGTTACCATCTCGTCTATGGATAAGATGTTCCTTCGGAACACATCTACATTGGAGACGAGAACATTATGAATCAAACTTAACAATAAAAACTAATGATTTCATAGACCAAAGTACAAATGAATCCAGTGCTATCCCCAAGAAGTTTCAATGTAAATAAATGCCTATATATTTTGGCACATCGCCCAGATAGCCTGCGATGAATTTTAGGATTGCCATATTTGAATGTTGGACTACTTGCTTATGCTGCAGAAAGGAATTATTTTCCTCTGGCCTGAACATCTTGTAATAATGCTAAATTGTTTCCGCTTTAGATCTATAACGTATTTGCAGATACAGTACAAAATATTGTTTAAAAATGTTTCGCAGATAATTATTTTACTATCGACAATGGGCCGAACCATTAGAAGAACTGACATACAGCTTTAGATTCTACTGTAGCTGCAGATAATATAATTTTGAATTACGTGTTAATTTTTCTCTCTACTATTTCTAATATACTGCAAAGACTAACAAAACAATAGATCTTTCGGCAACTAATCTGAAATCTTACTAAAATAAATACTACAGTTGTGCTTTGCAGAAAAAGTCCATGACGGTTTCATTTAAGATAATTAAGTAGTATTGCAAAGGCGAATCTGTACAGGGGCCCTAATAGTAAGTATATTGGACTAATGTTTAACGTCTTGCAGAAAGTTTATGATATATTGTAATTCATGTTGCACTCTACCAATGCATGAAATCAGTTCTTAAGTGGGTTTGATTGTATATGATGCTGATATGATGCTAACTGAGACGATTGCAATTTTGTCCAAAATTGTGTATATCATGTGCATCATATCCATTGAAGTGCATGTAGATTATCCTTTAACAGAGCCATATTGTCGAATCTCGAGTCTAACTATTTGAAAACATTTATTTAACAATAATTATTTCAGTATATATTTCACTATTTTGCATGTATACTAACACCTTTAAGATATCACATTTATAACAAATGTTTGCACAAGCCCATCTGCACTCTCTGGTCTGTCAACCAGAGGGGGCAACCATCTCTGGAGTTTGGGTGCACCTGACCCCCTCCAGGGACAGGATTCATCGCCCTTTCTTACGGTGAATTGGGATGATTGTTGCCTTGGTTTCTTACGTCAAATTAACCGTGATGTCACTAAGGTGACGCTCCTCAGTTTTGTATTTTGCATAGGGTTAGATTTTTAAAGAAAAAGAATTTCCCAGGTTTTCCTCACTGGTTGTCCTGGCTATTTAAAAAAGACCTTGTATATCTTAGGAATTGTTAAAAGAACTTTGAATTCGCTTTAAATTCCCTTTTTTTTTTTGGTGTATGAATGATGGGTGCCATTTGGGTTATAGAGTATACTGCTTGGTCTTCCTTAAGATGTGCACCTCTCAAAAAACAACTAGCTCCGCTTGGTCATTTTAATTCCTGGACTTCAAAGGTAAACATAAAAAAGAGCTGATAACTTTTTTTTACATTTTATATATCTTGTAATTCATTTATCGTACTTTCAGAGATTGGTACCGCCTACTCTGGCAAAATTCGTTTCCCTATTTTAATAACTGCTGAAAATAGTGTACTTTTGACTAATTCAGGCTGATTTTTCGAGTACTTTAGAGTGGCCATTTCTGTCTGCTGTGTGCTTAGATCATGTCCAATTTCCACAGGTACAATATGTAAAGAAATGTCAGCCGCAGTACATGAAAGTAGCATAGAGGTATGCCAACATTCTCTCCATTGTTCATGTTGCAAATGTAAACAACTTCATCTTACATCTGTCGCTCTCTCAGAAGCACGTAATATCTGTAGAGCGCCCCTAAATCACCTCAATTACACTCCAATTGAGCCTTCAGGTCGAAACGAAAACCTAGGAGCTCCGAAAGTGATTCAACCTGAATGCATAGTGAAAATATTCTCCAGAGATTTAGGTGCACTACAATTTCACATGATCTGTAATTGAAGTAATGTCAGCTCATACACTTGGCACTCATTTTATGCTATACTACCTCAACTCAGACTACTCAACCCAATCCTCTGTCATAATTTAACGAATGAATCGACTTGAGAGTACAGGTGCGCTCAATTATTAAAAATGCTAATTTTTTCTCATATACCTTTACTGACACCTTTCATTTTTCAGTGGTACGTGGTGAATAATTATTCTTCTGTGAAATATCTTTAAAAGTATGCAAGCCATTATCGAGATGCTTTTAAATATAGAAGACGCAAATAAATACTTGTTTTCCCTTTATTTAATTTTCTTACTCATTGTTTAGATTTTTAAAAATATTGAACACAATATCATAGACTCAGCTAGCTATTACTCCAGTACGCTTACTACTAGTGTTCCTGTACATAATCGCCTTAGTGACACTTGGCAATTATCTTAAATCAGAATGTCCAAGATTACATCCAAGTAAGATTTCAAATCATTTGCAGCAAAAAGATCTTTTTCTTTAGTGTTTACAGTACATCTGAAACAGCAGCGAGACATATTACCACGTAATTAAAAATTTTATATCTTCCCCAACTACATTAGAATCTAAAGCAATTTTTCAGTCTAATGATTCAGCCCATAGTTCATAGTAAAATATTTACTTCACAAAATGAATATTTCTGGCTGTATCAGCAACTACATTTTAGGCCGAAATCTAAAACAATTTTGCATTATTGCTAAATGTTCAGACCAAAATAAAATATTTATTGAATGTTCTCGACTCTGAAATAGATGTGTTCCGAAGGAACATCTTATCCCTACACAACATGGAAATACAAAATATGACGAGTTCTGCATATCAATGCGTAGAAAGCACCAATTTATATTGCAGTACAGAGGCTCGATAAAATATGAGTGATCCAAAAATGTTCTCGTATTGGGACACGAGATTTAAAATTGCAAAAATATGATTTTATGGTTTCATTTAATTTAATCTGGATATGCGCATCAATGTGCAAGACAGCGCTAATGTACACTACAATCCAGGAACATGTGGTTATTTTGAGAAAAAAAATATGTGGTGTCCAGCACTCTCAATTTATAAAACAGCACGAACGTATACTGTGGTCCAGGGACTTAGGGATGTCTTAAACAAATATCGGGGTACAAGAATTAAAATTGGGAAAAAATTATTGGTGCCGCTCTATGTATTTATATACTACTGAAAGTCCGTTTCATTCAAAATCAGGACTCGCAACATATAAATAAAATCAGGACTCAAAACATATAAATCTGTAACATTAAATACATTAGCATTACAATAGAAATAATTTTCATACGATTTTCAACCAATGTAAAATAATTTCTTTTAGTATGAGAAGCTCACGGGTGTCACCAGCCTATAGAATTGTACAGTGTAATGAAAAGGTTCATTAGATATTTACTTTCTTTCTTCAATTACTACTATACGATCATCTCTTCTGAATGCTAGAACACAGTCACAAACATAATGTTTGGAGAACCTAGAAATTGTTTAAGATGATTAGACATTTCATGAAAATAAATTGCGATACATGAATGTATAACACCCAAAGACCTAACGGGAGTATTACTTCCTACAATATTGCGAATACATGAATGTATAACACCCAAAGACCTAACGGGAGTATTACTTACTACAACACTGCGAAAACCCTAAAATAATGAAATGATGATACGATGGTGCATTTTGGCGTTTAAAGTTATCTTGTAGGATGCAAAACAAACTCGAGAGGCTATACTTGTAGGGGATATAACTGAGGAATCTCAGTGCAATCTGGTTCTTATCCCAACAAAGACAGAACTAATTTAATTTTTCTTTCTAAAAAACAACAATAATTATCTTGTATTCCAAATGTCGGTAGCTTTTATTTTTTTATATAATTACAGGTAATTTAGAAAATCAAACAACGCTGGCAAAAATAGTTTGACACAGTCTCCAGGAAATGTAGGAGTAATCGAAAGTGAAAATGACTGTATAAAAAGCTTAAATATTCAAATGTAGCAGGTTACTTAATGAACTCTAAATGATTTTAGTGTCATAGCTTTCTTCTATTTATCTGAAACAAAGCCAAGATCTCGAAAATTAATTCAGTTTTTTTTCTCAAAAAAATGTTACAGTAATATAGTCTAAGTGGATTGTAAATAGTATTAAATGTTAATAGACGTGTCAACAAACTTTGTTGATATTTTGACTAAAATTCTTCAAGCATTTACATTTTTAGTTTCGATTTGTATTTAAGATTTTCAGTTTGGATTTACCTAAAAATAGTGTTAGTCTTGAAATAAAAGGGTTGTACACGTCACCATTTAGCTACTCAAAATATTTCTGAACAATGGGGAGAACACTTTTTGAAAGATCTAGCCTGGATGTTACTACATGTCCAAAAAGTTCATTTGAGCAAGAATCTGTACACATTTCATATTGATTCTTAAATTTGAAAATTTATAGCCCGAACATGAAGTCTTTCTGTCTTTTCAGTATGAGATTGGTTCATTGAGTAAGACTGAAATTTTGTCTCATATTTAGAACTTATTTTCCCAACGCTTTTGCGTTAGATCATTGTGGTACCTTCTGTCTGTCTGTATATCCGTCGGTCCGTTTGTCAGCTAAAGGCCAATTCGACATCAGGCGTGAGCAGTTAGAGATTCATTAGTGATAGTAGGGCCTGTGCAAATGTAAAGATAGGACAAAAGCTTCGGCTGGATGCAAGTCTGCAATCCGCGTGAGTTAGCCAAGCCATCAAGCCGAAGCATCATAATGGTTCGTTTACGTATCAGGTCTTTATCATCGAGACAAGGGATTGAAGTGTGATTTGGCTTGGCCCGCGAGAAAACCGCAAGCCGCATGAAATAGTCAAATCATGGTTCGTTGTAAGATAGGGTTCCTCATAAGAACTTTAGTTTTAGTCTTAAATAACGTGTGGTCCTTTATTTTGATCAGAGAGAAATTACTCTCGTCACAAGACAGTGTACATAGTTTGCCTGTGTTAAGATAAAACACAACAATTCAGTGATGGAGACAGCTATCTAGAGACTCTGCAATCATAAACAGCAACCTGACACCAACTCACATTCCTAGGTGTAAATATGGAATCCTAGTTACCCGTTACTGATTTTTATCATGATTTTTATAATACTCTTGGACAGTAACAACAATGTTTATTCAAACTTTATTATTGGGATTTAAATAATTACTCTTAACGATACAATTTTCGTCTCTTCTGAGGACTTTGCAAAACACTGATGGTGGAAGTACTTAAGGATTTTCGTGGCAATCGTTAACAATTGTATCACGACGGGCAACTGTAAACACACTGTGTAAAATGTTAAATAAACACAGAACGAATTAAGAATCAGAACAATTTTATTTACAAAATCAAATCATGCTTCTAGTGGTAGTACATTTGTCAGCGACCATGATTGATGTACTTAAAACACAACCCATTTGTGTTATATCATTTTTAAAAAAAAATTGAAAATCACCTGTAAAACACGATCTTATAGTCTTTAAAAATGCACTGACTGCAAATGTTGGTACCACAGAAAAGGAAATTTTGAACTCTGTCATTTAAGGTCAAATATGTAGGTTTCTGTTTAAATTTATTTCTTAAACTTCCATAACTGAAAACTCCATATTCGTTGTTATTATAAATTGCAATTTCACAGTTTACAAATAATTGCGCTTAAAAGTATGACGCTTTTACAAATAATTGCGCTTAAAAGTATGACGCTCACAAAAGTTGGTAAAACATTGGTAATACATTTGTAAGCGACCATGACTGATGACAGTCTTCAAAATTTACTTTTTAACAAAATCCGTGATTTTTACTTGAAATGGTCGTACAATCAATACGCGTCTGCATTAAAGGCCGATCGGCTTGTTCTAGAATGACGTCACGCAAGAGAGTAAACCGAGCCTTAGTCAAGGAGAGATAGTGCAGTCGGTAATTTTGGGGCAATTTACCCCTGTATTAAACTGAACGGAAATTTTGGGAGTTCGGTTGGAGTAAATTTTACAGGAGAAACGGATTTTCAATCAAGACCAAAAAATGTACATTTTGATGATTTTCTCCATAACTGACTTTTATGAACTTTCAATGCTTTTCGAAAAATTAAACGTTGACGTTTTAAGCGAAAAAACGGGATGAAAATTATGTTACAAAATAATTTGTACGGGTTGTAAAAACGTATCGCTTGCTCCGCCGTTATTTTTGACGACATTATTCCACGTCTGCGCAGTACCCTATTAGCTATCGGTAAAAGTAGCTATTGAGAAAAGGGTAGACCTGTTAGTATGCACAGTTTGATTGGGGGGGAGGGGGGGAGAGCAACGGAAACAAAACAAAGAATTAGGAAAGTACATAATACATTTGAACGATAAACTGTGTGCCTGGAATGTTCTAATAATGTTCTTTTTATAGTCGGTCCACGACTATAAAAAGTGATATGGGAAAATGTTAAGTTTTTACATTTTCAGTTGACCACGTGCGTTTTGTTTATAACCGTTTGAATTCCTGAAATGCAAATGTCAGTGAAGAGTAGAGAAATGATAAAACGCCTTTTTTTAGTTGGGTCGAAATGACCGTTTTCTCAATAATTAGGATTTCTATCGAGGATATTGTTCACCTGTTCCAGACATTGCAGATGAAGTAGATGTAGCTTTCACAATGATATTATAAATCAACCTTCGTTACTTGTCAGTTTTGACCGTTCGTTAGAATAATTATAAGGGCCATTAGAATAATTATAAGGGTTATTAGAATAATTATAAGGGCCCAGTCCAACCGACAAACCCTAAGAGCGGCTTCATAGTTTATATGAGCTAGATAATTCAGCCAAACTATGCACTTTAACACCTGTTTGTCGAATTGACCAGGCTCCTCATAAATATTCCACCGGATGGTCAAACTCTCAGGTCAGTCTGGTTGTCCTCTACCTTTGTTGTGTTTTCCCGTAGTATGTATGTAAGAGGTGAATATAAATTTACTGGTTACAAAAAACAAAACAACAAAACAAAAAATTGTTTTTATCGAGTCGAAGTATCTTTCATATTTAACACGCGTTTAGGGTCCAATCTGTCAGAGAATAAGAACATCATTATATGCATCACTTGTGTAAATTGAAAAGTGCAACTAATTCCTCTTTACAGACATTATTAGTAAAACAAAAATTACGCACAACAGCTTATATTTATTTGCTTTATAAATATATTTAGCTTAATTGCTTTTCTCACACTTAAACAGCTCTACACATGCAAACATAATCAGGCGTTTCCATAAATCAATTCGATTTGAATATTCCTGTAACGAAGACTTACTAAAATTAGAGCTAATAGCGAGAGGTGCATCGAAGAGGCCCCAGCTCTCAACAATTTGCTCAGCAGGGCCCTAAATTTCTGTTGGAAAACCAAATTTGGAGAAGATGGGTATTCAGGGGGGCCACAACTCTGTTACATAATGATGTGGAGTGCTGGAAATACAATTAATTCCAGATCTCGTCAATATAGAGGTCCATGATAACTTTTGTTGAAATGCAATATTCATTAGCAACGTTATGCTGCGGAAGCAAAGTTTGGAGGACAGGCAATCAGGGACCATAACTCTTCTAAATGATAACGTGAAACACTTGAAATTAAACTTATTCAGTGACTCATAAATATAATGCTGCGTGACAAATTTGGTTCAAATACTACAAAGCTTAGTAAAGTTATGCTGTAGAGACTAAACTCCGTAGGATGGACAATCATGGCTATAATTAATGTGAATAATAACGTGGAATTCTGAAAATAATAAGAAATCAAAGTCTTGTAAATTTAAAGCCATATGCCAAATGTAGTTGAAATCCACACACAGCAGACAGAAATGGCCGCTTCAAAGTACTTAAAAAATCATCCTGAATTAGTCAAAAGTACACTATTTTCAGCAGTTATTAAAATAGGGAAACGAATTTTGCCAGAGTAGGCAATACCAGCCTCTGAAAGTACAATGAATGAATTACAAAATACATAAAAAGTAAAAAAGTTATCGGCTCTTTTTTTAAAAATTTACCTTTGGAGTCCAGGAAGTGAAAATGACATGCGGAGCTAGCAGTGTTTTGAGAGGTGCACATCTTAAGGAAGACCGAGCAGTATATTCTATAACCCAAATTGTACCCATCAATCATACACCAAAATAAAGGGAATTCAAAGTTCTTTAACAATACCTAAGATATACAAGGTCTTTTTTAAAGAGCCATGACAACCAGTGAGGAAAACCTGGGTAATTCTTTTTCTTTAAAAATCTAACCCTATTCAAAGTACGAAACTGGAGAGTGCCACCAATATTGATAAGGATATGATAACTTCTTCAAATGTGTACCTGAAAAGACGAAACCTTTAAAAGACACGCCTAAATGAAACAGGCAGTTCGCCTACTAAATGGCATCCAATTATATTCATTGGTTGCAGAGCTATGTTGGCTACAAGCAACGCAGAATAGGAAAATATGAAGTTAAGTGTCAAGGGTCATAACTCTGTACAAGATGAAGTTGACGAGATAAAAACCCACGAAACGCACATCCAGGCCTACGCGACAACATACACACCAGAGTCCATCAGAATATGTTCAAAGGTTCCTGGGTTATGCTGGTTACAAGGGTTTGCTGTAGCGAAGATGTAATATTGATGGCAAAAGGGCAATAACTCTGTCAAAAGTGAATCTGAAAAGACGACACTTTTGAAAGGCACATCTACTGACAACACGCAATTCACTTACCAGATGGCATCCAGTTATTATAAGGTTCAAAGACCTATCCTGGTCACAAGAAATGTGAACAAACGGACGGAAAAGGTGATTACATTTCGATGTGGGGCCCTAATAAAATGATGATCGTTTTCAATTTTACTCATATTACAAAGCAAACACAGCCTATCGTTAACATTTATTCTGGCATCCGTATCTGCCTGTTTCAGTCCTTCATGTGAGAAAAAATAGCCTTGAAACAGACAGAAATTTGATGCTTAACATTTTGTTAAATATCAAGATAGGATGCATAATGAAACTTAATTTTCACTAAATTAGTTCGTGACGGTTATCATTTGAGTGAGATTAACAGATTTTATCATTTTTAGAAATTATTATCCCAACGCTTTAGTGTGAAGATATTGTGATATCTTCAGTCCGTCTGTACGTCTGTCTGTCTGGAACTATATTTTCTCCTACACAGTTGGGTGGATATTTGCAAACATTGGTACAGTAGTCGTCCATAAGAAATCCATTTGCAAGTAGAGTAGAGTTCTTGCCCCCTTCCGTTTTTGGAAACACTTGGAGGATGTTAGAACATTAGAGGGTGACAACTGACCTATCGCCAGAGCAAAAAAAAAAAAAAAAAAAAGGCTTCGTTCATTAGCATTGTACATCAAATAAAAATGAAAGTACGTGTAAGTTGACACTTAACCTATGTGAATTATGTGAATTAGTGTTAGGTTTTATTTAGTGCATACTGAATATGTAATGAATAATGGTTGAAAAATGTTTAAGTTATGACTATTTGAACTCGTATTTCATATCTAGTGGCAGTCAGTTAAGTGACGGACATTAGGCCTGAATGTCAGACAAGCTGCCTGTGCGCCTGTAAATCACGTGATGCTCACACTTTTGCCATCGATAGTAGTGGTCGTTGGTCCATTGGTATCTGTACGTGTTGGGGTCTGAGTAACATACGGCATTACGTTAATTAACTAGGCACAATTGACGTTTCAGTATCATAAATTAAATTGAATATTTCAAGTCTTGATTATTTCAGTGTCTTTTAACCTCATTTTTGATTGATTGCTCAAAAGACTTAACATTTTGACCTTTGAATTCTGCTCTTACAGGCTAAATCTCTCAGCTCTCGTCTCTTTCAATCAAAAGTTTGTTCTCATTTATGCAATGAATCAAACAGAAATCAGGCAAGAAAGAGTATAGTTGATAATACACCTCATTTAGTCCCCAAACCTTTAAATTGCGTGTAAGTGTTAAGTGTTAATAAAATTCACATCAGTATGTATAAATTATACAATCGATAATGGTACTTAAAACCAGAAATGATATGTCTTTTTCATAGTTAAGTTCTCAATGATTGTTTTTTTTAAATTATTTTTATTTTGTATTTTACACGAATACTGACATTTGATGGAACAAAACATGTTATATGTCATACGCAATCTGGATTTTATAAACTGTTTAGAACAGGTATGATGTCGCGTGCTGTCAGTCTAGTTCTGACATTCAAAAGCTACAGTTGTGGGCAATAGTGCTCTGCAGTGCCTTAAAATCAAAAGCAGTTTTCTCTCCTAGAATCATAAAAACACTTAAGAACAAGTGTAACCTAGAAACTCTGAGCTTTATCTAACATTTCTAAATATGCCTTCTATTGTCTCAAAACCACTGACAATAAAAAAAAAATCATCATGCGCGGTTCATGACATATGTAGATGTCAGGTTACAGAAACGATTCAGCACGTAATGCCGTTCGTCTATTTAAACGTTACTAAAATGTATCTCATAAAATTAGATTTCTTCGGCTGATTTTAGAATCGCCATTTCATGCTTCAGTTACCAGGGTTAGTATATTATAGTGGAGAAAACGGGTTGATAACAAAAAGGTTCAGTTATATTTGTCACAAGATTTTAATTTAGAACTCACGCGAGATAAGTATGGCTTTTTATTTATGTCGTGTGACGTTATTCACTTACTGACAATTTCATATTCCTTCACTTTTGTTGCGAAACGTTGTTAGCTTGTAATTGTCAACACAAATTAAGCTTTACGAGTACAACCCAAAAAGTCAAGTAAAGAAAGTAGTTAATAATATCATTTTAAAATTGGCCTGCTGATTTCCCCATTTTCATCCGTGTATGAAATTAGTGGAATCAGTACGGGGATTGACACAAGGCTTATGTTACTCACCAGTAGTGTTCCCGCAATTAAATTTCTTACTGAAGAGACGGGAAGAAGTGAACTTTTAGCGAAAGGGGCACTTTTGTTGAAGGAAGGGACAGTATTTGGAACAAACGGACAGTTTTTTTTGGTTTGGGGTGGGTGGGTGGGTGGGTGGGGGGTTTGGGATTTTCAACGTTTTAGAAGTAGAAACAGACAAAAGTACATATGTTTACTCTAAGTTAAATAAACCGAAGAGTATGTGGAACAAGTAGAAAAAAGCATATTTTTAAGTTCATACAATTGGTGATCTTTTGAGAGGCAGAGGTGAGGACTCTTGATGTGCAGAGGGGTGGAGCTAGGAAAGCACTGAGGGCAGAGGGATGAGCGCCCCTCTGTTTATATCTAGCTGGATCACTGACCAGGTTCTTGCACAAATGACAATTCATCAAAAAACATTAATTCTTTAATTTTGAATTATTTATTGAACAAGGGGAGGTAACACCATATGAACAAAAACGGCTGCCAGTTATGAGTTGTACCTCTTAACAATACACAAAATAAATTCTATGTTAATCCTCGTATGAGCATCCCCTCGGGAAATCTGTATTCATTTTAGTATATATATACAACGAATATTTTGTACTTTTTTAAATTTGAAAAATCATTGGAATATTTTTGTCCAGTATGGAGATGACAAATTCATTCTTACAAGTATATAATAATAATAATAATAATAATAATAATAATAATAATAATAATAATAATAATAATAATAATAATAATTAGTAGCAGTAGTAGTAGTAGTACTATTAGTATTGAGAGAGAAAAAGAGAGAGAGAAGGAGGGAGAGTACCTTGCGGATAACTTCAGATTTTTCTTTTGTGACATTAAAGGCCGCTGCACCTTTTGTCTTTTCAAGACTGTTGCTGCTTCGTTTTTGGTGTTCTACAAATAATTATATACGATCCATTAGAATTATTGGTTTTTGCTATATTTAATAATTATATACGATTCATTAGAATTATTGGTTTTTGCTATATTTAATAATTATATACGATCCATTAGAATTATTGGTTTTTGCTAAATTGAATAATTATATACGATCCATTAGAATTATTGGTTTTTGCTATATTTAATAATTATATACGATCCATTAGAATTATTGGTTTTTGCTATATTTAATAATTATATACAATCCATTAGAATTATTGGTTTTTGTGATATTTAATATTTCACAAAAGTCAATAAAACAAAATGATGATGCTCTCGTGGTATTATTCTACACTGAAATAAAATGTATACAGTGTATTACATTATTCTACACTGAAATAAAATGTACACAGTGTATTACATTATTCTACAATCAAATAAACTGTACACAGCGTATTACATTGAAATGGAAAAAGAATCATTTCATTCCTAAGTGTAATTGCTGCTTGCTCTAGAATGTTATTGATTTGGAATCGTTATATCGCATCAAATGAAAATACATACAAGTTGCACTCTTGAGGAACGGTTGTTGGGTTTTACTCTTTCTTCCATTTCCTCTGGGACTAAATTGTCGCAGAAGCCATGCATACGACCGTTTAACGAGAAAAATTCGCCTAAGATCTTTCGATGGCAAAGGCACCGTTCACATTAATAGTGAGACAACAGGTACTGATAGATATCGTACATTAATATTTTATCATGGGTGGAAAGCATTCCATTAACAGATCACAGCAAGGTCTTTATCGTACTTTATAGGACATATCCGTGTTACATCCTTCGAAATAGTTTTACGCTGCCATAATAATCATTTAATAGTTTATATCTTCTCATTTACCCCCCCCCCACAAGAAAACAAACAAACAAAACACACACACACACACACCCAAAAAAAAAAGAAAAAAAAAAAGACAATGTGTTGATAGATATAGCTAAATAACACTTCTGATTACTGGCAAACGTTCTACTTCTGTACACTTTATTTAAATAGTGAAAATTCTATTGTACATGTATCTCATTAATATAGCAAATTTTATACTCGTCGATCAATAATATCACCGGACTGCACCAGTTCTCAGGTCACTAGAACGATTACTGTTAGCAGTTTGGGAATTGCCAAACCGGTAAGTGATAAAATTGACCTCAGAAAGTTGGATGCTAAAAAGCGGTTCACAACGATAATGATCTAATTTCCAGGACCTGATTATTTGCTGATAACTGTACTCTTTTACAGTACTTTTATCTGCTGACAATGTACTATTGTCAGTACATTTTATATAAAATTTTATATCTAAGTAAAGAAATTTAAATTATAAATGGAAAAAAAACCACTATTTCCCAAGAGTGATAATAAATAATAGTTGTAACAAAAACTAGTGGTTAAAGAAAGCTGAATAAAATAATTTAATTCCTGAAATTGAAATCGATCCATTAGGTCGTTATTAAACAAAAATAATTTTCATTTACATGATCTTACAAAAACAAAGTTTCAATTGAAAAGAGCTGTTTACATATACCACGTCACTTACTTCTACATTATATGGAATCTCTGCTTAGTAAAGCATCTTTTTTCTCCACACATTTTTCTATCCATCAAATGTAGAATCACCTGGTAGGTCCTAAAAACGATTTCCATTGTATTCAACGAGACTGATGTATCTCTATCACTTATATAATACCCATTACTATCCATGCTGTTTTCGTTTTTATTATGGTCTGGAACACGTAAAGTTGCCAACGTCACTTTTAAGTTACGTTTAATGAAATCTCTAGAGTGTAGGCATTTTCTTCTCTATCAGTCCACATTCACTTCATCGATCAAAATAATATGTGTTCCACAATGTGTTTTGACTAATTACATTAAAAATAATATTCATTCAACAATTACTGTGTGGCAACATAAATGGGCTGTAAAGATTATTAACTTGTTTAAACAGTTCGCGGCTTGCTAAAAACAATTAAAGGTTACCATAGGCTTATATGGTGATTGGGTTTTAATACGTGGACTCTCCTTACAAAACGGAACAGTGTATTTTTTTTTGTGTGTCTAAATCGACAATATAGGGATTTTTTCTGAGGATTAAATAGCATTGATATTTGTTTCATCGTCAGGTAAATTGTACTGTATAACTCAGTAAACCGCTACAGCCCCCCCCCCCCTCCCCGCCTCGTCCTGCTTGGCGGGTCACCTCGTACGTATTACAATTATATGACGATTAAACATACATCAATGTATTTAACTATTACTAAACAAACTGACAAATCAGAGGATTGTATATAAAGGTGCAAACGTTAACATGTGTGGGTGGGTGTACGTGCGTGCGTGTGTATATGTCTTTCTGTTATGCAATTTCAAGATATTAATAACTTTTCTTATAAAAGTTGGCATGGCAGTGATCGCAGTTATTCCTAACACGACGATTACGGCATCACTGTGCTATTGTTCCTCCTGAAAATAATCGAAGCTGACATTTAAGTGACTTGATCAATTACGATTTTATAACCCTGTTACGCCCACATAAAACAAAAAATGTTATCTTTGTAACGTGAAATTACTGCTGTAATATTGAACTTATGAGGGTATTCTCAGAGCTCATCCCATAACGCTCGACCTCTTACGCACTTGCTCGATTAAACGTCAGAACACAATTAGGCAACGTGATTGTTACAGCTTATCTATTGCAAATGTTTGGATGATTGTGATCCAGAGGCAGATGTGCGACCAAGATGTTCACATCTCGAAGATAGAATGAAAATTGGCATATATGTTTTTAAAGTATGGTATTTTGAAAAAAAGTGGGGAATCAAGTTGACTGAACAAGTGCTTCCTTGCAACAACAACAAAAAAAGGTGGTGGTTGTGGGGTGTGATAGCTGGAGAAAAATGCATGCAAGAAAGGGAAAAAATCTTTTCACGGTCTGTTTTGGTATTGGCATTAAACCTAATGGTTTAAATCCTTTGGTTGCTGCAAATGTGATCAAAAAGGTAATTTTTCCTTCAATGTTTTATGGAAGTGAATTATGGTTTAATATTTCAAAAAGTGACCTCTCTTCATTGGATAAAACTCTGAGGTATTTTGCCAAACATTTACAAGGCTTCCCAACACATACAAGATCAAACATCGCTCTGGGAATGTTAGGATGGACATCAGCTCAGTCCGAAATTGATAGCAGAAAATTGATGCTTTTACACAGATTGTGTTTGATGCCTACTAAACGTGTGTTTAACGTTGCGTTATTTCACTTCATTTTGAGCGGATGCATGTCAAGCTACGGGTTAATTTCAAATCTATATTATACGTTAAAAATTTTTTGACTTCCTTGAGTATCTAACTGATTATTTGCAGCATTCCGAAATTCCAGATAAACAAAATTGGAAAGAAATTGTAAGGTCAAAAATTGCTGGTCTTGAAAATAGCCTCTGGAGAGTTCGTATGTCTAATCAAGCAGATTTTGATAGATTCTCTTCGATACACGAATCCTTGCGACCTGCCTCAGTATGGCAGTCGGCTAAAACCAGACAGCACACTATCATATTTACATATGTAGCTAAACTATGGGCTGTAAACTATGGGCTGCTGTTCCTCAAACACAGCTCGATATGTGTATTCGATGTGGGAATGTTTATACAGACTTGATACTTCATTGTTGTGTTGCTTGTCCTTATATGTCGGATTTCAGAAACTCTTTCTGTGATTTCCTTACTGATAAATTTCCACTGAGCCTGCATATTACATTATTTAATGCAGAAGATGAGCTGCTACTGCAATATCTTCTAGGTAAAAGGTTACCAGCAGGTGTAATCGACAAAGAAAACTCCAAGTTATTCGCCCTGTATGCAGCATACTTTGTCATGCAGTGTGCAGCTATCTTCTGCAAATAAGGTACTTAAACTTGCAACTTATGCAGCTGAGGAACACTTTAATGATGGATATACTGTAAGAATTTGTATTCTAGTATTCTATTTTATATCATAGACGAACAATGTTATGATATTCACACTATAGATCTCTTGACATTATTGTATGCACGAAGTAATTGATGTTGGTTCTACGGCGCCCCGGATTCACAGTTTGCCTTTTTTTTTTTTTTAACTCGTGTTTGTTTGTTTTGTATTCATTTCTTTATTTTGGTACTTATTTATTGATTGTATTCAGATGATTTATTGTTATATCATGCAATTTTCTACGGAAGGAAATAAAGATGATGATGATGAGGTATTGCTCACTCCGCACCATCACCGCTAAAGTAAGCACCTCTGTTCTCTAGCGATTTTCTAGTTTGGATATTATCCCTACGCTGACCAGCTTAGCGGACAGGTATGTATGTTAAGAGTAACCAAATAGTTCCAAACAGATGGTCACTTTACTTGCTTTGTTTTTATCTCTTGCTAAGGTAAGTGTCATATATGTCTTGATTGTAATTTAAACGAAATAAAAAAATTGGTTAAAATGTTAACATATGTTTTTTTTCTTCAAAACTTAAAATTGCCCATGCTCACTGGAGCACTTCCGTTGTCAAATCTTCAGTTTCGGGGGTGCGTAGTTTTTGCACGTTGTCAAGCTCTTCCATTTCGGAGGTAAGTAAATCTTGCATATAGTCTGCAATCCCGAAAAGCCTAAATGGAAGTGATCGGTTTTAAAGAATAAAAAAAAAAAAAAAAAAATAAAAAAATAAAAAAACAACCCAGAACATAGGAATTTTGGGTATTGGTTTCATTTTCTTGTACAGTCATCGTGGGCACTTCCCCTCCATACCATAACATTCATGCCTTTGGACCTGACCCTTAAGTAGGTTTCATTTTCTTGTACAGTCATCGTGGGCACTTCCCCTCCATACCATAACATTCATGCCTTTGGACCTGACCCTTAAGTAGGTTTCATTTTATTTGATATTTTGCCACTTGATTAAGGCTACTTTGTTCAGCTGTTTTGCTTTGAAAAATTGTCACCTTCCTGTATAACACTTCTCACGGTTGCAATTTATCATTCATGGCATCCTTTTGATGCATCTGATAGAGTGATCCATAAAAGAAACAGCGATCTTCATCCTCACCCTTTATCCAGCCCCCGTCTGCAGGTGAAGGTATGTCGAGTTGGAAATGAGTACCTGTCACAAACTTAGCAATTTTTGTACATGTTGGGTGTTTTGTGGGTTTCGGTCACTTTGGTCAGAGGTGATGTGGACGTTCGGATAAACAAAATGACAACAAATCGTCTCATCCATCCATTGTTTGACAGGATCCATATGATAGACGCTTGACAGCGTGCCCAAAATGTAGGAAGGAATTCCATACTTCCCAAGAAGTCATCTGCCCTATGCAAAAGATGGCTGATAAGATACCACAACAAGATAAAGCGTGCAAAAGTAGTTCCCAAGAGCCCTCTAAGCAGCTACTAAGCATCATTGTAATAAACAGCATAAGATTGACAGTAATTCCACGTCGAAATGAGTAGTAAGTAGTATGACAACTGCGAATGCTAGCTCACGTAACCACTTTAAACTTAAAATTTAAAAAAAAAATAGCTTAGCAACAATGTGACCCCCAGAAATTAAAAACTTGCTCGGATAGCAATTGTCAGGGGTTTGATTACTACCCTCAAAAATTATCCAAAAAAGCCTTGCTCACCATGATGTGACCATCGAGGTTTTTAATTTTTTAAAACCCCAAGCTCACCAACATGTGACTAGCCGCGTTTTTTATTTTTCAAAAATTCAGCCTCACAAAGATGTGACCTCCCCCACCCCCTACCATTTTTATTTGTAGAAAAACACCCGGCTCACAATGTTTAAAATATAGACATTTTTTCTTCTTCTGAAAAATGAGTCAAAATTAGAAGTTATTTAAAGAACTGAAGAGATTAAGTAATTACTACGTTATACTGATAATGACAAGCCCTGCAGTCTCACCAAATTCACCCATTAATTCATTACTCCAAATAAAACCACGACAGATACGTAAATATTTAAACTTAAACATTCAAGATAGAGATATCGATAACAATTCTTTAAAGAAATTAAATATATTAGAAATGACTAAATTGTTATGACAGTGACAAGACATGTAATTTCACAAAAGTCAGTTATTACTTCAGTGAAAAAAATAATTGATAAAATTCATTTTAATATCAAAACAATAACGTTATCCAACCTTAATAAATGGAAAGAGAAAGAAGATATAAGACGTTGTGGACAAATTAAGCGATAAGATAGAAAAAAATGGAAAGAAAGAAGAAAAGAAAAGAAATCATATTAAATTGGAATCCATAGAAGAATGTGTGTGGCCTATGGTAATAGTTGGTATTCTGGTCTTCCTGGGGATGTTCTTTAAGGGATGTAAAGTAATCCATCCATCGACTGAGACAAATTTAAAAATACAAATAACAAACAAATAGAGATAAATAAAGATTTTAATAATAATAGCAGAAATGTTCAAGTTTGTTTGTTAATGTGCAATGTTAACAAAAATTACTTTCTACAATGGATAAAGAACAAATAATTATATAAACTCCATATCTAAATATTCTGGTCATAATTACATACGATAAATAAAACAGAGATAATATATATCTTTCTGGAAGCTATAAGGACTATAACATATATGTGCCGACTGCATACCGTGGAAAAACAAATTTAAATATAGATTCTATTCTCGCTTGCAAAAATACAATTAGTATACTATTTTATATTCCTCTGAATTGGTTGTCTTTAAAACAACAACAAAGAAAAAAAACCGAATACGTTGATACATTCCTTCATAATCAGCTCTTTTGTTCTGCATCTAGAGAATGTATTTTCTTTTTAATGCCCAGCTAAAAGTATTGGATTTCTTTGGACAGGCTGCAATAATGCTCATCTTTCTTTTTCTGGATGAATCATTTTTTAGCTTATCAACATTGATTTTAAATTGCACTCTTAGATCTGGTTGCACTATTGCGATGTATGTCTCTAAACAATAATTACACTGATATTAATTTTTTTCCATCCATTTTTTTACAATTATTATCAATTTTATAAACACCGTGTGTTCTTTTTCCAGGTCTTCCCATTTTTCTATAAATTCTATATGATTTACCAGCAATATATTAAAATAGAAGGTAGAGAGACAAAACATGTATTACTTTCTTTTTCTTGCAAATCTATGGAAGCTTATATTCCAGTCCTGTAATTTTATTTGTGTGTTATCCCATAATCCAAAGTGTACATTTGTGTGTTATCCCATAATCAAACATGTACATTTTATTAGTCTTATTGTTTACAATACAAGAGTTAGTTTATGGTTTTGTAAGTCGTCTGCATTGTTTCTCAAAACTAGATTTATAAAATATTCTATCATCCAATGTTTTTCATACTTGGCAAACTATGTGGAATGAAAACTTCACAATCAAACTTAAGAACATCAAACCCATTATTGGAGTGTGACATCCCTCATATAGAGCAAATCGGACACACATACCTAACTCATGCATACCTCCTGAAAGGTGAACCTCGACCGGAATGCACACATTGCCAGTGTCCACTGACAGTGGAATATATTCTTGTCGAGTGTGTTGATTTCTACCCTATGAGACAGAAGTGTTTTGACGTGAACTGCTTGAAGAAACTGCATGAACACGTACCGTACTAGATAATCTCTGACTTTTAAAGGGAATGCGGTTTATACTACAAATTTTAATGTTTTAAGGATTTTACATGTGTTACCTTTGTCTGCTACAATATTAACATCTTTGTGTTTTATTTTTATCCTGTTGTATTTAATATTTGGATTTATTTGGAAGGGTTTTTCTTCTTTAATCTTTGTGCAATTCATTGTAATATTTTTCGGACTTGACATTTTGTTGGAACTTCATAGCCACTTTTGTGCTGAGGTGCCGTAAAACACTACTGCATACATACATACCATTTTGTATGGCCAAATACATATCTGTTTCTTGTATTGAGTCCAGTTTTACTTTAGTTATCTTGTAGGCAGCATCAGTTGATAATTCTGGTGCTGAGTAATGAAATACAGGATATAAACCGTAAACATCAATACACAAATTTCTTTCGAATACATGATCTAAACCGTAAACATCAATACACAAATTTCTATGTCCTTGGAATATGTCAGCTAGTAACAGAGTATCTTTCTTCACGTAGCAGTCACGACGATCATCCAAAGTTTTGAGTTTAAAGCAATCCCATACTTTTTGTGCGTAGTTATAGTCTTTTATAGTTATGTTTACATCTTTTTGTAGACTACAGAATGACTAGCAAGGAGGAAATTTTGTTTCCTTAAAATTTCTCGAATTAATCAAATTATTCGTATGAATAAATGTCCTTTCGTAAGAATTCTATTGGAATATTTTCAAAATGTTTAGTAGTTTGTTTAAAGCTACTGTCTGGAAGGGTATTTGCTAGACTTTCCAGTGACTGATTCAAAAAGCTAAGTGAGTGAATAAATCTTACTGTATTGTGTACTTTTATTTTTGTCTTATTTTTGTTGTGTGTATGTTTTTTGTTTTTTGTTTGTTGTTGTTTTCTTTTTGACAGAACACTAAATGTTTTGTAACGCTTTGTTTTATATTTCCATTTTTCAATCTCGCATACATGTATTTGCTAGACTTTCCAGTGACTGATTCAAAAAGCTAAGTGAGTGAATAAATCTTACTGTATTGTGTACTTTTATTTTTCTCTTAGTTTTGTTGTTTTTTTTTTGAAAAAAAATTTTGACAGAACACTAAATGTTTTGTAACGCTCTGTATTATATGGTACAATATTTGTTTCTTGATTTATATCAGTTTTAGATAGCTCTTTTATTATTAAGTGTGAATCGTATCCTTTTTAAATTGTGCATAACTATAGAAAATTACTTCCTACATGGGTCCATATAGTATGTAATCATGTGCCAAATCTTGAATATCTTGGCAAAACTCAGTACAACAGTCTTGTCCACAACATACCTTTAGAGAATATTTTTCAATCTCGCATACATGTGTCCAATACCCAAATTGAATGTGTTTATGACATATTTTTCAATCTCGCATGCATGTGTCCAATACCCAAATTGAATGTGTTTATGACATATTTTGTCCGTTTATACATCCATCATGTTTTTCCACGATAGACTCGAAGTCTATATATACAACAAACATATGTACTACTGTTTTTATATGCATTTGATAAATTCTAATTGTTTTTTGCTGTTTTTTTTTTTTGCTTGTTTGTTTTTTTCTTCAATAACGTAGCCACTTTAGTATTTCTAACAGAGTGACCGTTGTATATTAGTAAATTGTAATGGTTGAATTCCTCATAATTCGTAGTTGCATATAATGAACCAGTCTTTTCCTTACCTTCTGATGGTTAATACACAGATCTTTTCAAATTATTAAACATGCTACTCATAAGTATGAAAACGAGCGCTTTACAAACATGTGCGATACTGACATTTCTACAAAAGATTCAAAAATGTTCAAACTTCTATAAAACCCTCAATTTTATGGCAAACTCCAAAAACAACAAGAGAGTTACAGTTAATTACATCCCTTGCAAATGTTCTGATAACAGTTCCAAATAATACTATGCAAGTTTGTAAACACTGCAGTTATCGTTACACAGATGTAATAATCCATGCATTTATTTGCTGTCAGAACACAACGCGACAACGAAACATATTTTGGACAAACATTATAAATAACTTTGACATTCATCTTTGCGTGTTCCTTCATAATATATCAGATGAAGAATTTATTCAACATCTTCTGGGTTTGGGATTTCCCAGCGGTATCGGCTTAGACGAGCCTGAATTACTAAGAAATTTTATAATGTCTGCTTCAGTGTTCTCTGTAACAGTAATTCATGGATTCTTTTCATAGTAACAAGATCGATTTTCAAATTATCAAGATTTGGAAGACATGTGATCGTAGAAATCTTGATAATCATGTCTTCATGCATGCTATTTATTGACATTACATATAAAATATTATTTCTGTAAAATAATGATGATGTGTACAATAATTAAGTATTGGAGGATTGCGCAGAAGCGCACCTTACTTTTTTAATAAGTATAGTGTCCTCACATGAGAATCATCATACGGAAGCTGCGCTTCCAAGTGACTCCTCTCATGTACACCTCTTTAAATTGTATATATCTAATTCAATATTCTTTTCTTTTTCCTTTGTTTGCATCCTTATCTCTGAAAAGAGGAAATAAAGATTGATGATGATGATGATCGTTATGTTTGACATTTATTGTGACTTTTTTTGCGATTTTATCTAGTGAAACCGCTAAACCTTCTTCAGCTAAAAACTCACTAGAGTTACCAATAATATAAATCCTTAATTGCTCGTATTATCTCTCTATGTTTGAATATTTAAATACATTTATTAATTTAGCTGTAATACTTCTTTTAAATCTCATTGATTCTACTGTAAATAAGACGTCCATTGACATAACAAGTTTGGCGTTGTCTTCTTTTTCTATTGTCTCCCTTATAACTTTTAAAATGTTCGCTTTTATTAGTTTAAAATATAAATAGTAGTCTTTTACTATCAGAAGTCTATCAACTATAAAACAGATTCGTAATCATATAACCAACGAAGCCATGCACTATCTACTACTCGATATGTAACCTCTATAGTACCTAAACTAAGATTCTACTTAGTATATATTCTAGAATAACTTCTCTTATTTCTTTCATCTCTAAAATATTCCACTCTTGTAAAAATTGCTCTTTCTTCTTCTTTGATTTTTGTGTTTTACCTGGGTGGTTTGAAATTGTCATTAATCTAGAAGAAATTATTTAAATATAAACTTTTTCTGATCTTTTTCTTTCTAAGACTTAATACATTATATAGTATTACTGTAGAAATTATATAGTACTACTGAGATAATTTTTGTTTTCCAAATTACATAATAATATAATACGAAAATTTCTTTTGTATTTTTTAATTAAACGTTAGTGTGCCTGTACCTCCACTATAGTTTGGAACATAACTGTTTAAAAACAGCACCATAAAAAACAAACAAACAAACAAACAAATTAAAAATCTCTATATTATTTTCAAGCTAAATTAAAAAAAAAACAACTTTTTGATGGTTTTTAGTGAGTTTGTTGAATTATACACTATTTAAATTCAGTTTTTGTTCTTCAGGACAATACTTTGTGGTTCAATTTAAAACAGGATGTAAAAAATATTTACTTTTAGCTTTAATATATTTATTTTATATTTAAATTCTTAGATATTTAAGTGCAGATAATATATTGAAAAAATTCCAGTCATTTTCAGTAAAAACCGGTTTTATTCTCAATCAGAAAAAATTGGGGACAGTTAACAACAACATGTAAAAAGTAAAAATTTGAATAACACGTGATAGCATATATATATTCTGGTACTTTTTCAATATTTAAAAAAATAAATTAAGGAAAATAAAGTAAATGTTTGAAAAAGGGTTAACAACGTAAAAAACATGAGTGAAAAGTGCTTTAAAACAGTTTTGTGAGTATTTTTTTAATGACAGAAAAGATTAAAAATGACCAACAAAAACCAACAAGAAGCGGTCCAACTTTCTCAAATACAATACTACTTGAGTTCGCTTTGCCGCTGTCGGTCCTCAGCACGGCTTGTCTAGATGGGACAAAGCTGCTTTTATAGTTTCGAGACGCTTGCACTTTCGTTGAAGGATCTGCTTCTGCGCCTGTAAATATGTAATTATTATATTTTAGTGTTGTGGAGCTCCTACACGTGTGAGTTGTGTGTTGCATTAGTGCGCTAGAATATTGTTAATATTTTAGTGCTGTTTCATCTCTGGCCAGAGGGTTAGTAAGAAAAATTATATTGCTCCAGAAGTTTTAGAACGCATCTACTGAAACGCAAAACAAAGCTCTGATACATGTCGATCACTGACTGTAGCAGTAGCTGATGCTAATACGTGTATCTGTTTCGTGAATCATGAATTATCCGTAGTCTTTTTGTTAGTCTTGTGAAAAATGAATCTACAATCGGTGGGCCTCTTTGTAATTCCAAGACTCAATTTTGCACAGATATGATAGGGAAGCTGACAAAATACTTTCCTTAGCGGTGGTCTAAAAAACCATGGGATTTGACTAATACTATTGCAAGGGCAATGAACTATAACAACCTCGTTATACTTTGTCATATGCACTAGTAGAAACATTTTCCAGTTTGTATGGACGGTTGTGTTTTCCTACAACAATACGTCTTTCGCCGTCACTCGGTCATGGCAAATATATCATGTTAGACTGTTTGTAAATTACTGTGTGATTCATGTCCAATTGTTCTGCTAGTGTCTTGTGAGATGGGAAGAAATATTTAACTTGCATAATTGTGCTGAAATGATCAATCCAGGCATTTCATCATTTTAGGATCTAGTGTTTGTATTAATGCAAAATGAACAATAATTTTTAAACGTCGGCCTGTGAAGTGTTTTGGGAATGTGGCGCTATGGTCTCTAATCATCCAAGTTTGTCAGCTGTGTTACATTCACGAATGTTACATTTGGCATTCAGGCCATTTGTAGTTCCCGCGTGCAAAAAATATAACCAGGTCAAAATCTGTAGAGCTTTTATGAAATTATGACTGAGAATTAAATCCAACTTTGGGTACCAATAGCTTCTAGGCTATGGAAAATAATTGGCTGACATTTTCATTTCAGGCTATTTTGCGTTTAGAAATTATTCCGGTGAATTTTGAAAGCCTTAGTTTTTGTTGGACTTAGATTTGTAAAAGTTTAGTATTTATTTGAAGTCAGTCTTTCGTGTGGAACTTAGATTTGTAACAATTTAGTATTTATTATAAGTGGTCTTTCGTGTGGAACTTAGATCTGTAACAATTTAGTATTTATTAGAAGCCAGTCTTTCGTTCAAAAACTTATATGAATTCTATTCTCATATTTCATGCTCGCAATATTTATTTTCAATTCGTGGGATGATTCTCAACGGCACGGCAAGAACAAAGGCATGTTGTCTTTGGCAAAAGTGTAATGAAAGAATTTTGATTTGTCGATGACACATTTATCTGAAAACCTTTGATAACTGGTTTTGTACTCTTTTTGACAGCGTGTATGAATGCTTATAAAGTACAAGTCATTTTGTCATGTAGGTGTTTGGAACCGACTATTTCAGCTGTAGGTGTTATTTTTGAGAATTTTATTATACATACCTTTAAAAAACGAGTATTCAGCTTATTTCGCTCTTTGTCGATCAATATTACTTGTAAGACCATTATATAAACTCCCCGAAAAACACATACGACAAAATTTATGTTGAATTATGTCGATATTTTTAGACGAGGTGAACCAAGAGGTGTAATCTAGTGTAAACTGGACTGAATGAGGCTCGCTATGATGTCACAATGAAAGCGCCGCGTACTGGAACAAAAATTGAACAACCTCCTGCACTGGTAATGATTAGCCCACGTCAACTTTTATAAACTCAAGTTAGTGCCAGGCTTCCATTGTAAAAATCGATAGCGATTGATAAAGTTTTGTCTTGTTATAACTTAGGTGTACACCATTCAACAAACAGAAATGAACAGTTGTTTGGAAAAAACTACTTTAATTAGAAGAACAATTAATATTTTATTTAAGACCAGTAAAGGCATCTACATGACCACGCCGACGAACACTTAAAAACAGTAACTTCTGGGGACAAGCTTTAAGTAAGCCTGGCTATCTTCTGCGAAAGGATCAACCATGCCTTCTGTTTCGTTAACAACACTTTGGACACAGAAGTTTTCTGGATGCTCGAAATGTGTTCATTGTGTTGATCACAGCTTCTCATTCTAGCATCTTGTTTTTTCTTCAAAAAGAAAATGCACCCGTAATAACCTTCACAAAAGCTTTGATCTGCTCGTGAGTAAGATCATGAGCAAATGCAGAGAATTCGCGATATGTGCTCTGAGTAACAAAATTCCCTTTCACGAATTCAGAGAAGGCATTTAAGCACCATTTAAGTGCTGAACCATGCAAAGCATCACCTGCAGATGTTTATAATGACTTGTGGTCCATAGTATCAAGGTCCCAAGAGGTGCACCATTTGAGTATGTATGGGCAGACAAACTCCCTGCCCCAAAACACTTCTATTACTAAATTTGCTACACTCTGCAACATGGCCGCTAAGTAAACGCCTCTGCTATATAGCGATTTGCCACACAATTTTGTATATTATCTCTATGCGGATCAGCTAAGTGGACACATATGTATGTTAAGAGTCTAACAAAATAGTTAAACGTCGTTGACCCCATTGCTTTCTTTCTTGTGATGACTTGCTAATGTCAATCTAACATATGCCTTGATTGTAATTTGAACTAAGTTTAAGTCTTCATAACAAATTAAAATAACATGTGTTTTTTCGAAACGTAAGATTACTCATGTTCATTGAGTTTCGGAGGTGAGTAGTTCTCACACGTTGTCAAGCTCTTTATCTTCAGAGGTAAGTAGCTCTTGCCAATCGGAACCTCCTCGACTATTTCTGTGAGACAAAAATAGATGTATGCCAGTGCAGCAATCTTCAGAAAAATCACAGATTTTAATAGCCGGAAATATCTTCGCAAAAACTAAACCGCAATCTATTCTGACAACTTTCGATATTTCTACGACTGGATTGACCGTAAGATTAACCGAGAAGTTGTAAATAACAGAAATAGTTCAATGCATTCGCAACTTCTCGGTCAATCCTTGTTTCGTAAATAGCCAAGGTGGTCCGAATGGCAGCTATCGGCATACATTCGCGGTATGATCCGTAGGATCGACCTCGAAAGTTGCGAATGTAGTTCTTGATTTTAGTCCACAATCCCATAATGCCTATATGGAAATGATCAGTTGTGAAAAACACCCGAATTTGTTAAGTCTGTATTCGCTACAGCTGTTGTCTAGAGTATCCGTATATGGTTTTCTCAGACTGAACGAGACTACGGCCCATCTGGCATATTGTATTGAATTCATTATAAATGTGTAATCTGGTTCCGCGCCTTCTTCACTTCGACTGTAATTTAGTGAATAGGGCAGGATTTCCATTCTACTGATACAGCGGTCCAAAATGGACGTGCTGGGTCTGTCCAGTTGTCCGTATACAGACTATCAGTCACCAGCAATTGAAACACCTCGTGAATTTTCTACAAAATTCCATCTGGCCTCAAACCACAATTATTTATCTTCTATTTCTTGTATAAGCATTCAACAGTATGCCACTTTTACCCAATTTGATTAAATCGGATCTCCACAGTCCCAAGTGGAGATCTGATAGACACCGATAAGAGGTTATGTTCTGTTGATCTTGTGTTTCACCAATCAAGTCACAGCTTTCACATTTCTGAAAGTGACACACGTCATTCGGAACATATCGTTACTAACGATAACTATCCATAACACGAAATGCAACGCTTTATCTGACTGGCTTCTAAAAATGAACGGACTCTCCAAAGGTAACCAAAAACAATAACTCTTATCGGTGTCTGTCAGATCTCCACGCAGAACTGAGGAGATCTGATTTTAATCAGATTGACTTTTACCATAACTGACAGACTTCTCTCGCTTTTGCTACACATTAACTCACCTTAGTTCAACAAATCCTGAAAGATTTCAGCAAAGACTGACCGGATCTTTTTTTGTTGTTGTGTGTATTACTAATGTTAACAAATTGACTTAGAGGAAGTAACGAAAAAGCGTTTGTATAACCTAGGAACAGTGACATTTTACATAATTTTATATCTTACTGTCTTCATTAAACAAGAAGCAAATGCAACATTCTATACAGTTTCATAAAGTTTACAGTCTACCCTTTCATAATTATTAAAACAAGTAACTTGACCAAATAAATCAGTGGCAAACAGACCATGCAAAGAAGGCACTATGTTTTCTGAATATCTTCCTGATTTTGGTCAACTTCAAGAGGAGGATGGGGGTAATTGTTATCTGAGGCCATCTCGGAAATACTTCCATGGAGTGATACAGCATAAAAGGAGGGACATTGCAGGAAAATGACGTAGAAGTCAGTCACACTCTGAAGTACGCTAGGCAAAATAGAACCATGTCGCAAGCATTATGATACATTTATGGCATTATTTGTGCAAGTTCAGTAAAACAAAGATCTCTAGCGAGTTCATGCTTAAAAAAAAAAAGAAAAAGAAACTTGACAATGCACGGGTGGATCTGGGAATATCGTGGGAGGGGGGAGCGTAAACAAGTAGGCAAGGGATGTGTGGGATGCAATTCCTGCATTGTAAGCGTTTCCAGTGCATACTTTTAACCATCTAACTGTAAAGAAAACTTACTCTAGGAAACGTTCCGGTTGTTTGACGCTCCGCCCTGGAATGTTTCGCCCAAGAAGAAGTCATCTCGGTCATATCGCCCGTAAAGAACGCTATGAAGGTGTATGATGTGTACATACCGTCATTTTTAAAATAATGTACAGATCAATGCAGTGGCTGCTGAAAGAATATTTCCGATGTGTTTTGCCAAAAATTGGTGGATATGCTCAAGCGTGTTCCGATTGCAGTTGTCAGTTGTAATGAAAATGATGTCTCTTCATCTACCTCATACCGTATGGTTAGGTTGAAAGGCTGAGCCTGTATGCCTGCTCTTCTTTCAAAAACTACTTTAAATATTACTTGTATATGTGCGGTGTGGTCGTAAAAACAAAATAGGTAAAATTTATGTTAATTTGATGTTCTACGGAAGGTCAAATCTCGTATCACACCATTTTCGGTCGAGGCGGTCCTTCAAGCTCGCCAGTGTTGGGTGCTTACTACAGCCTCAAAGAGCGAATTCCAGTCGTTAATCACTCTGAGTGAGAGAAGTACTTGCGTATATCCAGCCTACAATGATTCTTCAGTAGCTTGTACTTGTGGCCCCTTGTCGCTGATTCGGAGAGAGCAAAGAACTTCTCTGATGACACTCTGACTAGCCCATTCAACACTTTGTACAATCATGCCACCACGACTTTATGTGTAGCGCGGTGAGGGCATGTTGAGGGGTTTCAGCCTATCCTGATATGCCATTTCTTTTAGGTATTTAACTAATGTTGTTTCTCTCGTCTGTCCTTCCTCGAAGTTATACCTAGCAATCTTGGAAATTGGGGAGCGGATTTGGTTCCCATACTCTAAGATTGGTCTAACCATTGCCGATTTGAGCATTGTTACTGTCGTCCCATTAAGATGAGCGAAAGTTGTCTTGATCACCCCCAAGACATTATTGGCTTTCTTAACCATTTCAGTCGCCTGTTTGTAGAACTTCAATTTGTCTTCTATCAAAACAGCCTAGTCCTTTTCTTCTGACACGGTTGCAAGCTCGATTACTGTTCCGTCTATGGATTTCAAATAGTAGATATAGCGTGGATTGTTGTATCCTAAATACATCACCTTGCACTTGCCTGCATTAAATTCTAGCTGCCATTTCATGGCCCACTCTCCCATTGTGTTGATGTCATCTTGGAGTGCTTCATATTGACTAGCTGACTCTACTACAATATATAATTTTGTGTCGTCTGCGAATATGTTCATAATACTGTTTACTGTGTCTGGGATGTCATTGATAAAGATCACGAATAGCAGAGGTCCGAGGACACTACCCTGTGGAATCCACTGGTTACTGGGCTCCAATATGACTTTGTACTACTGATGACCACCCTCTGGTTGCATTCTTTTAGGAAGTGGCGCACCCAGTTATACAGTTTTCCATCAAACCCCTAGGTTCTTATCTTGGTGAGTAATCTCTCATGGGCCACCTTGTCTAAAGCCTTCTTGAAGTCAAAGTACATTCCGTAAAAAGGTAGACCCATGTCGAGCATTTCTGTCTAGTCTTCTAACGTGACTAGTAACTGGTTTGTGCAAAAGCGTCCTGGAACAAACCCATAACTTTGTACGGGACGGATGTGAGACGCACAGGGTTGTAGTTGTTGGCTGAACTTAATATCCCCGCTTTTAAAGAGTGGCGTTAAATGTCCAAGTTTCCAGTCTTTGGGTAGCTGACCTTCATCTTTACATTTTGGACAAATAATAAATTCAGAGACTTGGTTGATACTTCACTCGTCTCCTTTAGCAACCCGGGGTGAAGTCTCTCTGGGCCAGCTGATTTGTTCTGGTTGAATTCTTTCAGCTTTTTCAAGATCAAATCCCCATTCACATCAAAGTCGCTAACACAAGCACCGCAGAATCTGCTTGCTAAAGATGGTATGTTATGCACATCCTCCTTTGTGAATACACTCGTGAAAAAGTCATTGATATGAAGCAATCTTGCACAATATCTACAAGGAGTTAGATACTGGACCCTCACAAGAACAAAGACACTCCCAATCAATGTGAAATCCCCTATGATACACAAATGAGAATAGTTCAATTTCACTGCTTTTTTGGAAAAGGTCAAAGATTTCACTAACATTCTCTTAAGTATCTGGCGGGCTTCTATAAATATATCCAAACAGCATAGTATCTGTGTAGTTCAATTTCATTTCGATTCGTACACACTCCTTGTAATCTAGTAACCTTCCGTTTACTTTTCCTTACTTCTAGCGCTGATTCGAGGAGATCGTTAGGCTGTTCTCCTTGAAGATCACTTTCGTTAACCTTGGTTTCTTCACTTCATCCTTATCTCTAGTGTTGCGCCTCCTCAGTTTGGTTATCTTTAGTATGCCCCCATTATCAACTGCAATCTTGACTGTTTGGCAGATGCTAACCACTAAATCCATATCATGTATGATGTATTCACCTAGGATTTCACTAACCTCACTTTCTTTCAGGTTATGAATAATCGCATTTGTCTTGCGTTTTTCTCCTTCCCTGTCCTCTTTTAACGCCTCTTCCACATTCTTGTCAATTTCGTCCTTCCTGTTTTTCCCTCTTATTGGTGATGGTGTACTGCTTACATAATTTCCATTGTTCAGTTTAGTCTCAATCTCAGCGCATCTTTGAGCAAGTTCCTAGACAGATAAAACATTTGCTTTTGCTTCCATTTTTGTCTTGATACTTTCGATACGGGATATAACTCCTTGCATGTATGAGAAAAGCTTCTTCTCAAAGTCATTATCTTGTTTGACAGCACGTAACGCAGGTTCTTCACAGTGTTCACAGCACCAGTGTAAATCTGGGCGTTTCTTGAAGATGGTCATCTCTGCCTCCTCTAAGTCGATGCAGTCCTTGCATAACCAGTATTTACATCTTTCTCACTGAATCATTCGTGGTACATCTACATCATATAAATGTTTACACTTCACAGATAAAACCTCTTCAAAGGCGCCGACATCTTCAATTTTCCCGCAATCAGCTGATTTGGGCAGTTGCTGATTTTTTAAAGATCTATGGCTTCCTGATCTTGCATTACCGTTTTTGTTGCTAGGCATCACAGAAGGGACCCAAACATCTTAACTTACCAAGGAATCAACGTAAATTGCGACCTAACATACGTATTTTTCGTTATTTAATTTCACCCGACTTTGAAATACGATCCGCACGGCCGCGCATAACATCATAAAAAAAGGAATCTAAATAGGAATATAAACAAGATGGCGCTTAC
Source organism: Margaritifera margaritifera (assembly GCA_029931535.1). Classification (NCBI taxonomy): domain Eukaryota; kingdom Metazoa; phylum Mollusca; class Bivalvia; order Unionida; family Margaritiferidae; genus Margaritifera; species Margaritifera margaritifera. Next base: position 2,645,111 of record JAQPZY010001656.1, read on the forward strand.
CAGTTTTGTCATATGTTCATATTATTACTGAATCCGTCAAGAAAATATTACTAGTTCAAATGCTAAATAACCTTTTCTGAACAACATTGTGGTATTTTGAAAATATATCAAAATCACAGAGGAGCAAAAATAATGACTCTCAAACACATTCGCGTCAAATCTTACATTTCATGTATAGTGTGCATTACATTATCGCATGCAACTGGTTAACAAAAAGAACTACCATGACGGACATTTTGTGCCGGAAGGCATATGTCTTATGCTATATCGGTCACACATAGACCTCACTATGACAATTTTATATGTTATTTAATGTTGTGAAAAATTAATTAAGCGTACATGTTCAACTGGCCATCTCTGACAATAGATATATCATGATTACTAAGAATATGTCTCTCTGTTGCATCTGTAAATTCCTGTGAACTGATATAAATTTGTGGGATAATTGCAAAGACAGGCCTATAGTGAACAATTACATGTACCATTTGCAATACAGGTAAAATTTACAATTCAGGTAAAATTTGCCGACTGTATTCACCAACATAAATATTTGTATATGTTTTTAGTACAAAATGAACGTTGAACTATTTGGACATATTTCTGGCACAACCTTTATAGCGAAAATGTAAAATCTTGTCATTCTGCCCGGTTCATCTTATTTATATGGATCCTTGCAAACTTATATTTAGTGACAGGAAAACCGGTTTTTCTTATATCAGTTCTTTTAAGCAGATTCCAAGAGTTTGCAAAATACATATGTTTCAATATTCACTTATCCGTTATGGACACTTCCACGAGTACCTGGAAACTCTTGCCATAATATCATCCCAGATGTTGTCAATATTGGTTTCATGTTGTTCACGAAACGCTGATTAATGCTGTAGTACTACAATGTCGGATACTAGAGAATATTAGACTGCTTTAGCTGCGGTGTTTGGATAATAGCATCTATTGATCATAACTTCCTAATGTAATCGATAAAGCACTCTGTTCGCATAAAGAAGGTTTATTTTATATTGCGATTTAAAGCCGGGAAAATGATTTCATTCAGATTATATAAAAAAAACAGAAGCTATGGTATAATGTATTTCAAAGATGTTGAACAAATACATCTATGATTTTACGTACACATTTGTATCATTACTACAGACTTGAAGGACACTGACGGCTGGCGACGATCGACGGTCGACAGACAATGTACAAAGCACTTCTGATACAGTCAGACAATATGTTACTTGTACGAACGGACAGATGAGTCTATATAGCCATTTTTTCAGAACTGTTAATGATCTTATCAAAAGAAATAATGAAAATGGTGAAGTTCTTTAAAATTCATATCTGACTTGTTTGACAGTGATCATCTAATTTAGATATAACGCTAAACATATACAACGAGAGTAAAGTCAAATACAGTCGAATGACCGCCATGTTTTCTTCCATTTATCCCATTCACTGAATATAACTATGCAAAATATACAATGCAGAGCAAAAAAGCACAAGAAACTTACAGACTGCACCAAAAGGTGTCCCAAACTGAGAGTTAGGTCGATCTGACATGGTTATCAAATGCCGCTAGAGGCGATAATCTTAATCAACTGTCCCTCGGGAGCAATCTGTATCAGGGTATCAATTGTACTGCCGTAATACGAATCGTAAAAGCAATCCAAAAATAAGCGGGTGGTCTGAAAACGATAATGATTAATTTCACATTTGTTAAATTAATAATGTATGTAAATGTTGTAAATATTTTCCCATGGATAATTCCATTGTGTGTCGAGATCCATGAGTTTGAGCAACTTCTCTTCAAGATTATGAAAATTCTTTTCTTCCAATGAAATCGGACAAGAATACAAATTTCCTGATTAGATTTTTAGAATCAAAATCATTATCGACCTGCACCGGACTTACAAGAACAACAAGAACCCCGACAATGCTGACATTTTCAAATGTCGTCAAAATAAAATCCATAACTAACATTTTCTACATTCAGATAATTTTGGAAGACATATAAAAGAAGAGATTCCTTATTGTCATGAGTTTTCTTCCAGTTTAAACAGTCACTTTATTGCCTCGCCTTTTTCGGATAAAAATCACAGACATAGTTATGCTGATCTCGTCGTCGGCGGCGTCGACACCACGTCTAAAGGTTTTCTTCAAGTCAAAGCTGAAGTTTTTGTTCAATCCTATAACTTCGAAATAAGCATGACAGTGTGTTCTCCGGAATCTTTGTATAAAGTATTCTCGACTAATAAATGTACCAATGTTTTGTTTTTCTAATTTTTGTTTAAAGTATTCTGTTTCGGAATAAACTTTAATATCAAATTTATTCAATCAATTGTTTGATCTAAACAATACAAGGTCTCAGTTTTGCAGAGAAAGATTTGAAAAATAACTCGGTTCAAGAATGTTAGGAAATAACGATGAATACTTTGTTTACTTAAGCTTATTGAGGATCTAGATTGTGTTACGACTCTATGGTAATAAAAAATGTAACAGAAAGAAAGTGAAACCAACAAATCAAGTAAAAATCAACAAGCAATTTATTTCTAGATAATTGAAAAGAAAATCAAAAGACACTTACAGTAACGTGAATTAAAATCCAAATAATCCAATAATCCTAAGTGCCCTAATCACAAGTCCTAAATATAGAATGTTCTGAATGAATTACTGTATCTTTGAATGTGCTGATGTGCCAAAATGAAGTACTCCAGAATATATTTGAATAAGTTCACATAAATCCCAACATCATCAATTCAAAATCCAAAATCCAAAAGTCTATGATCACTATAATCCAATGAATATTTTAAATAATTCCTCTCTCCGAATTTGGAATGATTTTTTTACAACTGTAACATCTGATTACTAAAATAAATTCCTTAATATACTGATCTTAATGACATGAAATTTTCAATAGGAATGGAATCTTGTTTACCAAATGCTGTATAAATATAAGACAAGTCACATGACAGAATATTCTAGAATATGTGTGGACATGACTGTTTACACATAATTCTAAAGGAAATTCTAGTTTTATCTGTAAACAAAATTAAACCTGACCTCAAATTGAATCAACAACTTGTTTACCAAAACCGTCCTTGAACTCAAAGACTAAGTAAACAACCTAATTCAAGGACAATAGCTAAATATGTAAACCTGATATATAACATTAAGGTTTGAGCAAATATTAAACTCAAGAAACATTTATAACGTCTTTAAATATTTATAATATTATATAAACATCATACATAACAATTGGCTGGGAAACTATTTAAGGGAAGGGGGTTGGGCGCAGTTACTAATTCGTGTATTGCGTGTATAATTCAGACGAATGTATATGTCCAGGGTTGGTTGTTGTTGACTTTCAATGGTAAGATATCCAGAGAAGTCCGTTTATCGAGCTCCGCAACAAATGATTCAGACAATATTTTTAATTCATCTGCAGAGGAATAATAAAGCTTTTCATTTCGTTTTAGGAAGAGTTATCAAAGTAACTATATGTCTAAATGTAATTTTTCAAGTTCAAAGGTATAAAAGCTATAATTTGATTGGTGAATATAAAGGTCAGCAGAGCACGAACTCGTATAGGTGCCATTGAGATCTACTTACTGATTAGTAAACCTCGATTTTAATCAGATTGAACGAAGATCCTTGACAGTAAATTCATTATTAACGTTGGTGTACCCATTTGGTGTGAAACAGGCTCATTATTAATGTTGGTGTACCTATTTGGTATGTAACAGGCTCATTAGTAACGTTAGTGTACCCATTTGGTATGTAACAGGCTCATTATTAACGTTGGTGTACCCATTTGGTATGTAACAGGCTCATTATTAACGTTGGTGTACCCATTTGGTATGTAACAGGCTCATTATTAACGTTGGTGTACCTATTTGGTATGTAACAGGCTCATTATTAACGTTGGTGTATCCATTTGGTATGTAAAAGGCTCATCATAAACGTTGGTGTACCCATTTGGTATGTAACAGGCTCATTATTAACGTTGGTGTACCTATTTGGTATGTAACAGGCTCATTATTAACGTTGGTGTATCCATTTGGTATGTAAAAGGCTCATCATAAACGTTGGTGTACCCATTTGGTATGTAACAGGCTCATTATTAACGTTGGTGTACCCATTTGGTATGTAACAGGCTCATTATTAACGTTGGTGTACCCATTTGGTATGTAACAGGCTCATTATTAACGTTGGTGTACCCATTTGGTATGTAACAGGCTCATTATTAACGTTGGTGTACCTATTTGGTATGTAACAGGCTCATTATTAACGTTGGTGTATCCATTTGGTATGTAAAAGGCTCATCATAAACGTTGGTGTACCCATTTGGTATGTAACAGGCTCATTATTAACGTTGGTGTACCCATTTGGTATGTAACAGGCTCATTATTAACGTTGGTGTACCCATTTTTTATGTAACAGGCTCATTATTAACGTTGGTGCACCCATTTTTTATGTAACAGGCTCATTATTAACGTTGGTGTACCCGTTTGGTATGTTGTTCTCCTGTACACTTATAGGAGTTTATTGGGAGGCTAAACAGTAAACATTCTCTTTCAGGAGTGGCTAAAGTACTTATTACAGTGATTGGCGCGCACACAAACACATGTTATGGGAATCAGCTGTATAATATTTTAATAGTCAAACCGAAACATGAGTAAATCAATATTGTTGTTACAAGTTCAGTAAGAAAATGATGAAGATGTTGCCAATATTTGTATAATTTAAAGAAAAGCTATGTTACCCTGACACCAACACGGTATAATTTAAAGAAAAGCCATGTAATCTTGACACTAAGACGGTATAATTTAAAGAAAAGCTATGTTATCTTGACACCAACACGGTATAATTTAAAGAAAAGCCATGTTATCTTGACACCAACACGGTATAATTTAAAGAAAAGCCATGTTATCTTGACACCAACACGGTATAATTTAAAGAAAAGCTATGTTATCTTGACACCAACACGGTATAATTTAAAGAAAAGCTATGTTATCTTGACACCAACACGGTATAATTTAAAGAAAAGCTATGTTATCTTGACACCAACACAGTATAATTTAAAGAAAAGCCATGTCATCGTGACACCAACAATGGTGATGGTTCATTAGTATGTTCGTATTGGGAATTACGGACTGTACTTGATACACAAATGAAGTATTTAAAAATTCTATTTGGTATAAATTATTTTAATCTTTTAACTTTCGTCATATTTGGTCAGATTTAAAATTTGTAGCAATAATTTACTTTAACCAGCATATCACCAGCTTTTGTGTGCCTATTTTTTGCATTACGCGATCTAAGGAGCTCTTTTGAATAGATGAGTAAAATATGAGTATTCAGATTGGAGGAAGTTGTTTTATATTATGTTTTATCTAAAAATGGGTCAAAATTTATATTTTCAAGATTTATATGTCTCGCTCAGGACATCATGTTTTCGTTAGATTCAATTCAGAAACTTAGTTTGACGACACCTACTCTTTATTTGGTATTTCACCCATACACAAAGTTTCTTTTCTGATGGAACATTTGTAAAACAAATCTCTTAGATAGTTCTAACTGTACCATCCATCCTGAAAGTTCTAACTGTACCATCCATCCTTAAGAACAGAAGCCTTCAAACCATTTATAGTCGATGCAACACAGCTCCGTCACAGACATGAACAAATTATGAGAAATCATAAGGGACATAAGTTGCGATATTAATAGAGACAATGCGTTAACTCCCGGGACGAAATTCTGTAATTTAATATTCCGTGTTTAAGTAAAAAGTATTTCCCGAGAGCTTGTCTTTTAATAGCAAGAATCAATACGGCTACTGAGGTACTTTCTTCTTCTTAAAACAAACCAGTCTCTTGATCGTCCTACATAGATATTTGCAAGCAATACGAGAGCCATTTGTTATACCTATAATTATGTCCACTGTGATATCACACGAACAAGTAATGGATAAATTACCTCATTAGACGTAGCTTATTGAAATGTATGAAGAGTGTTTTGTCTACCTTGTATCATGCTATCCGTCACTGTAATTATGTCATATTTATTTTTGTCGACACATGTTTCGTTTAACAGACCTACAATTCTGCCAGAAATTGCCATCATTTAGATAAGGAATGAAAATCTTTCATAATTTTCCATCATATTATCATCAATTTGGTCGCGATAAGTTCATTCCTAAAAGAAGTTAAGAATTCATCATGTCGGATTATATGCATGCCTCTGTTTATTCATTATATGTCACTATTGATTTTAGTGTTTGCCGAGTTACAGATATAAGAGAGATGTATAAGACAATGCCTGGTGTGCGTGGGTTGTCAATTCCGGTTCCACATGAAAGAAAAGTAGTTATTTAGGTAGTTAAGAAGGTATATAGGCAGCTTTTAGTTATTGAGGTAGTTAGTAAGGCATTAGCTATTGAGGTAGTTAGGAAGGTATATAGGTAGGTGTTAGTTATTGAGGTAGTTAGTAAGGTATATAGGTAGGTGTTAGTTATTGAGGTAGTTTGTAAGGTATATAGGTAGGTGTTAGTTATTGAGGTAGTTAGTAAGATATATAGATAGGTGTTAGTTATTGAGGTAGTTAGTAAGGTATATAGGTAGGTGTTAGTTATTGAGGTAGTTAGTAAGGTATATAGGTAGGTGTTAGTTATTGAGGTAGTTAGTAAGGTATATAGGTAGGTGTTAGTTATTGAGGTAGTTAGTAAGGTATATAGATAGGTGTTAGTTATTGAGGTAGTTAGTAAGGTATATAGGTAGGTGTTAGATATTGAGAAAGTTAGGACTGTATATAGGTGGGTGTTAGTTATTGAGGTAGTTAGGAAGGTATATAGATAGGTGTTAGTTATTGAGGTAGTTAGTAAGGTATATAGGTAGGTGTTAGTTATTGAGGTAGTTAGTAAGGTATATAGATAGGTGTTAGTTATTGAGGTAGTTAGTAAGGTATATAGGTAGGTGTTAGATATTGAGAAAGTTAGGACTGTATATAGGTGGGTGTTAGTTATTGAGGTAGTTAGTAAGGTATAAATGTAGGTGTTAGTTATTGAGAAAGTTAGGACTGTATATAGGTGGGTGTTAGTTATTCAGGTAGTTAGTAAGGTATATAGGTAGGTATTAGTTACTGATGTAGTAAGTGTGGTAGATAAGCAGGTTTTAATAATTTAGAAAGTTAGGCAGGTAGCTAGGTAGGTTTTAATTATTTAGGAAGCTAGGCCGGTAGATTGTAGGTTTTAATTATTTAGGAAGTTAGGCCGGTAGATAGGTAGGTTTATCAGGCCAGTTCAAAGACAAGACATATCCGAGACAGTTGTATGACGATATGAAACAAAAAGTCACAATACTTTTGATCATATAATCAAGATACCCCTTGTTTTCACAGGATGATCGTCATGTATCAATGTATTCATCCTAAGTCCTATAAATTCGAAAAATAAGTTTCAAGATAGAGGTCATTTCCATCCTTCGATATAAATTATGTTGGTGATTATCCAAACATAATGCAAAAATTAAAGAGTCTCCTATGTATGTTGCTGGCATTTGCATATCACATTTTGCAAAGCCAAGTTCTATCAAACGTTTGAATTATAGAGACAAGTCATTAACATGCCGATAAAATGTAACTTTGAATGAAATTTTACATTTCCATTATCCGATTTCCAATAGATTCCAATCATAGAACTCGCGAGCGTCAAAATGATAAATGGTTGAGCGATGTAATTATAATTAGCAGAACAGTCTCATTTGGTACTAACAGAAAAAAAAAGAAGATTTTGAGCCAACTCTGACGCGTCACGTAATTGGATCTTAACCGGGTAAATACAACTAAATTAAATAAAATGTGAAATAATCCGAAAGTGAATCGCATATATACCATCAACAAATAACTAAAATCCTAGAGATAAACTATAAAAGAAGCGTAATTCCTTTTGAAGAATCGCAATATCAAAATGACATGTTTCCAAGAATCAATTTGATTAAAATCGAGATCTACTTATCATAAGTACATCTAACATACACCGATAAAGGTTCATGTGCTGGTGACCTTTGAAATTCCTGGTTCACTTATGGTTTTGTAACCTATCAAATAAAGCGTTTTATTTCGTTTTTGGGAGAGTTATCGTTAGAAACTGTATGATCCGAATGACGTTTATCACTTTCGAAAATGTGAAAGCTGTAATCTGAAAGGTGAATCGAAAGGTCAACAGAACATGCCCTCTTATCGGTGTGGGTCAGATCTCCATTATATCGGAGATCTCGATTTTAATCTGATTGTCCAAGCAATTAATCGGATTGTCCAAGCAATAATCCTGAATCTTCCAACTGAATTGTAACAAAATATTAGCACATGAAGAAGTCGCAGAATATACCCTGTATTCCTACATGCCCCATATTTCGATATGTCGAAGATTCTCACGAGTTCGATAGTATTCAATTTTCAGGACCATAGGAAATCGGTTTAACGCGAGTCAATAAATTCACAATGAATACAATTATCTGAAAACTAAGTTCTGTGGAGCAGCGTTTTCTTTTGTTTTTCATATATAGATTATTCTTACAAAAATCTTTTTAAAAATGTAAAACAGTAAGCAACGGCTTATGGCTGGTCTAGGTTTTATGACAATGTAAGGTAAGATTTATCTCAAATGATAAAAGTGTGTTGAAAAATTTATTGACTTTATCGATATTTGTATCTTTGAGTGCCAAAAGGATTTTGTCTGCATTGTAATTTTAACCCAACCGCTGCATTCGTAAATCATGTGAATTAAATCAATTTTAATGTGGATATTACGTACCTATATAAACACAGCATCATGTGAATTAAATCAATTTTAATGTGGATATTACGTATCTATATAAACACAGTATTATGTGAATGAAATAAATTTTAATGTGGATATTACGTATATATATAAACACCGTATCATGGGATTTCACCTTCTAATCACACTGTCTCCAGGTCATAAGTATTATTGATGTAACGTTGTTAGCAGGTCCCAAGTGATTTCCGATACGCAAGTTACGACCGGAAATGGATTTACTCAACTGCTGCAGTTTTATCCTCATTATAACTAAATAATAATAATAATAATAATAGTAATAATAATAATAATAATAATAATGACTGTACCATTCATGTAAAAGAATAAAGCACTTGCTCTTTTGGTTGCATTTTATGCACAAATGTGATTGAGCGGTCTTCATTAAAAGAGTGTGGATTTTTGTAAAATTCTTTTTTTGAAAATAAGAGAAAACATTTTACATAAAAAGACACATACAAACTGACACATACTGAAATTGTAAAAAAATGAATCATTACATTAAATATAAGGTTGATAGATATAGGGGATCCTGTTTGTTAATGTATATGTAAATGAATGATACAAACTGTAATTGAGACATCAAATACCTTAATGAAATCGAATTATTTTTGGTACTTTGTTTCACAAGCAGAAAGAGATACATTAAGTGAAACTGTGATTAATAAGAGTCTTATTAATCTATGTATCTATATCTATATATATCTATATATATCTATATATATATATATATATATATATATATATATATATATATATATATATATATATATATATATATATATATATATATATATATGTGTGTGTGTGTGTGTGTGTGTATGACCATTTGCACAAAAATATCTGACTGGACTGTTGTACTTTTGAAATATATTTCTCAACTTTAAAATACCTACAACAAGTCTGAACCAGACCTTTAAAATTTAAAGATGATTTCGAGAATTTTGTTCCATAGATAAAATGTATAGTTATAACAACGAGAAAGTAAATAACATTTGGACCCTCAGTTCCGTATACTTTAGTTTGTAAAATTTCTTATTAATATCACAAATTTCCTTCAACCAATATTCTAACTTAATCCCATAAATTATATACTTTTCTACATTCAAATACTAAACGTACAATTGACTCCTCCTCCAATTCGCAGATACGACATTTATCATTATTTAATATCGTGGCTTTCTGTAAAAATGAACTTGTACACAAAATTGTATGCAATATTTTCAATTGAAAGTTATTAAATTTCATATGGTCAATGTCCGCAAGTAGAGAAATAGAATTAATCATTTTATCTGAATGTATTATATCAAAGTCTCCATTTCAGTTCTCGTGCCAACTCACGCTTTGATTTTTCTCAACAATAACATCATAGAGATTCTGCATCCTTTCGTATTCCTCAAAATATGCGATAAATAGACAATATTTATAGAGTTATTTGTCCACTTGGTAAGTCTAGTTGTTGAGAGTTTAATTTCTTCAAAATTTGGTAAAATTGATATAACTTTTACCGGCTATATTATTAAAATATATGCGGTTCTCCAGTTAAACGTGATGTTAAACGCAAGGGGTCTCGCTACCGAGAGAATCAAACAATTGGCTTGAAGTTCATGTTTCCCCTATTTCCAAAGACCTCAAGTTGTTGTCAACTGACGGGTTCTTAAGCGCGTAAATACTACAATAATTTTCATCTAATCACCTCATGACCACACATCACGAAACTCTAATTTCACACTCGCATGGTTTTTCTTCTTTCACATTTGTATGACTCATTAGTAAGCGTTTCCAAGCTGAATATTGGTACTTCACGCCATGCACCACGAGACACGACACAAACACCTAACACAAAGAATGATTCCTATCTCAAATTACTAAACACGTATACCTAAAAATATCCAGAGAATTCCCTATGTTAAGAAATTAAGGACGGTTCATTTTACGAAACAAATCCATGCTACCATATAAAGTCTCGTGAAACTGGCTAATTACTCGGTTTGAGAAATATCTTCCCAACACCGACTCCCCATATTCAAACAAATAATCGCTAAAATCTAACAAAGCTATAAATGGAGACGTAAATACAAATAGCACATGCCCTAGGTTTATCACAGTTATATTACACTTTTACTGTGACGTAAATACAAATAGCACATGCCCTAGGTTTATCACAGTTATATTACACTTTTACTGTGACGTAAATACAAATAGCATTTGCCCTAGGTTTATCACAGTTATATTACACTTTTACTGTGACGTAAATACAAATAGCACATGCCCTAGGTTTATCACAGTTATATTACACTTTTACTGTGACGTAAATACAAATAGCACATGCCCTAGGTTTATCACAGTTATATTACACTTTTACTGTGACGTAAATACAAATAGCACATGCCCTAGGTTTATCACAGTTATATTACACTTTTACTGTGCATAGTTTTGTGAATCAGTTGATAAATTCTAAAGTTTACAATATTAGTCAAAATTTCCTGTACGCGTCTTTCGTTCTCATATAGATATGACCATCTGATGCAGTAGCGGAGCGAGGGGGGGTCAGGGTCGGGGGGCCGCCATCGGAAGCTTTGTTTATTTTTTTAAATTTTTTTTTTGCAGCTGTAATTTGGGCGTAGATGGGTAGATGGGGGGGGGGTGGAGGTTGGCAACTGACATAAAAACAGTTCTCTGTGGCAAAGTAGGGGCGCCACTAACAAACATTGCTCCCGGGTGCCTCGGTTGTGGCGCCACTAAAGAACATTGCCCCCCGGGCACCTCGAACCCTTGCGCTCTCACTGATCTGATGACAGCTGTACATGCAAAGTACTCTTTTCCGAAAATCTCAAAAACTTATTTCAAAATCAGTCACAAGTTCATGCCATTCTTGGAGCCCCGGTAGCTCAATTGGTAGAGCGTCGGACTCGTAATCCAAGGGTCACGGGTTCGACACCCGCCCAGGACAGCCAGGGTCGGCTGCCTTGATGTTGCCTTTGGAAAGGCACTTCGCTCCCATTTCCTCGGCATGATATAACCAATAATGTTTTAAAAGTGCCGCTAAAACCAACTAACCAACATCAACATTCTTGGTCCAATCTCTATCTCTCTATAAATTCCGAAATGCAAGTTTTTACTGACGGACAATGGTTCCCTTACATGATTTTCAAAAGGATGTGCCTCTGTATACATTAAAGGGTACCTAATAGATTTGCCAGCTTACTAAAGTTAGGAATATAATTGTATATAAACAAATGAAGAACCATACCTTTCTTTTTCTTATTTGCTCGCATTAGCAGCCCCATCTTGTTGCTTACAACCGATGAAATCAATCCAAGTGAACTTCAATCCATTTCCAACAGTTTTTCATTCTGCAGAACTCACATTAGCAGCATACAAATGCATCTGTACAATGAATTTGCACTATGTTCTCTTCTTTTACAATGTCGATAACACAAATCGAAGAGGGGTACAGTTATCATCGTTAAGATGTTATAGGGTCTTTGATTCGGCTGAATTTTTTAACACAATTCCTTTTGTTTTCGCAATAACTAAGGTTATCAAAACACAGAAACAACAAATTAACGGTGAACCAATTTTCTGGTCACAGCGCCAAACCACGCGCCAGAGCAGACGACAACGTTACGTGTTATTCATTCCTTACTAAAGTAAATACCGCATAATTTCATTTCGAGTCAGTATTACTTAAAACATGCAACTTCTTATGGTCTATTAAATCTTAACTACGCATGGCTCCAGTAATTTCTCAGAAGACAGACTCCGCTCATAAGAGAGCCGAAACGTTAACCCATCCAGATAAATAACTCAAGCAAATGTAGTTATTGAATTGTAGTATAGGTTGTCAGTATAGCTGAGCGACGTATTAAGTAATGTCACAAAGCAATTAGTGTATTCGTAAATATTCGTGTGCTCATGGGATGGTGACGTTGCATATGCTTGGAATACAACAAGATGTGTCATTGTCTTTTTTTTTTTTCACTTGGAGAGGTACATGTCGTTGTCGACTTATTTTTTACTTTGTGTTATTCCGAGCTCCTTCAGACTGTTTCGGAGTTATTATTATGTGGTACTGTATTTGTGTTTATTAATTTTTGTCTCTGACTATAACTGATAAAATTATGTAATTGATAACTTTCTACAGGAGATACAAATAAAAATACAAATGTTAAACATAATTCATAATTTATTGTAGCTTTAAGTTATGTAAGTTGCGAACTTTCAGATAATTTGTTTTGCTGCTGAAAAATCAACAATTCGTGTCTTAGACAACATTTACATAATGAAAAAATAAAACAAGTACTTTGACTATTCTGTCCAATTAGTCATAATTATTGAAAATGCAATGGTGCTATACAAATAAATTTTGTGAATATATATACAGAAGACACAAGTAGCGTTCATTTACACTGGGAGAGCCACAGTAACTCAGTTGGTAGAGTGTCGGACTCGTAATCCATGTGTCGCAGGATCGATACCCGCGTGTTCCAAATGGTTCAAATTTAAAAGATTTGTTAAATAGCCATTTAGTTCTACTTTTAGAAAAATCAAAACATTAGAATGCCAAGTTTGTATATATTTATATTTCAGCCAACCAACTGAGAAGAATGACCGAGATAACCATAAATGATTCAGTCCTAAGTCACACAAAATTTATTTGATAAAGGAAAGTCATGAAAAATTGCATATACCAGCACCAACACTGTGTAACATATAAACGTATAATATTTGTTAAAGTTTACTAATTTTTGAAGTAACATATAGCCCAAAATATAACAGCTGTTTTTGTATAAAAGTACTCGCAGGAAGCATACTGGTCTCTCTATACAATATATATAGTGGGGTACTTTTTCTTAATAATAGTGCATAAGTTGTACATTCTTTGTTAAGTTTTTGCGTTTACCTGAGTTTTTTTGTACACTCTGCAAATACTTTTATACGTGGAATCACGAAACTTGGTGAGGGGATGCAACGTGATGAGTACTACACCCTCATTACAAATGTAGGTAACTGTGACCTATATTTCACGCTTCACTGACTTTGATTAAATTTTGTAGTTGACGTTTATGTCTGAAGCTCTGTTCATGATAGAATCATCAAACTACATGAGTGTATGTATCTCCATTAGTACCACACTCATACATAAAAGAATGTCACTATGACCTACATTTCACATTTTACTGGTCTAGTTTAAGTTTTTGCATTTAGCTCATGACCAAACAAGATTTTAGCACCCAGCAGATATATATCTTGATTCATGAAAGTTGGCGAGGAGATGCATCTTGATGAGTACTACATCCTTATCTCAGAAGTAGGTCACTGTGAGTTATATTTCATGTTTCACTGATTTTGGTAAAATTATGTTTTATGTTTATTTCTGAAGCTCTATTTTTGCTAGAATCATAAAACTGGGCGATTGTATGCATCTCTATATGTACCATACCTTACTACAAAAGAATGTCATTGTTACCTACATTTTTCATTTGACTGGTTTAGGTCAAGTTTTGCATTTAGTTCACGACGAAATATGTTTTAGCATCCTGTATATGTACTAGTATACCTAGATTTATGAAACTTGGTAAGGGAAAGCATCTTAATGAGTACTAAACTCTCATCATTAAAGTAGGTCACTGCGACCTATATTTCATCCTACACTGACTTTGGTTAAATGTGTTTTACATTTATTTCTCAAGTTTTGTTTTTTTTTTATGCTAGAATCATCAAACTGGATGATTGTATGCATCTCAATTAGCACCACACACTTACCACAAAAGAATGCCACTGTAACGTACATTTCACATTTTACTGGCTTAGGTTAAGTTTTTGCGTTTATGTCAAAACCAAATAGTTTTTTTAGCACCCTGTATGCATACTGTTATACCAAGATTCGTGAAATTTGGTGAGGGGATGTATCTTGATAAATAATACACCCTTATCCCAACAGTTGGTCAATGTGACCCATATTTAATTCTTTACTGCCTTTGTTTCAGTCTCAAGCACTGTTTATGCCAAAATAATCAAACTAGGTGATTGTATGCATCCCTATTAGTATCACACCCCTACAACTAAAGAAGGTCATTGCAACCTACATTTAACATTTTGCTGGCTTATGTTTTTGCAATTAGTTCATGACCACATTGTTTTTTATTATCTACTGTATATTACCGCTATACCTGGAATCATGAAACATGGCGAGAGGATGCATCTTGATAAGTACTACACTTCATCTTAAAAGTAGGTCAATGTGACCCATATTTCACATTGCACTGACTTTGGTTGAGTTTGACATTTTTACTGTTCATGCTGTATTCCTTAAACAATGTGATTTTATACATCTCTCTTAGTACCACACCGATATCAAAAGAGGTCACTGTGACCTATATTTCACATTTTACTGGCATTGGATAAGTTGTTGCATTTACCTCATGACCACTTAGATGTCTGGCATGGTCTGTGCATGCTATTATTATAAAACCTTGAAGCTTGGGAATGCAACTTTATGAGTACTGCTCCCTCATTTCAGCAGTAGGTCAATATCGACCATATTTTATGCTTCACTGACTTGGGTTAAATTTTATTTTTGATGTTCATTTTTCAGGATTGTTCATGCTGTAATCGTGAAACTGATGATAATATGCATCTCTGTTACTACCAAACTCCTACAACAAAAGAGGCTTATCGTAACTTATATTTCACCTTGTACTGGCTTTGGTTAAGTTTTTGCATGTAGTTCATGACCACATGACATGAGCTTCTGGCATGTTAAATGCATATTATCCTACCAAGAATCATGAAACTTGGTGAGTGGCTGCATCTTGATAAGTTCTACATCCTTTTTGACAAAAGAAGTCTGTGACCTGTATTTCATGCTCAGTGACTTTGTTCGAATTTT
Source organism: Margaritifera margaritifera (assembly GCA_029931535.1). Classification (NCBI taxonomy): domain Eukaryota; kingdom Metazoa; phylum Mollusca; class Bivalvia; order Unionida; family Margaritiferidae; genus Margaritifera; species Margaritifera margaritifera. The sequence continues at coordinate 2,660,836 of JAQPZY010001656.1, forward strand.
GTGTTGAAAGTTCATTTCTTGGGTGCTGTTTATGTTCCAGTCGTGAAACTTGACAATTGGATGCACCTCTGTTACTACAGTGCTCTTTGGGGGCCAAGGGTGGCCGAGTGGTCCAATGAGCTCGCCTTTATAGATCACTCACACATCTCACCTCTGTCCAAATGGGTCTCGGGCTCGGCCAATGTGGGTAAGTGAGAAAGATTACCAGTAGCTTACTGTGGGTCGGTGATTCTTCCCGGGTTCTTCCTCCACCAAATATACTGGCCGCCATGTGCAGAAAAATGGCGTTAAACTATACAAAACACAAACACACACAATGCTCTTAAAACAAAAGAAGGTCACTATGACCTACATTTTATGCGTTACTAACAGAATTAAGTATTTGTGTTCATGATCACGTTGATTCATCCATGCTAGACCTATATACACCCTACCGTACTGAGAAGGCCCTTTCTGACCAAGGCAGTTACACTTTCCATATTAATGACTATACACTGTTTATTGTGATATGTTACAATCAGCAGGCAAGAACTGTATTGGAATGAGTACAGGAATTAGGTGAGTGGACTGCATGCTTCTTGATTTTCATATGAGGCCTCACGTGTAGTGGTTAATCAAGGTAATTATTGATGCATGAACTATGTACCGCTGGCTGTCACTCCAAGGTTACTCAAAGTCTGTAACTTTCACCCAGTAATATCTGGCTTCTATGGGTGGACAATGATAATAGATTTTCAATCAGATTTTAAGAACAATAATTGAAAAAAATTAATACAAAAAATAACATTAATCTGTTTCTTATCAACCTATTACCTCTACTTTAATATGATAGAAAAAATGCTCTCTTTTATTATTTTGTCTTTCATGCCGTATCACAGTAGGTAGGTAGTTAGCTAGGTGGGTGGGTGGGTAGGTAGGTATGTCGGTGGCTTGACAATATGTCAGCACAATACTGACCATATAGTTCCAATTAAATGTTCACATTTCAGATTTTAAATGATTAAAAGTTCAAATTTAAAGATAAAATATTGTAAAAGCAAATCTTTAGTTGGAAAAGGGGCCAAGATCACATTAGTCTGAAGGGGTTCCGGGTGGCAGAGTGGTCTAAGGCGCTCGCCTTTATAGATCACTCACACATCTCACCTCTGTCCGCGTGGGTTCAAGTATTGGCTCGGTCAACGTGGGTATGTTAGAAAGCTTGCCAGTACCTTCCCGTGAGTCGGTGGTTCTTCCCGGGGTTTTTCCGGGTTCTTCCTCGACCAAATATACTGACCGGCATATATAGCCTATCAAGTGCTGAAAAATGGCGTTATGCCCATAAAATCAAACCAACTTTTAGCCTGAATGTATTTTCTGCATGATACTATCTGCAATGACTATTAGAGACTAGTGAAAGTGGAGATGACCTATATAACCGCTACTTATACTCTGTTTTTGTTTTTTCTCTGAAAGTTCACAAATTTATATAAATTAAAACCATAAGAAATGATGGGTTATGTTTGCTGATTCAACATCTGTATTTTCAATGTATCTAAGTTTTCTCTGAAAGTTCACAAATTTATATACATTAAAACCATAAGAAATGATGGGTTATGTTTGCTGATTCAACATCTGTATTTTCAATGTATCTAAGTTTTCTCTGAAATAAGATAATTAAATCGACCCCCTCTAAACTTACACTTTCATATATTTTTGAATTTTCTCCATACATCGATGAGCATCAATTCGTTAGTAATGTCTGTGCGCTTCTCTATGGACCTAGGATTATTAGGCAATCAAATCAAAATTAAACAATAATAACAAATGAGGATGACAATATTGTTGTCATTATAAATTCTCTGTCAATCTCTGTTTTGGAATGCCTGAAAAATGTTAACAAATGCAGACTTTCTATCGTCATGTGTGGAGATATCTGATTACAATACTGATGTTGGAAAATGTTTAGAATTGCAGAACTGTTTAATTTGTTTGACAAAGAAATGGTAACAGAGCCTGAAGCAGCCTGCTCAGTCTGAGTGGACTGGCTTACTTTTGTCATATGACTGTGTTAATAAAATATGGTAGGAAGTAATTTTTAAAGAGAGATGCATGAGATCGATCAACCTTCATTCCTCATGTAATCTGCATTGTACATAACTGCATTAAATCTGCATTGTACATATCTGCATTAAATCTGCATTGTACATAACTGCATTAAATCTGCATTGTACATAGGCCGATAAATCATCCCCCAAACCTGTACTGATACTGATTGACAGTTTGGGGGATGGTCGCGCCTAATTCTTTAAATTGTGTAATTTCTTGCAGACACTTTAGTCTGCACACATCAGTGTGCATTTTAGACACTTACCGGTATTTCTAGCTGTTCTTGAGTTACGGTCGGCTGAAGGGTCCTTTCGAAAAAAATATGTACTGAATATTTCCGGATTAAATCCTATGTTTGATAAGTTGTAAATACACGTGGAATAACACTGCCCTATACCTACTGTTGACATTTCGAATTTAGTGGCTATGTTGGGCGACATCTTGGAATAGGCTCCTGTCTTGCAATACCGAGTTGTTGCATTCTTTCTCGAGAAATTATAAGACAACACGAAGCGATAAAAATACCGGATCCGGGTTAGTTCGTGAGTAAGTTGACGACGAAGAAAGTTAAGAAGGAGAATTTTTTTTTTTTTTTTTACATTTTGCAGTGAGAAATATATTGACAATTTAACCACAACTAAATATGTTACTCGGAAAAAGTATGTGAACAGTGATGTTAGATGCAGAAATTAAAGCACATGGTAATATGTTTTGTTTTTTTTTTCTTCTTCTATTTTCATTAGTTTTACGTGAATTAAAAAAATAGGTTGTGTAATCGGATCTTGAAAAATTATTCATAAGATGTAGAATATAAATTTTTATACACGACAATTGTCATGAAATTTATATAATTATTGTTAAGAACATATGTAATATATTAAATTAATAATTTCATGTAATGAAAAATAACACCAATAAAATTGGTAAGATGAATTGTGAAGATAATGTTGCTATGACTATAACATACGAACATGATATGAATGTTGATCAATGCCTTGTTAAGTAAGACGATAATGATCAAAACTTTAAAAACTTTTCTATTAGTTAAATTTTGAAATAAATTTGTTTCAAATTCATTTTGATTTTAACAAATAAACAGTTCGAATGTTTTGCATATCATTTAAAATACTATTAGAAAAATGTCAGTAGGTATGGGGGATGATATGGGATAAAGGGCGCGCTATGGCGATCTAAGGGAATTAACATTAAATATGATCCTATGGGCATCTTTGGGAATTTAATATTAAGTATCACCCAATGAGACTCAATGGGAATTTAACATTAAAAATTACCCTATGGGAATTTATGGAAGATGTAACGTTAAAAGCGTCTATATGAAAATAAATAGCACGATCTTATGGACGTTATTTGGATTTAACATGGTGGAACTCCATGAGTCAACACCTATTTTGACTGACCAAGACTTATCCTAACTCGCCAACACCTACACCTACAAAACTTAAAACAGACGTTTAGGGGGGTGGGGGTGGGGGAGGTAAAGTAGGAGGTACAATCACGAAGAGTATCACTTATTGACAATGCACACCCACCAACACTATGCAGCACTTGCTCTTTACAAACCAAACAGAGGGGGAAAAGTATGGAAAGGTAATGCCCACTCAAACACTTGTGGACTATCCAACATACCATGTCACAACAATACCATCACACATAAGCAGTATATGACCTGTATTTGCTGAGCCACTATGACATACCAAGAAACAGACTTATTTAATTTGTCACAAACCAATACTCTCCTCCCTCCCCAAATGAGAGAGGATAAATTTGTAACAGTCATAAATCCTAGATTACTGCCAACTCTTTTTTCAAACCCAACACTTTACCACGTATTTACTGAACCAATACGACATATTCACAAATAGCCTTATTTCCATTTTCAAAAATGAGCACAGTCCAGGGCTTTACAAATCCACTTGTCCGACGCTCAGGACATGCTAAAATTCGACTCACGCATGTTCAAGTTCGCAAAATACTTTCCCGCGGGCAAGTTCAAAAATGTAAGAGAGGCAGAGTGAGCGAGAAAGAGAGAGGTCGTGTTCAGTTCGTAATGCTTTATGTTCTGCAAGTTTTATACTCTGCGATCTCACCACAGTACATATATCAGCATCTTTATTTAGCGTTTATATGTACCGCATTCTTCTATTACATAACTGCACAGTTTCTTTCAACTTTCGATCCGTTATTTCACACCATATACTGTCAAAGTCTGTATTTTCCATTTTGAAATCTATGTCAAAGTCAGACTCGCATTATCTCGCGCAGTAAATGATAATTGTTTTCAACATATTTTATGGTCATTTCATTAAACAGTATGGCATTTGAGACGAATTGTCTAACTCATCTATGTCATTTCCCAAAACATACAAAAATGATCCAAAGATGACATTCATTTTACAGACATTCAAGTACATCCGAAAAACAAAGTAAAAAATTTCGTATATTAAAGGACACAAAACATTTCAAAGGAAAAGAGAATAAACATATAGGTATGTAGTTAATTAAATAAGCAATTAATGAGAGAGAGAGAGAGAGAGAGAGAGAGAGAGAGAGAGAGAGAGAGAGAGAGAGAGAGAGAGAGAGAGAGAGAGAGAGAGAGAGAGAGAAGACGTTGCACTGTTTATCGTCACTTTTGTCCATTTCATTTATTTACAATTTACACATTTGTTGCTTAAAAACGCCCAGTTTCGTGGATGTATTTCTGAACATCTAGGAGTATGACGGAATTTGTTTCTTTTCTTAGTTCGACGTTACCTTTCAGGACTAAATCCAGAGTTACACAATGTGTGTGTTAAAATATAGAGCGAAAGAATACAACGTGTGTATTAAAAGATCTTTGGGTATTAAATAAGGGGCAATAGGAAAAACAGTGCTCAGCATCTTCATTGTCATAACCACATGCATACATGGGAGAGTTAAGTAAATTCACTGTGTAAAGATCGGATTTGAGGGGACAACATGCGTGTTTAAGTTTAGTATGTAGTATATTAAGGTGACGTTTGCCAATATCACAATATGGTGGTGGCACGTTAGTTGAACTAGATAAATGTTTTTCAAAGATACCAAGATTAGGAGGCTTCAGATATCTTCAGGGAGAGAGTCCCAAAGACCAGTCTTACATGGTAACAAGGACGTCTGAAAAAAAAAAACCCTGAAGTCTGGTAGAAATGGGTGTGATGCTTTGGGACTTGCGTAGACGATAATGAGATGCATCATATCTCCTTTGTGGAAGATGGTCGCTTAAATAGTAAGGTACTTGAGTATTTATAATCAAATACAGTATGCACAATCTCTTCCTTTTCCTTCCTTGTGCAAGAGTTTTCCAACCAGTTTCTGCATAAAGAGACTCTCTAGAGCAATAAATGGGTGTAGCTTCCAATTTAATATTTTCTCTAATCTGTCCAAATCCTCAAAAGAGCATTTATTCTAGAAATCAGAAAAATATTGTAAAATTGGTCGTATGAATAGTATACATAGTTTGTCCAAAGCTGTTCTGCGAAAAGAGTCTTTAGTCGCGCGCAACATAGATATTTAGATGCTTTCTGAATAATCATACTAATATGATCAGTCAATTTAGCATCACAGGATAATGTTAGTCCTAAGTGTCTATGAATTTTAACAGGAAGCAAATGCATATTAAAAAAAAGAAAACTTCTAATAGGAAAAATCAGTCTGCCGGTTTGCGATTAATAAAATGTATGTTTTTGAAGTGTTAAAAGTAACAAGCATGTCGTTTGCCCTTGCATTAAGTTTTTCAAGATCATTGTTCATAATACTTTGTACTTGTAAAGGGTTTGTAGAAGAAGTCGCAAGAGAAGTATCATCAGTAAATAGCCTTGCAAGCGAGTTCAAGTCGTCTGCTATATCGTTGACATAAAAAAGTAATAGTAAAGGCCCTATCACGGAACGTTGGGGAACCCCAGCAGTTACTTGACATTTTGTTGATACTGAAGTTTGATAGAAAACTATCTAGCAGTTTGATAGGTAGTTTTCGAGCCACGATAAAAGTTTACCGGCAATTCCATATTTTTTAAACTTATAAACTTACATTTAATACATACTCTATCAAAAGCTTTACTGACATCAAAGAATGTTAAACACGTGATTTCATTGGAATCAATAGAAGAACATATTTTGTGATAAGTTCAATTAGTTGATGAGTTGTTGAACGGCCTGGAAGAAATCCAGATTGATATTTATATATCAAACCATTTTCATGCCAAAAATGATATACATGTCTGAATATAATTCTTTCAAAATCCCTGAACACACAGCTCATTAGAGAAATTGGTCTATAATTAGAAGATAGCGTTTTGTCTCCTTTCTTATAAATTGGCATGACACGAGCTACTTTTTCGCTGTGTGGTAAACATAATGGCTTCAACTGATTTATTGATATTTGCAAAGGCACAGAAATTTCTTGAACTATCTTTTTAAACAGTTTATGACTAAGTTCATTGGTCTAGCGGTTTTGTTTAGGTCAAGACTAGTTATTACATGTATAATTTCTTGTTTATGTATAATAATGTCAGCAATAATAGTTTGATTTATAACTTCAAAACGCGGTAACTGTTTAACATTATTATTTATTTCTTTGACGGTTATGTTTTGAAATACGGCTTTATTGGACGATAGCAACAGACCCTTTAGACCTTTAATACATTCCAAATATGTTTTTTTTTCTTCAAATGCCGAAATTGCTAAAAATGATATGCATGAATCATGTAATAAATCGGAATGGGCTTCATAACTGTGAAATATGGCTCCACGTGTCAATAATAACTGTCCATATACGACTTTTTTTACCTTCATATTATCATTTTTAAGCCCAAATGATTAAAATGAACTAATCCAGCTTCAGAAACACAAAAGAAACAAAGAAACTCGAACACACACACACACACACACACACACACACACACACACACACACACACACATTATTTCTTGAAAATATTCTTTTTAGGCCTACATTTACATTGTGTAACAGGCCAGATTTTGCCTTCGAAAAGGACAAACGATCGCCCTAGACTCGCCCCAACAAATAATAAAAAATATAAATATTTCATGCGTCTGGTTTTCAAAAATTTACACCATGCAAGGCATTCATTATTTCCTGTACACCGATGAAAACCTCTAAAGATTTTCCTGATCAAGTTTGACTTCAAAATACGCCGAAAACTTCACCATGCAATTTCTCCAGAAAGACCACAATAATTGGCAAATCCAAGTTGTTGAGCACAATTTCTCAAGAAAAGGCTTATTCAAAGTTGTCGCCCAACATAGCCACTAAATTCGTAATGTCAACAGTAGGTAGGCCAGTGTTATTCCACGTGTATTTACTATTTGTAAAACATAGGATTTAATCCGGAAATATTCTGTACATATTGCCGAAAGGACCCTTCAGCCGCGCGTAACTCAAGAGCAGCGAGAAATACTAGCAAGTGTCTAAAATGCACATCGATGTGTGCAGACAATCAGTGTCAGTACAGGTTTAGGGGTTGTTTTATCGGCCTACATTTTACATAACTGCATAAAATCTGCATTGCGCATAACTGCATTAAATCTGCATTGTACATAACCGCATTAAATCTGCATCGTACATAAATGCATTCTATTTTAGTAGGATTCATAACATATTCATCAAAGTATCTACATAACTTAAAAATTGGGATCACTTTGAAATTTAAGTATTTCCATATTATCATAAAGATTATTTATTTTCTTTTTACGTCAAACTTATCACTTTGATAAAGAAATGCCGAATTTAGAAGCTTATTCATTTTTTAAATCGGATAAATGACTTCCAAACAAGAAACCAAAATATAAACGCATATATACCTGTTATGTTACAGACGAAAATAGTTTTACTCCCTCCCCCCCCCCCCAAAAAAAAAAAGCAAAGATGATTTATAAATTATTGTGACGTGTAATTTTCAACCTCTGTATACATTCGGACTAGATTTTGCCGTTATAACTTGACCGAACGAATACCTCTGTTTATAAGTCCGTTGTACTTAAAGGAAACGTTTGTAATACAAACAGGTATTTTGGATTAAAGTATGTTTTATCACCATTAGGTTTCAATAGAGAAACACCACTACCACCGCCATCATCATCAACATCACCATTAACAACATCGGTAATAATAATAATATTAATAATAATAATATGCAGTTACTACGACCTACCTGTACCACCAAAATGGTACCGGCATAAATCAGAAACACACAGACCGCGAAATGAAACAGACCTCATCTAATAGTAAAAGACAAAACTGAAAGAAATTGCAACATTATTGACATATCAGTACCTGCAGACAGAAATGTGTAATCGAGAAGATATCAAAATACAAAGAAATTGCAACATTATTGACATATCAGTACCTGCAGACAGAAATGTGTAATCGAGAAGATATCAAAATACAAAGAAATTGCAACATTATTGACATATCAGTACCTGCAGACAGAAATGTGTAATCGAGAAGATATCAAAATACAAAGAAATTGCAACATTATTGACATATCAGTACCTGCAGACAGAAATGTGTAATCGAGAAGATATCAAAATACAAAGAAATTGCAACATTATTGACATATCAGTACCTGCAGACAGAAATGTGTAATCGAGAAGATATCAAAATACAAAGAAATTGCAACATTATTGACATATCAGCACCTGCAGACAGAAATGTGTAATCGAGAAGATATCAAAATACAAAGATCTTAAAACAGAAATCAAGAGAATGTGGAACATCATTGAAACAATCAACATCCCAGTTATCATCGGTGATCTCGGACTGATAAAAAAGGAGTGGAGAACAACATTAAAAAGATCCATGGAAAAGTCAATATTGAGGGAATCCAAAAGACAGTGATGCTTCACAGAGCACATATATTAACAAAAGCTCTCTCCATCTAACACTTTGATATCCTTAGCTTTACGGCATGAACTCGGATCAAATTGATAACACTTAGCTAAAGAATCATATGACAATAATAATAATAATAATAAAAATAATAATACTTTGATCTCACGGTATCAGAGTATTTGAAAATTAGTATAATAATGGATATTTAACACTAAATATACGAAGTTTCTCCCTTTAAGAATGAGTATCCAAGAACAATGAAGAATACAAAAAAATCAGAAAGAAAGAACTTATAAACAGAGTTTTTAAATATTTTAGGGTCTTACCTAGAAAGGCACCTTTAAACCGTTTCCTTTCTTTCTTTTTTTAAATGAAGAGAAAGAATGTAATTTTAGGTTCATGTAAAATCCGGGTCTTATTTTGCAAAATATGAATGCTAAATTAATAATATTTATAATAGTTCAAGTTTGAAAAGAACAACTCCCCTCGCCCCATCCATTTGGGAAATCTCCCTGCATCGCGGTGGACCAGTCCAACCTTGAACGGTAAAGAAAACATAACTGAAAGAAAGACACGTGACTTTTTATTTTATTTTATTTTAATTTTTTTTGTTATGCTAGTCGATCCCTGCGTCTCGCGGAATCTACTTCGCGGATAAAGGTGGAATAAACTAATTAGGGTATTTTTTTTTACATACGGGTATTTTGGAGCTGTTTTTATTTCCTGAAGTAAGAAAGTACATTACTGATTGGACTGTTTTTCTGCGATTAATGAAGATAGGCATACCATAATAGCAGAATGGTATATTAGGCATGTAAAGTGTAAAGATACTGGTGTGCCCGACAGTATTGGACTGTCTCCCAAACTTTGATGTAAGACGAAATTGTGTTATAATAGCAGACTAGTGGACTCCTCTGTTACAAAGTGAAAGCTGTGTCCCTTTTCCGCTTCATGTGCATACATAGTGGGGTGGGCCGGGTGATCAACGGAAATGTAGAAAGCAGCAGTTTTAAAGCACATTGATCTTATTTGCTCCAAGGACATTCTTCATCTCTTAGACATGAATTTTATAGTGTCTGCGCAAATACATCAGACACTTTATAGAGTCGGCTGAAAATAGATTTGTACAAATTTTCATTGTTAATGTTAGCAGATAAATTTATGGACGACACTTCAAGGAGCACTGTTTTATAAATTTTCATAAATTTTACTTTGAATTTTTTGTTTATTCTGTCTTATTCAAGATGTCGAAAAATCGTAAAATTAAGATTGCGTTTACTGTAAAAGGTCTACAATCGCGCTGAAAGACGATGAAGTTTATACGTACATAGGGGTTTCCCCGTCTAAATATAGAGCATAACTAGGAGTAATATGGTCACATGATGCCTCAGTGTGTAGTCTGAGACGCGAATAGCATGTAGACCTCGAGATGCTTTCACTTTTTTTTCTGTGGTAATAAAAGACTATTTACTTCTGTCGCCGATGGGATGAAATCGTTTTAATGTACATAAATGTATTCTCCAAGGACTAAAGCAGTTTGATGCGCAACTTTTCGTGGGGGTAATTCACTGTTTTCAGGAATGAAAGTTTGCGCTATAACGTTCTCTCTCTCTCTCTCACATCTAGTTGTTAGATATATACAACAATAATTGCTTTGAAAAAGTTATGTCAGACACTCTTTATCGCTTGTAGCTCAGTTTCCTAGACACTGTTGCATGCATGGTCAGGCAATTTCATGTGTGTATTCACATTTATCACTTATCTTAACACTCGTATAAAGTAAATTGTCGTTGCAATGGCCTACCTTTCTTACTAAAGTGGCTATGCCAATGTTTTGGATTATGTGCTATACAGGCAAAGCAAGCAAGACATTCAATATTATTTCCCGTTGGTTCATTCTTAGCACGGCCCTTCAAATTCGTATCCAGTTATAATGGTGAAAGAAGCGAAAAATATTTCATTTGGTTTGAATCTATGTTTCATGCAATATTTCACTCGCGTCCTCTTTTCTAAAGTACCAATTCTATTCTTGTTTTATTGGTTTTTTACATACGGGTATTTTCGGGCTGTTTTTATTTCCTGAAGGAAAAGAGTACTTCCTTATTAGACTGTCTTTCCCATGTTCATGAAGAAAGGTATACATATAGTAGCAGAATGGTGTATCAGGCACCTACCCTGTAAATGGAATGGTGTGCTCGACAATATTGGCCTGTCTCTCACACCTGTATGCAAGGCAAAGGTATGTTATAATATCAGAATAGTTAACCCGTCTCTCACGAAGTATTAAAAAAAAAATTTAATAAAAGCAGTGTACAGGACAATTTTTTTTAAAATATTTTTATCGATGGTATCATGCCCCCTTACCGCTTCCTGCTCATGCATAATACAAAGTGGGCAGAAGGGGAGGGGGTCGGCGGAAACAGAAAACAGCAGTTTTAAAGCAAGGTGCGTGTTCTAAAAGGAAGCTAACAATAATTTACTTCAAATAGATTGATTTTATTTACTTCATGCACATCCTTCTTCAGTTAGACATGGATTTTAATTATGTCGGTGTAAATACATCGGACACTTTATCAGACACAAAATAGATTTGAGCAAATTTTCATTATTAATATTGGCAGCTAAAATTTTTAATTTGAATTTGTTTTTCTTCTGTCAGAATCAAAATGTTCAATGTAAAAAGGTCGAAAATCGCGTTTAAAGGACACAGTTTAGACGTACGTAGTGGTTTGCTCGTCTAAAAACATCACGACTATGAGCAATACGGTCACATTACGCCGCAATGTGTAGCTTGAGACGTGAATAGCAGGTAGACATCGAGATGCTTTCACGTTAATTTCTGTGGTAATAGAAGACTATTTACAGCTGTCACCGATGGGATGAAATCGCTTTAATGCGCAGTAATGTACTCTCCAAGGAGTAAAGCAGGTTTGATCCTCAGTGTATAGACCAAGAGATAAAGCAAGTAATTTCTTGAGTAATTGGATCGTAGGGGTAATTCAATATGTTACCAAGTGAAAGTGTACGTGATATATGCCAGACACTCTTTATCGGTTGTAGCTCAGTTTCCTGGACACTATTGCATGTACGGTCGTGCAATTTCATGTGTGCACTCTTTCTTAGTTAGGTAATTCGGTTAACTGCGTATGTAATGCAGATTTGTCTTCTGGTGACGCTAACTATCTGATTTAAGGGAAGTAAGTGAGCAAGGTCTCATACTAAAGAACGTTACTTGAGTTTCTCAAGTTGTAGGTTACTATATCTTTTGCATGCGATGGAGGCAGGTCCGTTATATAATATGGGAATTGTGTTTGGCAATGATTTTATAAAACGTACGAGGTTTTTAATGTTTCTTTTCTATGCAAGAGTAGTATAGCCTGTTTCAAAATAGACAATATAATCTGTAGCTTCGAGTTGCAGTTTTTAAAGTTTTTCGAAATCGGCTATGGTACATGATGACCAAATTTCAGATCCGTATTCTTGAGTCAGGCAAACATAAGTAAAATCAATTGTACTTGGATTATCATTAGATAAAGTCAGTGGCGGAGCAAGGGGGTGGGGGCAATTGCCCCTGGGCGCCGGGCGAGAGGGGGGGGGCCGTCGGGAGTTTTTAAAATTTTTTTTTGTTTTGCTAACACCCTTTCACTCCACCCCCTAAGCCCCCGATTTCAGGGCTTAGATGGGAGGAGGGGGGAGGATGGCAACTGACATAAAAACTGTTCTCTGTGGCAAAGTAGGGGGTGCCACTAAAAAACATTGCCCCCGGGCGACTCAATAGGGGGGCGCCATTAAAGAATAATGCCCCTGGGCGCCTCAAACCTTCGCACCGCCACTGGATAAGGTGTACTGCCCAATACACATGGAAGCAGATTGATTAGAACCATTGTATGCTAAGGTAACTTTAAGATGACGATGAGATGTAACAAAGCTAACTTTTTACCTGCAAAATTTAAGATCAGGTAAATATTACATTTTTGGGTTAGTAAACACGACACGTTGTTTTTGCGGGATTGAAATTTACTAGCAATATATTGGCCCAATTGGAATGTGGCCACCCAGAAAAAGAACAAAATCTGCAACTGCAGTTAAATGGGACAGATAAGATCAATGAGTTTCCTACTGCATCGATTACATAATTTTCTCTACTTTATATCGTAAACCTTGGAAGTTGATTGCCTTCTAGCCTGGGAGATGCATTTTGCAACCTTGCTCGAAAAACTGATCTTGGCTGATAGATCATTTGATATTTGCCAGGCGTGAAGGTGGAAAATTTGTAGATTGTTGAGCAGGATTGGTGCTCTGTGCTGCAACATCAGATCTCTCCTCAATCGTAATTTCCTGGGGGCGTCTACGATGAGTGATGACTTGGAGGTCCTGGCTGTGAAGAACCTCAGGGAATATTCTGAAAGGTGGGAAGACATAAGCATACAGTCAATCCAACTTTAGACTGAAGGTGTCCACCTCCCATGCCCTCTGGTCTGGAACTATAGAGACATTAAGAGGAAGCTATTATTGTTTCACTTTGTAATAAACAAGTCCACCATTGGCTTTCCTCACAGTTGAAAAGATGTCTCTGCTACCGACTGGTGCTGAGGCCATTTCTGTGAGGACTGCTTTACTCTGTCTGCCAGAATATTTCTCCTGCCTGTAATGTGGCAGACTCTGAGAGTGATCTCCTCCAGAGCTGTTCAACGGAGGAGGTTCCAGACTTTCAAGCAGAGAGAAGGGACATGAGTGCCCACTTGACATCTGAGGTACACATCAACCGATGTGTTGTCCATAACGATCATGATGCAGCGTTGTCTTATGCGGTTGACGCACCCTTGTAGTGGTAGACAAATAGCCCGCATTTCTATGTTGTTGAAATGAAGGGAAGCATCTTTTCAAGACCACAAGCCCTGCATGACTATCCACTCCAGCTCTTGTTGAACACTCCAGTCTGAATATGAGCTGTCAGGGTGCAGGAAGGAGTGAGGTTCTGTTGTGTAATTTTTTATTTTGCCATTAATTCAGATGGTGAAGAAAATTTAGATCCTAAGGGAATCTGGGTGGATAGTGTTCTTCTAAGGTCTCCAGTTTGCTTGAAGCAAGAACTGAAGAGGCTGCATATAAAGCCTTTTCTAGGGGAACTTAGTCCACTACAGCATAAGAGTCCCAGGAGAGAGAGAGAGAGAGAGAGAGAGAGAGAGAGAGAGAGAGAGAGAGAGAGAGAGAGAGAGAGAGACGGGCAGACAACAAAGCCTTATCAATAAGTCTTGCTACCAGAGACAGTATATGTGAGATTATTTCGGGAGGAACATGGACTGGCCTTGACGGGTGAGGAGATTCATCCCCACGTAAACAAAACTTTGAGAAAGGATTAAATCTGACTTCTCATTTCAGGGATTTGGCCTAGAAGAGTCAGTGTCTCCCAACAGGTCCCTCAAAAGGGAATGTTTGAAGATGTTATACTTCAACCAGTCATCAAAGTACTGGATGATGGGGACTCCTAAAGACCTTAAGGGGTTGTCCATAAAGGACGTCCGCAGATAATACCTGTTTTCCTACCCCCCCCCCCCATTTCCCCTTGTCCGCTTTTGTCTGGCAGTGTAATAGCTTGTGCTCTCAAAATACAACGCTCACTGATCTCATCACAACATGTAGCTCAAAACAAAGAAGAAAATAAACAGAAAGTTCTTTCTTTAAAAAAGTCTTTATTCAGGCACTAGCTCTGCAGTCGCATGGTCAGCCAACACATTCATATATATTCTGTGGCACGAATCGTACAAATTGAAATTAACAAATAATTTATACTTAGGGATCACCCATAAAGGACGTCCGCAAAACATACTGGAATACATTCAGTAGGCCTAAAGCAGCTGTTCAACACAGAATATCATAACAAAAAATACTAACTTGCGGACGTCCGCAAGGTCCGTTACACCCCTCCCCTTGTCTGCATTTGAACAAACCCCGATCCCCCCATCTTTGCGGACGTCCTTTATGGATGATCCCTTAAAGCGATCTGCTATTTCACCATCACCTTAGTGAAGGTTCTGGTAGCGGAAGCTAGGCTGACGGGAAGAGCCCGAAATAGAAAGAAAGAGCTCTTGGTCTAGAAAATACCACATAAATTCCTGTGGGCCGGGAGGATGAGGATGTGAAGGTAGGCATCCTGGAGGTCTATGGAATCGCAGAGTCGTTCGACCTTATGGAGTTCCTGTACTGAGGCGGACATCTCCATCTTTAAGTGTTCCTTCTGAAGAAACCTGTTTAATGGGAAAAAGATCGATAATGAGTTGTATCCTCACTTATTTTTTAAACAGAAGAATCTGGAATAAAATCCCTGACTTCGGATGTTTGTCACCCTCTCCACTGCACCTCTTCCCTTAGGGATTCCAATCTGGTCTGATGAACCAAATGAGGGTCCTTGAAAGAGGTGGAGGATTCAGGAAGTAAAGCCGGTAACCATCTTTTACTGTAGAAGGGACCAAAGCATCAACCGTTAGGTTTAACCAGGCAGTGAAACAAGATCCATTCTGGCACTTACTGGGATATCGGGAAGAGGGGGACTTGGCAGGAGAGGTGCAGCTACCTAGGAGTGATGCCTTTCTCTTTGGGAAAGAGGAAGGGGATACAGAAACTTCCTGGCCTGGCCTTTCCGGCCACCCCGTCTTGAGAAAGCCGAGCAAAAGGGAGTTTAAAATGGGATTGATGGTTCTGCTGAGGTCCCTGCTTAAAATGCTAGGTGGGTAACCCATAGACCTTTCAGCATGGGACCTCTTCTTTGCGAGTTTGGGCGGGCCCAGGACTGTGATCAAAACCGGTGTTGTCGATCACTCAGATTTTGGGGAGGCCACTTTGGGAATAAGACTGCCGAATAACATCTTCACATCAAGAGGCGCTGCCCTCAAAAGGTTCTTGCTGAGCTCCAGTAGGATCTCTGGTATATCCTTGACTGAATCTTTATGGAGGTGAAGAAGCTCAGCATAGAGCGCCATTGACAGTGAGAGTACATATCTCAGTGTCTTGGTGACAGCCCCTAATAGTCTTTGTAAAGTGGTCAGAGACCAAGATTCCTCCTTCAACAGGCTAACGGAGGCAGGTGCAAAAAGATGGGCATTGGAGACTATGGTAACTAATGTATAAGCCATGAGTTCCATAGCCTCTAGAGACATAATGTTGATATGAGACCAGGTTCTTGCTGATATCCCCACCTGGAAAGTACCCGAGTCCAATGTGGGAAGCTTGAGGGGCCAAGCAGGGGAGTGGATTGTGTAACTTGAGGCGGAAACCAGGGGCTGAAGTGTAGAAGAGAGAACAGATCACCACTTCTGTTGCCTGACCACTTCCTGGCCTGGGGAGGAAAGATGTAGTAAACCTTGTTAACTGCCTTGTTGAAAGTCCTAACTTCCTCATCTTCTGTCTCGTGGCCAGAAGGGTGGGATGGAGATGGGGACTGCAAGGGAAGGGAAGGACCTGACACAACCAGGTCTTCTAGGAACTCATTTGAGTCTACTAAAAATGAGACTGTTGTCCTGTCTTTGCTCTTGAAGTTAACCCTTCTAAACTCCCTCCTTGGAAAATGGGACTTATGATAGTGGGTTCACTGCCTCATTCTTTCTCTCTCCTTGGTGAAGGGGATTGATGATCCCTTCTTGATAGAGAAGAGTGTCTGTAAAAGATACCTAGTGACCAGTACTTATCACCTTACCTGGTGTCTGGTGTCAGATATGCAGTGACCAGTACTTATCGTTTTTCCTGGTGCCGAGTGACAGATACCCAGTGTCCGGTACTTATCATTTTATCAAGTTACCCAGTGCTCAATACCTGTCCAATGATCGGTCAGACGATGGTGACCTGATGCAGGAGTCTGTATTTATGTGGAACTGATCAACCATTTCATAGATATCTATGATGAATGGCTAGTAGACGGCAAGGTCAAAGTCACATAAAGTGGCCGTAGATGATCCCTAGACCACAATATTCTCAGATGGATAAAACAAGCATGGGATGATCTGACTCCTAATATTGCCGAAAAACCTTTAAGATAATTTGCCATCGGGTAGGAAAGAAAGAAGAAATAATAGATGCAAATTTCATTGCGAATATCAGGTGAGTAAAATCACACTTATTTATGATTATAATATTCAAAACTATGCTCACTGCCTACCTTCATTTTTTAAAAATGTTTTTTAAATTTTAAGTACACCATGTAAATGTTCCTAATGCTTATAAACAGCAAACTAAAACCTTGCAGTGAACCCAACTGAAAATCTAGAAGAAAATTTGGGAAAACATAGGAAGATTTTTTGTGTGTCTCTGTTAATTAGTGACTGGTCTAACAGTATCCACTGATAGCACTTAAGTTTACATGTTGTTCCAGGTGAGTGATCATGAGAATCCATTTGAAGGGTTTGAGGAAAATAAATTCCAGATTGGGGAATAGCCAATGGAGAACTTTCTGTCTCAATTTACTGTGCTTGACTCAACTGAGTATAGCAAGCCTAGTGGCATGTCTGAGGACAAGGATATTATGGATGACCATCATGTAGATCCAGCTTCACCAGCAAAACGAAAGGTGTATTGTGTTCAAACTTTTTTTTAGTTCAGTAAACATGTGGAAAAAACACCCCTCATTTTTAGACATTGTTCTCATGTTAATGTTCTATCATTAAACTGTAATAATAAACAGTGTGTTTCTATAATTGAATGGAAAGTTATATTTTTTAAAATTGTAACACAGTTTAACTTGCATTAAGACAACAAATTATGTTAGCACTGTGTTCATGCAACAGCTATCAAAGACATGTGATGACCTCCTAAGAAGAAGCAAGTGAATGGACCTGTGGATATTTACGGAACAACGGGCCAGAGCAACTTGTTTGAAACTGACAAGTACTTTTTGCCTAATTTAAAATAAGTTGGGTGTGTACTAATTTTTGTCATGCTTTAATCACTTTATCTACCTTTTTTATCTGGTCATATATGCCCTCTGGGTGTACTGAATGCTTGAATCTGTCTCTCTCCATTTATTCATTCACATCCTGCGATATATCACACTTCTGTTTACCGCTTGTCTGCATGCTGGGCCAAGCAACGGAATTTTGGTTAATCCAAATGCTTGAAACAAAGCCAGTATGATTAGTTAGCAGTGTTTTAAACAGCCGTGTTATATATTATTTACTACACGCAGATATGCAGGAGTCAATGAACCATTGATTTCAATCAAGTGAGTAAATGCAATTAAATTAATGAAAGGCACTTTACTGACATTGTGTTCGGTTTCCTTCTGACATTGTTGTCAGTTTCCTTTATGAACGCCTTCAATGACAGTAATGATTCTTTCATTTTTAATCAATAATACCAAGGATCAACTGTCCACATGTGATATTGTGTTTGAAGTGAAACAATTATGCTAATTAAGTAGATGTGTCTATATTTAAACAACAACACATATGTTATAATCACTTCATTTGTACTTGTCAAGTGAGGTGATATTTACTATGTGGATAAAATGAGCTTACTAAATTATATTTGCAAGGAATCTAATAAGGAAGATTCACAGATGAAAAATTCACATTAAATTGGATGTATATAATGTAAGGCTAACACTGAAAGTGAGGTGACTATTTCTCCAAAGAGACTAAAAGCAGACTCTGTGGCAGCAAAAAATGTTAAAAATTACAAAACCAACAATTTTTCAAATCCAGCTTCTAAAACATTTATGACTAAAGTAGCAAAATATATAATATTAATCTTTGTTTTTGAAACATTAAGACCTTTGGAGAAATAAATATATTGTACATGTATTTCTTTTGTTCTTTCTATGGATTAAAAAGCATACATCTCATTTAATCCAGGCAAGTGATTGAAATTTTGGGACAAGAGAAAAGGTATGTGGCACAGGTGAATTTTCAGCCCTGTGTGGGAAAATTAATCACTATTTTTGCCCCCATCAAGTACATTTATTATATGCACGTGTTTGTAACAGCAGCCCAGTGTTTATGTCTGTGGAAAGTGTATCATCTATTACTATTTTAATATATGGGAAGATATAATGCGCCATCAACATTCTGTGGATAACTATTCACATTTAATTCTAGGAAATTTTGATTGCTGATTTCTATTATTTAGGTATCTGTGTGTTAAGAACATTCCAGTGTTTTTGCCATTTGGATATTCTTGAATCTTACCATTATGAGGAGACATCATGCGGACAATACCGGTTGTACATTGAACACAGTATAGGTTGTACATCAAACACAGTATGGGTTGTACATCTAATACAGTATACAACATTCAAAATACATTACACTAGTACAAGTCAGCAACTTCATGGTGAAAATTCACAGACAACAACACAAGCCCCATAATTTTCCATTGACATTTACTATAGTATGTTGTTTTTATTGAAATGAAATGCCATTGGAAAATTTTGATTGCCACTGATGATTCTGATGATCCCTGGTGCCAGCATAGTAATATACTCTAATTGTGTCTCACGTACTGAACATAGAAAGTAACTGAACAATATTTTCCTGGGTACAATGTTATCAGGTTGTATATGTCATTGATAAGAATTGTGCTTCGTGGGTACAATGTTATCAAGTGGTATATGTCATCAGTAATGATGTGCTTCATGACATTATGAAATCACTAAACTTTTCATATTACAATGTCATCCAGCTTCTCCAATAAATTCATATGTGTCATGAATGAAATTATGAACAGAGTAAGTAAAGAATAAAAAGAGCATATTTACCAAATATATTCACTTATAGGTCAGGTCCTACTGCAAACTGCATAGACCCATCGCATGGCGCATAGATCAGGGTACATGTTGTTTGCAGCTGGACCAGACTTATAAGCAAGTGTATATGGTATTTGAATAGTAATGTTATGAGATCTAGCAGATGATAATTTGAATCAGAATATATAATAAAGAGATTATTGTACATGTACCATTTGATATCTCAGTGGACTTATTTGTATGTGTACCATCTGGTATCTCCAGTGGACTTATTTTGTGTGTACCATCTGATATCTCGAGTGGACTTATTGTATGTGTACCATCTGATATCTCGGGTGGATTTATTGTATGTGTACCATCTGATATCTCGGGTGGATTTATTGTATGTGTCTGATATCTCAGGCAGACTTATTGTATGTGTACCATCTGGTATCTCCAGTGGACTTATTTTGTGTGTACCATCTGATATCTCGGGTGGACTTATTGTATGTGTACCATCTGATTTCTCGGGTGGATTTATTGTATGTGTCTGATATCTCAGGCAGACTTATTGTATGTGTACCATCTGATATCTCGGGTGGACTTATTGTATGTGTACCATCTGATATCTCAGGTGGATTTATTGTATGTGTACCATCTGATATCTCGGGTGGATTTATTGTATGTGTCCGATATCTCAGGCAGACTTATTGTATGTGTACCATCTGATATCTCAGGTAGATTTATCGTATGTTTACCATCTGATATCTTAAGTGGACTTATTGTATGTGTACCATCTGATATCTCCGGTGGACTTATTGTATGTGTGCCATCTGATATCTCGGGTGGATTTATTGTATGTGTACCATCTAATATCTTGGGTGGACTTATTGTTTTGTTGACCACTTGCAAAAACAAGTTTATCCATCTGCAATGTCAGACAGTACACATATACACATACAAATCATCTATAATATAAGGAAACACTGTTTTCACTTAATGTGCTATTGTCAGGAGTAAGTAAACAACTTTTGATAACTCACTTCAATGATTTTTCCTTTTTATTTGTCCATTATGATCAAAATTGTGAAAATTCCTGAGTCACATAAAAGCACTGTCAAATTATCTTGCTCTAATAATCTCTTGAGTGGCGATTTTGACAATGATATTGAAATCCACATTTAAATGGCTCCTCCAGAATCTGCGAACTCTCCCCCATGTGCTGGCAGGGAAACATGGACTTCCAATCCCATGGAAAATGCGTGCTACGGCTCTACCTGTTAAACTGTGCTCCTGACCATGCACACTGATAAACTGATGAATATCTGAGACAAGTTGATCCATGCTAAACTTGGGAACCTGCAAGTAAAAACGAATTTAAATATATAGGAAAGTTTTGTAACTTAAAATACATAAAATATTTCCTTATCTTAATACTTTTACTCATAAAACAGGGGCAGATCCAGGATTTTTTCTACATGGATCTGCTTTTTAGAAAAGGGTGTACTGTCTTGCCTAACATGGCCATTTTTCTTGTTTGTCAATGAAAAGTGTACAACCATCTTTCTTTTTTTTGTTTTCAGATGTCAAAATATATATATGTATGTATATTTTTTAAGGTCCAAAAACTAAGAAAAGTAATTCCCCAAAAAACTGTCAGAAAGCTTCGAGGTTGAGGTGGAGCAAGATGACCGCTATTTTCATTTCTGCTGTTGGCACATGAATGATTGTGATTGCAATGTAGACATGACAGAATCAAAATTGTGATTGCAATGTAGACATGACAGAATCAAAATCTCTTTAAGTTTATACACTGGTATCAATCTTTTTTTTTTTACACCATTTATGTAAATGCTGTTGTTTCCAAATGAGAAAATACCTACATCAAAATGGCAGTTTGTCAATGTGTTATAATTGTCAGAACTGAAGTCCACGATCATCACTGCGTACTTGATTAAACTGTTTCAGCTTCATTAGAAGCATAGTAACCATTCAAACAACCCCATCAACTGCAGGTGGGTGGGTCAGACCCAGTGGGGGCCCAAAATTCCCATAAAACAACTTTTTTTATTGGGAGGAGGTCCCAGAATTAAGTTTTGTTGGGGGGGGGGGACCAGAACTTCTTGCTATGCCATTGAGCTTCATTGGTAACTTGAACAGAGATTTCAAAAGACTCTTGAAGCCTTCATGAAAAAATATTTAAAAAACTACTGCTTCTTTTATTAAAATTGTTATAGTTCCAAGTATGGTACATTTTCATGTACACCACCATTTTCATACAGACTGGACAATTATCCAATCAGCACTTGCACTGTAACCAGGGACTTTCCTACTATTTCCTAAGTGGGGCCTGGGGGCCCTTGGAATTCGGAAAATTTGCGTGTAAAAGAGAGCAATTGGAAAGTCTGGGAATTATACGTATGCATTTGTGTACAGATATTAATGGTACATCAGTACAATTCAGGCTACATAGTACTAAATAAAATTGGATAATAAAAATGGTAAAGTTAAACACTGCTAAATTTTGTAGCAAGAGAAGCCCTTCCAAATAAAAGCAAACATGTATTCAGAAGTGATAAAAGGTAAAGAGGTAAAAGATTTTCAAAAAGTATATAAAATAAAAAAAAATATCAAAGCAAAAAATGGTAAAATCCTAAGAATGTAGGCTTGCGTTTTTTAAAAATATAAACCACATTCTATTAGAATAAAAGAAAATCAAGACGACATTTTGTATTAGGAATAATACATGGTTTGCCATGTGCAAAACATTTGTCTAAAAGGAATGAGTTGGTTATGGTGGGTTGAAAGTCTTTATCGAGTCATCTGACACACATTGACACGTAGCAAACCTTGCATTATCAATACTCTGTCATGATCAATCACAATGCATATAAATTATATACCAGATACCTACAAAAAGGAGTTTTTAAACACACAAAAACCCTGTACTCAAGCAGCTTGTGAAATTCTGATTTTTGAATACAGCTGAAATAACAAAAGCACATGAATTCAAACCAGATGAAACCGGCGTAATTATGCAAACATTTTACTTGTTATCTGAATATCCAACATACCATATAAGCCGGGTCCAAATGCAAACAACATAGACCCTGATCTGCCGTCGCATAATGCGCCGGCAGATCAGGGTCTGTGTTGTTTGTTTTACTGATTAGTCCTTACAAACTGCATATACCCAGATCTGCTGGCGCATTATGTGATGGCAGATCTGGGTCTCTGCAGTTTGCAGTTGGTATCGGCTTATATTGGAGTAAACTACGGTAGTTCCTCTCAACTTGGAATTTTTAGGTCCAAACTGGGAAAATATACACATTTCTGGTATTGTGAAAGTGGCTGAAATTTAGCCCCCCAAAATGGCTTTGGAAAATCCCTGGTAATGTTCCAATAATTAAGTGACACAAGGCATCAACATGAGGTGTGAGTATTATTGCCTTGTGTTATTATTGCTTTGGGATGCCTACACTTACTCAGCGCTATAAAGTCTGTACTGTGCTGATATGCCATTAAACTATACATATGCAAGTCCAACTTCACACTAACATCTGAATGGGTTGGTTGTACAGCATTCCATCATTATAACACCTTTCATTATAACACGATTCCTATTATAAGGTGAGTATAGTGCCAGTAAACTTGTATGTATCATGTACTACTTCATTATAAGGCAGTCTCAGTATATAAGGTGGTATATACTCTATGGCTCCCCTGGACAAATGACAGAGTTCTGTATTCAATAGGGTGAACATATTATGTTTGAGTATTGTGGACTCCAGCTCTCTCTTTCTTGCTTTAATGTTTCAGAAAAAAACAGCTTTTCAATGACAAATATACGATTATGAGAATACATTAACTCAACCAATTAGAATGTACTTGAAAAAATTCCAAAATGTCAGCGATATGTAGATGAAAATGTTATGTAAATTTCATAGTCCACCAAACCAAGATTTCTTTCTTTGACCGATTGACAATATCTATTAATTTAAATGGGCAAATACATTAAATGTATTCTTTTTTAAAAGACATTTTAGGGTTCAGATAGGACATCAAAAATGCAGTGGTCAGACTTAATAAAGACACCATATTAATGAGTAATGAAATGGCTTACATAGGACATCATATTAATAAGTAATGAAATGGCTTACATAGGACATCATATTAATAAGTAATGAAATGGCTTACATAAGACATCATATTAATAAGTAATGAAATGGCTTACAGAGGACATCATATTAATAAGTAATGAAATGGCTTACATAAGACAGATTTAAATGATTTTCAACATTTAATTAAATGGTATATGGAAATCAAATTTATTCAAACCCATCTTATCAATTTGTCTTTTCTTGTTAGTGAATACTGAGCTTCTTCTCTGGGAAATGAATTATTTCAAAACAGAACTTATTACCACAATCAATACAAATTTCTCTTTGATCATGCCTATTAAATGATGCTAACTTGCAAATAATTGCTATAGAAGTATATATAATGTAAAACTGAAGAAATCTTAATTTTTATATATTTTGTTCCACAAGATTTTCAAGTAAAGCTATGGTTGATAATCTTCAAATGGTAACTATTGACATTCCCCAAACTAGCAGCATATGTTGTGATTGCTTTTGTTTTTCAAATGCCAGGTGCTGTATTAAATAAGCTTTCTCTTTCTTGATACAAACTGTAACTGATCTTATTTAGTGCAACCAAAATTAAGGTTAAAATAAAATTACTGACCAGGGCCTGAGATCGCTCACCTGGCTGACATCTGTCCGACTGCCAAATGCCAGAGCATTTGGCTAAGAAATCTGGGCCAGGAGGATGCTTTCTGTAGAAATTTCTTACAATGCTGTTGATTGCATATGTCATGAAAACAAATGTTTTAAGGTTTCTCTTTGTTTCTATCTTCATCCATATTCAATGGCACATTAGCATGTTTTGTTAAATTTGGTAAAATTCTGTTTAGTGCTTTTTAAGAAAGGGTAAATTGAAGGTTTTTGTATTTTTAGTAATGGCAGCCATATTTTATGGCAACTTGGCATCATCTATATAAACCTGAAAGCTTTTCATGCCACAATGCTTGGTTTTTTACAAGTCATTTAAGTTTTTTTTCTATTTTTATTAACAGTGGACATATTTGATGGCAGATCAGAGTCACTTGTATAAATTTGAAAGCCCTGCATGCCAGGATGCTTTCTGTCAAATTTGGACCAATTCTGTTGAGCAGATTCTAAGAAGTCATTTAAAGTTTTTCTATAATGATATAAAACATGAATTACAATTAGTCATTAATTAGTGCCTTGAAATTATTCAACACTTGCTATATGTTGAGTACAGTCCAACACTTGCTATATGTTGAGTACAGTCCAACACTTGCTATATGTTGAGTACAGTCCAACACTTGCTATATGTTGAGTACAGTCCAACACTGGTTATCTAAAAGCTCTAGCAGACATGGCTTTAGTCTAAATTGATAATCTCCATAAATGATTCTTTTATAAAGATCACATCATTAAATACCCATAATCAATGTTTTTATGCATTATTATTATACAGCCATGTTGGAACATACCTTAGTACAAGATCGGTTTAATTATTCTGCAGGTTACTTTTATGGCTCCCATAAACAGTGTTATAAAAAGGGAGTACTGTATAATGAAGGATACAGTTATAACGAGGGAGTCTTGCATAGTGAAGGATACAGTTATTAAAAGGGAGTTCTGTATTGTGAAGGATACAGTTATAAAAAGGGAGTACTGTATAGCGAAGGATACATTTATAAAAAGGGAGTACTGTATAATGAAGGATATTGTTATAAAGAGGGAGTTCTGTATAGTGAAGGATAGTTATAAAATGGGAGTATTGTATAATGAAGGGTACAGTTATAAAGAGGGAGTTCTGTATAGTGAAGGATACAGTTATAAAGAGGGAGTTCTGTACAGTGAAGGATACAGTTATAAAAAGGGAGTTCTGTACAGTGAAGGATACAGTTATAAAAAGGGAGTTCTGTATAGTGAAGAAAAGGTTTAAAAAGGGAGTACATGTACTATATAATGAAGGATCAGTTATAAAGAGGGAGTTCTGTATAATGAAGGATGAAGTTATAAAAAGGGAGTACTGCATAATGAAGGATACAGTTATAAAAAGGGAGTACAGTAAAACCTGTCTTGGGTGACCTCTGCTATGAGTGACCACCTGTCATTTATGATCACAATCGTCATGCATGGATCGATTTTATATACAAATGCACTGTCATCAGCGACCACCTGCAGAAGGCGACCAGTGACCTAGATTTTCTGGCAAAAAATGCATTTGGCACTGCTATGAACAAGCATTTTGCCAAAAACAAATGAGCACTGATGACGTTTATTTAATCTGTTGTAACCTCAACCACTTAGGAGTGTCTGCAGACAAAGTGCAGGTTGTTAGAAAACAACATTGCATTGCGTGACTGCATCGCAAAAACAGACATAAATACCACTGACCTTTATTTAATCCTTTGAAGCCACTACCGTTTATAAGGATGTTTGTGATATAAAAAAAATAACAGTTGAGACTGGCTACTGGTTCCTAAAATATATAGTCAAACCTGTCCTAATGGTCACCAGTGTTCAGCGGTCACCTGGTGACAACGGTTACTCTAATTTCCCCCCAGCAAATTTCTTATATAAATGCCCTGATTTAACTGTCAATTGCTTTCAGCAGTCAGCGGCCAGGTGTTTCCTAACCAAACAGTGGTTTGAGCCTGCCTTCAGCAGTCAGTGGAGCATATCAGCAGTGACCACTCCAAGCATTTCATATCTCGATTGTACTTACCGTAGTCCAGTCATGCTGTTAATGAAACTCCAAGGTGTCGACATGTCGGCTTTGAAAGCAAGGTGGTTTCTGTCCTTACATGAGAGAATCAAAGCAATGTGTTTGCTGGATAGTGGACAAAGTAGTCATGTAGTTGCAGCAAAAATGGGAGTCGAGTGAACTCAGATCCAAGGGATTATTAAGCGTAAGCAAGATATTATGGCTGATTTTGAGAACAACGTTAATCTGGAGTGTAAGAGATTATGTACAATCACACCAAATGAGTAGAGATACATGTACAATGCACTTGTGATATCCCTTATGGTTTATATGCTACTAACATTAGCCGCAGGAAGCTTCTTTTCATTCCTAATCATCTAAGGTCTATCATAAAAGCTGACTGCCATTTGATCTCGGTGAGTTTCAGCAACTGCTTAATCCATCAATTGTTTGAAGTGTGAACACCTGTTTTTATGTCTAATTATACCAGCTGGCCGACCAAAAAGTCAGTCGTGTGTTTGATAAGCACAGGTAAACTGTCAATTAGTAATTTTATTTAGACCATTTCTACTGATAAGTGATGATTTAATGTACATGATGGATTAAAGTGGAACTTTTTATTTTATTATTTTTCTTTTTGCTAAATAGCTAAACAAAATATATGTAATCTGATAGCATACTACTACTAGTAATAATAATGCTAATGCTATTCGGTGCATAGTACATGTATTTGTCATGAACCAAATTTAAGAGCTGAACCTGCCTTCAGAGGTCACCTGTCTACAGTGGCCACTTTGGCCTTTTCCCATGAGTGGCCACTGTAGACAGGTATGACTGTAGGTGATGCAGGTAGCTGTTGTATGCTACAGATCGTACACCAGACTAAAGTACATATCACTAACCGCCATTGTGGTGCCGAAGTCCTGTAAATCCCTATTATGATTAACCATTGCTTCTTCAAATGGAGCAGTCACAGATGTACATAGTAAATTCAAAGGTTTGTATTGTTTATTTATCTTTTGTGAAAAACCGCAAAACCCTGATAATACCCTAATGAAAACTCTTTTTAATGGGCTTCATTGTAGCAGTTGAGTATGTTGTTTGTCTTTGAAGTCGATCCGTAATGCCAGGGGTGAATCAGGTATTTGTCCTTGTCTTTAATAATTGATTATCGTTTTCCAGATTCAATTGTCATTGTAAAAGGTTCGTGTTGTTTGTTGATTTTTTGATGTTACTGTTATTAAAACCCACACACCATGTGTTCACTGTGGTGCAGCCTGTTACACCATTTGTTTACTGAGTAGCTCTATATGTCGTCAGTGAATTAAGCATTTTTATCTTTAAATAAATTTATTTTGTTTCTGGATAGGTGAGTTCTGTCATTTGATTTCATTCATTGGTTCATATATATTCCATATTTACTCAAAGCCTGATAAAATCCCCTACAGTGCAATTCATACACAGGATGAAAAGTGTTATCATAGCTAACTGCAATTTTTATGCTACATATGAAGTAACTCTGTGATATTTATGGACATGTAAAGTTAACCTATGGACAGGATAAATAAATATTACCTTAGTTAATTTTGCAATTAAAATGCTAAGCTACATGTATACATGATCTTCAAATATAATTGTAAATGTTTTATGATAGATGTATATCTTTATTGCTATATAAAATTACTTTGCGATGAAATAATTGCAATATTTTAACAAGAACTATGAATAACAAATAAAATGCATGTAGAGCAATTGAGGATATTTTCCCTTCTTAAACTTGTTGCATTTTGACCTTGAAACTGGTAATCTTGCACAAACCTGTTATGAGAGACCACCTGTCTTGAGAGATCACTTTTTGTTGGCAGAAGGGATGGTCTCACAAGATGGGTTTTACTGTACTTATAATGAAGGATACAGTTTCTCTACAGAATTAACTATGTATTGTTACTGTTTAATCTGTAATTGTTACTGTTTAATCTATAATTGTTACTGTTTAATCTATAATTGTTACTGTTTAATATATAATTGTGCTGGTTAAGCTGATTTTTTGGTGTCTCCATAAGCCTTGGTTACAAAATTTCATTTGCTTTGGTTTCTTTCACAAACATATCAAGGTGTGCCAATCAAGATTCTGAATGAGTTGTTTTGAACAGACTTACATAGAGCTCATGCATTATCAAATTGTTTTGATGTTATATTTTGAAAAAAGGGACTCTGAATGTGATTTTAGTTTGTCATTTATTAGCATTGTTAAATAAACCTTTTTTAATAACCTAGAATCAAGGAAGTTCAATAAAAATGCTTCAGTTTGGTGTGCTTTCTCTTATTAAGCAATTTTTAAATCCCTTTTTTTGGGGTTACCTTTTGTCTGTGAAAAAGTCCCTTTAGAATGACAGTTGTAGAAGTAGGATTTGGATGTACAAGGCCTGACTGTATGTTGCTTTTCAATAATGATTTACAAGGCCCTAGTGTATGCTGCTTTTCCATAATGATTTACAAGGCCCAGCTGTATGTTACTTTTCCATAATGATTTACAAGGTCCGACTGTATGTTGCTTTTCCATAATGGTTTAAGAGACCTGACTATGTTGCTTTTCCATAATGATTTAGAAGACCTGACTGTATGTTGCTTTTCCATAATGATTTACAAAGCCCAACTGTATGTTGCTTTTCAATAATGCTTTACAAGGCCCAACTGTATGTTGCTTTTCCATAATGCTTTACAAGGTCCGACTGTATGTTGCTTTTCCATAATGCTTTACAAGGCCCAACTATGTTGCTTTTCCATAATGCTTTACAAGGCCCGACTGTATGTTGCTTTTCCATAATGCTTTACAAGGCCCGACTGTATGTTGCTTTTCCATAATGCTTTACAAGGCCGAACTATGTTGCTTTTCCATAATGCTTTACAAGGCCCGACTGTATGTTGCTTTTCCATAATGATTTACAAGGCCCGACTGTATGTTGCTTTTCCATAATGATTTACAAGACCCAACTGTATGTTGCTTTTCCATAATGATTTACAAGGCCCAACTGTACGCTGCTTTTCAATAATGATTTACAAGGTCTGATTGTATGTTGCTTTTCCATAATGATTTACAAGGCCCAACTGTATGCTGCTTTTCAATAATGATTTACAAGGCCCAATAGTATGTTGCTTTTCCATAATGATTTACAAGGCCTGATTGTATGTTGCTTTTCCATAATGATTTACAAGGCCTGATTGTATGTTGCTTTTCCATAATGATTTACAAGGCCTGATTGTATGTTGCTTTTCCATAATGATTTACAAGGCCTGATTGTATGTTGCTTTTCCATAATGATTTACAAGGTCTGACTGTATGTTGCTTTTCCATAATGATTTACAAGGCCTGATTGTATGTTGCTTTTCCATAATGATTTACAAGGCCTGATTGTATGTTGCTTTTCAATAATGATTTACAAGCAGATGAATTAATATACTGATAATATAACTAGAATATCAACAGTCCATCTACATCCATATAAAATCTCAACTTGAGGATCATAATGAACAGTGTGGTTTCAGTATACTCACTGGTTCCACCTCTCCAGTGTTGTCCAGGTCGTCACTTGTAGCATGTTGTGAGGACTCCATCTGGTCCTCAAAGTAATCTTTCAGGATCTGCTTCAACTTTTCGTTCTTCTGCTGGTCTACATCATCACAGCACATCCAGTAGTTCTTGTGTGACACACTGGAATGGTAAAATATTGTACAGTACAGTCTCATTAATTTGACTGGCCATTATCCAAATACTGCTGTAATACCATGATATCAGCGACAGACGGAATGGTAACTTAAATAAAATTAATTAATTGAAAAGTCGCATTGATCTGACTTTAATTATGGGCATTGTTCAAGTCAGATCACAAGACAAAACTAAACAAATATAACTATAGGACTTGTACTGGTAACTGGACCTTATCAAAGGCCCAAGAGACATATTTTACTATAGGACTCGTACTGGTAACTGGACCTTATCAAAGGCCCAAGAGTCATATTTTACTATAGGACTCGTACTGGTAACTGGACCTTATCAAAGGCCCAAGATACATATTTTACTATAGGACTCGTACTGGTAACTGGACCTTATCAAAGACCCAAGATACATATTTTACTATAGGACTCGTACTGGTAACTGGACCTTATCAAAGGCCCAAGATACATATTTTACTATAGGACTCGTACTGGTAACTGGACCTTATCAAAGACCCAAGATACATATTTTACTATAGGACTCGTACTGGTAACTGGACCTTATCAAAGACCCAAGATACATATTTTACTATAGGACTCGTACTGGTAACTGGACCTTATCAAAGACCCAAGATACATATTTTACTATAGGACTCGTACTGGTAACTGGACCTTATCAAAGACCCAAGATACATATTTTACTATAGGACTCGTACTGGTAACTGGACCTTATCAAAGACCCAAGATACATATTTTACTATAGGACTCGTACTGGTAACTGGACCTTATCAAAGACCCAAGATACATATTTTACTATAGGACTCGTACTGGTAACTGGACCTTATCAAAGACCCAAGAGTCATATTTTATTATAGGACTTGTACTGGTAACTGGACCTTATCAAAGGCCTAAGAGACATATTTTATTATAGTACTGGTAACTTAACCTTATCAAAGGCCCAAGAGACATATTTTATTATAGTACTGGTAACTTGACCTTATCAAAGGCCCAAGAGACATATTTTATTATAGGACTTGTACTGGTAACTGGACCTTATCAAAGGCCCAAGAGACATATTTTATTATAGTACTGGTAACTTGACCTAATCAAAGGCCCAAGAGACATATTTTATTATAGAACTTGTAATGGTAATAAAATCTTATCAAAGGCCCAAGAGACATATTTTATTATAGAACTTGTACTGGTAATGGGCCCTTATCAAAGGCCCAAGAGACATATTTTATTATAGAACTTGTAATGGTAATAAAATCTTATCAAAGGCCCAAGAAACATATTTTATTATAGGACTTGTACTGGTAATAAAATCTTATCAAAGGCCCAAGTAACATATTTTATTATAGTGACTTGTACTGGTAAATGGACCTTATCAAAAGCCAAAGAGACATATTTTATTATAGGACTTGTACTGGTAACTGGACCTTATGAAAGGCCCAAAGAGACATAATTTATTGACACATTAAAACCTCAAATATCCCGACTTCCTAGAAGACAAATTTTATCTGGACAAATGACTGGATGATTAATAATAAAATCAAGAAAAAATTGCAGATCAAGAGGACATATCCATCAGTCTGGATGAGTGAAAAGTCGGGATAACTGCTCTAGGGATAAGCAAAGTTTTATTTCATCAGTATGTAACAGGCGGTCCGATTAAATATTTCCCTATAACACTCAGGACTCTTTATAACGTGCCCTTGAAACTGCTTTATTCATCAAGTTGTTAATTTCATACAGCTGACTTATGTTTTTCTCAACTTCCCCCCTCCCCCTTACCCAGATATGGTCATAACTGATCCATAAATATACCAGAAAGACTGATTATGTATTGTTTTAAACATACAATTACTAAGTTACCAGTAAATCCATATTGGCAAAAAGGCATTTAAAATAAACAAATTGTAAATTAAACTCTTACTTTGGAAGCCATGTTGGTGGTGTAAATCAACAACAGTACCTCCATGTAAAAGGTCCTAATTCTATTTACTTTGTGATCAAGTTTATTTCCTTTCATTCTCTGATATGTGTGCTTTGTTGGGCATTATAATTAACATCACAAAATTCTCTCAGTTGTAACTGAAAGTGGCAGTAAATGTGCTTTAAACTGAATCCAGAGTGCATTTATGCTTTTGCACTGCTTGCATCATATTACTCTATGTCCTTGAGTCATATTGAGTGAAATCATTTCATGGAACCGTTAATTAACCTGCAAAACAAAAGAATTGAATTTCCAGAAATTTTCTATAAGTATGAGACCTATTCAGCTACAATGTGGTATCTTTCTAGCATGACACCTATTTAGGTACAATGCAATATGAGACCTATTTAGCTACAATGTGGTATCTTTCTAGTATGAGACCGATTAAGCTACAAAGCAGTACCTTTCTAGTATGAGACCTATTTAGGTAGAATGTGGTATCTTGCTAGTATGAGACCTATTTAGGTACAATGCGGTATGAGACCTATTTAGTTACAATGTGGTATCTTTCTAGTATGAGACCTATTTAGCTACAATGCGGTATCTTTCTAGTATGAGACCTATTTAGCTACAATGTGGTATCTTTCTAGCATGAGACCTATTAAGCTACAATGCAGTACCTTTCTAGTATGAGACCTATTTAGCTACAATGTGGTATCTTTCTAGTATGAGACCTATTTAGGTACAATGTGGTATCTTTCTAGTATGAGACCTATTTAGGTACAATGCAGTATAAGACCTATTTAGCTACAATGTGGTATCTTTCTAGTATGAGACCTATTTAGCTACAATGCGGTATCTTTCTAGTATGAGACCTATTAAGCTACAATGCAGTACCTTTCTAGTATAAGACCTATTTAGCTACAATGTAGTATCTTTCTAGTATGAGACCTATTTAGGTACAATGCGGTATGAGACCTATTAAGCTACAATGTGGTATCTTTCTAGTATGAGACCTATTTAGCTACAATGCGGTATCTTTCTAGTATGAGACCTATTAAGCTACAATGCAGTACCTTTCTAGTATAAGGCCTATTTAGCTACAATGTGGTATCTTTCTAGTATGAGACCTATTTAGGTACAATGCAGTATAAGACCTATTTAGCTACAATGCGGTACCTTTCTAGTATGAGACCTATTTAGCTACTATGTGGTATCTTGCAGCTGTGATTCAGGGAAGGATGAACCATCTGCAAAGTTAGTAAAGCCCAACAAAACAAAATTTCAGAACTCTTGGTTGACTTTGTGAAGTGCAGCAGCAAAGAGGGAGTATTTTAGACTTTGCACATACTGCAATCACCATATCAACATCAGTCATTCTGAGTATATGACATCCATTGATAAAGTAACACCACCCTGCATTAAGGCATTGGGGCAGATGCAGAATGATCATTTTCAATGCTGATAAAATTCAATAAAATTTTTGGGGAAGTTTGAGCAACGGTACAATCCAATCTGTGATGAGTGCAAAGATAAACACTAATGACATTTACCTCACATTCAAACGCTCTAATGAACTATTGAAAGCTGCAATGTCAGCAACTACAATTTAATGCCGTATTCAACTGCATACCTGACATATTCCCAGACAGTGTGTGTGCATGTGTGGGGGTTTGAAGACTCAAAAATGTGTTTTGAAGTCCAAGGGGGGTCAGTGCACATGACCAAAAAAAGCGTTGTCGTCCAATTGAGAATAAGTTATCTTTTCATATAAGCTTATAGAAAATTACTGGAAATTCAAATTTGATAAAAAAAAGAGAAAATTGCACATCTGTTTTCTTTGAAGCATTTAACACACTTGCAAACAATATAGTTGGTCGATTTAGCATTGTCCAATACCATCACCACACACATGTACCAACACTCACATAATCACAACCAGACAGACATTAAATAAAGAAAAAATATTCCAAGTTTCTGTCTTTAAAATCCCCTGGACAGTGGAATATTTTCTTAATTAGATGCTGTCTTTGCTGCTTGTCAATAGTTTGAGGGTGGGGGTGGGGGGCAGAGGTGAAGGTAATGCAAGTGTCATCTTTGTACTCATCAAAGACTAGATAGTACTGTTTAAACTTCCCTGATGAGCTTGCGGAATTTTTCTCAGCATTGAAAATAATCTTTCTGCATCTGCATTGCTGTGAGGGAGTGTCAAATATGCTGGGTGGTGTTGCTATGTCAACAGATGTCGTACAGTCCAGAATGACTGATTGCTGTGCGAGCAATAAAATTAATTTAGTTTTACTGGGCTCTGCTCATCCTTTATTAATCACAACTGCATTTCAACATTTCACCTTAAAAATGAATCACACTTGTACACTATTCCAACTACCGAAATAATTGTGTTGTGTGTTTTATATATGGTGTGAAATCCCAGTTCAAAGAAATGTTGCCACTTATCATGAACTTGCCAATAATCTTTAATGAAGATGGCTTAAACTTTCTCACTCAAGGCAATGGTGTGTAATAACTTTTGTTCTTCAATACACAGCTCTTTAATTTACCTATAACTTCAAACAAATTGGGTTGTTCCTCTTGTTACCTATACAAATTCGCCTAATGGCCTCTCCCACATCAGTCTTCATAGGATTTAACACAGCTTCACCCAAGCTATTCTCAGTCAATTACGTAATCTGTGAAATGGTGGTTGCTTATGTGTGACCACCTTACTTTATAATTGCCTCTGTGATAATCAGCTGTATAAACTGCCCCGAGGATAGTTTTACATGGGCTCAAAGCAAGACTGTTTACAGTTTATACAGACTACATGTTTGGGACATTATATATTGGTGGTCAAAAAATATATCTCTATCTCTCTCTGTTTATTCTTTATTTTTTTTCAAGATCACTGAAAAGTGTGTTTTTCGAAACATGACTGTGTCGGGGGGTTTGTGAGTAAAAAGTCGTGTTTTTCATGTGACATGTCATATTATGGCAGCTATGCCACTGTCTATTGGATTTTTAAGACAGAAACTGTTTCTTTATTTTAATTTAATGTCTGTGTGGTTGTGATTATGTCCATGCATGTGTGTGTGTGTGGTGATAAATATGACAATGATAAGTCTACCAGCTATTTTTAAAAAAAAAATGTATTAAATGCTTCAAAGAAAACAGATATTTTCTTTTCTTTTATTCAAATTTGAAATTCCAGTCATTATCTATAGGCTTTTATGAGCAGATAACTTATTCTCAATCGTACAATGTTACTTATTTGGGTCATGTGCACTGAACCCCCTTGGGACCACAAAACACTTTCATCTCAACACAAAATCATTCTGGGGACAGGTTTATTGGTGTATGTGCAAAAGAGCTATATCAGCATCTGCCTGCAGCTGAAATTATAGCAATGAAGAGAAAGAAAGAAATTTGGTAGACTACTGTAGCAACACAAGATAGAAGTTTAATTTCCATTCAAGTATGTATTCCCAGAAGGGCAAGTTTAATTTCCATTCAAGTATGTATTCCCAGAAGGGCAAGTTTAATTTCCATTTAAGTATGTATTCCCAGAAGGGCAATTTTAATTTCCATTCAAGTATGTATTCCCAGAAGGGCAATTATGGGGAAACATATTAAAAAACTAGCACAAAGAAATCATGCTTGCAACAACCGCCATATTTCACTTTCAACTGATAAAAATGAAGCCTACTGTACCATATATACTTGCTGATAAGTTGAGTCCAACTGCAAATTGCACAGACCCAGATCTGCCATCACATAATTTGCTTGCAGATCTGGGTTTAAGGAGTTTGTTAGGAGTAATCAGTAGAACAAACAACACAGACACGGATCTGCCAGCACATTATGCAATGGCAGATCAGGGTCAACATTGTTTGCAGTTGGACCTTGTTTTATAAGCGAGCACATACAGTACATGTACACCTCATGATGCATCATGTTGCATGACTCTGCTGGCAGTAGTGTCAGAGAAACAGAAAAAAAGCAAAACATAGCACAAAGTATTCAAGCACTATGTAGGTCACTGTTTGCTAATTTTTTCCTGACTATTTATGTTGCATTCCTCATGATAAATGGATATATCAAGTGTCATTATTCTGCATGCAATACTGACTGATGAATGAATATCTCAAGTGACATGATTCTGCATGCAATACTGACTGATGAATGGATATATCAAGTGACATGATTCTGCATGCAATACTGACTGATGAATGGATATATCAAGTGACATGATTCTGTGTGCAATACTGACTGATGAATGGATACAACAAGTGATACGATTCTGCATGCAATACTGACTGATGAATGGATATATCAGGTGACATGATTCTGCATGCAATACTGACTGATGAATGGATACATCAAGTGACATGATTCTGCATGCAATACTGACTGATGAATGGATACATCAAGTGACATGATTCTGCATGCAATACTGACTGATGAATGGATATATCAAGTGACACGATTCTGCATGCAATACTGACTGATGAATGGATATATCAAGTGACATGATTCTGCATGCAATACTGACTGATGAATGGATATATCAAGCACATGATTCTGCATGCAATACTGACTGATGAATGGATATATCAAGTGACATGATTCTGCATGCAATACTGACTGATGAATGGATATATCAAGCACATGATTCTGCATGCAATACTGACTGATGAATGGATATATCAAGTGACATGATTCTGCATGCAATACTAACTGAGAAACTAAGCTAAACATTAGGACATCAAAATGAAGTGTTGATACCAGATAGATAATAGAATGGATTGACATCTGATATCATAAGTTCAAAGGCCACAGTTTCTTTGCAATATGCACAAATATAAAGTTTTGTGATGTTTCCATGACTACACTTCAATTCTAATGGTACATTTATTGCATTGAGAAAATAAATGCCTGAGAACAGAAAACTCAAAGCACTGGGGACCTAAACTTTTGGTTTGAGTTTTCTGGCACTGATTTTTCAGTCACAGGCAAGAGAGGGCTTTACTCTGGGACTGAGAAAGCCATTTGAGTAATGTAAAGTATTAGAGTGGTTTATGTCTGAGTTATCAAAGTTTTACTGTAAACTATTCATGTGTCCATATGACACAGATTTCCTTATCAATATGCTTCAATTAAAGAAAGCTTAGTTCAATGTCCAAGGGCAAAGTTATAAGTCAAACAGGAGCCACTATTTTGGTCAAATGTTGTCAAAAAATGTTGAAAATCAAACTGGCCATGGTTTTCATATTATAAAGCCTCAGAAATTTTGGTTTCAATCCATTAAGTCCTTCAAAAATGGATTGGTAACAATATTTTTTAACTGATGTGATGTGATGTGACAGGATGAGACAAACGAACATGGTAACACTACATGTCCCCTCCACAGAATACAGATGGGACATACCATGTATACTCACTTATAAATTGAGTCCAAATGCAAACTGCACTGACCTAGATCTGCCATCACATAATGTGATGGCAGATCCGAGTCTATGTTGTTTGCAGTTGGATCCAACTTGTAAGCAAGCATATATGTTTATTATGCATCTCAACTATAGTTTGTCAACTCATGATGTTGAGATCAGAAATAATCAGACCTTTTGAGAGACTTGTACAAATATCTCAGCTGTCTCAGCTGGGTTTTCTCCTGTTTTTGGACCCGATCATGAAGAAACTGAAGAACATCATCCAGTTCTGCTATACTCAAGTCTCCTGGTGAGCGGAAGTGGAATGCAAGATCAGAGAACTCTACCAACACTCCAGATTTTCTTGGGCCACTTGCATCTGCAAATAGTATGAATGAGAATAGCAATAGTAAAGTGGTGATGCCCATTTAAATATTGTGGCATTTCAGTGGATATATGATAAATAGGGCATTAACAAAAAGTAAGTGACTTGTCTCGGATCTCTACAAGGCCAGACATTTCCTTCAGGAACTAGTATATTTTGTGTGTATGTGCATGTGTGTGTGTGTGGAAACAGATCAAGTAGCACTGTACTGTTGGAAATTTCTGTTCACTTCTTCTTATTTTTGCAGATGTACCAATGATTATAATTGTAAGTAATTAATTTTTAGTTTTTTAGGTACCTAAAATTTGCCCAATTTTATTAAGAAAAAATTCCCAGTGTCAAAAATTAAAGGATAAAAAATAATTTTATGATTTATGGATTGATGGTGCATGAAAAATAAGAGGGTACAAAATATTACAAACAATACATCATGAGAGATAGATAGCAGATAGCAATTGACAAACAATACATCATGATAGATAGCAGACAGCAATTGACAAACAATACATCATGATAGATAGTTGACAGCAATTGACAAACAACACATCATGAGATAGACAGCAGAAGGCATTTGACAACAACACATTGTGAGACATAGCAGATGAAAATTGACAAACAATACATCATGATACATAGATAGAAGGCAAATGACAAACAACACATCATGACAGATAGCAGAAGGCAAATGACAAACAATACATCATGAGAGAT
Source organism: Margaritifera margaritifera (assembly GCA_029931535.1). NCBI lineage: Eukaryota > Metazoa > Mollusca > Bivalvia > Unionida > Margaritiferidae > Margaritifera > Margaritifera margaritifera. The sequence continues at coordinate 2,699,496 of JAQPZY010001656.1, forward strand.
AGATAGCAGATGGCAATTGACAAACAACACATCATGATAGATAGATAGAAGGCAATTGACAAACAATACATCATGATAGATAGATAGAAGGCAAATGACAAACAATATATCATGAGATAGATAGAAGGCAAATGACAAACAATACATCATGAGATAGATAGCAGATGGCAATTGACAAACAATATATCATGAGATAGATAGAAGGCAAATGACAAACAATATATCATGAGATAGAAGGCAAATAACAAACAATATATCATGAGATAGATACAAGGCAAATGACAATATATCATGAGATAGATAGAAGGCAAATGACAAACAACACACAATGATAGATAGATAGCAGAAGGCAATTGACCTCAAAGGGGTACAACTCTTACCTCCCTGACCAAAATTCCACTGCAAAAGTTTAAGCTCTCTTTTAACTGGGCCAGACTCCCATCCCATAATATCACTGATTTTCACTACAGGAAATGTCACACTGTTACTCTTCTCAAAGCTCTTACCCTCTCTTTTGGCTGTTGCTATGGCAACTGCTACAGGGGGACACTGACAATAGAGATATGCAATAGCAATACAAAAGCTACTGTTTTCTTTTTTCCCACACAAATTGGAATGTTCAATGTATGGAAAGCAGGTATTTAACTAAAACAAAATAATGGATGCTTATATATTAGTGAGTCTGCTGCAAAATCTTTGATTTTTAAATCCAATATATTTTCTCTGAAATATAAATGTTGTTTAAATTAGTTATTATCAAACATTTTTTTATACCTGAAGTAATCAAAATATGCAGTAAAATTGTTTAACCAGCCACGATTTACAATATGCAGTAACCTTGAAACTTATTTAAAAACACTTATTACAAAATTATCTTGATTTAAAAAAAAATATAAACTATTTCAGTACTCTGTGGAGCTAGAATGAAGAATACAAATAAATTTTAAGATTACTTTTGTCACCTTTGATAGAGAATAAGAAGTTAATACATTCTGATACAAAACTGATTATTGGTTTTCTGACAATACCTTTTTGGCCACAGCCTGAAGTTGACTGGGACCCCCATAACACTGGATTTTACAGGAGGCATAGACATTGGACTGGTTCTCCACCCATTTTTCATCGTGAAGCTCTAAGTAACACAGAAGTGTAGCTATCCCTGAAATAGGAAGTATTACTCATCTGATACAAAGAAATCAATTATTTATGTGGTCATCAGTTTTCATGGTTATGCAAAAAATTACATTTTCATTGGTACTTAAATTTGTGGAGTGGGGATGGAATCCTATTTTTAGCACAGAAGGATCAGTATTGACTAGGTCTTTGAATTCATGGTTGGTATGAATCACAAAATCCACAAAAATTGGTATCCTATGAAAATTGGTACCACATGCAAAAATAATGTCTTCACAGTAATCTTGTTAATTTCAGAAATGGATCTGATATAAGACAAGAGACCCAATGAGCCTGATACTTCTCATGTAGCGCATGTTACTCCAGATATATTTACCCGATTTATAAGCATGTAGCCCTTTGTAAACCTTTGTGTAACTTGAAAACAATATAAAGATCTACTAGTATATGCTTATAAACCTTCATGAAGTAATAAAGTTCTTATTAATGAAGCAAAAAAGTCATTATTGATGAAGCAAAGAAGCCCTTATTAATGAATAAAGTCCTTATTAATGAAGCAATTCAATCATTAATAATGAAGCAATAAAGTCCTTAATAATGAAGCAATGAAGTTATTATAAATGAAGTAATAAAGTCCTCATTAACAAAGCAATAAAATCCTCACTAATGAATCAATATGTCCTTATTAAAGTAATAATCTTTATTTATGAAGTAATAAAGTCCTTATTAATAAAGTAATAATGTCCCCATTAATGAAGCTATAAAGTCCTTATTTATGAAGTAATAGTGTCATCATTAATGAAGCAGTAAAGTCCTTATCACTGAAGCCATAAAGTGTTATCAATCAATCAATCAAGTCCTTAGTATAAAGTAAAGTATAAAGTCCTTATAAATGAAGCAATAAAGACCTTATTAATAAACTCAAACAACAGGTCATTAAATGATTTTTATTTACCATATTTAATCACTTATAAGCGGAGTCCAAGTGGAAACTGCACAGACCCATATCTGCCATCGCATAATGCGCTGGTAGATCTGGGTCTATGCAATTTGTTAGGAGTAATCAGAAGAACAAACAACACAGATCCTAATCTGCCAGTGCATTATGTGATGGCAGATCTGGGTCTATGTTGCTTGTTATATGTGAGTATATAAAGTATTTGCATCACTTTCATTCAGCAGTAAACATATGTGATGCTTTGTTAATATAGGCTTATTGATCTTTGACCAGCTGGCTTAAAATGCATGGTATATAGGGTTCAATGGCTGATATATATGTGTACTTAAAACTTAAGATTAACTTGGTTTCAATAATTTCCTGTGGTAGTTTGTCAAGTTACCTTCTTCCTTAACATCAAGTTCCATGACAGTTTCTTCTATGGCTAGTGCCCTCTCATGCCCTGGGCAAATGCGATCCTTACTACCAACCATTTGCAGTTCCTGGTTCTTGTCATCTCCTGTACTCTGCAGGTCCCCATGAAAGAAAAGAAATATATTTTTCTCTTTCTTTTAACCCTTTCCCCCTCAAGAAATTTACACTTTATGTCCAAACTGACTGATTTCCTCAGAAATTCTTTATTATTTTGAATGATGAGAGTTGCCCTTAGTTGCAAGTATGTAGAATGGATAAATATAGTCCAATTTAGATAAAACACACAAATAATATTAAATACATGACACACAATCTAAAAATTTCTTTCAGAATTTTGCACTGACATATTCCTTGTGACCATGGTAAAAGAATGGGTATCGAGTTTAAGATTATTTTCATGACTGATATTTCGTTGATTGAGATCAGGGGTGGCCAATACTTCGATCGTGGTCGACTGGTTGATCGCAAAGTAGTTTCTGTTAGACCGCATCGTGTTGGTTTGACTCAGTAAAAAGAAGATCCCATGTCAATCAAGTTTGGCCACCCCTGATTTAGATGAACTGAACCATGCTAAACTTTAGATGAAATAAGGAGAGGAAAAAGCAAACAAACAAAAATTGAATATCTAACTAGCAACTGAATATCTGAGCTGAAGATACACATCACACAACTGATGAAATACAGTCTTTGTCTTTACAATTGCAGAGTCTGTAATTAGTGTATGGATACACATGGACATTATCAATATCACAATAAAATGGAAGAACATTGTTGATTAGGCCTTGTTCAAAATGATCACACTACAGAAATAATACAAAGCAGCAAAAGTGGCATTGATGATTTATTTCTGTTAAAGGAGATTATCAGCATTGGTTTCCATGGCACCCAGTTTGGAAGATTGATGTGAAAATATGAATAAAAACAACATTTCAGTGAGTAGCTGAATTTATGAACTACATAGCAAATAGGTTTTCTTATAAGAGTGCTACAATTAATATTTATTGTACTGGTTATTATGTAAAGTTATTAATTTTAGCCTTTCTAGTGGATATTGTAGATGATACATGTGGGAAAATAAACAATGAACTTTGATATATACTGAAAAATGGGAAATGTAGAAATCAACCTTAATATATTCACAATGGTCTTGATTTTCAAGGCAAGATGAAGTATGTGTACTATAAGTGAAAGTTTTACTAAAAAAGTTATTTTACCATTTATAAACTGCATAATTGTTTAGTTCCACTATAATGAAGAACAAGTTTGAATCCCAAGGGAAATTAGAGAAAGTACAAATATAAATACATTTCATTATATTCTAATTCACTCAATGAAAAGTGGAACCTGTTTGATTTGACAAATACATACAACTTCAAAGTATCAATTCTCAAACCTTCCACTTTGTTTCCTCTAATGACAAAGTCAACAAGTCAATGTTGTATTAGCAGACATAGAAATTGTTATGGCAATCTAATGACATAACCAACTGGCCAGTGTTGTATTAGCAGACATAGAAATAGTGAGGGCAATCGAATGGCATAATGAACTAGTCAATGTTGTATTAGTAGACAGAGGTTGTGATGGCAAATCTAATGACATAATCAACTGGTCAATGTTGTATTAGCAGACATAGAAATTGTGATGGCAATCTAATGACAGTGGCAATCTTATGACATAATCAACTAGTCAATGTTGTATTAGCAGACACAGAAATTGTGATGTCAATCTTATGACATAATCAACTAGTCAATGTTGTATTAGTAGACACAGAAATTGTGATGTCAATCTTATGACATAATCAACTGGACAATGTTGTATTAGCAGACAGAAATTGTGATGGCAATCTAATTAAATGGTCAACTGGTTGATATTGTATTAGCAGACAGAAATTGTGATGGCAATCTAATGACATAGTCAACTGGTCGATGTTGTATTTGGAGACATAGAAATTGTGATGGCAATCTAATGGCATAGTCAAGTGTCCAATTTTGCATTTGGCAACAGAAATTGTGATGGCAATCTAATGACATAGTCAACTGGTCAATGTTGTATTTGGAAACATTTTGATGGTAATTCCCTCTGACTATTAGCACACAGGCCTAGATCTGCCTCCTTGTGATATGTCATTTTTTACACCAATAAAATTTTAATAAAAACCATGAAATGTATATTAGGACATGTCAATCATGACATTCTTTACAGTGAATACATAATGCTGAGGAAAAACGAACTTCTACATTGCTTATTTTGGGACCAGCACAATTATGGCAAGTGCTTGACATAACAATATTTTTAGTAACATCACTGCATTGGGATTACCTTCGCCAACAACATCTAAGCAAATTCCAAGATTGGTAATTTATACCCAGTTATTTAAAAATGACCTTAACTACATGTACTTTCTGCACTACAGATGTTTGAGATAATGTGGCATGTAGCCTGGGAATAAGAGTTGGGTACCATGAAAATTTTTTTACCGCTGTATTTCTGAACATACTGCAATTAGGGACCAACCGTTCACTTTTCTGGGGCAGAGGCCTGGGATTTGTTACAAATTTTCCTGCTCTCAGATAGCTGGAAACAATATCTTGCTCTTATTCATAGCAAAATAACACCATACTATATCCATATTATTAAAAGAAAAAAGAAAAACAAACCTAATTATCTTTGGATAAGGGAAAATGAATAATCTCATAATAATAATTGACATGCATCAAACAAGTGATTAAAGGTTCATAAATATAATTATATTAGTAATATTCTAAATTACTTTCTGACAAATACAACTAATTAATAAAACATTAATAATTTTTTACAATTATTTTGTTATGAAAAATGAAAACATGCTTTTATTATCATTAAATTTGTAACAAGATTACTCAGGAATTTCTGTACATTCCTTACTGATGGAAAGTACCAAAGTACTGGTACAGTGAAAAAGTACTGTGGTACATACCACCTGAAAAAAATACTATGGTAAACCGGTAATACAGCGCACCTCTACTGGGAATGTTTGTAAAAATGCTTCAGTGAGTGTACAAATAAATGATGAGGAAATTTTGAGAATGATTAAACTCCAGGACTTGGGTAGTTGCACATTTATTTGAAACTTGAGAGAAAGATGTCAATCACAACAGAAGAATGATTGTGCTAAGCTCCAACATAGTAGTTATAATATAAAACTAACAATTACCTTGGGGAAAAGCTGTGAGAAAATGAAACTATGAAGGTAGCCATTTATATGCACCATGTGACCTGAGTATGATCACTGTCAACTGATAGATTAAGATATAAAATATTGGACCCAACAAATGTTTATTATATTATTTTTATTGATCAAATGGAGTACTGATAATTGTCCCTTGATATTAATATTTTTTATTTAAGTTTGGGGCCAAGCCTACTAAATTATTAGTGTTGGAGCTGAGCATGTGGCATATGGTTCTTCATAGCTTCTGAAAACAGCCAAGGGAATACCTGAGTCTGAACCTTTTTCTGGGCTACTTTCACAAAGTTTTACAGTATATACATTGACTGAACATCTTTCCAGGTTCCAAGACCTAGATATCAGCAGTGTTTTCAACCCCTATAAGATAAGTTACTGTGTCATTTACCTATTTAACATGCATACATAACTGAGTAACGACTATTTTCTCAATCAGCATACATTTGTCAATTTCATGGATATTTTTTCCATTAAGTAAGCTAAAGATATGTGTGTAACTATCGAGGCAACCATTTTAAATGACAATTGAATTACAAGTGTTCTTGATGAACTTTACTTGATTCTACTGTTATTTTACTTGTATTTTGAAAAATGTACAATCTTTCCTTGTCGTCAGTTTGTGTGAATTATATGGATCTTTATCAGCAAAAAAGTCCAACTTATATCAGCAGTGGTAAAATATGATAACAGATGTGTATCTGAGGAAATCAGGTAGTGATACCAGATGTGTATCTGAGGAAATCAGACAGTGACACCAGATGTGTTTCTGAGTAAATCAGACAGTGACACCAGATGTGTGTCTGAGTAAATCAGACAGTGACACCAGATGTGTGTCTGAGTAAATCAGGCAGTGATACCAGATGTGTGTCTGCAGAAATTAGGCAGTGACACCAGATGTGTATCTGAGTAAATCAGGCAGTGACACCAGATGTGTGTCTGAGTAAATCAGGCAGTGACACGAGATGTGTATACATATGAGTAAATCAGGCAATGATACCAGATGTGTATATAAGGAGATCAGGCAGTGATACCAGATGTGCATCTGATGCAGTCAGGCAGTGATACCAGATGTGTATCTAAGGAGATCAGGCAGTGATACCAGATGTGTATCTGAGGAAATCAGGCAGTGACACCAGATGTGTATACATATGAGTAAATCAGGCAGTGATACCAGATGTGTATCTAAGGAGATCAGGCTGTGATATCAGATGTGTATTTGTGGAATAAGGCTGTGATACCAGATGTGTATTTGGTGAAATAAGGCTGTGATATCAGATGTGTATTTGGTGAAATCAGGCTGTGATACCAGATGTGTATTTGGTGAAATCAGGCTGTGATACCAGATGTGTATTTGGTGAAATAAGGCTGTGATACCAGATGTGTATTTGGTGAAATAAGGCTGTGATATCAGATGTGTATTTGGTGAAATAAGGCTGTGATACCAGATGTGTATTTGGTGAAAAAAGGCTGTGATATCAGATGTGTATTTGGTGAAATAAGGCTGTGATACCAGATGTGTATTTGGTGAAATAAGGCTGTGATACCAGATGTGTATTTGGTGAAATAAGGCTGTGATATCAGATGTGTATTTGGTGAAATAAGGTTGTGATATCAGATGTGTATTTGGTGAAATAAGGCTGTGATACCAGATGTGTATTTGGTGAAATCAGGCTGTGATATCAGATGTGTATTTGGTGAAATCAGGCTGTGATATCAGATGTGTATTTGGTGAAATAAGGCTGTGATATCAGCTGTGTATTTGGTGAAATCAGGCTGTGATACCAGATGTGTATTTGGTGAAATAAGGCTGTGATATCAGATGTGTATTTGGTGAAATCAGGCTGTGATACCAGATGTGTATTTGGTGAAATAAGGCTGTGATACCAGATGTGTATTTGGTGAAATAAGGCTGTGATACCAGATGTGTATTTGGTGAAATAAGGCTGTGATACCAGATGTGTATTTGGTGAAATCAGGCTGTGATATCAGATGTGTATTTGGTGAAATCAGGCAGTGATACCAGATGTGTATTTGGTGAAATAAGGCTGTGATACCAGATGTGTATTTGGTGAAATCAGGCTGTGATACCAGATGTGTATTTGGTGAAATAAGGCTGTGATACCAGATGTGTATTTGGTGAAATAAGGCTGTGATACCAGATGTGTATTTGGTGAAATCAGGCAGTGATATCAGATGTGTATTTGGTGAAATCAGGCTGTGATACCAGAGATGTGTATTTGGTGAAATAAGGCTGTGATATCAGATGTGTATTTGGTGAAATAAGGCTGTGATACCAGATGTGTATTTGGTGAAATCAGGCTGTGATACCAGATGTGTATTTGGTGAAATCAGGCTGTGATATCAGATGTGTATTTGGTGAAATCAGGCTGTGATACCAGATGTGTATTTGGTGAAATCAGGCTGTGATACCAGATGTGTATTTGGTGAAATCAGGCTGTGATACCAGATGTGTATTTGGTGAAATAAGGCTGTGATACCAGATGTGTATTTGGTGAAATCAGGCTGTGATATCAGATGTGTATTTGGTGAAATAAGGCTGTGATATGAATGAGAGGCTTAAAAGGTTCATTTAACTGAAATGTCTGAATCCTCCTAATAGCAATTACTGTCAATCAGGTCTTCCTCCTAATAGCAATTACTGTCAATCAGGTCTTCCTCCTAATAGCAATTACTGTCAATCAGGTCTTCCTCCTAATATCAATTACTGTCAATCAGGTCTTCCTCCTAATAGCAATTACTGTCAATCAGGTCTTCCTCCTAATAGCAATTACTGTCAATCAGGTCTTCCTCCTAATAGCAATTACTGTCAATCAGGTCTTCCTCCTAATAGCAATTACTGTCATTTATGAATATTCCATGAATTATCTCTTAAATAAAGTTTAGATAATTGAATGTACAGTAATTCTAAATCTCCATCTTACAAACACCAATGTTATCATTTATTATATATGAAGCCCTCGGTGAAGGATACAATTGGAATAATGTTGCCTGTGACCAATTCCATGTTGATTCAAATGTGCAACAATTGATAGTACAAAACTTGTCATATTTGACTATTCTTTTACAGTAAAAGACCACCCCTTCTGTCAAAAAATCAGTCTCTCAAGACAGGTGGTCTCTAATGACAGGTCTTAACATTATATAAACAATAAATTTGTGCAGTGGTTTTTCAAGACAGGTTTTATTGTATTTGCTTTGTCCTGTGAGAACTGTTCTCCTATTGTGCTGATAATACCCCATCAGCCAAAACTGTAGGAGAACAGTTCCCAATGGAGAAGGCAAGATTTAGTCATTCACAAGATGTAATGTGATATCGTATGATGTTGGTGTTTGCTGGAACAGATGTAATGACTGCAATCAAGTCCTAAAATAGACCCCTGTAGTTAGCCAATTAGAACTCAAGAATTTATCATGTGATGTATTAAATCTCTATTAATTAAGTTTATAAGTTATATCTTTTATTATAAATAAAACAAATATGATAATATTCTATTTATTACAAACCAGAATATTCCGTCTGCAATTTTTCACACCATCTAAGTGTTGTGTACACCTTGCATGCATACACATCTAAGTGTTGTGTACACCTTGCATGCATACACATCTAAGTGTTTGTGTACACCTTGCATGCATACACATCTAAATGTTGTGTACACGTTCCATGCATAAACATCTAAGTGTTGTGTATACCTTGCATGCATACACATCTAATTGTTGTGTACACCTTGCATGCATACACATCTAATTGTTGTGTACACATTCCAAGCATAAACATCTATTTTATTATAATACTGTACTTTAAAAAGATAGCTTTCCTTTAAAAATAATTTTTTACAGAGAACTTTTTTTAAAAATATAAAATATGTGCAAACGTTTGTAGCTAAGAATCAGAAACAAAATACAATTAATAGTTTTACTTTTAATTATTTGAATACCTCAAGAAAAAAACATGTATGAAACATTACATTAAACTGGATAACTACCTATGTTCAACCATAATTAATTTTTTATCATATTAATTATTACATGTATATCTAACAATCTACCATATATACTCGCATATAAACTGATACCAACTGCATAGACCCAGATCTGCCATCGCATAATGCGCTGGCAGATCTGGGTCTAAGCAGTTTGTAAGAACTAATCAGTAGCACAAACAACACAGACCCTGATCTGCCGGCACATCATGCGATGGCAGATCAGGGTCTATGTTGTTTGCACTTGGACCAAGATTATATGCAAGTAAATATGGGAATTTGTAGAGTAAAAATTGAATTATGGTACCATATTTGACATAATACCTGCACAGTTTTCTTAAAAAATTATTATATGGGTAAATTGTATGAGCTTCAACCTCTGTATAATAAGTGTATACCAACTATATTGTATGTCCATGTTGGTAGCTCTCCACTTCAGGGATGCCTTCTCTTTGTCCAATGTGGATGTACTGACTAAATTACATGTACAATTTACTTTCCAGACAGATTTAACGATAAAGGTAAGTGCCAATATGACAATAGGCATGCAAAGTGTCTAGAACAATAAGATTATGAATTTCTAGGTGGGGTTCTAGCAGCCACTTTCCTTAAATGAGGCATGTTTGGATTGAGACATGTGTACTAGCTAATGGATATATATTAAGTAAGTTTAGACCAAACGGTGGTGTTTGAGGTTATTAAGGCATGTGAGGATGTTACCCTGAATGTGGTATACTAATTCCAAGAGCTCTAGGATATGACTAGTTTAATGCATATGCAAAATGTGAGACAACTCTTGAAGTGTTCATTTCAAATGATTCTTACTAAATTTGTCTCCCTTGAAACATTGATCCCAGTCTGTACATCACTGTCAGTATCACATTCCTGTAAATTAGAAATGAAACCAAAAATAATCATTGGCTGGCTATATTTAGTACATGCCCTTTACAATCAATCTGCACATTGGAGTTTAGTTAAGTCCAAAGCTTTTAATGATGACTGTATTACAAACGGTCCTGCTTTATTTTGCAGACGATAATTAATTGATAAACTGAAATAAAACTGTTCTGACCTTTACATACTGATAAAATCTGTCACAACAAGTTATGCTCTATCAATGCCAATATCCAATGTATTTATAATTTATCTTGTTCTTTCTTAACACATTCACTTCATAAATAATGCAAAATTTTTGTTTATGCTAGTCGATGAATCAGTGGATTTTCCATGAGAAATAACTTTGATAATTCACTGGAGTGAATTATCAATTTTATTTTTTCACTCAAGAAATTTTTTTCAATAGACATTGATAACATTATGACCAAAGAATTTCATCCACGATGTTCTCAATTACTTAGTTGAGTGGAAACATCTTGACTTGTCATGCAAGAGAACCACATTCAAATCCCACTATTTTTTCTTGAATTAGGAAAAACAATATTTTAAATATTTCTTGTACATACATGTGACAGAACAGTGAGGTCAGCTTAGGACAGTTCATGAGATTTTTAAAATTTTGTGAGGAGTTCTGACTTCAAATCAGAAGGATTTTCATCTTCCCGACTTTTAAGATGCAAATGGACAAAAATGAAAACTACCGAACAAATTTCCTTTTCTGTAGTGATATATGCACATCATCTCAACACATCAGTCCTTTCACAGTAACTTGTTGCCTTTTATACTGTCCTTATATGTAGCACAAGCATTTTTAGCCTTTCTTAGTATATCATTGCCTGGATTATATTTGTGAGAGTCCTCATCATTGTTGATCATAACACTGAGGAGATGAGGTATCATTACTGGATCCAGGTTTCCTCTGGAATCGGCCTGAATTTTCCTCAAAATAGAAAATGTCCTTTCAGTGTCTGCATTGGAAGGTGGCAATGTCAATACAATTCTACTGAGTCCACCAAGAAGTTTAAATTGTTTCCTTCCTGTTGGAAGATTCAGATTGCTAGCTGTCTGCTAGAACTGTTCAAAATCGGTGCTACCAGTATCTGGGTCGAATTTCGGAAGTTTTTCTTAAAATTTACACTACAGGAATGGCAGAAAACATATTTATGTCCCTTTGAACTTGATTCAACCCAATTAAATTCCTGTTTCCATCCATTAATAAATTTTGTGTGATATTTTGGTTGTTTAGATTTAGACGTTTTAACATTGAGAGATAACACACTCAGATATCTTGACAAACTTTAAATACCAAAGTCAAATATACCTGTTTTATGCTATTTGAGCTTTTTAGTAATGACTAATCCAACCATAATCTATTAATGTCTTTAATCCTTTCAGAATTACTTCTGATCACACTTATTAGAATCCATCTCAAGAAATGCTAAACACCGAAGCCAAACCGACCCTGCCAAAAGAATCCTAGTAATGTTAATTGTTTTATGCTGCTTGAGCTCTTTAGCAATCCAACCATAAACCATTAATGGATTTTAATTCTTTCTGAATTACTACTGATCACAGATAGTATAATCCAATTCTTACTTTTGGGAAAAATTTGTTCTGGAAATTTTCATAATAATTTTTAGTATGTGAGGGATTTCAGTGAGTGACAGGAAAGATGGATGGGAGACACCCCTCATCTTGGGAGGAAAACCCTCCCTTATGGAGGTTCACATGTATGCATATTTTCTGTGCGAATGTACATGTATTAAAAAAACACAGCAGAACATAAACAATAAACAGCTGTCATAACCATAAGAAATCTGCTACTTCAATCTGTTATACACTTTAGCCAGCCAACACATTTGAGTATAGCATAAAAACAAAATTTGCATGTTCTGAGTGAATAACTGATATAGTTCATCTCGTGGGTAAAAATCTCTAGTATTTTCATCCATTCGATGAAATATATCCATTATTCACTCAATACAAGCAAATATCATCTCTGTTTTATGTTTCTGTTTATTATATGCATTTTCTTATTTAATCTGTACAAGAAATATGCCATAATTCTAGTACCAAATATAAATTCTGGATTATTTCAGTTATTTTCCTTTTTTCCAGATAAGCGATTCCAACTGTTCTAAACTATGATACAGTTTTTTCCTCTGCAAATTGCACTTGTTTCTGAATGGATCTACTTTCAATGGCAGCTGCTTTGCATTCTACTGGATTCAATTTGCAATAAAAACTGTTAATTACTTGTTGATACCTTCCTGATGACATTAATAAGCACTTTCCTAAATCAGACTATTGTTTCAAAGACTATAATTTAGTTGTTTTTGATAATGCCCCTACTCACTTCTATCTATCATGGATGCATATTGAGGAATTCATGTTTTGCAAATTATGATCATGACTGCATGTTTGGCATTTTAAAACCCTGATTTTCATGTGACAAGGCTAAACTTGGAAGGTATGTAGATTATTCTACCCACACAAATTGTCACCAGTTTACCTGATCAAGAATACAGCTATTATCTTTCTTTGTCACTGCTTTAAGTCACCCAGCCTAATGCAAATCGGCTTGACTGCTGTGATGGTAGAATAATCCCTCTCACCGATGGATTCTGGACTCACAAACTTACTTTTTTTTAGTCATTTTCATGTAAACTTCTAAGTTCACACATTTGTAAGTATTAACAAAATGAAAGGAGTAAAGACCAGATAAATACAAATCAACATGAAACATATCTTTAAAATGTGCTAAGGCAAATAAGGTGCTTCCTCATTTAGTGAAATTATTCCTATTCTATGCATATACCACTGTAAAAATGAAAAAGAAATAAATGCACAGTTGATGTCACCAGAAGTTTAACCTGAGTGTATAGCACCCACCAGTATGCAAAGAATAAAGAGGTTTCAAAAGTAACTTTGAGGCATGTACATCAAATTTTTCTTCTATTTGTGTGTGTGTGTGCGTAAATGATTCATGACTGGCTCTCTTCTCTAGAAACTGTTCTGAACACCACAAGTACAACAAGCATGAAATACTGGTGACAGTGAACACCACAAGTACAACAAGCATGAAATATTGGTGACACCAGAAGTAAAACAAGCATGAAATATTGGTGACACCACAAGTGAAAACAAGCATGAAATATTGGTGACACCACAAGTAAAACAAGCATGAAATATTGGTGACACCACAAGTACAACAAGCACGAAATATTGGTGACACCACAAGTACAACAAGCATGAAATATTGGTGACACCACAAGTACAACAAGCATGAAATATTGGTGACACCGTAAGTAAAGTACAACAAGCATGAAATATTGGTGACACCACAAGTACAACAAGCATGAAATACTGGCGACAGTGACTTCTGACTTGAAGGTGTTGAACCTACCAAGAAGCATTTACACAGAAAAATGCTTAAGTCTATAAGAAACAGACCTAGATGCAAAAGTTAATCATAAAGATGTTGCAAAAGAACAAGGGTTGCAGATAAGGACAACACTAAACCTCTCTTCCACATTCATGGCTGGGCATACAAAAATGAGTAACAACACCCAGTTCATGAATACATTGAAACTAGATTTATGCACCGTGGCATATTTTCATGTTTTCCTCCTCTACTCATTTATATTAAACTTAGCTTCCCTATTTGCTACCCATTTCAATCGCAGTAAAAGACTGGGTTGACATAAAATAACAAGAATCCCTTGAAGGATATATTACTCAACTGGCTGAAAAGAATTTTCAAGAATTCAAGATAAGACCATTTCTTCTTTTTAACAGCTGAGTGTTGAAACCATATCTGATATTCTTGAGTTATTAGAAGATTTTCAAATTAGCTGCTGTGGTGGTTATATTGGATGTAAGATCAGCACCATTTTCATTTAGGACCAACCAGACACCATTAGAAGACTTTTGGTGAAAACCCCATGTCAATATCACTTTCTATTTAGGAGGAGTAGTTGCACCATTTTCATTTAGGACCAACTAGACATCATAAGTCTTCTGGTGAAAACTGCAAGTGTTGATATGACTTTTCATTCAGGAGTAGTAGCCATAACAAGCTTTTCAAGATGGCTGCCATGGTGGCCATATTAGTAGTAAGATTGGCACCATTTTCCAACTGGATTTAATAGGAAGTCTTTTAGTGAGAACCCCATCTTGATATGACAATCCATTCAGGAAGAGTAGCCATAACAAGACTTTTAAAATGGCCAATTTGGTGGTCATACTGGATGTCCAAGTAGCATAGCATCATTTTCATTTAGAACCAACTATACATTATAAGAAGTCTACTGGTGAAAATCCCATTTTGATATAACTTTCTGTTCAGGAGTAGTAGTAAATAGAATTTCAAAATTTCTGCTGTGGTGGCCGTTTTAGGACCAACTAGCCATCATCATAAGTCTTTTAGTGAAAACCCTATATTGATATGACCATTAATTCTTAAGAATTTGCGATAACAAGATTTTGGATGTCCAGGCAGCACCATTATCATTTAGGACCAAGTAGACCATGGGATGAATGTTTTTGTGTAATGTTGCATGGCAATTCTCCAAGTAGTCTATAAGGAGTAGCAATAACAAACTTGTGCTAACGGACACACATGATGGACAACAGGCCATCCCTTAAGCTCTCCTGGTCTATCACCAGTAGAGCCACAGAAGAATCCCTCAAAGGCACTGATGCTCTAATGTCCGAAAAGAATTCCAGAATTCAAGATAAGACAATTTCTTCTTTTTATCTGCTCAGTGTTGAAACCATCTCTGATATTCTTGAGCGGCAAGACTTTCAAATTGTGGTGACCATATTGGATGTAAGATTGGCACCATTTTTATTTAGGACCAACCAGACATCATTAGAAGACTTTTGGTGAAATCCCAAGCCAATATGACCATCCATTCAGGAGGAGTAGCTATAACAAGATTATCAAGATGGCCATTGTGGCAGTCATATTTGATATAAAAATGGCACCATTTGCATTTAGGACCAACTAGACATCATAAGAAGTCTTTTGATAAAAACCCTATGTTGATATGACGATCAATTCTGGAAGGAATAGATATAACAAGATTTGTAAGATGGCTGCTATGGTGGCCATATTGGATGTCAGATTGGCACCATTTTCATTCAGGACCAACTAGACAGCATAAGAAACCTTCTGGTGAAAACCCTATGTTGACGACTTTCCATTTAGGAGCAGCCATAACATGATTTTCAAGATGACTGCCATGGTGGCCATACTGGATGTCAGACAGTCACCATTTTCATTTAGGACCAACTAGACATCATAGGAAGTCGTGGAGGTGTGGCAATAACAAGATTTTCAATATGGCTGCTGTGGTGGCTACATTGGATGTCAGATCAGCACCATCTTCATTTAGGACAAAACAAGACATCATAAGAAGCCTTTTAGTGAAAACCCTATGCTGATATGACCATCCACTCAGAAGGAGTTGTGATAACAAGATTTTCAAGATGGCCAATGTGGTGGCCATACTGGCTGTCTAAACAGAACATTTTCATTTAGGACCAATAAGACATCTTGTGGTGAAAACACCATGTCGATATGACTTTCAGTTCAAGAGGAGTAGCGATGAAAATATTTCAAGATTGCTGCCATGGTGGTTATAGTGGATGTCTGATCAGCACCATTTTCATTTATGATGAACTAGTCTTCATAAGAAGTCTTTTAGTGAAAACCCCACATTGGTATGGCCATCCATTCAGGAGAGGTAGCGATAACAAGATTTTCCAAATGGCCACTGTGGCAGCCATAATAGAAACGCAAGCAGCACCATTTTCATTTAGGACCAACTAGAACTTAGGATGAATGTGTGTGCAAAGTTTCATGGCAATCTTCCAGGTAATTCAGGAGGAGTAACAACGGACAGATGATGGATGACAAATGACAGACAACAGGACATTCCTTAGCTCTTTTGTTCTATGACCAGTAGCGCTAAATGCTATAACTTGGAATGGAATGGAAATGTTTTTCTGGCTACAAATATGTATTTGTCTTCTCATGCTGTGTAAATAAATATGTAGTTTTAGGATAAGGGTTCCAATAATTTTTAATTTATGACTAAGGCCTAACGCTACCATTCCAATATCATGTCCCAAGGACAAATCGTTTTTCTATTTAAAGTCAAATTGAATTTGACATTAACCTTTTTCAGCTGAATAGATTTTTTTTTCTTACCAATAGAGAAAACCATCCACAAAGTTTTGTGATATAAAAAGAAACAGATCTGAGGTTACCATGCTGAAACCAAAACAGATAAGTCAGATGGACAGATGGATATTGCCAGAGCTCTAATGCTCCACCATTTGGTATGCATATATAAGACAACATTGCACATCTACAGACCAGCCCATTCACATTCATATCCCAAGATTTTAAGTGTCTGCCTTGAGCAGTGTAAGAGGCATGTTGCAACAATCGTGGTTTGTATACACCAATGAGCCTTGTTATTTCATTTATCGTATCCATGAGCCTTCGTGTAATGAAAACAAATTTCATTTCTTGCAGCTGTTCCTTAATAAATATTTATTATTAACTGTATCAAGTACTCCTATAAATGAAAACTCTTCATTTGCTGCAGCAACTAATTTTAAATTTACCATAACAATTGATGCAACAAATAAAATATTTTTATTTACTGCATTTTTTTGGTCATTTTGCATTGCTACACTGCTGCTATGTCCAGTGTTGACTGCTAGAGTCACCAATAAAATTTCTTTAAGACAGACCTACCTCTATACAAGGTCAGTAAGAATAGACCTATCTCTATACGAGGTCAGTAAGAATAGGCCCATCTCTATACGAGGTCAGTAAGAATAGACCTACCTCTATACGAGGTCAGTAAGAATAGACCTATCTCTATACGAGGTCAGTAAGAATAGACCTACCTCTATACGAGGTCAGTAAGAATAGGCCTATCTCTATACGAGGTCAGTAAGAATAGACCTACCTCTATACGAGGTCAGTAAGAATAGGCCTATCTCTATACGAGGTCAGTAAGAATAGACCTATCTCTATACGAGGTCAGTAAGAATAGACCTACCTCTATACGAGGTCAGTAAGAATAGACCTACCTCTATACGAGGTCAGTAAGAATAGACCTACCTCTATACGAGGTCAGTAAGAATAGGCCTATCTCTATACCAGGTCAGTAAGAATAGACCCACCTCTATACGAGGTCAGTAAGAATAGACCTATCTCTATACGAGGTCAGTAAGAATAGACCTACCTCTATACGAGGTCAGTAAGAATAGACCTACCTCTATACGAGGTCAGTAAGAATAGGCCTATCTCTATACGAGGTCAGTAAGAATAGACCTATCTCTATACTAGGTCATTAAGAATAGGCCTATCTCTATATGAGGTCAGTAAGAATAGACCTATCTCTATATGAGGTCGGTAAGAATAGCATAGCTTAAAGTTGCATTTGCTTCAAGAGCTATAAAATTTCATAAAATTAATTTTAATTGTATATCTACTTTTTCGTAGCACCTAAGTTCATCCCTTTTCAATTAAGTAGTCCAATTTATATAGCGTGTAACTGCAAATATGGCAGCCCACATGCTCAGGAAAGGTCAAATGGTAACAAGAGGCTCAAGTGGGTCTGATATTGCTCATCTTAGCTTAGAGCAGGCTTACGTAGTATTGTATAAACACATCCTATGTACACTATCTCCGAAAATTTATATCATGTTGATTTTACCTGTTTTACTATATTCTGGTAAAAATTCTTTCTAAAAATAAAGGCATAATTAATATTCACAGAATCTTGCTCATAATCAAAGTCATCCATGATCTTGATGATAATAAACCCAACAGATCAAAAATATGGCTTCAAGAGTGGTAACAAGCTCAGCTCATTAATATGCACTGATCCAGCATACTAATTAAACTGCCACATATCTTGATAATATAAATCTATATTACAATTCTGATCAAAATCTGATCAGAATTATGACTTCCAGAGTGGTAGTAAGTGTAGTCAATCACATATTAGATCACCTCATAAATATGTCTGGATCTTGCTTATTACTGAAACAGTTGAAGATCTTGATGATAGAGGCATGTATTCTAAGTTTCATCAAAATCAGATCACAAATATATCTTCCAGAGTGATAACAAGATTAGTCAATCAGATACAGGATTACATCATTAATATGCATGGATCTTGCTCATTATCAAACACATCCAAGTTCTTGATTATATAAGCCAATATTTCAAGCTTGATCAAAATCAGAATAAAAACATGGTTTCCTGAGTGCTAACAAGCACAGCCAATCAGATGCAAAATCAACTCATAAAAATGCTTGCATCTCATTCATTATCTTGTACAAGATTTAGATGATATAAGCATATATTCCAAGTTTGATAAAAGTCGGGTCACAATAATGGCTTCTGGATTGATAACAAGATTAGTCAATCAGATGCAGGATCATATCATTCATATTCATGGATCTTGCTCATTATTGCACACATCCAAGATCTTGATTATCTAACCCAATATTTTATATTTGATCAAAATCAGAATAAAATGTATTTTTTTTTTGGGGGGGGGGGGACTAAAACTAACTTTAATGATGTAATACTTACCTGTTGCTATTGCATAGCTGGTATTTTTCCAGATTGATATTACCCCGACCGTATGATGAGAATTCATCCTTCCATTAGGGTGAACCAGAAGATTCTAGAACACTAGATCGCCCCTGGTCCAACCCACAGATATGTTTCCCATGTGCACTGTCCATTATTCTTTTTAGGATGGAATTTGCCAATAGCAACAGGTAAGCATTACATCATTAAAATTAGTTTACCCCCCCCCCCTACTTTAATATCAGTAATACATACCTGTTGTGGGGGAGACTTGAGGGTAAGAGGGACTTGAACCCATAACTCCTCACTTGGAGCTAAAGGACTGTCCTTAGCAGCAGACTGAGCAGGAGGACAGGAGAATGAGAGTGAGTTTCCCCTCCCTCTTTTTTGACCTAACTTCATAAGAAGTTGTATGTGCATGGGCCACAGCATTGACCTCCCTACCATGTGGCCAAGGTCCTTAAGTCCATGGCTGCATGCAGGGAAAGGGCCAACAACTTCCCTGCAGAGGAAGGCCCCACATTCTGGAGGGATGTAGAAGGAATTATAGGGAAAGGGGTATGCTGATCTGAAACCCTTCTTTAATCTGGCATCTGTAATGGCAGTCTGGAGAGAGGGGGGGGGGGTCTTGATCCAATCCCCATACCGAAGGGGCTCTAATGACCAGTGACCGGTATGCATAGGCTGATGACCAGCGACCAGTCAGGTGACTCCGATCTCTAGGAAAAGCCTTCCCCAGATTTGATAGACTTAGATCTGAGTTCTCCCCTTACTGGATGGCTCAATCCCATCACCGACAATGGGCCCCTGGGACTGAAAAGGTATTGTTCCCCCCTTATGTGGGGGGGGGGGGCAGGTGTGACTAACTTTCAGCTCTTCTGGATGGAAGAGGGTGCTGCACCACCCTGAGGGGATGGTACAACCTGCTCTCTATCCTAGTGGAAAAGAGCGGGTGTTTGCTCATCCCTTATGGGAGGGCGCGACTTGCTCTCTGCCCTAACAGAATGGGGAGGGTGCTGCTCCTCCCTAACAGGAGGGCATGACTCCCTCTCCACCCATTTAAAACCTCCTTTGGGAGGGGGTCCACTAACCCATGAATCTCAGAAGAGACCTTGGTAATCCTTTTCTGAGACCTGAGGGACCCAGAGAAGGAAAACCCGAAAAGTCAGAGGAAGAATGAGGAAGGAACTTGCTTCCTTCCTTTATAGATATGTCTATGCTCTGCACGGTCCCAGACCTCATCCAACCATAGGCGGCAAAAGGGATAACCATCTGTCCTCTCGCAGAATGTACAAGATAAGCAAGTGGGGTGTGTGTCCCAGGGAGATTTCCTATCACCACACCTACGCACACCCTGCTTAGACATTGCTGTAAAAGAATGTTGAAAAGATTATCAGAAACTTTTATGCAAGTATATGAAAAAAAAAGGTGATGTGTGGACAAAATCTACGCTAAATATGATAACAGCAAGAAGTCACCTTACCTAGGTGTTATGACAAAGAATTAAAACAATCACTGATGTTTTAATTAATGCACAAAGGTAAGCAATGCAAAAGCTAAGTATTGACAATTATAAGATAATGAAGTCAACCAGGTTTAAATGAAAGCTTGGGATGACGAAAGTAGCAAAAAAAAGGTTGGTAAAATTGGTAACAAACAATGATAATATCAAGGAAAACTATATCATACTAATTTTGAGAATGAACTGGTGTTCGATAACCAAACACACAATATAAAGGGAAAAAGTGGTGTGCAACCTGCTTTTCCGAGTATAAAAAAGCACAATTCACAATAAAGGAATGTGAGTTACGATCATTTGTAATGAACAATAAAAAGAATGAAAATGAGTCTATAGCCCCAATAAGGCAGGAATAGGGATATTTTAACAAAATATCTACCCTAACTAGAAATAAATCACAACAAAATTAGTACGCTAACATCCTTGTGGGGTGAGAAAAATAAAATGCAAGGCAGTGTACAGAACAATTGCTAGTAACTCTTGAGAGAGCTCAATTTAAACTTAAAAAATTCTTGCTCAGGGATAATGCACATAAGGAATATAGTAAAATCACTGTGTTAACCTTCAAAGCGAAGGCGATGTCATCGACGAAAACAAGGCAGACATTACAGCCATGTGACCAAAAAAGAATGATGGACAGTGCGCATGGAAAATGTATCTGCGGGTTGGACCAGGGGCAATCTAGTGTTCCAGAATCTTTTGGTTCACCCTAATGGAAGGATGAATTCTTGTCATACGCTCGGGGTATTTTACATCTGAAAAAGTACCAGCTATGCAATAGCAACAGGTATGTATTACTGATATTAAAAACATGGTTTCCTGAGTGTGAACAAACTCAGCCAATCAGATCCAAAATCGACTCATTAATATGATTCCAATCAGAAATATGGACTCCAGAGTGGTAACAAGCAATTGTTGACAGCCAGACAGACTACGAACAATGCATGACAGACACAGGGCCATACCATAAACTCACTTGGCCTTAAGGCCAGGTAAGCCAAATACCACATACGAAAGAAAGGAGGCATCCTCAATAAAAGTAGACTGTATAGGTTTGAAATGTTACACATCAACATGTCCTAGGAAGTTAATTGGATCAAAAAGTCATTAAAACAGACAATCTGAATTCCCCATCCAAAAGAAAACGTGATATAGGAATCAATTAGGTTCATTCTGACTACAGTGTTTTGTACTGTTTCCATGGAAACCAAGAACTTGTACAGTAAGAAATTGTTCCTAATTGGTTCAAACTTCTAATTGTATCAATTGTGTAGTAACACATCAGTCAAATCTGACACTATTTTTCTGATAAATTGCAATTAAAAGGTTTGGGAGCCAGTGATTACTATTGAAGCCAATCTGTTGCTACTGCAGTAACCAAACCTTATCAGGAGTAGAAGATGTATCTATATAACTTTATGTGGAATGTAAATCAAACAAGAGTTGATTAAGCTATCATGGTGACTTCTCCACTGGTAAAGCTATCATGGCATACTTGCCATAACACGACGTGACACGCGAAAAACACGATTTTGGACTCCAAACCCCCCGACACGATCGTGTTTCGAAAAACACGATTTTCAGCAATCTTAGCAAAAAAAAAAAAAATTCAACCCCCAAAAAGAAAAAACGTACATTTCTTTATCACTATTATATATGCCCGTACTCTGTGGTATATATAAACAGTAAACAGTACTGCTCAAAGTTCATGTAAAACTATCCTCAGGGCAGGTTTATAAACCTGTTTTAGAGGCAATTAAAAGGTAAGGCGGTCAGAGATAAACAGCCACCTTTCAGAGATTTACTTAATTGGCTCACAATTCCTAGGGTGATGTGTAGTGTCAAATCCTTTTGAACGCTGCTGCGGGAGAGCCCATTAGGCTAATTTGCATAGGTAAAGTACATTATGTGGAACAATCCAATTTAAAGTTAAGTACATACATCAAAGAGATGCGTGTTGAAGAACAAACTGATTGCATTGAATGAGAATGTTGAAGCCATCTTTATTAAAGTTTGTGATCAGCGGCACCGTTTCTTTGAGAATGTTGACGCCATCTTTTTTAAAGTTTGTGATCAGCGGCAACGTTTCTTTGAAGTCGGATTTTTACTCCATATATAAAATGGAAAAGTGTACAAGAGTGATTCATTTTCGAAGGAAAACTGTTGAAACGTAGTAGCGATTCAGGAAATATGGAGCCATCTCCGAAGCGAGCAAAGCTCGGCAAAACAAAATTCCAGAACTCCTGGTTGACGGCGTTTGACTTTGTGAAGCGCAGCATCAAGGGGGAACATTTTATTCTGTACACATATTACAACCACCATATTGACATTAGTCATTCTGGAGTGTATGCCATTCGTCGACATAGCAACACCACCCAGCATCGTGACACGGCAAAAATGCAGAGCTCGATACCCAAATTAAATAGTTTGTTGAAACAGTCGTCGACAGACAATGTAACTAGAGCTGAAGTACTTTTCTGCAATTTCGTTGCTGAGCACAATCTGCCGTTTTCAGTATCAGATCATTTTACAGACCTATGCAGGTGATATTATTTGACATTGCTAACTCTACCATATTTTTGTTTGTAAGTATATTAAATGCTTCAGAGAAAACAGATGGTATTTTATTTTATTCAGATTTGAATTTCCAGTCATTTGCTATAGGCTGATTTGAAAAGATTGCTTATCCTCATTTGGATTACTTTTGGGACCCCAAAACACACTTTTTTTTTGTCCCCCCCCCCCCCCCCCCAACACTGTCTGGGAATATGACATGTATGATTCAAACATGTCTGGTTACTCTTTTCACATTTGGCAAGTAGCTGTTTGGCGATTTCAGTCCGAGTCTGTTTTTGATCAGCTGTCAACAAATATGGGGACCCATCATACACAAACCTTTCTGAGCTTCAATATATTACAAACGGCTGATGAATTAATGCCCATGATAATAAAAATATCTTTCACTGTGTATCAAACATCTTCATCAATTGCCCCCTTCACAGTATCCACTTCCCATTCATCAATTGCAGACAGTGGTCTTCCAGAACATGGGTCAACTTCTTTGGATTCGTGATCATCTTTAGAACGATGAAACCACCTCAGAATTGTAAGATATGATATGACCCCAAAACAACGTTTTGAGTGTCCCCCCCCCCCCAACACTGTCTGGGAATATGACATGTATGATTCAAACATGTCTGGTTACTCTTTTCACATTTGGCAAGTAGCTGTTTGGCGATTTCAGTCCGAGTCTGTTTTTGATCAGCTGTCAACAAATATGGGGACCCATCATACACAAACCTTTCTGAGCTTCAATATATTACAAACGGCTGATGAATTAATGCCCATGATAATAAAAATATCTTTCACTGTGTATCAAACATCTTCATCAATTGCCCCCTTCACAGTATCCACTTCCCATTCATCAATTGCAGACAGTGGTCTTCCAGAACATGGGTCAACTTCTTTGGATTCGTGATCATCTTTAGAACGATGAAACCACCTCAGAATTGTAAGATATGATTGAGAGTTGCATCTGCAAAATTTATACAAATCGGCTTTGATATCAGTCAGAGAGTACTCTAAGAGTCACCAGATTTTACAACATGTTCTTTGCACAGTAGTAGAATTGTTCACCTTCTCTGAAATTTTACGTCACTGTCATACATCACATACATACATCAACAGGTGACCAGTGTGCTGCACATGCATATATCTGCAGGTGTCCAGTGTGCTGCATATGCATATATCTGCAGGTGTCCAGCGTGCTACACATGCATATACCTGCAGGTGTCCAGTGTGCTACACATGCATATATCTGCTGGTGTCCAGTGTGCTGCACATGCATATACCTGCAGGTGTCCAGTGTGCTGCACATGCATATACCTGCAGGTGTCCAGTGTGCTACACATGCATATTTCTGCAGGTGTCCAGTGTGCTACACATGCATATACCTGCAGGTGTCCAGTGTACTACACATGCATATATCTGCAGGTGTCAAGTCTGCTACACATGCATATACTGCAGGTGTCAAGTGTGCTACACATGCATATATCTGCAGGTGTCCAGTCTGCTACACATGCATATATCTGCAGGTGTCCGGCATGCTGCATATACAGCAGCAGATCATTTCATAGAACATTATTCTGTCTATTGATTGGCATTAAATTTCTGGACAGGTTTGAATAAACAAAAAAGTTTTAACAAATTATTTCATGACTTTTTGGACGTGTTTTGGAGAATTATCAGAGAGAATGGATATCAATCTGGCATTCAGAAAAATTTAAATGATATTTATTTTGAATTCAAATTTTATATATAATTTTCTCTTACTATGAGGACGTATGCAACTTTGGTAAGAACATAGTGTCTTGACACTCAGCAATATACATGCAGACTGTCAAAGTGATTTTATTATTAAACTTTACTTATTAATTGTAGTAAGTTATCAAAATAGATCAATTCAAACAATGAAGTGCTTCCATTTGTAGATATTAAATGTTTACACTGTCCTAATTTATTGCAAAGTTATC
Organism: Margaritifera margaritifera; assembly: GCA_029931535.1. Classification (NCBI taxonomy): domain Eukaryota; kingdom Metazoa; phylum Mollusca; class Bivalvia; order Unionida; family Margaritiferidae; genus Margaritifera; species Margaritifera margaritifera. The sequence goes on from JAQPZY010001656.1 coordinate 2,724,806, forward strand.
AAGTCTTCCTTCATGAAAAAAACCCCCAAAACATTTGCTTGAAAAAAATTTCAAAAATGAGAGATGAGGGGGTTACTGAATTGGAACTAAGCTTCTGCTATTTAAATTTTATATCAATGTCTGAAGAATATGTATAGTTTTCATCTGTATGTCCTGCTGTGACTAGGAAACTCCTGAAATCAATTTCTGATTTAAAATTTAAATCACTAATTCAATCATCAGTCTTGAATGCAATATAAAAGTTCATATCCTACACTGATAACAAAATTTGCATGCTTGCCAATTATTTCCAGCATTTGGTTGACTCTACTGCATTTTTTTAACTATTTTTTTTTTAACCACTCTCCAGAACTGTTGTTTTGAAACCATTAGGTCTGGCATGATTAATTGAATAATTGGATAATTGATTGCTATATGTGCTAAAATCAATTATCAATACAGAAGCTGGTAATTAATGTTTTCAGTAGACAGTTTATGCCAATAAAATGCATCTTTTACATTGAATTCAGTACTACAATTGCCTTATCTCAACATAACAAGCTTGACATGAAATAGTCATTACAATATATTTTAACAACAGGCATCTATCATAGTATTTCATTCCTTGTGCAACCTGACAGGAAATAAAGACAGTCATGTACGTAAAATCAGTAACCAATAACTACGTCTGTTCCCTGCCAAGGAGAGCAGATTTCAATTTGTTTGAACAGTACATGTATTTACTCAAGAGAACATCCTCACCTATGATTTATAACACACTATCTGGGGATTCTGTAGAAAGCTGGAAGCTTGTTGAAAACTCTCTCACCTATTACAGAGAAATTTTAACAATAATTGTCATATAAAAATATAAATATATACATGTACATGATCAATTCTAGTACATGTATATGTAATTATTTCAGAGATCATATGGTAGTAAGACAAGATGGAATACACTTGTGTGGTTGTGATCTGTGCATTAATTTGAACAATATTTTGATAATTTTTTGAAGGTTTGCACTTCCATAAAAATTTGCATAATAATTTCATCAGAGTACATAGGATTGCCGGATGATTATCTCTTAATTGTAAATTCATATGGTAATGTGAAGAGAACACAATGTCTTAGAGTTGTATATATTTGACATTCTAACAGAAAGTGTTAAGCTGTTTCTACTTGTCCACATGTGTAGTACCTATTGTTAGAAACATGATCTAGGAATAAATCGTTATTGAAGCTACTGCATTTGGAATTCAAACGTATTGGCTGAACTTGATCCACCCAACCACCAACATAATAATATGAAGGAATTTTATATTTATCCCGATTCAGGTAAAATTTAAGATTCTAAATGGATGGGTTACATATTATTAAAATTGGTAATGTGTTCCACAGTGGATTCAATTTTGTGCCAAAGTGACACTTACTTGCTGTGAACTTCTGATCCAATGTTTCTTTCATAGAAGTCTTATCATTCATAGAAGACTTATCATATTCGTGGTGGCATCTCACAATTAAATTCAACAAGTGGTGTAATACATTATCAAAGTGAAGTGCAATAATTGGATCCAATTCTTAAAAATCACCTTTACAATCCATATTTCACATGATGTCATAAACCATTGGTACGAGGCAATAGTGCCTGCTCAAACAAGACTGTAATGACTTTGACCAAATACATATATAGTATCTCGGAGTCAAGACAAAATGCATACTGTCTAAAAAATAAATCCCTGCAGTCAGCAAATTGGAATTCTAATATACAAGTCATTAAGGGTTTGTACAAATCCAGCTTTTGTAGCTTAGGAGTTATTTATGGAGTCCTAATAAAAGAGATTGATTCTTCAAACAGAAATCAAATGGCTTGGACAATAAAAAGGAAGCAGCTTAGACTAATATCAAGCAATTAATTGAAGCTCATATTGAACAACTGATAACAAGCACTTTTAAATAACCAGGCATGTTAGAAAATAAATACTTTTTGTCTAATTTGGTGACTTACTGTCACTTAATATAGGCTGAGAAAAGGTGCTTGAAGGGAAGACTATACACGAGGGGTGGCCAATATTGATCACGGTCGACCGGTCGATTGCAAAGTAGTTTCTGGTAGACTGCACTCTGTTGGTATGACTTGGTAAAAAGTAGATCCCATGTCAATAAAGTCTGGCAACCCCTGACATATGTACATTTATTAATAGACTTTATAAAAAAATTATGTAAGAGTGTTTGATATATCCATAGCCACATTATTTGATTATTAAAAGAAATTCAGTATTTTGCAACATGTTTCAATGTCTTGTGAAGGCGGGGGGCATGCTGGTAGACTGTGTTGGTATGACTCGGTAAAAAGTAGATCCCATGTCACTAAAGTCTGGCCACCCCTGCTATACTTCATCCATAGGCACATAGTGTACTCAATAAGTTGTTACAAGTCCCCATGTAAGTATGCAATCAGTATGCAATCATTATGACAATATGCTTATAAGCTGTTACAAGTCCCCATGTAAGTATGCAATCAGTATGACAATATGCTTATAAGTTCTTACAAGTCCCCATGTAAGAATGCAATAAGTATGACCATATGCTTAACAATACACAATCATTTCAAACTGTAGACAAGTGAGGGAGGTTTAAATTATTTAATGTTATGCATCATACATAGTAATATCAATTTTTACCACATTTTGTAATCACTAAACTATCCCTTTTGTGCATTTGATGGTGTATATATATATATATATATATATATATATATATATATATATATATATATATATATATATATCTATATATATATATATATATAGGCCCTTTCCTCTTTCTCATTTATGTAAACGATTTTCCTTTAAATACTGAATCCACAAATACAGATTTGTTTGCAGATGATGCAACATTGTATACATCCAGTTCTGATACTGAAGTTACAGATTTGTTTGCAGATGATGCAACATTGTATACATCTAGTTCTGATACTGAAGTTATCCAAACATGATTATACTCAAACCTTACTAGAGTTCAAAGTTGGGCACAACAAAATAAGATGGTAATTAATGAAGGTAAAACAAAATAAGATGGTAATTAATGAAGGTAAAACAAAATAAGATGGTAATTAATGAAGGTAAAACAAAATAAGAAGGTAATTAACGAAGGTAAAACAAAATAAGATGGTAATTAACGAAGGTAAAACAAAATAAGATGGTAATTAATGAAGGTAAAACAAAATAAGATGGATTATTTACGAAGGTAAAACAAAATAAGATGGTAATTAACGAAGGAAAAACAAAATAAGATGGTAATTAATGAAGGTAAAACAAAATAAGATGGTAATTAATGAAGGTAAAACAAAATAAGATGGTAATTAATGAAGGTAAAACAAAATAAGATGGTAATTAATGAAGGTAAAACAAAATAAGGTAATTAATGAAGGTAAAACAAAATAAGATGGTAATTAATGAAGGTAAAACAAAATAAGATGGTAATTAATGAAGGTAAAACAAAAGGTATGATTTTGGGGACATCACAACAACTACAATTGTTAGGGAACCCAGAATTATCTCTTACAATAAATAATCGTCAGTAAAGAAAATGTCAAATATGAAAAGCTTGTAGGTGTGTATTTAGATAATAATTTACAATGGGATGACCATAATGACAAGCTTTGTCAAGCACTGTCATCCAAAATTACCCTACTCAGCAGAATCAAGAAATATTTACCTACAGAAACTTGTATTCTATACTACAATTCATATATTCTTCCAACAATGCATTATTGTTCAACTGTAAAGAGAAAATGTGCCAAATCTCAGCTTCACAGGATTTATACACTTCAGAAAAGGTCAGCACGCATTATTTTAGATGCATCTATTGATTATTCATCAAAAGCATTGTTTACAGAACTAAAATGATTTACAATATATGAAATGCTGTACCAGAGTATCTTCAGGATTTATTCAGGCCTTATTCAACACATTACCAGTTGAGATCAACATCACATGGAAACCTTCATTCACCAAATCCAAGAACAGAGCAATTTAAGAAAAGCTTCCAATACTCTGGTACAGTTCCGTGGAACAAGCTTCCACTGCATGTAAAATCTGCAGACAATATTACAGTATTTAAGAAGAGATATCATGAGTGTGTATGTGTTACTAATAGATTATAATAGAATTTAGTATTTATAATACTAAAGACATGTTAAAATAAATAGTAATTACGATTATCTTTTGTTTGATGCCGAGTGTTATACTTTTCATAAGAGGGCCTCAAGGGAGAATAGTCCTTGACTAAACGAGTCACCCTCTATAAACAAAGTATTTTATATATATATATATATATATATATATATATATATATATATATATATATATATATATATATATATATATATTGTGCTAGGTTTTGTCAAACTAGATTTGTGCTGATAAACACACATGCCCCCACTGCAAACCAAGAAGACCAAATCCAAAAAGTTAAAAAATTTATTTAAAATTTTGAAAAACTGTTATAATGACATTAAAATCTATTAGGTCATTAACATATGCAAACTTACCTATCTAATTTCACTGGTCTATATCAAGTGGTTTTTGCTTCTACGTGCCAACAAGGTTTTCATTAAGAAAGTCCACAAAGTTATAAAATGTCTAAAAAAAAGTGAAAAATTGCTCTAATAGCCTGAAAATCTAATATGGTCATCTATATATGAATATAAATAACCTTGTAACATTTCATTTGTCTATCTTGAGTGGTTTTTGCCTAATTGTGTCATTACCATGACTGTGACCTCTGACCTTGCGACCCAGAATCTATGGGTTTCTTTATTACCCTAAGTGCAAGCCATCGACAAAGTTTGGTAAAGGTACTTAATCTAGAACAGAAGTTATTCTGCAAAATCCATTTTTCTTTCAGCCACAATAACCCTGACCTTTGACCTTTTGACCCTATAGTCAACAGACCTCTTTGGTGAAGGTACATCATCAAGAACTGAAGTTATTACCAAAAAAACATTTTTCTTCTTTCAGTCACAGTAACCTTGACCTTTGATTTTTAAACCCCATAGTCAATAGACTTCTGTCTTATCCAGAGTGTAAGTCATCCACAAACTTGCAAGGTATATGGTTGAGATGTTACATTTTTGTTCAGAAACCATTTTTCTTCTTTCAGTCAGTGATGTTCACCTTAGACCTATTGATCCCAATATCAATAGGCTTTTTTCTTACCCCAGGTGCAAGCCATTGACAAAGTTTGGTCCAGGTATATGATATAGTACTAATGTTAGTGTGCAGAAACAATTTTTCTTATTTCAGTCAGTGACCTTGACCTCTCAAATTAATAGGTTTCTTCCTTACCCCAAGTGCAAGCAATTCAGAAAGTTTGGTAACCGTAGATGGTGGAGAACTGTAGTTACTGTGCAGAAATGAAATTGGTAACAGACAGACAGATGGACAAACAGATCGATGGATGGACATCATCGTAACATAATGCCTTATGGCAGGCATATAAAAAATATATAATTGCTGTAATGGTCTGATTATCTTAATCATGTCATCTACATCTGCATACAAATATGCTTACAAAATTTAATTTTTTCTATGTTGAGTTGTTTTTATGCAATCATACTAACAACTAACAAGCTTCTCAGTATGAACAGACAGGACCAAATCAAGAATTCCAATTTGAAGCAATCGGAGCATAAAAAGATCTGGTGCTTCTAGCCTTTATGACCAACACTGATTTCTATTGATCTTTAAATTCAGTACCGATTACTGATAGTGAGTTCCCATCTCTCTGGTGAATAATACACCTCCTAATCATCAAAATGTCAGTTACAGCAGTAATCTGGATTGTAAAATACCGATACTTCATACCACAAGATTTGGGGGGAAGGTGGTGTCACAGACAAGACAAAACGATGATGTAAAATACTGATATTTCATGCCACAAGATTTGGGGAGGGTGTTGTCACAGACAAAACAGAAAGATGATGTAAAATGCCGATATCAAAATCAACTTTAGTTAAATTCTATTTGTCTTGTTAAAGTTATACCGCAGAAATAAAGTGTGCAAGGACTGAGAAACAATCCGGGGCTATAACTCCATCAAAAATTATAAAGTTAGAATGATGACAATCAAACTCATCTGTGACATCGTTAATATACTGTATATACTTGCTTATAAGTCAAGTCCAACTGCAAACAACATAGATCCTGGTCTGCTGTTGCATAATGTGTTGGCAGATCAGGGTCCATGTTGTTTGTTCTACTGATTACTCATAACAAACTGCATAGACATCTGGGTCTGTGCAGTTTGCAGTTGGATATGACTTATAAGCGAGTATAGACAGTACAGCTGCACACAAACTTTGGTGAAATTCAAATAAATTCCTGTAATTTATTACGTTATAGTAGTTATGATGCAAAAAAAAAAACAAAGTGTGACAGATAAACACACAATGCGATGGTGGTTTGTGTTGAAATTGTTGAGCAGAGCCAAAAGATGAACCTAAAATTATGTGTATTTTTATACGTCAATGATAATGCATAATCCATCAAGGGTATGGAAGAAGCTACCTAATCTACTTCAGAGTAGGCCTGAGGCTTATTGGTGTGTGCTGGTTTACACTTTGGATACAAAACTGACACAGTTCCTAACTTCAGACTTGCAATGAATGGACACTTTTGGATACAGACAACAAATTCAATTTCCACTGACTGTCATGCAAATGTTTGGCCAAATTACTATACTTTTGTAGAATGACCAGCAAAATACACTTACATCTTATGAATGATCTCTCCAAGAGGAAACTTTTAAAACGATGAAAATGATATGATGCGTGGCTCGTTTTTGAGAAAAATTCCGTTATAGATGCCCACTATAAAAATCCAGCCTGGTGAAATCTCTCTATTTAACATCCATTAAGACCTATGCGGTGAGAGTGATAAAATAAAAATGGTTTAGGTTCAAGTCTATTATTGTGTACAGTTTATCCACACAAAGGTTTCTTCAGAAAAAATTACATTTATTTTCAGGCAGTAATTATTTTTAGCCAATCAGTAACCTTCATTCTTTTAAAAATGGTTTTTAATATACCATCACACATAGGCTGGTTCCATACCTCATAAAACAATTAACTGCCTGTGACCTAAATTGTTGTGCCTTTTATTAAGTTATCTCCCTTCAACTGCAAATTCTCATATCCATCCAGGGGTTATCCTCCTGCTGTTTTCTGGCATACAGCTATTGGTATACTTCCCCCCAACCTGCTGCATGAGAGGTTACATTGTGTGTAACCCCAGATGGCTGGTCATTGTCCAAGTTTTATCCTGTAAGCCCTAGGTATTAACTAGCAATGGACTAGCTAAATGGTTTGAGACCAGAGAATGGAATTAAATGAAAAATGAAAAATTAAGTTTATACCTTGACAGCCTCTGAATACTTCTCATGGACATCTTGACAGCGACAGGAAGGGAAGACCTTCTGCATCAGTTTCTTCAGAGTTTTGTAGTCTACAGTATTGGCAAAAATATGGCGCCGTAGCTCACATAAATCTCGGCCCTGCAAAAAAGGTATTTATTCATTGTGAAATGAACTGGCACCTTTTCTCCTACTTTTATTCCCTTCAAATAAATTTGTTTTAATTTTAAAAACAATGTAAGTCAGTGCAGGATTAACTTGTGTTTTATCAAGGGTTCATGCATCTACAGATAAAAGTTCAAATTCTCTCTCAGACCAAATTTCATTTTCAATAATAAAGAAACTACAAAAAGTCCAGGAAAAAATTATTCACATGCTACTGATAATGATATTCATTTGGAAGAATGACAAAACAGGAAGAAAAGCGACCAATGACAGTTATGTGGCCTGATTGCAAAGCATAGTTGAAGAAACTGAGCTATATGTAAAACATAACACAAGATACTAGAGCATGAAATATTGGAAACAGTGACCTAAAAAAAAATTCTAATCGTAGTACTCGCCATGAATATCAAGTTACATGACTCTGCTGGCCAAGGTATTCAAGAAGCCGAGCTATGCAGGCAATGGTATCTAAGAGAAACGGAGCTAAAAGCAAACCCTAAGTCAATGGTGATGCCAGAAGGAGAGATAAATGGATGGAGACGTCTAGCAATAACAAACAAGACTTTCAAGATGCCTGCCATGGTGGATAAGTTAGAAATAAGATCAACATTACCATTTTCATACAGGATCAACTACTGGTACATAGTGTTCTGGCAAAAACCCATGTCGATATTACCATTTTTTCAGGAGTAGTGGTGATAAGATTTTCAAGGTGGCTGTCCTGTCTGCCATATTCGATGTCCAAGGGGCACTAGTTTCATTTAGGAGGCACTCTATAGATATTATGTACTTCAGAGAGAGCGACAGGTGTAAAGTGAAGTTGTTTGAATTTGCAACATGCACAATAAGAGAATGTTGGCATACCTCTATGCTATTTTCATGTACTGTGGCTGAAATTTCTCTACATATTGTACTTGTGGAAACTGTACATGATCTAATCACACAGCTGACAGGAATGACCACTCCCATGTGCTCAAAAAATCAGTCTGAATTAGTCCAAAGGACACTATTTTAGCAGTTATTAAAATAGGGAAAACAAATTTTGGCAGAGTAGGCAATATCAGCTTCTGAAAGTACAATGAATGAATTACAAAATATATAAAAAGTATAAAAAAGTTATCAGTTCATTTTTTTACAATTTACTTTTGAAGTACAGAAAGTGAAAATGACCAAATGGAGCTAGCAGATTTTTGATAGGTGCACATTTGAAGTAAGACCAATCTGTATACTCTATAACCCAAATTGCACCCATCAATCATACACCAAAATAATGAGAATTAAAAGTTCTTTTAATAATACCTAAGATATAAAAGGTCTTTTTTAAATAGCCAGGATAACCAGTGAGGAAAACCTGGGAAATTCTTTTTCTTTAAAAATGTAACCATTGCAAAATACGCAACAGTAGAGTGCCACCTTAGGACCAATCAGATCTCATGATGAAGCTGTGTAGCAAGCTTCATTACTTTCTTTTTAGTAGTTTAAAAGGAGTAGCAATAAATATTAATTGCTAAGGGATAGCAGACAATGGATGATGGATGAAGTACAACAAGTAAAGTTAATAAGTCTGTAGAGTGGAGTCCAATCTCAAGTGAAAATGTCTACAATTGTGTGATTGTTTAACCTAATAACGAAATTCATGCATTCCTAGGTTACCTTTTATTATTATAACTAGAACAAGCAGACATAACTTTCAATGTTGGATATTTGCTTGTGACCTATTTAAGAAAAAGAACTTTCAGACAGAACTTATTCATGCTTTGATGGAGCTGTATGTCAGAACTTGATAATGGTTTGAATATCACAGAGCCCCGGTATTATTATTGCAATAAATGCTGTTATTTGTCATATACCCGAATTCTCTGTATACCATTACACATACAAAAGATATTTATTTTTGTACACCATTACATATACAAAAAATACTTATTTTCTGTACACCATTACATATACAAAAAATACTTATTTTCTGTACACCATTACATATACAAGAAATACTTATTTTCTGTACACCATTACACATACAAAAAGTACTTATTTTCTGTACACCATTTCACATACAAAAATACTTATTTTCTGTACACTATTTCACATACAAAAATACTTATTTTCTGTACACCATTTCACATACAAAAATACTTATTTTCTGTACACCATTACATATACAAAAATACTTATTTCCTGTACTTTTTTTGTTGTAAAAAAACTTTAATATTAAAAGTGCAGATTTTTGTACTTCAGAATGAGCTGAAAATAATAATTAAGAATTGTATCCATAATTGACATTCATATTTTATAGGTAAAGATATTTGGAAACTTAAAAAAAAAAAAAAGCAGCATATGTCATATACATAAAACCATATTTGTGTTTTGTTTCAAGGGGGGTGGGGAAGAAAGAATTCATTTGATATAGAATGTGAATAGGTCTTGGCCTGATAACCTTGACATATCCCTACACCATTTAAACTCATTTTCTCTGATGACTCAGAAAAAAGCACCTATATACTCGCATAAAAGTCAGATCCAACTGCAAACTTCATAGACTGGCAGATCTGAGTCTATGCAGTTTGTTAGGAGTAATCATTAAAACAATCAACATAGACCCTGATCTGCCAGTGCATTATGTGATGGCAGATCAGG